>JACJUM010004390.1:13434728-13596425 GCA_020976665.1 Heortia vitessoides
TTCAGTCAACCTAACATATCATAAGTCTTCAGTCAACCTAACATATCGACAAACCCACCCAACCTAAATAGGTTGGGTGGGTTTGTCAATAAAATTATTCACAAGAGAATTGGGATACTGACTGTTTTATATGTCATTAATCTTTTCTAATATTATTATAAGATTATAGATATGAATGCTGTTTGCATAAAATAGGGTCTGAAAATACTGGACCCGATTTGATAAATTCTTTTCCTGTTTTAAAGCTACATTATCCATTGGCTATATAGTATATAATGATTATTTTTAAAGTGAGACATTCGTATGATAGCTTTTTGTTTATAAAAACTGACCTAAATACTTCCGTACATAAAATAAAAGGACGGTACAAACAAGTTAAAAATATTTAAACTTCTTTATACTTTTTGAATACCCGTGAAAAATCGGGTGCACACAGCTTGTTTATGATATAGCGGAACCACAAGTGAAAGCGCTGTAGACTAGGTCTCTTTCGACGAGGGCAAAGCACAAACTAAGTTGAAAGCTGTAAATTTCTAACAAACGTTGCGACCAGTAACTTATATATAAATATTTACATATTCAGGCAAATAAATCTGATAAATATGGGCGGACAGAAAGGGTTTCTGGATTTTTTATCCAGAGGGGTTAAGGGATAATCAAAGTTTTTTTTATCTTACGTCGCTCTTCAAGTTAGAAAAGTTATATTTGAGCACAGACAAAAATTTCTACGTTTCTAGTTAAAAAACAAAGGTCAGGTTGCAAAAGACTTACGATGTATTTTATTGTTTAATGGGTTTTCATTTTAATTCTAATTAAATAAGCTACACTATCTTTTACGCGAGGCCAGGGAATGTTTTTGAAATTTAGTGTTTTTAAGAATAATTTTATTTATAATTAATCTATTCTATCCACACGATCACATATGAGCTTGTTACCAAGCGATCGATACCAGAGGAAATAGCCAGTTTAATTTATGATTGAGATGAATTAATGCCTCACTAATTACAGCAGGGTTCATGAAGGGCAATATATAATGTGCAATTGTGTGGGACGGGGTGGTGATTAATCTACCCCAATTAATGTTCTCGGCGACAAGACGAGAGACACGTGTTCCAGGTGGGTTTGTTTGGATAATTAAAAAACTGTTAACCCTATTAATATAAAGAATTATCAATGTGAAAGTTATAGACATCCAATTTATTTTCACTTCAAAATGGCTTAAGACACAAATATAAGTCATATTCAATTAAAACCTATCAGTACGCTAATTTTAATTCTGGAAACATAACATAATTTCTTTGCTTACTGATTAATTTATCAGCTATTCGTCTTGACAAAATAAAAAAAAATTTGGCAACGAGATCGACGTTATTCCTAATAGTAGTTTAGAAGTCAAAAGAGTTCCCGAGGCACGCGTCATAAAGTGAGGTCTTCGGTCTAAATTGTTTACGCTGAAAATTCTTTAATAAGCAAACTGGCATAGAAAACGCTCAAGATGCATAAAGAAAACGAAATCAGAGAAAATAATGCCAAAATATTTGCATGGAATCTACTTTTGTTCACATGAATGAATGACTATTTTTTAGAGCACGCAATGCATAACGCGGAGCTCTCTTTGATGCAATGCCCTTACAAGGCTTCATGTATATTCATAACTCCAATTTATAATTTGCATTATGTAGACACTACATAATGTGACAAACAGTAAATGATTTTTAATTTGATAATTTGTGCTCGTGCTTGGAATACAATTTTCAAAATTCGTCTTTTTTTGTATTAGAAACTAGATTTTTATAACAAAATCATTGGAATAATTAGAATATATGTAATTCATGGAATATAATATAAATCATAAATAAAGTAATTGCGAAACATTGTTTTTATTTTTGTAACACGTTTATTTATATATATTTTTATGGCGTGATTGATTCATAGAAATAAAATCTACTTGACTCATTTAAATTACTCCGAACTACAAGCTACATCCTTAAGGAATAAACTTAAAAACTACTGTATAAAAATATGTCATCAAATTAATAAGCTATATTTATCCCTGATTTTCGATGGCATCGGAAACTCCGTTAGAATAAAAACGCGGTGCCCTGATTGAAGTATATAATCCTGAGTATAACAACAAATGATAGTGCTAAAGTTAATGAAGATATGTCGGCATTGAACTGCTGCAAGAGTCCCAAGTTTAAACTGCCTCGAAAGCTGTGTAACTGCAACAAACTTAAGCGGCATTTACCTGCCAGCGAGGCACTCCAATTACCAGACATTCTCAATTATCAAAGCATAATGCACACTGCTGTTAAGAAATTTTTGTTAAGCCGCAAAGATCCCACTGTAAAGTTAGTTATAAATGTTTGAGGAATTATTATAATGTTTATATATAAAAATGCCGAAACACGGTGTTTATTCGGGATGTATTTTTAAACTACTGAATGTATATATTTTAACCAGTTATTTTTGATAACAGTTTTTTTTTCGGACGAACCTATTGCTAGACTACTTAGACGTCAATTCCAGCGCCACAGAAAAAGAGGGTGGGGCCTCTCATAGGTGAGAGGTCCGATGCCCGTATTCATCCTGCGTGCCCCGCAAAGCTCGCGAGATCGGAGCGGGACCGACGGCGCTTTGATAACAGTGTAGTTTGATCCAACATAAGAGATATGACAGTACTTATCTCAATTTAATGTTACAATATTTTTTATCGCAAATCATTTGTTTTTTATGTGTCAGAGAGTAGTTATAAATATAAGTAACACAATAAACAGGTTATCTGTATTAATGACGCGTTGTTGTCTATTCTAAAATCTATAAAAATAAAAGCATTTGATTGGCTGACTGACATATCAACGTAGGGCCTAAAGAGTAAGAAAATTGAAATTTTACACAGGGTTTCTTTTATAACCAAATGGAGCATTAAGAAAGTGTTTTTGGAAATCCATCCTCTAAGGCGGAAAAATGACAGTGCAAATTTAGCTTTTCAGGTCCATAGTGAGGGAATGTTAAAAGTTGGACGATATGTATAAAAGTAAAAATAATAAGGTAAATTACTAACTAAACACTTTATACAGAAATGCACACCATAATCTTATCGAGGCAGGCTTATTAAATGAAACCTTATAATCATAATACCTTGAGCTATTCGCATATAACCTGAATATCTAGTAAATGCTTAATTAGATCTACATTATTCTAGTACTCACTACGTACGCATTTCAATCGATAATTTCGAATAACTTAAACTCTTGATAAATTAACGACTTTAAACGTGGTTTTTTTTTATATTTTTACATTTTATGTCTTTAGTTTTGATTGCCTTGTTTTAACCGTAATTTGATTATAGGTTACAAACATTTTATATTTAACGAATAACTATTATTACATATTGTTTTGCTATTACTTTTGTAGTATACTTCCAAAATGAAAATATATTATATATACTATTAACAAAGAGTATCCTTCAAGACAATTGACAACGCTTCGCAATGAACACATACAAAATGAACCAGCGTACAATTTTGTTTGTGTGTCTAGCGTAGCTTTTGATTCTACATTTGATCTTACATGAGGTAAGCTAAATACGAAGGCCATCTGCGTTGGCACTCTTATTTATTTCTACCGCCAATTAGCATCGTGCACATTGCTCTGTTTCCGTTTGAAGGATGAAGACGGTAGTAAATAACTGAGAAATGTGAAAATATCTTCAAGTCACAAGGTTTGCAGTGCGTTAATGATATCCTTGTGATATTACGTCATAAAATTGTCAACTATAACTTTAATCACTTCCTTGCCACGTCCGACAGCTAATGTATTAAATTTTTCTCCTGTAACCTTAGATGAGACTTTTAAAACTATTTCAGTTCACAAATCCAATGCCGTTGGCTATGATGATGTGAGTCGCCGCATGGTCTTTCTCTTACTTTATTGTACCTTGGATGATGTAAGAGTTGAAATGGAATACTCCCACCTAACGGTCTTAATTCTGAATGATTTCTCCAACGCCTTCAACTCTATCAATCACGAAGTTCTCCTCTCTATTCTCTCTTACGCCGGGGTCTCTGATTCGATTCGGGAATGGTTCGCATCCTACCTTCGAGAACGCCAGCAAGCGGTGCGCCTGGGTGATGATTTGTCCCAGTGGATGACAATTGATGCTGGTGTGCCGTAACGTGGCATTCTCTTTCCGTTATAATTTTCCCTTTTTATAGACCATGTCACCAAATTTATTGGCTGCTCTTACCATCTATACGCTGATGACCTGCAACTATACACCCAGGCAGAGTACAATTACCTGGATAATGCCATTGCTCGGATTAATGCTGATTTGACCAACATCACAAACTGGTCACAAAAGTTTGGTGTCTCTGTGAACCCGTCCAAGACTCAAGCCATTATCTTGGGCAGCAAACGGCAATTATCCAGTTTAAAAATGTACCTGTAATTATTTTTAATAACGTGGTAGTGCCCTACAGCACATGCGTTAAGAATCTTGGCCTATTTATCGACTCTTCCTTAACCTGGGATACACATGTTAATGAAATCAGCAGTAAGGTTACTGGAACGCTTCGTGCTCTCTATCGATTAAAATATTTTCTTCCTACTAAAACCAAAACCCTTCTTATTCAATCCTTGGTTTTACCCATAATTGACTATGGTGACGTGTGCTGCACTAATATTTCTCAAGAACTCCTTAATATATTGGATCGTCTATTAAACAACTGTCTTCGTTTCATTTTCGGTTTGCGTAAATACGATCATATTTCCCATTACCGTTCTCTTCTCGGCTGGCTTCCTATTTGAGAATGTCGCAAAATTCGAGTTCTAACCATACTATATTCAATACTTTTTAAACGGTACGCACCAATTTACTTATAGGACAGATTCCAATTCCCATCTGCCTCTCACGAACGTAATCTCCGTTCTCATCTCGCTCTTAACTCCTTCTCATCACTCTAGTTTTTTGACGAACTCTTTTACAAAGACAGCTATACGACTCTGGGACGAGCTTCGCTGTCTCCGTACTTTATTTACTAATGCTGCTTCTCTAACTTTATAACCTTATTTCTAATGAACATTATTATATATATATATTTTTATATTATATGCATTTATTGCATTTATTTGAACAAATATATATGCCACGTTTATCTATTTTGTATATATATATATATATTTTTCTGTTTTGTGTAATAGTTGACTGGGAGATAATACCATCTGGCATTAAGTCCGCCATTTGTACATTTTGTGCAATAAAGTTAAATAAATAAAATTACTTCTATTTCTTGGTGAGGACTATGTAAAGTAGTGGATGTATTGCAGCTGCTATTATGATATTCAAATCAGAGTATTCCATCTTAATTCCAGACTTTGCCTGCTGAATTTTACCCACAATTGCTAGGCAAGCGTGTTGGCAATCGCAAATCGTAGCTTTCGCGACGGGGATGCAGCTGCACTTTGCCATCCTGCGTATTTGAGCTGCACTGTTTCGGATGGGTATACCGCCATCTATCGGTTCCTGTATTTCAGTCGCCTCTTACAATACCTGGTACAAATGGAGGTGCTATTCTACTCCACCAGTACCCCACGACGTAATCAGAGTATAAAATGCATGGAACTATGAACCAACGTGGTTATAAAGTTTTACAGTCGATACGGCTCGAATCGATCATATGATATCAACTGGCATGAACCCAATGAGCAATATCCTATCCCTTATCCTCTCAGCCATTGACAGGCCAACAAGCGAAGTCTAAACCCAATTAACTGACACGTGGGCAAATTAATTAGACTCCGGGGTCAGCGGTACAGATGACGAGGTCACCACACGACCTATTCTTACGTGACTAACATCTGTACAGATAAAACAATTTTATTAAATAGTTTGGTGTGGTAATAGTATGTTGATAATTACTTAAATTAAACTAAAAGTTAAAACAGGCCTTCAGTAAAGTTGGCATCAAGTACACATAATTTGATTTCTCAGTAAAAATTGTTTTGGTTGATGTTTATTACTTAATTTGATATACGTTGTTATTTGGTGGCCGTGGAATTTAAAGTGAAATTATTAATATATATATATATAACGAAATATGTCCGGATACAGGCAGAATAGAATGGTACCTCCCTCAGTACCTGGTGTCTTAAGAGGCCACTGAGGTACCGGATCCAACAGATGGCAGTATATCCACCCGGAACAGCGTAGCTTTAATGCAATAGGGTAGGAATGGGCAGCAGCATACGGCATAATTATAAATTTATGCACTATAATTGTGTTTACATAAATAAATAATTATTCAAATTTAGTTGGGCTTCGAAGTACAATGATGATTATTAAGAAAAATTAGTCCCTAATTATTCTTAGACTCATAATATTTAAGATTTTTTTCTTGACAAGTATAATTACATTTGGGTATAATTAAACACACGTCTTGCGTGAACACTCACTGTGCCACTAACACATCATAGGCGTTATGTAATTATTCTATAAACATAATATGTATCTAATTAATTAGTTTGATTAAGCAAATTGGTTGAGTTGATAATCGTCGACTATTGTTATTCTTTGTCGGAAAACCAACGTACACTCAACTATAACATCCCGATAGCATAACTTCTATACCTGCTCTCTGATGTCTGATTCTCCACAATCAGAACTTTTTGTAGAAATGTACACGGTGTTCGCAGGCGAGCGCGTGCAGTCCCTACCGCTCCATTCACTAGCGCATCCGGAATCATTTAGCCCTCCAGTATTGCAAACACTAAAGTAACTCTCTCGAACGCTTCTGTCTGGCCGTAGAGGCTTTCTCAAGCGATAGTCTTCGCACCTGCAGCGGCCCCACAGGATCACACACGGAATCGGGCATAGAGTCGTCAATAAACGGCTTCAGCCCATCCCTCCGGAGGCCATAGAACTGACGTTTGGTTAGTCCAGCATAGTATTAAGTGGAGAAATCAGTTTATGAAAGATTAATAATAAATAAATAAATTCACTCGATATCTCATGCGTTGACCTGACTTCGAGGTAAGTTGCTTAAAGCTCTTGTGTTATGGATAACGGGTAATCACAAATGTATTACATGTTGATACATATAAATTACATTCAGACATAGAACAAACACATCATATTAATATTTGTCCTGGATACAGATCCCGCGACCTTCGGCGCAATGGATAGAATCACCAACATCTACGCCATCGGAACCGATCAGTAAGTGGCTGATTCGTAGCGAACATGCTAATATGGGACAATTAGCTCACTCGATATCGAGTTAGCGACCAATACGCCATTCAGAGTTAGCCAGCGGACAGACAGCTGTCCACTACACGCCTGGAGGAGAGATTGACTGAAAATGTAAAATGAAGAATTTATAAGTCAAGAGTTTATTTTCGTATTACCTTCTAATTTTCTCTTTTTACCAGGCTGTGCTATATCCCAACTACTTTTTGAAATAATAAGTAATAAATAACTAGTTGGGTTTTACTATATTTATAAGGAAATAAAAGATACTTTAAGTTAAAACTTGAACTTAGTGCAACAAATTTCATTATTAAGTTATATCAATGAGGAACAATCCATAAAGTAACAATTTTTTATAAAACTACAACTTATACGTTCATTTCTCATACAATGAGTGTTACTGTGCAATTAATTTTAATTCATTCACCAGTTATGACGTGTCTCTTCCGTCTTTATTATCGCGTTGATAAAATAAGTAGTATAAATAAGTTGCTATTATTGGCAAAAATCTGACATCACAAGTTTAAAATTGTAGTTTAAACTCATTTCTAGTACCTATATCTTTAGCAAACCTTGCATTTTTAAAGACTATCTATTCAACAATAGTACACATTCTTTATAAACCTTGCTTGTTAATAAAGTTTCACTGTCATTAAATTTTACAATCTGATATTCGGTTACGAATATAAGACAACGTTCAGAATAGAGTAAAGTACATTTCAAACTTTGCTGTGTCAAATTTGCGTATTGTTCATAGACAGTGGCGCCATTTCGGTAAAAGCGGAGAGGTAGTTAACAAAATTTTGTCGTTAATTGTATGAGAATGACTCAAGTTCACCAGTGTGATTCTAAATTGAAATCGTTTACAGAATACTCCAATGGTCCCATATAAGGATTTGAGTAGTGATTCATGTGAGACAAGAAAAGGGATGTATCACTGAAATATGTCTATGTTGCTATGGGAATTTCACCCTTGCATGTAACTATCATCGCTATCATTCCATCGCTAAATGACCCAAATATCCAACTTATAGATACTTGTTTCTATTATTAAACACCGTGAATCAGATAAATCAATATAATAATAACTAGTTCACTTTATTATTGAATAACAATAAATATTTATTTATTCATAACGTTGGATCGACACTGTTTTTCAGTAATATAAAATAGTCATGCTTAATGTATGATATCAGCCCAGTCGATATCAACGATGCAGCCTGATCATTATCTTGTCCAACTTTCTTGATACTGCCACTTGAATTCGTAACCCCTTATATTAAAAGTCTGTCCTGAAATCAAGACCTTTTTACCTTTTTTTAAAGATAGGACTTGCCCGTTACTATTTTACCACTGAAAAACAAAATACCAGTTGATGTTACAATTTATAGTATTTTATTATGTAAAAAGGTTTTCTAGAAATAGTTTGCCTTAAGTTTCTTTAAAATGTACTCACACTATCAATAAGCAACAGCTCTTTCATTTGAAAAAGCTTATTGCCTTATAAAATAATGTCAATGTATAAAAAATTATTCCTCGAAAGTCTATCTATTCTATGAAAATAAAATTCATGATTGAAACGGCGGCGGAGCTTTCAAAATAAAATACAACTTCATTCAACGAACTGATCAAAACTAAGATATTGCATTCAGAACCTTAATGCAACTATTCATTGAGTTGTTTATGTAATAACGTCGAGCTTTATTTAATTTTCTTCTCAGTTATTGCTTGTAAAAGATAGGTCAACTTAACCGTACTGTAAATAGTTAACAAACCAATTTGTATGAATAGAAGCAATCTACTTATCTTCAATTAATTGATTGCGCGGCTTACGATATTTACAGGTAAGTAAATCAATGAATAATTGAGTTTAAATTTATCAAAGGTGGTTTCTGAATTAGATATTTCCACTTTTAAGCGTATGTTTAGGGTTAGAAATTTGAATCGGTTTTACATATATAATTTAAAGCGTTATTTAGGCTTGTGTACTTGTAAAATCGATGGTGATGGTGTAAAACACATTCAATAGTGTCAGGACAGACAGAAGCATTCCCGTCGCGAAGCTACGCTCTGTGATTGCGCCACGCCTACCCCGCAAAGCATTTATAAGCAAAACTCTCCGTTTTTTGAGGCGTATTAGGTTAGGTTAGGTTAGGTTCAAGTAATGGTTGTTCTACGGCTCTTCTGATGATAATGACGATAATTAGTGACACAATTTTTCCTTTAGCCATGAATAGCAATGAATTCGATTGCAAGCCGTAAAAAATAAAATAAAACAGTAAACAGTAGTTTGTCTGAGCAATACTTAATACAAAACGTCGTCTGCAATAATACCTCACTCTCACCTATTTCTATCGCCAAATAGTAGTTTTCGCATTGCTGTGTTGAAGGTTAAGAGAGGCAGCGAATTTACTGGGTAATGTGGCATAATATCTTAAAGTCACCAAGTTGGCAACGCGTTAGTAATATCCTTGCGATATATATACGAGTGACTATAGTCTACAGTGTCGCTTACTGTATGCTTGTTTGTCAACATGATCTAGTAAAGAAAGATAGCTTAAGATTAAAAAAATCATTACGTGTTACATATACAAATCAAATAAAACAAACGGTCGTACACGTATATACTCAGTTATGATGACTAAAACAGGAAATATTGATCCAGAAACCACGGATAAAAAGCGCTGTGAGCGTAGTTGCTATTTTTTCTAACTATAAACAAATTTAAGTGGATTGGAATAAACAATGTAAGCTAAACTGGTCAGGTACTCTATTTCATTTAGTGAATAGGTCAAAATACTAAAACCCGGCATCCACCTTCCGAATGTTTCGTTTTAAAAGCCAATCGCAGGGTAGCCAACAAAGCCTGTCGCCCGTCAAAGCCTCACCATTCATCCCGCACTCAACTGGAGAGTGGAGCGTGGATGCCTGAAACGCCACTTGACTGGCGAAATTAAACTGCACTACTAGGCATTTAATTCTTTCGACAACTCTCGTTTTGATATATTTTATTGCACTCGTCGAGTTCTTGATATCTACATTGTGTTCTTATCCATATTAACCATACCGTGGGGTACCGACGAATTAGAATATCTGCATTGGAACCGATAGATGGCACTAATAGAGCGGTAATGGTCAAACAGCATTCCCATTCGGAAAACTGCGTTCTTAGATTAATTACCACTACGGTTGCCCAGCGCGGGAATTATAGACACAATTTTCCCTTTAATGGGTAGCCCTAGGTCTAACTGTTGTCGTTCAAAAGCTGCTAGGTTAATAGCGATTTATTTTGTATCGTATATTGTCTAAAACTCGCTCAATTGTCGACAATAGAATGAAGTTGTTGTAATATAGTTTTAATATAAACGCGTGTCTTTATAACAAGTTTAACTTAGATCTTGACTTTCTATATTCCCTTTCAGATATTTCTTAAATAAACCATTTATTTATCGATAATGGTCTTGATTTTCTACCCATACAGATATATATGTATATATATGTATACATATATAATTAAAGTTATATATATGAAGTCGCGAAGCAATTCATTTCAAGAGTTATCATGAGAAAAGAGTTATAGACTGACTGGGTACCGGCTCTAAGAACGCCGAATGTAATCCAACGGACGTGTGTCCAAATCCTAGAGGCGTGATGTAAGCATTTTTGTATTTGCTTAACATAGCTTAATTTGCTTAACATCTTGTAGCGAAATATATATTAAACCGACCACTGCAACTTCAGATATCCATCTAAACGGCATAATTCCACCAAAATAGACGTTCCACTCGAGGTCGACGAGTCACAAAGTAAAACTTTTGCTTCATCACCCGCGCATAAAAGCCTTGAAAAATACACCAACTCAAAATCGACCTTACCACTATAATCGTAGGGTGTACAACAAGGCTTTAATAGATTCGTTGTATTTAGGTCAGGATAACCATGCGGTTCGGCGAGTCAAAATCTTATTAGGACATTTTTCGTATTAATTATAGTTAGTTGGTGTGGCATTTATTTGTGTTGTTTAATAGTACGAAGGTATTAAGAAATAAATTTAAATGGGTAATAGGTATATATATATTTGGAGCCGTGAGGTAACGGCAGGGAAGACTACTTCGTCTTGCTGTACCAGGTGACAAAAGAGGCGACTGAGGTACCAAAGCCGACAGATGGCGGTAAATCCATCCGGAAAAATGCAGCTAAATCCACTGGGCTGTTTAGGTAGCACCATCCCTGTCGCGAGAGCTGCGCTCTTTGATTGCCATCATGCTTGCCTAGCGTGGCATTTGTGAGCAAAATTCCCCCTATCGTAGGAAGGCCAATATCCAGTAGTCCAGAGACTTCCAATGTCTTGAATAACGATGATAATGATTTAAATTTTTTTGGATTTAGATTTTCAATCAACATCTTTTTATATATTATTCCCAAATTCCATCCATTATTACATATATACTAAATCCAAGTTATGTACCGGAACCAACAGATTACTACATTTGCCGGCAGGGTAACGTATGAGTATTCCAGTGGCCGCCGTACGGCTAAAATGATGCAAACATATTTAAATAATAATTCTACTTTTAAACAACTTTAAAACACAATTTATTCAACTTTTTCCATTTTTGTTTGATGATCGCGTTTTCATTTATTTCCACGTATAAAATTAAAAAACTAAAAAACAACTTTATTTTTATAAATAAATAAAATTTAAAAGCAACAAATTTAATTGTCAATCTTGAGAAGGGTTTATTATATTTATTATTATTTCACCACGCTTGATTGCTAAGAAGCTCCAAAGCCAAATCATCCAACAGAAATTGTAAAAAGTAAAATACACGCGTTTTTTAAATCCATTAAAAAAGTAATTTTGTTATGAGTATAAGTGAAGAAAATATTAAGGTTTGAGTAGTTAGCATTCACGCATTGTGACAAATAATGCAATATTCACCTCAATATGCTTTGTTCACTTTATTATTTATTATATTATTATTATTTATTCACATGGTTTATTCTCTTGTCTACGTAGAGACGATACCTAATTAATAAAATGCTGGTATATGTATTTTCTCTGGACGTATTATGTCGCTACCACGCCAGAGCATCGGAAAAGATTGACGGGTCAAATGTCACATTCCGTAGTGTTCTTCTTATGCGCCAATAGTCTTCGGTTCAATCCTCACCTTGGATAAATATTTGTGATTTCAGTAAAATAGTATATTTGTATTACCTCTTTTGTCCGATTTCCGTAACACAAGTGATTTAATCTACTTAGCACGGAGTCTGTATCTATGTATGAGTTGTTATGTAAATTCATTTATTACTCTTACAGGCACCAAGATCATTGATCTGTGGTATCCCATGGGACAACATAAACAATATACCATATCTATAGATTATTTATCTCCAAGGTTTAAAGACCACTTCTTTCTGGACTAAAATGTTCCACAACAGGCATGAAGTAAATACCTCCCGGACTAAGTTGCAAGAATGTTTGTTCCTCCTATTCACCTCAGTCCTGACATACATCTCTTGCTTCTTCAAAACTCACTTGAAGTATTCAAATTCCTACAATATTTTCATCCTCCAAGACTTTCGTGTCCTTGTTACCCCTCTACCGATGGACACCTTGGCGCCTGCGTTGGAAAGCGATAATAGCTTCCGTGCGATAGCTGAATGGACCGACAGCGGTGTGCTTATCTATCTCTACACATAAATATGTGTATTTGCACTCTAAACGATTTTTAGCTGGCGGTGGCGTAACGATGGTGGACGAGAATATATACGAATAGCTAGTTCGAAGCGAAATTACATTACTTTGATATGTGTATCCTTTTATTTTAATGAAATAAAGTAAAGTTTAGTTCAGATAGTATAACAAAGTATTCTTTCTTTTTATGTTAGCCTTTTATTACGTAACATAGACAAAAGCTGACTCGTATTTTTCCTACCACTAATTTATACAGCTACACACAAACTTGCCTAGTACTTTGTACAAATTATAACGATTAATATTTCTTTACATTATTTACAGTTATGCAGTTTTATTGGTTTATAAATTGTAAATAGCAGGACAGACATCCCTTTTTTTGCAATTTAAAATGAAAATAAATTATTAATACTATATCAATCTACTATCTTTAAAAATAGCAATCACTTAATTACTATTTTATTAGAATCGATTGTGTTCTTGAATCAATTTCAATTATTAATATGTATATAATGTCTAATAATTAAGCTTTATCCGCACCAAAATTACATAAAGGCTAGCTGTGAAATATATATGAACAATATATATATATTCATATATTTATATATATTCATATATATATATATTCATATATTATGTATGAGGCGTTAGTAATGATAGATGATCCAACGTCAACATTTCTAGTTGCCAACGGCAATTCTAATAGTACCGTTTGTGTGAAGGGATAAATTTTTGTTTATTTTTCGCTCCTCGTACCATTTGGCAGCTTAGCCAAAGTAAAATACAAGCCAGCTGAAATTTTATTAGAGATATGGGAAGCATCATTTAATAGAGAGTCGATACTCGGTGCGTATTTTTTATTTTTGTTAGTGTTTTGTTATTAAGCCAGAATACCTTTATAACAACTCATTTAAACCTAAGACCTCAAAAACCTATCTTGGACATTTATCTACTATTTAGAATTCAATCACAATATAGTCCCTTGTCAAGCTCATTTAATAACTCCATTTGATATTGACGTGTCCTATTCACCACACAAATTTGAATCATTATTAGTAGATGTATTTATATAAAATCTTAGGTTAGATTTGGTACGAATGATTTAATTTTTTCTTAAACTTTAGAATAATTTAAAGGCAGGGTAATTATCGTATGGTTTTTAAAAGTTTCTATATTGATGCATGTTGTGGCAACATTGTTTTTTCTTTTTATATTATGAAGTCAGCAAACGAGCATACGGACGTTTGATGGTTAATATAACCGTTGGCTATAGACGCTCGTGTCATGACAAAGACAATTATAGCGAGTGACCAACCTTGTAGATTAAACATACTTATCACATTCACCCTGCAATATCATTGCCTCTCTCACGCTTCAAACCGGAATACAGTAATGCTAATTAAAACTGCTATTTGTCGGTAGAAATTAGTTGGATTGATATACCATTGCAGACGACCTTCGTAAGAGGTTTACTTTCAGTAAAATCAACTTAAAATATATATTACAGAAAGTGTATCTACTAATGATGTGATATCATCTGTGCTTAAATAAATACCGATGTCGAGTAATTAATTGATAAAAAAAAGCCAGGAATAGTAATCACGCCTGCCAGCGAACTGAAACATTTATGTTTAGTGGCTCACAATTCAAATGGACTCTGATGTTCACTGGACAGTTTATGTAAAAACGGAGCCGATTAATTTAATCAATTACTAGATTTATATACATATATATATATATATATATATATATATATATATATATATATATATAGTGCCGTGAGGTACCGGCAGAATAGAATAATACCTCCCCCTGTGTAAGGTGTCTTAGGAGGTGACTAAGGTACCAGAACCAACCGTATATCCGTCCAAATCATTGCAGCTCAAATGCACAGGGCGGAGATAGTTAAAAACATTCCCGTCGCAAAAGCTGCGCTCTGCAATTGCCAACACGCTTGCCCAGCGCGGCAATTAAGAGCATGGATTCTCAATGGCCGGTATGATGATGACTATATTTCTTAAAAATATAATCGGAAAATACTCAGTACTCGGTTTAATAGAAAAATCAAGGAATTAGCTCAAATCTTAATCCTACTAGTTTTATAAATGTGAAATGTTGGCTTGGATGAACGTGTTAACAGATATAGATGAAGTGTGTTACATAAATATCTGTAGTCTTGAGGTACATAGGTAAGCTCCTGATTATGCTGGAAAAAATACAGTTCTCGATCAAAAGAGACAGATAGCATGAAATTTTTATTTAAAAATCTGAGTGTCACACAATTTTTCAGATACCGGAAATAAAAACTTCCAGGGTCGGTATGTAAAATGAAATTCACGAGGTCGAAGCGTTAGCGCAAAAGTAGTATATATATATTCCAATTAAATGGAAGTGTCTGTTTGTAATATAAAAGCTTTTTAAAATAGACATATGAAAGTATGTGGTACTACAACAAAAATAAGCATATTACATTTTTTGGCTTTCGGTCTGTTTATTTAAGGTTAACTCCGATATAATGGATTTTAAAGGACTTTTATAAGAAATAACATTTATTACTACTTTTCCTATTTATTATTCTCACGGGAACGGATGTTTATTACTCAACCACTCCGGGAAATCTGAACATATCTATATAAACTTAACAGAGATAATGATATAATATGATGATACACAAATTACTTCTTATTTAGTAAAAATGCACATTTATCATGAGTTATCTATTTCCATATATGCGATGTCATGGGCAAAAAAAATTAGCTATAAATACAAGTTAATTAAGTAGACATAGGTGTAAGCTGTGAGGTACCGGCGGATTAAAAAAGTACCCCCTCTGTACTAGGTTTCGAAGATGGCCCGAAACAGAGCAGCACATATTTTTTCGCAATAACTCAGTCACGTACTATCGCAGGTATACGATCTCCACTGAATCGAATGTTTAAGACATCCCCACGAATCCCTGCGCTCAGCGATTGCCACCACGTCTGCCTTATGCAGCAATTATGGGCAAAATTCCCCCTTTTTTGTAGACGTGAAATGGCTGCTATAATAAGGTATATATTTATAACTAAAATTTCAAATATGTTCACATTCGGGAATACTTTTCCGATAATATTTCAATTGACAATTGACTCGACATGACCTTTTAGGTCTTTGACCTTTCAACATTGACCATCACACCCTCGCGTGACAATTTTGATCAACAAGGATTTAGTTCGTTACAAGTTCCAAATATAATTATTAGAAATTCTAAATGACAAAACATAATTATTAGGCACCTTAATGAATGTAAGTTTGATATTTATTCAAAACTAGTGTTTTGCACCCGATGTCGCCTGGAATACAGACTAAAATAATGGATCCTGTAGTTCTAGTGACGCTTTTGGTAGTGTCCAATCAAATTTAATAGGATGCGATCCCCACTCAGGTCACTCTATATTACATAAATATTTGAGTATGTTCTGTTATAGATTAAAAAAATATTAAAGTAGGTATTGTACTTGTGACGTGTTTGTTGTCTGTTTTTTTTTCATTACATGGTCGACAAAAATGCATGCAGTCCGCGTGATAGTAAGCGTTATTGCAGCCTATAGATGCTCGTAATATCATAAAGATATCATTAACACGTTACTAACCTTGTGACTTGAAGATATTATATCACATTACCCAGTAATTTCACTACCTAACTTGCCCTTCAAACCGAACACAGTAATTCGAACACTGCTATTTGCCGGTATGACTGATGTATGCTGATGACCTTTTCGTGAGGTCAATACGTAACACAAGTGCTATCACAAAGTCATGTGAATGTATGAGATGTTGTGTGTATTTATAATATAAAAATCACATTAAGTAATATTTTCAAAGCTATATACGCTCTCAATAGTAACTTCTAACTAGCTGTAAATGGTGGGAATGTAGCATTCGAACTATTCTTATTCTCTAGTACATAGTATCAGTTGCCCTCGTTTTCTATAAGGCTTATTTTTAAAGTTTTAATGAGGATTGATTATAATAAATTTTACAGTTTTTTTTAATATAATTGTATTAACAAAAAAACTGTAAAATTATACAAACTATAAAATTATATAATTATACCTACATACAATAGTATGAAACCTGTTTCTTTTTATAGTCTATGTGAAAACATAGACTATAAAACATAAACTCTCGGTAACATTAAATACATTTTTATTTTGTATACAACAATGTATCCTTATACAAAGATCGTCATATCAAGTCACGAGATTAGTAGCGCGCTAGTCATATAAGCTCATTATCAAGCAGACTGTACCCTTCTTTGTCAAACTGGTCTAAGAAAAAAAACGATAATTGCAAAATTATACGCTTTTAAGTTTTTAGTTTTGACTGATTAAAATTTAAAATTGATTATATCAGTATATTCTATATCATCATCATCAAGCAGCCGCAAAGGTTTTCCAAAAACGGTAATATTGCCTATAATTGCCACGCTAAGCAGGTGTGGTGGCAATCACAGGGCGTAATTTTAACGACGTTAATGATGCTGCCCGTATCTGTCCCGTTGCATTACTACACAGTTTTAAGTGAATTTACTGCCATTGTCGGTTCCAGTATCTCAGTCACCTCTTAAGACACGTGTTTCCCCATAGCGAATCCATTATTAGAAATAAAAATTCAAAATATTAAAGAAGAATTCTATAATAATTATTTTAGAAGTATATAATAACAACTATTTAAGAAGAACATAATAATAAGAATTTGAAAAGAATATAATAATAAGCTATTCTTCTAATAAATTAATTCGCTAATTCGTAACGATAACAGTTTGAGTTGTCTTTTCACTACACTTTATTATGCTCGTTGCTCACGGTTGAGTCTCAAAAAAAGCGGGTGGACGAATGAGCCACCCTGGGGTAGTTTGCGTTGTAATTATTACTTAGAGTTAAAGCACAATTTTATAGCTATACTATTTTGATTTATTGCACGATATTGTTGGTTTCCGTCTCGGGCCTCGTTAACTCTTGGAAAGAAATTGAATTTTTATTATTACTTTTTGAAATAAAACATTTGAAAAGTAGTCGAATGCCTGTTAATATGTGTTTTAAAAAAAATATATATATATACTTTTATTTAAAATAATGCAAGTACTATTTTCGATATTGCAAATAGACGTTTAATTTGAATAATAAGTTTGACGGACTTGATGGCGCTGATAGTAGCGATCTTATATGAAGCGCCAAGGGTCGTGGATGCGATCCCCACCCAAGACAAACATTTATATAATGGTATTGTGATTTTTCTGTGCCTGAGTGTTAAAAATATGTACTATATTTATGATTCCTATGTTGTCTGATGGCCGTATCACAAGTAAGTACTTTAAGCGACTTACCTCGGACGACTTACCACTACGGGGATGCTGCCCATCCCCACGCTATGTATTAGAGCTACACTGTTTCAGATGGCTATACCGCCAACTGTCGATTCTGGTACATAAGTCGCCTCCTACAACACCTGGTACAGCCCGGTACTACACAGCTAAAGGTTGTTAAATATGTATAATTTAAAATGTCTTCCTTTTATCTCTTATAGCAAGCGGCCTGCTTTATGGTAGGCCCCATTGTAGCCTATGTGCGTTTACATCAACGAGCAATCATTCATGCGTTGCTAACCCTGTAAAACTGTACTTTCATTTTTGAAGAACCCATATATTTGTTCTTTGTAAAAATCTCCACAATGGGATAATGTCATAACTTGTTTATATATTTAAGAATTCCCCATAAAAATAACGTGTATTTATCATCATCATCATCATATCAGCATAAGCCTCCCCAAAATAAAAGGGGGAATTTCGTTCATAATTACCACACTGGGCAAGCTACCATCTGCTGCTACCCATCCCCGGCCTCTGTATTTGAACTTTTGGATGGATATACCGCTATCTATTGGTTCTGGTACCTTAGTCGTCTTTTACTAGACCTGGTACAAAGGAAGGTACTATTCTACTCTGCCGGTACCCTGGAACGTGTATTGTACAAATCTAAAGATAGTAATAGTAATTTTTATCACATCATCATCTTTATCAACCAATGGGAGTCTATTATTGTCTGATATGATGATGATGACATCCAGCAGTGGAAATCCTATGTCTGATACGATTATGATGTAAAATAGGAGTAGATTCGTTTTTAGGAGTATTTCATAATTCTGTAATTTAAATTGTAGTTATGTTTTAAAATTACTTGTTAATAATGGACTTGTTTCTTTTTGTAACTGGTGAACGACTCTCAATTCTATTACTTTACACTTATTCTATGTAAGATTTGAAAAACTTTTAGGGACCGTGGCGCACAACTTTTTGCTTACAATTACGCCATTAGTTTATTACATGCTGTGCACAAAGGTTTCACACCGTGTATCGCCTGCCCTCGCTTTTACTTGTTTTCAGAATAGCACACATTATTTTAATTATACTAATTTGTTTGTTTGTGAACCGACTGAAACTGAAACAAATAATTAGTTGGTACACGTATCCTTGCTTTTGCGCAGGAAGCATACTATATTACAGCTAACTGCCGCTTAAGCCGCATTCAAATTGGTTTATATTCAATATCTATAATTATATTAATTATAATCAACATCTCATACATTAACCTAAATCCCAATAAGTCGCTGCACGTGTCTTAAGAACATTAGACAATAGAGAATCACAAATATGATACTGAAATACATATTTAACACCCAGACACAGAATATATATAAATTTCTCATCTAAATATTCGCTCTAGGTAGGGATTGAGCCTACGGCCTTCGGCGTTAGATGTTAGGAATACTACTGTGTGCGTCATCGGACTCTTCAAGATGGCCGTCTTGAGATTAATAAATAAACAAACATCGATCTGCGATTTTATTTTAGATTAGAATTTAATTATTGCAGGATAATTACGAACTATATAAAAAGCCAATATATTTATACCTATAAATAAAAATTAATCCTTGAAATGTATGTCCGCATATAACTGTAGAACGAATGCACAAAATTGGATAATTATGTTTTTGTTGTGTTTGCAATTGTCAGGTCTTAGTTCAACGGGATAAAGTTTGGCCACATAAATTACCTACACATTTTAAAAAGTAATATTTATGATTGATTTTTATAACCTTTCGCTCGTGTTACACGGCGGAATTTAAAAACATGCGACTTGACCAGTATGACCTCAAATACAATTTTTTTTTAATCATTGCCTTCAACAAAAATATTAAGCAAAAACCTCATTTTGACAGCGTGCATGCTATTTGGTCATATCTCATCCTGTCAACCGGTAGCTTGCATTTTAGTTAACAAGGAAAATAAGCGATCTCATGATAAAAGAAAAACAACCTTTTTGGTTTAAATCCACGTAGGTTGACTTGACCTTTTTTTAGATTTTATTTTACTTGATTGCTGGCAACCAATAAACATATACCTGGAAAATTTCGTGTCTAAGTCGAAAACGTAGGTATTTTGAAGTAATCATCATCATATATAATATCAATTAGATACATTTTGTAAATTAGTCACTTTAGTTAATTAGTCTTTTTCCGAGAAAGTTTTTTGTCTCCCGAATTGTGAGAGTCACAATCTGTATCAAATTAATAACGAAAGCTTTTTAATTGAATTCAATAATTATTAAAGAATTTCTTGATCCCGTTGGGTTCTCGCCTATCCCCTTGGCGAAAGCTGCGCCATGCGATTGCCAACACGCTTGCCCAGTGCGGCAATTATGGGCAAAAACCTCCTTACTTGGGGAGGCCTATGTCCAGCAGTAGACTTTCAATGGCTGGTATGATGATGATGAAGATGAAGTAAACAGCCTTATGATAGTATATTGACTTTTATTCCGGGATTTTTCAAGTCTAAATATTACTGGAGTTAATTATAAGTGTAGATTTATATAGTGATATTGATATACACTAGGATATACAAGTGAAAATAAATTGTAAGACATCTATCTGCATAATTGAAAATCGTATTACCAGAGTCAACATTTATCAACTGCATTAACCAGACGCAATTCCTAGTATTGGATAAGTTGGCAGACAGTCTATTCAGTCGGTATACACGTCACGGTATTTCTATGTTTTACTGTGTAATATAATAAATAAGGTTAAATAAATTTTATTTTACATTTTCATATATATATAATTTTTATGACGTTCCTTTATTTTTTTTTTATAAAGAAAAAGAAAGTTTAATTTAGTTAAGGATACTGTCTGTCTAATTTATAGAGGCATGAGGTTGACCGAATACAAAAGTCGTCTACATTAGCACCTCCCTATTTCGGTAACCTGGAATATACTATTATATGAACATGTATAAGATAGATTCTTATACAATATTTGTATTGATTTCTCATTTAAATGTATCTCATATCATTTGACATTATATACATATGTCGTGTCATCATGCCTGTGTCCCGCTGGGGTTGGTAGAAACTGTGAATCCTGATTATGGTATATTCGCCTAGGTCATCCTATACTAACTTCGTCCATCCTTTTTACATATCCAAATCATCTTATTTCTTGCTTTATTGTTGTCACATCGATCTCTTATCATAATATTATTTATTTTGTCTCTTAAGCTTACGCCATACATTCTACGAAGTGCTCTCATTTTAACAACATGCTTCTTCTTCTATGTTCCATAACGGCACGCCTCTATAAACTGTCAGTCATGCCCTTTTTGCAACATTGTATCCGCCCATAAAAGAATGTAAGCTGTATTGAAACAAATCCCAGCCTTTACTTTTCTTTCAATATTTCCTTCATACTGCCGATCTTTCGTAAATACAATTCCCAATTACACAAAAACTTTCTGTGTTTAAATTTTTTATGATCGTTCAAAATTTTCGTAATTCATTTTAATTTTGTCTTTTCCAATCACTACCACTTTCGTCCACTTACATCCACTTTCATACTTTCGTTTTTAAGAAATATTGCATATTCGTTATCCTCAGCGAGTTTTTAGCTGAAGATACTAAAAGTACTTAATCTCTAGCGTTATAAAGACATTTTTATGAGTAATCCTCTCATGTTTACCGTCCTTCAAATCAGACAGATCATATGACTAAATATATTACTATTTTTTAAATGGAAATATGGTTAAATTAAAGTTGTAAAACTTATTTTTTGAGTAATTGTATCTCTAAATAAAACATTTAGCATATATATACAAGAAAAGTTTATGAATAAAGTTAATAATATAATTTCGTAAAAAAAAATAATCTTATAATGGATATTATAAATTATACAATAAAATGCTAATAAATAAAACGAACTACGTTGTTTTATTAATAACTTATTTATATCATTGAATTGAAAATCCAAGAAAGTGACGCGCACAAAATCGTGGCAAATGCCAGATTTAATTTATCTATAATTAATTTACCTTAGTCTAGTTTGATATCACTTGGTTACTAGAATTTGCTAAGTCAACGTTATATTCCTAATAATTATTATGAATAATTATAAGTAAACAACTCTTCAAATGAGTCACTAGATCTTCTCCATTCAATCAATTTTAACTTTAACACATGGTATAAAATCTGTTAACATTAGGTGAAAAACAATACTTCCTTGTACAACCTTGAAATGCAGGGGTAAAGATATAGATCTTATTAATAATAGATTTCCTACTTTTATTTCAAAAATATGGGCGGCTGTGTCATTCTTAGCCTCCACATAAAATATTATTATCCGCTAAAGGTATACAGCTGTACGAAAAGAATGTGTGTGAAGTGTATGTGATTGTGAAACGCCAGTGAAAGGGTGACTCATTGGAGACTTTATATATGTTAAGACATATAGAACGCTTCGACTTCATGTTAATTCACTAAATGTAAAACCTTTACATTAATTGCACTCGATGACACTTTTTGGCTTCAGAAGCAACTTTTAACAACAACATCAGTAAATATCTAATAATGAAATTACTGGTAATACGTAAAATTTAGTTTCCTTTTTTAATATTTCGTTTCATTTGTTTGGAATTATATCCTATACATTACATAACGAGTCTATTCTACTGTTTTATTACAAAGTTACACAAAGGATCTGCTTAATCTGCAGTGAAAGCAAAGTGTACACACTGATAAACTTTTGAATGATAATTGCAAATATTAAATGGTGAGGTAGCTTTTAGTTTCAGTGAGTATGATTTGAAAGTTTGAGTTGATGACGCAGATGTTTGGGGTTTGATTTCTTTCCAGGAAAACTATTAATATGATAATATTGTGTTTGTTCTGTATCTGGGTGTTTACCCAAAATTTATGTATTATATATCGATTAGGACATTGATATATATGATATCATATATATGAGTTTTATTTTAAATGACTAAAGAGTTAAGGTATAACTTGCGTAGTGCTGCCTAAATTTAAATATTTCAGCAAAATCAGTTAATTGACCACAACGTACTCTAGCATTTATAATTTGTTTTAATCATTTTGTTTTTTCTATACAATTTAGTTACCGATAAAATATAATTCAACATATATTTTGAAACTTTGAACAAAGATTTTACGTAATACTGCTTATATTTAAATTATTTATCTAAATGCCGTTTATTTACATTTACCATTCGACTATTTCATGATAACATCTTTAATGATTTTACCTAACATTTACCCGCTCACTACTTAAAATAAAACTACCCCTTTAACAGTTCCTACAGGGTAACAGAAACTTTAAACCAAAAACGTCAAAGTGAAACATACCGCATTTTAACAGAATATATTAAATACACACGTTAAAAAGAAAGTTAAATAAAGCCGTTTAAAGAGTAGTTTTATTTTCTTTAGCGATCATAACGGTTTCCACAATCAAAACACATATCAAACACTGAATTAAAAAGTTTAAAAACAGCGTTTAAAGGCGTTAAGTTGTAGTTTCATTAAACGCTTTATGATTATCACTTTTAATGCCTTATCACTTTTGTATATTTTCTTTTTTGGCGACGTTTAACTTAATTAAAACCAAAACTGAACAACATATATTATCAGATACATGTACACAAACTCGTTATCTATTCATGTGCGGCTCCATTCACTTACGTAGTTCATTATAAACTTACCTAACGCGAACTTTCTCAATTTGCAGTGTAAAATATGCTTCCAAGATATTGTCTAGTCTGCTCTAGTATATAAAATTTCCCATGTTAATTAGGAAAACGTACGTAAAGAATAAATACTTTGAGTCATACAGATTAATAAGTGAGTTACAAAATCGAACTCAATGAATACGAATACGAATCTAACTCTCATGGTATTTTTTCAATGATTGTTAAATGAGTAAAAAACAGGCTCGATATAAAACATCCAAATAGATAAAAGAATGTGGCAAGATCTAATGCAAGTATCTATAAAGCTTTCCCGCATGTTTTTCTATGTAAATAAACTAGCATACCAGACCAACTTAGTCCTGTATGATATTTGAATCAATTAAGGCATTATACAAAGTATAAAATGACGGAAACCTAGATACCAACTGCAGCGCCAGGCTGTTTTATGAATTTAAACCATCTAGGGCGCCACCCAAACGCATACAATAAAAGTCTTTCAAATCGGTCCAGCCGTTTAAGAGGACTCCAATGACATACACTCGTACAGTAAAATTATATATATAAAGATGTAGATAAATAAGTATAAATTAAATTCCTTAATAACTATTGAATTGGTATATTACGATAACTAAATAACAGCGGCGTAGATAAACCTAACAGCAACAAAGAAAGTCATACTTATGTGGCCATAATAAATGAGAGTTATTTCTAAAGAGAAAGAGAACATTTAATGTTTCACACTGATATCTATCTCTGAGTAGAAATAAATTCATGATACCTATCCTCCAGTTGGAACATTATCGTCTCTTACCACTTTTTGTACTTGTCGCACTAAATGCCTTTAATCTGTAATACCGTATAAAATAAACTAATATAACAGAAAATATTCAGTAGCTGTGTAGCATTAAGTCATTTATTAAAAAAAACTACTATATATACGAGCATTCCATGCAATGCTCGTATAAACAGTAGCTTATAAAGTAAACTAAATATTATTTTAGCAATTCCCTAAAAGCGCAAATTGATCAGAGCGGTATATGATATCATTCCAAATTCAAATATTTCTAATTACCGTACACATCAATACAACAAACATCGTTTAACAGTAATAAATCATGCATCAGTAATCAATCATCTAAATAAATATTTATTAGTAATGCAGCATGGAAGTGTTCATTAGTAACGAGATTCATCCACTCTTCATTAATAATTTTGTATTCAAATGAACTGCTATTTAAAAAAGGCGTATGTGTAAAGTTATTAAGGCACTATGACAGCTTCCATTTTATGCATAGTGCTAGAACATTTTGACTTAGTGTAATGAAATGGCTTACAGCAGAAGTTCCTAATCAGTGGGGCGCACCCCTTTATTGAGGTGTAGCGGAATGTCAACTAGGGCGCGAAATATTTCTGTTCTAATACATGTTATATTCTGATATATTCATATACAATTTTTCTATATAGTTTTATAAAACAATACCGAAATAAAATACTATAAAAGTTCACTCATGGTTGTAAAAATTTAAACAGCTTTTGTCACATGCTCCTTTCGCATCGGAAAGTACGCAAAGCGACTAAAAACACAATAATGTCTTTTAAACCTTTTTAGAAGTAAAACAACAGAACACTCCGGTTTTCGAATACAAGATGTAGCTATGTTAGGCTTAGAATATTTACTACTAATACTAATATAGACGAAGTTCATTAGTTTACTCAAGATAGTAAGAGTGGATGAACCATTATTACTAGCTGTGTAAACAACATACCCATGAAGCAGGAGGATATCTCGGGAACGGTGCGATCGACTTCGTGGCGACATTGCTCGGCAGTTCGTGCTTAATCCCTCTCTTCAGACGCTGTTTTCTTCTCTCCCGTGATTTGGCTCTTAGCATAAGAGCTGCCTGCATACTTGCCAGTTTTGTGGCCGTAGGAAAACGCGGGCAGAAACCTTAGCCAGCGGCTAAGAATGCAACACACGCACGAGTTCACACACGCACTAGTTACGCGCTTATTTACTCGATGGTTCACTTCAACGCTAATTGAACGATTGTCCTTTGTTTTATTTGAGTAAATTTGGATTCTACGGCTAGCTCGACTACTACTACTACCCCGAATAAACTTATGAAACTTTACATAATATTTTTATTTACACTTCCAAGTAAAATTATTACTAATGTCGCATCACAGTAGTAATTACTTCAGTTGTATCACTTTAGAATGATTTAGAATTTCAACAAGATAGGCACGAGAAAGGCGCGAAACTATATTAAATTTATATCTAGTTGAACGTTTTAAATGTTTAATTTGTAGTGGTCGTTTTACCTTATAATTACGATATGTTTCGTGAGAAAGAATACGTAATGGAAGCAAGCGCAATTTGGCGTTTAGTGTTGTAGTAATAATTTAATTGTAATTGAACAATGTTTATATTGCAATTGTAATCGATTTATCACTCATGTCTCGTTCCGCACATCAAGTCGCAGTCTTTGGTTCTTTGTCACCTGCCATCGGACGCTACTTTCTGATAAGTACAGCTGTTTCATGGCCGGCCCACTTTTATCACTTGATCCAACAACACTTCCGAGTAACACATATTATTGCTGTATACGTCATAGACATCGCACTATAAAACAAACGTACTTAGAATAATCAGAAGTCGACGGGACTTGTACACGAAAATAAGATGACGTCAAAAATTGATGCTTACGACAAAGTTGCATTGCCCCATTTACAATCATGCCACCACTACTATCTAAACGATACAAAACATTGATCCGCTTTAATACACTACATACATATCTTTATAATTTACCAACAAGCAGCATCAATGTCTGCATACATACAACATATAGTACCTGTTACAGTCTGTCACGATAGAAATGACTTAAAATGCAAATAAACGTTCGGCTTTCTGACAATTACTGTGGCAGCTGCTAACGCCACCGCGAAATCTCAATGGAAATGCAGCAATGTCAATGGAAGGATTATCTCTGCTACTGTGATTTCAGAAGAACTGTTTTTATTTGCATTTTGTGCAATTCTTTTATAAGTTACCAGGCAAAGAAACGTTGCAAATGGATATTGTAGGAGTGAGCTTTTAGTTTCATATCATTCTGTGCTTATATTTTAATTTAAAATGAAGATAAAATACGGTTTTTATTCAACCTAAATTGTAATAGCAATTTACCATTTTTGTAATCAGATATTACTTAAAATCAAACATTTTTTCAGCATTTCTAAAAAATCCAACAAGTAATATATTAGATAGACATTAGTAGTATATGCTTCAATATTATATAAATTACAGCAAATCACATTTATATGTAGCAATAACTGCTTCCCACAATCTCAACATCATTGTGTTTGCTAATTCCGATTGCAGATATAGATAAAAGTTAGAAATGTACGTACACTCACTTATTGCATCTATAGTGAACGCCAGAACGACTTACAGTGGTCCATATGCATACCCCGAATGAGTAGTTCTAGCCTGGCAACTTCAACTATACCAAATTACCATGCTGTACGACACTTATACGAACAGGCAGTATACCTCGGCGGGATCGCATGGCGAATGAAGCTCGGAGACGAGAGCTGAAAGCGGCCGCGGCGGCGGCGCAGAGAGTCGCGACTCCCAGTGTTGGCAGGAGTACGCGCGGACGCCGGTGGGCGCGGGGTGGAGAGGGCTGTGCGGGCGCGGGCTAGGCGGCGCGGGCTGACGGCCGTGCTGGCGCGCCTGCGGAACGAATTGTTTATTAGCATAAATATTCCATAGAGTAATCATAGCCATGGTACACAGCTGAGGGAATATAGCTTTAGTTTCATGTGTTGTCTTTGATTAAGTAACTAAAAACCATAATGTAAATCACTAATAAACTATTGACACTAATTTGTTTAACGGATTAAAACGTAACTTAGTACTATCGTAAAATATAAAGCGTTGTATCTAAACTCTTCCAATGTAAAAGTGAATAAAACGCTTGAAAACCCGTTAAGAAATAGTTTTATTGGTGAGTGTTTGGCAGTATTCTAGTACAATCAAAGACACACTATCACTGACACTCAAAGTTAAATATATTAAAATGTACCTCATACAAAGGTCATATGCATTGGTATCTACCACCAAATAGCAGTATCCGCATTGCTGTGTAACGGTTTTAAGGGCGAAAGAGGCAGTGAAATTACTAGGTTACGTTGTGATATTACGAGCATCTAAAGGCTGCAGTGACACTTACTACCACGCGGACTGTATGCTAGTTTGAAGACCTGGTGTAATAAAAAAATATACAAATAGTGGTTACCTTTCGGCCCGCGAGCGACGCGCCGCCCGCCGCCGCGTACATGCACCGCCGCCGCGCACCGCTCACCTAGCGCGGGCCATCGCCTAGCGCGGCGCGCGCGTGCGCACGCGAGCGAGCGAGACGCGGCCGCGCAGTGGCGCCACCTCGCTCCCCCGCATCCGTTCACACACCTATAATATCGATAATGTTCACCGATCAGCGTTGCTGCACATCACTTCTTCAACGGTTACTCTAAATACTGTCTATCCATAGATAAGTTAATTTTGACAATATTTCGTCTTCTGTTTTAGTTTAAAACATTATTTTTTCTGAATATTAGGCACTGAAAAGCTTAAAAATATTTTTAATACATAACTAGATATGTCCAGTTTATACAAATAATTTATTTCTATCTTCACTACCAACTCGTACAATAAACCAAAATATTTTCATCTAAAATTTGTATTTCTTACTTAAGGTACATATGAACAAACATTCAATTAACTTCTATATAAACACATTATAGAAGCGGAATACTTTGACCCTATGGGGTAATTTTGCCTACGCACGACGTAGCTCCAGCTAATTATAATGTCTATCGTAATTTAAATTTTTTTACACAAACCGAGTAGGTATTTTGTAAAGAGTACGAATTAATATGTCTAAGTAATTTTTTGTAAGACAAAATCAACCGTCAAGGTCAAAATAACCCTCTTCTATTGTAAATCACACCTTTTTACAATTAATTTATATTTACAAATTATATGACATATTTAGCTATAGCACTTAAAATTGATGTGTACATATATAAATACAAGTAAAGACAATAGATATAATAAATAGAAAGGTAATGTTAATCCCATTTTTTAACCAAAGTAAGAGAAACAAGTTCAAATTGGAAGGTACCGCAATTATAGCTAAGTAATTACTCGGTCTGGATGAGCGGCTCAGTTCACATTTTAACCGGGCCCGAGCAGTAGTAATATCTGCTATGATTAATTAAATATTTTAAGTAATTAAATTGCTTATAAAGAGCCTGTCTATATAATTTACGCTAAACGAATGATTTATTGTGAAATTTCTTAATTTATACAACGACTACAGCATAACGTCTTCAATATTTTTTTATCAAAGCGTTTGCGTTATAGGAAACTACTATTTATTTATTAGCTTTTTAGTGTCTTTAACTATATGATTGGAAATTACTGTATCTCAGACTGAAACATATAAGTTTTTATCATCACCATCAGCATACCAGCCATTGGAAGTCTACTACTAGACATAGGCCTCTCTCTAAGATTTAGAAGAAGGTATTTCGCCCACAATTGCCGTGCTGGTCAAGCGTGTTGGCAATCGCAGAGCGCAGCTTTTGCGACGGGGATGCTGCTGCCCATCCCCACCCTCTGCATTTGAGCTGCACTGTTCCGGATGGAAATACCGCCATCTGTCGTTTCTGGTACGGCTTATTGAGTGTTATTATGCGTGAATATTAATTAAATAAATGATTTAAATCCTTACAACAATGTAAATTGTTATAATATTTGATATCTGTTTGTAATTTAGTTATAAGAATAATTATCAGAACTTTAAAAGGTAGTAAGTATACAAGATTAATGGAACAAGCAACACTGCGCCCTCAGGGACACTGGCAATCTAAATTAATGCGACACTAAACCAGAGACTTAGTGAGGAGCTGGTCACAGCCTCGGCTGAACAGCTCAGCATAATTTCAACATGACACAGTACGCTGGGGATTTCATAAGGCCAAACTAGTTTGAAGTGTTTGTGTAAATGATATAAAAGTAATATAATAAATACCTGACTCTTAAATAAATTACTTAAATCACTTGTCTTACAAACATAAGACAACATAAAAATCACAAATATACCACTTAAATATGTATTTAACACCCAGACACAGAAAAAATAAAAACCCATCTGTTTCCTCCGCGGTTTTTTACCCGCGTAAATAATAATAAGCGTAAACTACTCCTTTAAACATTAATTATGCGGTAGAGAAAGACTTATTATTGTTAAGTTCAGTCCAGTTATAAGTCAGAGATAAGCTGGAACAGACAGACAAAAAAACATTGATTTTTTTTATTATCTCTTTATTGTATTATATGTTTGACTGATGATACTTTTTATTTACGAACCGATTAAAAGGAAAGAAAATGTTAAGATCAAACCACAACGCATTATTGAAAATCGCATTAAAATGAGTTACGGTGGTTCTGAGATTAGCGTGCACACAAAAAATTTCTAAAAAAAAATAGGTTTTTATATTTAACTTCTATATGCAGATATAATAGATTTTCTTATTTAAATTTCATGTATATTTGTCCTGGGTGGAAATTGGACTTACTATCTTCAATGCACAAAAAGGAACACCACCAAATGCGCCATCGGTCCATCATAAAAAGATATAAATATAGGTGCCTATAAGAACAGGCTAGACCTAGTTTGGGTACTTAAGTATCAAAGTGTATTTTAGTTTAAGTTTCTTTTTTGTTGTTGAATAAAGTTATTAATATTATTATTATACCTATGCTTACATATATATAAATATAAAACAAGCTCGACAGAGTAATATAATCCGACATATATCCAATTCCATCTGCCTCCATCGCACGTCAGATTTACTAGTCCGATGTTGGACCTGATCCGATAGAAACCAAAGCCAATGTTTGATAATGCCCGTCGGAGCTCATAAAACATGGAATTGAACAGATCTAGATGACTTTATTTCAAATGTATTGCAGCCAAATGGACCAAAACCTAATTATGGCTAAATAGATACGGTTTAACACTATTGTGGATTGTTGGGAGTATTTAAAATGGCATAATCAGCAAGTAATTAATTCAAAACTAACAATATAATAATACTTACATCACGCCTGTGTCCTATCGGGGGGTAGGCAAAGACTATAGATCTCCATTTATCTCTATCTGCAACGATCTTGGCATACCTCTCTCACTTCCATTACTTGCATTAGTCCATTCACACACGCTTGTTTATTCTTGGCACTTCTTTAATACATAAATATATATATATATATATATATATTTATGTGCACTCATTTTAGATTCATCCATCCTTTCTACATGTCCAAACCATCCATAAATTCCTTTTTCTATTATTATCGCGAAATCTCCGTTTACACCACATTTGTCTCTTTATAAAAAAATTCATACAAATGACCTGAACACGAGATTAGTGACAGAAAAATGGAAGAATTTCAAATGTAATGCTATAATACATATTTAATTATTATTGCACAAAAACATTACCGAATGCACCACCTGACCCGTTAATCGCGATTTTGTAAAACAAAATCACCGCAGCAAATCTACCATGGAAAGTTAATTATCGTTATTGGTAATTTAATTAAATGTATAAAGTACTTTTAGATTACTGCGAGGTAACGGCAGAGTAGAATAGTACTTCCCTCTATACCAGGTGCTGTAAGAGGTGACTAAAGTACCAAAACCGACAGATGGCGGTATATCCATCCGGAACAGTGTAGCTCAATGCAAAGGGCGGGGGTAGGCAGCAACGTCTCCATTTGCGAAAGCTGCGCTCTGCAATTGCCCACACATGGCCAGCGCGGTAATTATGGGCAAAATTCTCCATTTCTCGGGGAGCCCAACAATGGACTTCCAATTACTTATATGATGATGAGAATAAGGTATATTTATTGCAACGTTTTTGCTAAAGTTTTACAATATAAGTATCATTTTTAAGAAACAATCATTTCCATCTTTGTGTTTTATAACGAAAATAAAGGTCGTTTTTACCATACTCAAGATAAAATTAAAAATAAATTAGAAAACAGGCGTAAATTCTAAAAAGAAATGTTTGGGCCTTACTTCTACAATCTACAATTAAGAAACAGAACCCTGAGTAGCCAGTCGACTCGTACATTTTTCTTTACAGATTAGCCTATTATAAACAAATAGTGTTTAACACGACGCCTTGGAGCCTTAACACTTAATCTAGGGTTAGTTATTAGACACAGATTGTAATAGCTGCGAGCTATTTGTAAGCGGAATTAGCAGTGTAACTAATTTCTTTAAATACTTAGTTAAGTTCGGTTGCCGCACGATATTTCTGGTTATCGAACAATCTTAACGTTCTTTGAACCTTTGCTATGAGGTTATAAAGTACGTATATGAAGGCTTCATTAAAGTAAAAACCTTCATGTTTTTGTTTACGGAAATTTTCCTTTATATATGATTCTTTCTTTTGAATGAATTCTTAACACAAATTGTTTGTAAGTGTATGGGCTGGTTATGTAATATTAATCTGAAATCACGTATGTGATGTATTTTTTTGTCTTTATTCTTCTAAAAAAGAAAATTTTATTTCTTATAGCCACTAACACAACTGTCATAACAATCTTAACGATATTAGGACCTAAAAAGGTTTGGACTTGTCTATGCGTAGAAAACATTTTACTGAAAAAGGTATCATTTATGTAAGATAAAGAGAATGACATGATTTAAATTTTCTATGTGATTATTTAGATCAAGCCAATAAAATTTACGGGTTTTTAAGATATATTAATATTGTATTCTACAGGAATTCAAAGTCACATTCAATAGACAGTATATAATGTTCTTAGTTGTCAGCTTTGCTATATTCGAAACAAAACATTAAATAAGATATTTCTTATCAAATAATAAAAATAATTGTCCTGCCGAGCCTGCTGTACAACACCTTACGACTACCAAGGGAATGTAAATTACGAGATTTCACGATAAGGCTCTGTCGCGTTTGATAGAAACTAATAAGAATAGCAAGCGAGTAGCATTCACTAAAGCCAAGGTTAAATATCAGCGAAACTAGTAGCCTACGAAAGCTGTTCGAAAGCTAGCACATAACGTTTAGTATTAAATATTCGTAGCATTTTCGTAGTCAACAGCTACGAGCTTGTAGCACATTGATGTGGTTTAAAACGATCGTAGTCAATCTGCAGGTCATAGTTTCAATGTGGCATCTTGTATGTACATTTATTAATATTTATTATTACAATAAATGTATTCGCAACTGTGTTATACAGCTACATAGTGGGTCCACATAAGTCGTGACCTTTTTTGCTATTCATATATAATAAATAATAAATATTGAATGTGTGAATTGTATTTTTTATGCTTCATAGTTGACTGACAAGATAGTAGTATAGATACGAGTATAAGGGTTGAGTGAGTACAATTTATTTGTTATAGATATCAATAAATTTATAATATAATTTTTACTTGAAAAGAATCTATGGCCTATATTGGTATAAGGTTCTATTTCTCTGAATAAAATATAGCACATATTTAGTTTAGATATTATTTAAACCGGAACTGAGACCACAGCTATTAACTTAAAATATAAATAATAAGGTAACGCCTAAACAAATTGTTGTGTTGTATTAATAAATGAGGCTAATAATTTATATATTATATTATTTATATAAAACTTTACACATCAGGCCCATGTAATATAGATTATGATTGCTTGAAATATCACAAACTTATCTTTAGTTGGCTGCCAACCTTATGGGCTACAATATTATGCTATATTACCTATTTCACCTTATAACTTGACTACCTTAGACAAACAGAGTAAGACACAGAAAATATTGTTTTGCGAGACAGATGGAAATAAAAATACGTAATAGTTTTGAATAGCTATAGATGATCAAAAAAATGCAACAATAATTAAGCCACAAATAATTTAATGTGCCCGATGGCGCATTTGCTAGCGTCTGTATCTTCTGAATCAGGGGTCGTGGATTCGACTCACCACATCCTAACCCACAAACTTTTAAATTATGATAATTTGTTTGTTTCGTTCCTGGGTGTTACATATGTATATAACTATTATAATTGTAATTTTTGTCTTAGCTCTAATATAATATCCTGTTGATCCAATTACATAGTTAGTTTTGTGTAGATTTTAATGTTGACATTTAAAAAAAAGTTGTTTTTAAAATATAAAAAATACCAAGAACCGCCACTCATAGAATAATCATTTTTCAATGATTAAAAATATAAACTTTCCATGTGTCTATTTTCTTAGTATGACTTACGCATAAAAATATTTAATAATGAAAAAAAACTTTGAAATCAAAGGTCACCTGTTTACGTTTCACAATCAAAGCATTTGCGCGTTTTAAAAGTCGAGGTAACAAGGTAGGTCGATTAGTGAAGGGACCGCGCTGCGTGACCGCAGAAATAGGTTGCACGGTGACGTAATCGAGCATCCACCTCGCCTATAGACACCTATTACTCGTAAGTACGAAACACAACTTACTAAGGTAGAAGCGTCCGCTTTTTTGTACACGTAATTTATGACTAAGTTCGGAGAAACGACACTAACTTTTGTTTTTTGAGACATGTCTTACGGATATATAAATATTTAATAATAATAATAGTAATATAAAAACGCAATTATAAGAATTGAAAAGAAAAATAAGATATGTTTTTAATTATGTCATACGGATATGAACATCAAATTAAACTAATATTCTAAAAAATTCAAAGATGTGACAGGAAAAATAATTCACTAAAGTAATACTATCCACTTTTTATATACGTAAATTTTTAAGTTCGAAGAAGTGACAGTAAGTTTATATTTCAAGACATTTTGTACTGATATGTACACATTTAAGTATATCAATCATGTAAATTTTGGTCAATATCATGTAGATAGCATAAACCTAGGGAAGGATATTGATTATTAAGAGTTCCGACGGGACTCGGTTTGAAGTAAAGTTCACGCGAGCAATGTGCTAATTAGTAATTTTGTAAATGTGAAAGTTTAGATCAATCTATGTAAGTCAAAAAAGTGCGATTTTTTGCACAACAATAAATTATACTTGATATAGCCCAATTGATCCTCTTTACACTGAAAACTATGTATATTATGGAAGAAATCGCTCTTTGCTACAAAGCCGCCAATTGTACATCGTATATTTATATGTGTATTTATTTATTATTCTAATATAGATGTAGGTTCTTCTATAATATCAAATGTAGGTCAGTTTAGGTATACTTTCATTGCGATGAATATAACGGTTTCAAGCGTATCCAAAACCAGTAGAATGAAGGATAAGACGAATTTGTGTACCCTACATACAGACACATATATTTGCTATTATACCTTATAAACATACTCCACCAAAGACCATATCTGATATCAGTGTCGAAACTAACACACCTCTATAAACAGCTATTCTTACTTTTTGTGACACATTCTAGCTGCCCATAAAAGCTTGTAAGCTTCCATTGACACTATTTCAAGCTTTCACTCTACTTTCAATATCTTATTCATACTTTTAATCTCTCGCAAAGTCACTTGCAATATTCACAAACTTTTTTATTTGTTCAACTTGATGTCATCGATCACACAATGACATTTCACATTAAATTAATTTGATCACACTATCTTTAGGTCGCAATGTCGATGACGCGCATCAGTTACGGTGACAAAGTAGGAGGATCGTATGCCTGTTTGCTAACCTAGCAATTTGTTCGAATGTTTTTATAAAATGACTTGTTATTTTATAATCTTTACAAAAATAACACAAATGTTGTCGTGTTATAGGTATACTAGCCAAAAAAGAACATCAGTGAGGTAACAATTCAACATTTAAAATAGAGTTAGACTTAAAACGTTGCGTGAAAAACTATATTGTTACTAAGAAAGACAAATAAATAAATTAAGGTGCTTTAGACATGTAAAATAAATGGATAAAAGCAAAATTACAATAGTTATTATTTATTGAACATTTTTTCTAACCACATTTAGGATACCGTTAGCAAAAAGTATGCTGCAATCTACTTCAAACCGGTATAAAGATATTAACGAATGTAGAGGAGGAAAACGTTATAATTTCTATAATAATAATTTAAATTATCACATTTCTTTATTTATGCGTAGAAACTTATGAAAGTGCGTTTTATTTCAACAATAAGAACGAGTTATAAGAATATGCAATCTCTATTCATTTTAATTAACAAAATAACCGTACTTTTAAATGACAAAAAACCTCTGAAGCTTCTTTAGGCAATGCACTCAGCGTTCATTGTATAGGTGTATACTTTTAGTAACTTAAAATTAACTTCATATTTATAGAACGTGGATCCAATACGTAAAAACACAAACCCTGATTTGTAACAGTATGCATTGTACATGTATAAAAATTTTATTTCAGTCGTTTATGTTCTACGCTAATGTAGTAATAAGTTCACTTATAGCCTGTCTTCCAATACCAAATAAGCGTTCAAACATACATTTCATGAAGTTATTAATTAATAAATTTAAAATGTCGCAGTCGCATCGAAAATTAACGACGAAATTTATGAAGCGAAAATAATTAATAAGTTGACTGGCTGTCGGGTATTGACCTCACGTTGACCTGTTGTCTCTTGAAATAAATAACCTTGACGCGGTAATTTATTAAAATATTATTACCATGCTTAACATGACGTATCTGAATTCAGTAAAACAAGATTGAAGCAACACACTTTTAAAACATTGTTTTAATGATCAAAGATACAATTCGTAGCGCATTTGTCTATCCTAAAGTTCATTTAGTCGGGAACTGAACTTGAGGTATTCCGGTTTCAAACCAGAGTACTAGAATCTTCCTTTTATTTTTATTAGTCTAGGTTGACAAATAAACATATAGTCCGCGTAATAATAAGCACCAAGCAGCCTATAGATGCTCGTAAAACCACATGAATATCACCTTACTGCGTTGCCAACCTGGTGACTTGAAGCTATAATGTCACATTACCCAGTAATTTCACTGCCTCTCTCACCCTTTAAGCCGGAACACAGTAATGTGAACACTGCTATATGGCGGTAGAAGTAGATAACAGTAGGGTAGAAAGACACCAGTGCAAACGATCTTTTTGTATGAGGTCTGCCTCGAGTAAAAAAGTGTGAGTCTTATGCCGCGACGCCATTGCGGTTATTAAAGTCCGTTGTACAACGTTCTGTCTCTATGGAATCCAAATAAAAATATAACAACAATACTATCCAATAACAACTGTATCATCATCATTATATCAACCTACAGACGTCCACTGCTAGACATAGGCTTTACCAAATTTTTCATGATGTTGCATGCCGCCTAGAAAACCGATTCTCCGAAACCTCCACTAGGTCGTCCGACCATCTGGGGTCGTCCCACGGAGCGCTTTTTATTACATGGCCTCCAGTTTAAAACCTTTCTCCCCCATCTGCCATCGGTTCGTCAAACCATGAGCCCCGCCCACTGCCACTTCAGCTTAGCGATACTGTGAAATATATCGACAACTTTTATTTTACGTATTTCCTATTTTTTTAATCGATCACATAGGGAAATAGCGAGCATACCTCTTACTATCGCTCGCTGAGCGACCTTGAGCTTCTTAATAAAGCTTACAGTTAACGTGTATCATTATATCATATCAACCATATAAAGTCTGCTGTTGGACATAGGGTCTCCAAGATATGGGGATTTTTGTTTCGATACCTCAGTCGCCTCTTACGACTCCTGGTACCACGGCTGTATAATAACAATTAATTTTAAAACAAGTAATGTTCGATTAAACTAGAATGCTCAGTCTTTTGTAATTTGAAAAGCCTGCCAGTCTAGATTCCATCGATTTGCCATACGATTACCGATGTACATCGCGGCTTGGATTCCTAATCACATCGATTTGTTTCCGATCGCTCGGCTCAACACGCGATCTCCTATTCAGTGAAAAATTCTTTAACATTGGAACTTCAATATTGAATTGCCGCCATTGTATCGGCAGCGTAACGGTGTCATTCTACCTGTATGGGACTCGCATGAGTTTAAATTCTTTGCCGTTTTATCCAGGCGTAGTGTTTTTGAACTGACTGCTGGTGTCAAAGTTCCTTGAACAATGCTGAGGTACTTGAACACTAGTATAAAGTAACACCCATGTGTTAGTGGTCTTGAAGGATCAGGTGATAGTTCCACATTTGAAAAAAATTATTAAGTATACAAGTGGCCCGCTGGCGCTTACCTATGAAAACCATTGACACAATGCCACTGCTGCTGCCCACACCCACCATCTGTCAGTTCTGATACCTTAGTCGCCTCTTACGACACCTGATGCAGTGGGTGGTCCTATTTTACTCTACCGAGACCTTACGGCACAAAATATTTTTAAGTATTATATTTGTGAGCCCCCCCCCTGTTGTCTGATAACCGGAATACAAGTGCTTTAAGCGACTTATCTCGGAGTTAGTTTAGGTTAGAGATACATTTGTATGAGATGTTCTGTGAATTCATTATTACTTACATTTTTAAATTTAAATTTGACGTTTTGGTTATCGGTTTGTTTTGCGGTAACTGTTCTCAAGTCTGAACATTTTTGATAAATGCTGTTTTTAACGTTAATCTCTGGATTTCGCCTTATTATTATTTATAATTATGCTATACGTGTAATACTAAAATATATATATATAAAAAATTCATTGGAGTGTACAACACATGATTACCAACTTAACATCCATTTAAATAACATCATACGAATTGCTATGAGATTCTCCTTTAACGTCAATACAAACTCGAAAAGCAGTGAATTTTATTGAAGCAAACCCTATATTGCGATTCAGCTTTTGTTCTACAATCACGATATCTCGAACTCAATGAGTTCTTGTCATGCTACCCTTCTCGTAAAATTTCTTTAATAAAAACAGAATATCTCAATTTGTTCTCAGCCAGCGTATAAAATAGTTGCAAAATCACTTGAAACCTAAGTCTTATAATACAATTAAAATAATAAAAATATTAACATCAAAATAATTTTAGTGTACCAAATAACTACGTTTTATAAAATACTTTAAATGATCGCACCAATCGGTAAGGGTTCGTCCTCATATTTCAGAACCTAAATTAATTGACTCGATTATTATAAAACCGCACAGGGCGGCTTTAAACGAATTTAATAAATTACCTCCTCCGATTGTTTTCCGAATTTCCCAATATGTTACAGTATGGGTTCCTTGCAAAGGAAAGTGAATAGAAATGTAAGGAACTGGCAAAATGCATGTAACCCTCGTGGTTATTATAAAATATGTTTAATATAAGAAGCTATCACTCAATATACAATGCCCTGCCAGTGCCATGTTATGTGTCACATATGTGTATATATATGTTATATGTTAACATTATTTTAAAAACCTCTGTATCTTATACGTAACCTCTATATACTCTTAAGAACTCCTTAATAAATTGGATCGTCTATTAAACAACTGTCTTCGTTTCATTTTCGGTTTACGTAAATACGATCATATTTCCCATTACCGTTCTCTTCTCGGCTGGCTTCCTATTCGAGAACGTCGCAAAATTCGAGTTCTGACCATACTATTTTCAACACTTTTTGATCCGTACGCACCAATTTACTTAAAGGACAGATTCCAATTCCTATCTTCCTCTCACGAACGTAATCTCCGTTCTTCTAATACTCGCTCGCTCTTAACTCCTTCTCATCACTCTAGTTTTTTGACAAACTCTTTTACAGTGAAAGCTATACGAATCTGGGACGAGCTTCCGTTGAATATTAAGCAATCCCCAAACAAATTTATCCTGAAACGCTGTCTCCGTACTTTATTTACTGATGTTGCTTCTCTAACTTTATAATCCTATTTCTGATGTATGTTATTTAATGTATGAATCTGAATATTAGCGTCCTTAGGCAACAGTAACCGCTTACCATCAGGCAGGCCGTGTGCCTGTTTGCCACAATAGTGGCATAAAGAAGTCAAATAACTATCTAGCCGCAAAGTACCAGCAGAAAGAATAGTCCTGCCCCTGTATAGAAAGAAGCGACTCGCCATCATCATTACAGCCATTTGGAAGTCCATTGCTGGATATAAGCCTCCCCAAGAAAGAGGCAATTCGTCTGTAACTGCCGCGCTTGGCAAGCGTATTAGCAATCGATGAGCGCAGCTTTCGTAATGAGAATGCTGCACTGTTTTGGATGGATATACCGTACTCGCTTCCAACGACACCTGGTTAAGTGGGAGGTACTATTCTACTCTGCCGGATACCTCACGGTAAGAGGCGACTTAAGTGCCAGAACCGACAGATGGCGGTGTAGGCCAAATGCATAAGAGCGGCGCTGAGCAAAATTATTATCTTATCTTGGGGTTATCGGTGTGATGGTGATGATGAGCTATCCTTAGAGTTTTACAAGGATTTTACAAATTATAGGATTTTTTAATAGGAAGTTTCAATTGTGATATTTAATTTTTTTCTGTTAATAAACTGAAATATGTCACTGTTAGATCTCGAAAAAAAGCAAGAAGATTAAGACAAAGGTATATTTTTTTATTTATTTAATAATAAAACCAGGATGACAACTAAGCACACAGAACACTTTATAACAAGCGCACCGTAGTCTATTAAGGATATCACTAGCGCGTTGCCAACTTTGTGACTCAAAAATATGATTTCACATTACCCAGCAATTTTATACAAAATAAATGTAAAACTACATACTTGAGTCCAGCATGATGCCATTTATGAACCATGAGCTCTAACCAATTTCGTTTTCAGTTATCTTGGCGAGCGTCGTTGAATATCTTTTTAATGCAAGGCGTATGATGTTAATTTTTTTGTTATTAGCCTGTGGACGATTGGAAAATCCGCGAGTAATAACTATACTAACTTTCTGCGACTTCTTTTCCGAGATTACCAGTAACCTAACATACGTTATAGATTATATATGTAAATTAGTATTGAATATACATAAACTGATCTAAATATATCCAAGTAAGCACTCTCGTATTTCAAACGATACTTCTAAGTTACACTAAGCTCTATTGATCCTTCCCTTACACATTTTATGATGACAGTGACAGTAACAACCTCAAGTACTCTTATACCAGTATTCACAAACGTCTCTTATGTCACTTAGTCACTTCCTTCTACTGATATCTCCCTCATTCGTTTGACAATGGCAGTGACAGTTTACTTAGATTAAACTCACTAGAGTATCCTTTAAGTTAACCGGCTTGACGGCTCATTCGGTAAAGTTTTTATCTTGTGCAATAAAAGTCGTGGGTTCAATGCCTATCCAGGACAAATCAAAATTATATAATAAATGTCTGTTTTTTCTGTGTTTGGGTACTCAATTTTTATTTAACTATTATCTTTGTATTTCCTGTGTGGACTGACATCCGTATTACAAGTGCTTTACGCAAATAATATCGGTATAAGATGTTGTTGTAAGTCTTTTATTTATTTATCTATTATGTAAGTTTAATTTCCATGCACTCATGTGAAGCAGAACGTGCATTATATTTTTTTAAATTACAATTTTTATATCTTGAATTTTACAAAACATTTTTTCATACAATGGAGGGATATATTCAATAAGCAAACAGGGGCTAGGTGGAGCGCCGGTAGCCGTGGTCTGCGGTTATATAGGATCGCCTCCCCTACCAAAGCCTTCTATTCATCTTTAAAAATAAATCCCTTTAGTGCTGAGTGTATTTCGCATAAAATTCCAAGGTTTTATATTCATATTTAATTTTTTACACAGAAAACTGTAACAAGTCGTGTATACATTGCAGATACAGAGAAAATAACATGAGACATTATGGAAGTTATATATGCCAAGTTTTATAATATTTGTCTATTTGCATGTTTGGATGCATATAATCTAAAACAAATCATGGATTATATTTAAATACACAAAGGTATGTACATTCAGACATTGAAAAAAATCTAGGTGGAATCGAACGAGATTACTGAACACTATACAAAAACACTACCAAACGCGCCATCGAGCCTGTGATTCGCAAGATATTACATATCGTTTAAATCTTAGAAATTAATTTTATAAAATAAAAGAAATTTGCAGTGCAAAAGTATGCAGATTTTGAGTTTGCTGAAGCCAATTTTAGTCAAAAATCAGATTTTTAGAATATTTTTCTTTTATGAAAAAATCGATCAGATTACTTAATGTGATGGTGTAATACGCTCGGTCACCAGTTTGTATTAACAACTTTATAGTTACGTTAATGATAAATTATCTTTACCTAAACTTTAGTTTTCGATTTTTTTGCCATACTGTCTTAACTAATGAGAGTTTTTGTCATTTTTGTCAGTTTTTGTCAAACTCATCATTATTATACCAGCAAAGAGATTTCGAATTATTACTAGTACCGCCATCTGTCGGTTCCGGTACCTCAGTCTCGTCTTACGACACCTGGTTCAGGGGAGGTACTATTCTAATCTGCCGATACCACACCATTTATACATTATTGAGCCCTAATACTATTGGATTATCAAATATAAATTTGAACATAACAGCGTTTAATAAATGCATAACTCGTGTAATAAAAACTGTACCTTTTTCCTTTTTCGTTCCATTAATCTGCGGGATAATTTGAACTTAATTTACGAAAATCATACGTACCTATGGGCTGAAAAAATATTACTTTTTATTTATAACAAAATAATGTCGATTACTATTAGAACGAAAACCTGACAAACATATACATAAAGATTCAAGCACGTATCTCACGTATCTCACTATCTTTAACTTACATCTATCTCTAATTAAACTTTTTGTTTTCATACAGGAAAACACTTAATTATAAATAAAATATGTGGCTTTTAATACTTATTTATTTATATCACAAATGTATACATCTTATGTACACCTCTTGCTATCTCTCACGTTTCATTTGTTCTTTTTCATTCAAAGATACCTCGTAAGAAATTTTTGCGATAAGACCTCAAATTGTACTTTAATTTTTTATGATTATATACATGTATTACTATGCCTATAAAAAATATTATTATTTATTATTATTATCGATTATTTAAAGTCGGCAGTAAGTCGTAAAGAGGTTTATATTAACATCGTTCGGATTCTAATAGCTATGACAAATTTTGCGCCAATTAAATATTTGGTAGTTGATTCTGAAACAAGGCTGACATCAAAAATTAATATTGGCAATAACGTTGAAATCCTGGGTGTAATTGCCGTAAAGTACCGGCTTAGAAGAATAGTACGTACTGCGTACGAGATTTCATAAATGTCGACTGAGGTGCTGGAATCGGCACATGGCAATATATTTATCCAAACAGAACAAATCAATTACAATATGGTGGGTTTAGGCAACGACGTTTTATACAAAAAGCTATGGTGTAAGATTACGAAAAAGCATACCGAGCTTAAAAACGATGGGCGTGAAAGCTCCTGAAATATAAAAATTTACAAAACATTTCATACAGTGACCTGACTCAAGAACAAGTTGCTACAATCATTTGTTTTATGGAAATAAGACAAAATAGAAATGGTAAATATATTACTTAAATACATATTTAACACTCATACACAGACCAAACAAATATTTATCATATCAGTCCTGGTTGGGAATAGTACCCACACCCATAGGCATATAACAACATTATTACATCGGGTCCGTCAAATGGTAATTAATCCGATCTGAATTTTCATAAAAAGACCTAGGTCCTACAGTGTACAGCTTACGATTATTATGAAAAAATACAGGTTGATTCTGACTATTTAATTGGAATACAGATGCAAAAATACGAAAACAACAAATCTATCTCAAAGTCATGCGCTCTCAAACTACAAGCAAACCAATTACAGAGCACAAATACCCCAGTTTTAATTTCTGTTTTCGATACAGCAACGGGGCAGGTTGAATAAGCAAGGCCTGATCTGGACGCGGTATTACGCGGGATTGCATGCATCCCTTAGCCTTTGCATACGGTGTATTGAATTTTAAATTGATTCTTTCTTTCGGTATTGGTAGAACAGTTTAAATGTAAATCCGTACTAGTATTATAAATACTGACTGCACTTATATTCTCTCAGATAATCCGAAGAATAAGTGAAAATTAAATTTAACGTAGAAACGTTTTCTTTTTATTAAAATGAACGTAACAACTCAACCGTATTTTTATGAAATTTGACACAGATAATCTTTAGACCCTGGGGAAAGACATAGCCTATTTTTTAATTCGTAATAAGGGTTGTAAGGGGTTGAAAAGGGGGATGAAAAGTTTTATGAAAGTATCGCTATTTTTAGAGCTAGAAACTTATTTTTCAGGCCATTTGTTAGATATAAATAAACATGACATTCAAAGTTTATAAAAGTTAATGTGAAGAGGTATGGTACCCAAAAAAACTATTCTACGCGGATGATATCGCAGGCACAGCTAGTATAATATAAAACACACTGGATCTTTTATTAGTTTATCTATGCAATACCCAACTCATGATATTATTAAATAAGGGCCAGATCAGAAGTACCAAGAATAAACGAGCGTGTTGCGCCTATGTATTATTAAATATTTTGACCTAATAATTAAAGATAAGAAAAAATTTGAAGTGTAGTTTTTTTGTGATCAAAGACAATACCACAGTCAAATAAAGCATTAGACAGGATAAAAGAAAATTATATTCTTCAACACTTGTTGCCGTAATGCTTTTGTTATTTAGCTTGGTATCGAATAGAGCATTTAATTTAGACATTTTCCTAGATCAATTTGAGTTAGAATTTCTTGACTCTTTTTTTTCTTAACGAGTACATGTTGCTACTAACATCAAAGAAAAGAATACACTCTCAAAATCTGACTGAATGATAACATCGAACGAATGATACCCATTTAATGATCGAACATTCATTCAGATCGAATCGAAACGTGTAAAGACTGAGCGAGTGAATGATTGCCCGTCATTAGAACTTGACGAGCAGACTTTCGTTCGTCATTTTCGTCAATAGATTACTAATGTATTTTTAATAACATGTTAGCGCCTTACGACCGTCCTTCCAACGTTTTATTAGAAGCTTTCTTTTCCTATATTTGGTTTGTTGGTGATTTTTTTACTGATGTAATGTTTAAATAAAACAACTAACTATAGGAAAAATTACTGACTGTTACTTGCGGTCTCATTTGCTTTTACAACATCAAATCTTGTGAAATATTAACACGATGTTATAATAATAGTTATAATATCACACAAAATCTCCAGCATTGACCTAACTCCGCAATAAGTCGCTTAATGCACTTGAGCTACGGGCATCACACATATTCGGGCTCGATGGCGCAGATGGTAGTAGTCCTGTCTTATGCGCCAAAGATTGTGGGTTCAATCCCCATCCAGGATAAATATTTATATGATGATATTTATATTGGTCCTCGTGTTTGGGTGTTAAATATTCTTAGATTCCTCTGTTGTCTGATGTCCGTAACACAAGTGCTTTAAGTGACTTATCATAGAATCAGGTCAACTAATGAGATATTGAGCAAATTTATTATAATTATTATTGTACACTATTTTTTTGAGTGGGGATTGAATATACAACATTTGGCGCACAAGACACTGTTACTACTATGCGCAATGGGGCCCATCAAATGATATATAAACTTCTAATTCACAGTCCCCCGAAAATGGAAAAATGAGGATTTTAATAAATTTATGTCAAAATTAACAAAGTTTGAGTGAATAACTTATTGCGAGTTAACTTCTTTTTATTTTTCATTTCTTATTCCTGTTAATTTTAAGACATTATTGAAATAAAACATCAGAGCTCTTCAAGCTAATTTTACATAAATACGCAAGTAACTCGTTTCCATAACTCATTATATGATAAAGTATAAGCATGGACGGGCTTGAAGGTTACTTACAAAGTAACTTCGTTGTGGTTTTACATTTCCTTTAGTAATTATATCACTAACATTTTGGCAAACCCTTTAGCCTGGCTTACAAAACCACATATTTTGGTAGTCAAACCTTACTAGCAATAACGTTAAGGTTTATACCACAAAGATAATTTGACCGCCGAAGTATTTACTTACTTAAAATTGTAGAATAGAAATCAGGAATATTCAGATGTGTCAGGATCGTCAGAATTCATATACCCCGTAAGTAGCAGTTACAAATACAATTGTAAACAGTGGAATTTGGACATATTTTACTAATGCTGCAATGCACTTACTATATCGTATTGTAGGTATATAATAAAGAATAATTTACGTATAAAAATCTTGCTGACGTAACATATAAAATTATTATTAATATTAAATATATAATTAATTTCCTGTGACTTCTATGTATATTTTTACTTTTTACATATGCTGAATATACGATTTTATTGTCGTTCTCTTAGATAAAATAAAGTGAATCTATAATCCAGTTTGGCTGCACATTTAGTTGGTGATTTAATAGAACAACGTAAAATAAAGCACTACTATTTAAATACGTACCGTTAATATCACGCTGTGAGTCCCCAAAAAACGTACTAAAGTTAGAAGCAAAATCCTTTCCAAGCTTTTCTTGTGAAACTTCTAGATTGATTTTATTACGGTATTCACTAAATATATTTATGTCTCCTTGAAATTCAAATAAATATAAAGCCTTTATTGATGGTTATACAGAAGAATAGTACATTAAAAACTGCTATATAAATATTTCTTCCGAAATTCTTACTTAGAAAAGCGACTAAAGAAAAAGTTGTCGGCGCCCATGCGTGACTAATACCAATTCTGCTTCGGATAATTTAGATCCTTGTCTACTTATTGATTAATATTATTTGAATTTTTCCATATATAAGTTGTTAATTCAATTCCTTGATTCAAGTGTAAAATACTATAATACATTACAGGAGTACTGAGATATATGTATCATTGTAGCGTGTTATAAATTGAGGGGGCATAATGGTGGACAGTGTACAATTAAAACTGGATAAATCAAGTTTATCATATTTTTTTTGTTCTTGCATCAACAAAACGTAATAATAATGAATTACTTACACTCGCGTGTTGCGTGCATGGTAACCAGTTAGAGTCATGTTATTAATAAGTATTACATTAATGACCCCCAATTCTAAAGCAACCATAATGTTTATTTATAATCTGCACAAATTTTGACAATATTTTTATGGCTATTTAATATTTGCTTATATCATACAAATATTATGTGCATAGTGTTTTGGTTTATGGTCCCTCATTTAGAAAATAAAGAAATAGTAGTTTTCGAAAAATCAATTCAAGATTAAACCTATTTATTATTGTAACTGTAATTTAGTTCCCTTTTTTATTTGACACATTTGTTTATGACCTTTATCGGTAAACGAACTGATTAATACAATGACACACAAATCACTTAGTCTACATATAGATATACTTGGGATAGTAGATATATATTACAAAAATATATATCACAGGATTCTATAAATTACTAGCAACATTAATCGTCTATCGCAGTTTGACATAATGCCCGGAGAAATACTTACTGAGAATCGCATAAAGAGGAATATATACTATACAATCTCTTAATACGAACGTCGAAAGGCTTTATCGTCCAACATAATATACGACTCTTATTGTAAACATTAATCTTACCAATTCTATTAGAATAATGCGGAACGATACATCGACGAATACTTTCTTGACTTCTTTATATTAGTAATCTATATTAACACATTTGATAAAAAAAAACTTTATGCACACTTTTTACATTAAAAACGTTTCACATGTTTTGCATATACAAATTAACTCACGTATAACAATCAACAACATCAATATTTAACCTTTAAACACTACGAAGCTACAATAATCGTGAAGGTGTTTACAAATCACAAAGAATGCAATAATATAATAATAATCAATATTATCCGAAGGTCGTAATTCAGCGGATAGGCTTAATAGAACCTTCAGTGGGTATTATGAGACAATGCAACCACGAAGCTAATCGATCAACTAAGCTGGCGATTTGAGTATGTGACAGCTTAAAAAGTGGACCGCGGTGACGTCACCTTATAATAAAGAAAGGTATGAACACGAATTTATGTCGGACAAACTGTCTCACGATGCTGGCGGTCAAAGCCATAATTAGCAAGTTTATTAAAAAAAATCACTTCACATTGAGCACTTTTAAATTGGGCGCGTTCGAATTTTGAACTTTAGAAGAGTTTGGGCGCGCTCGGAAAGCTTGGGGCGCGAGAGGCGCGCGCGCGGTGTGGGCGCCCCGCCGCCACAGACTCGACTGCCGGCATGGAAATTCGATTTTTCTGACGTTACTGACGTTTCCTCCGCGCCTTGCCGCGATCGAAGTGCACGCGAGCCGCGCCGTTGATTTTGCACGTCCATTTGCGGCGATATTTTCGGTTGGTTTATACCACTTTTGGCCGGGCCCGACAACTGTGCGTCGAAGAGTCCCCGATCACGCACGCTTCTATCTTTGTGTAGCGTACATGTTCCGTCTGACCTTGCTTTTTGGCATTTTATGAATATAACAATTATTCGTTCCATTATGAGTAGAACGGATATTTAAGTCTTATCCAGTTTATTAAGTTAAGATAATTCAAAAATAATCTACTAGTTCCTATAATTTATTTTGCTGACTGTAATACTGGAATTTTAATATTTTTTTTCTTATTACAAAAATATTAATATATTTTTTTTGAAGACTGACCAATTGAATAAACAAGATATTTCCAAAACTGTACACTGATTTTATACGATTAGTTCAAACAACAAACTATTAAAAAATAGGAAATTCCTACTAAGTATCTATATATATTATCTAGGTTAGGTCATACGTGCAGCAAATAAAAGAAAGTTATTTAGAAAATGGCATACTTTTATAATAAATCTCTTTTTAGATCGTCATCACTTATATGGTTTTATTTTTAAATAAATTTTGATGAAATTTGACACTTCTTTACTTGATAATACACAAGTGATCTGAAAATTTTATCACTGAGGTTAACTTTTTTCTATATTTTTGTGATTTGCAGTGTTTTTAGACGCAATTTTTTTTATGTTAACACTAAAAATATAAGTTTATGTTAATAATAAAATAATAGGTTTCATGACACCTTTTCAACTTTTTTCGCGGATACACATAGCGCTGGACTGAGAGTCTCTTATCTACAACTGAGAAATGTAAGAAAATTGCAACAATAACAAGGCAGCTCCAAGGAGATTGCGTATAAGTACCTTCTCATTAAAATATCACGAATGGCTGTCTCCTCTGAGTAAAGTTGCGTAGGACATAATACAGACCATTCAGCGCAGTAACTCGGGTGTACGAGCGCATTCTGCGATGTGCCTATTGTTTCCGTGCCACAGTGGACAAACAATAGGGAGTAATTGTTGCATCTTCATTCATGTTTTGTTGATATTTAGGTTAGTACTGTTTACTTACATACTAATATATATCTAGCTATCGAACTTTAGCCTAAAAACTCTACTTACTTTAACGTTTTTTTATAAAAGAAGCTTTAAAATAAAGGCACTATAAATTGAAAAGTACATATTTAAACCGATTTTAGTATTATACTAGAATTAAATGAGTTAACGTTTACTAATATACAAGTTTTAATGTATTTTCTTATGCATGTATATGTATCGGCGCTGTCAAAAATCGTAAAGACCCAGAAGTAGACCGCAGAACATTTTGGGTTTTAAAACACTCCAGGACATGGACTAGAAATAAAAACTTGTTATGGTATGAATTAATAAAAATGATTAAATAAAATTACGGAGCATGTATTTTAAGACATCTATTTAAAACTTAACCTCACTCCAAAGAATTAGTATATTGTCAGTAAACCTGTCGATATATTTGGTTGGAATTTTTTTTTATCCATTTTTACTGCTTTCGGTGAACATTATTTATTTAAGCCTTAATAATTGATCGCCCCAATACAACCATTACTCTAAACTGTATTCGAGGAATACACTCATAACTCAACACAGAAATAATTAATTTCAAATGGAACACAGACTTTAAACTGCCTGACATTTCAGACTGCACAATTATGAAATTCAAATATTCCTCGAATACCGCCGCTTCATACGGATAATTCGTTCAGCTAAGTACCGCTAATGAAATGCCTGTGGTCATTAGGGCAACACACCGGCAAGCTGAATATTTATGTCACGAATGCCTTCACGGCATGGTGAACTTAAATTTGCTTACTCTTAAATTATCAAACGAATTAGTTCAACATTAAATTAAGCCACCTCCAATGAATTTACAGCTTAATACAAAAGAGTTTTTATTGAAATATCTTTATTTTAGATTTTGCTACACTGCTTCTAGATAAAGTGTATGATATCTATAGCTATCAGCAGCATATAGATATCAGCAGCTTTAGCTATAGTTGAAATTTCAGTTTCACATTTTTTTGACATTATTTATAAATGTCATAAAATATTTAAACAAACTTATTACATATATCGAAGATGATGACATTTTTATGACAGAAATCATTATATATTCTCGATTTTTTGCATTTAAATCCCATTACGCTTAGTAGGTATACCAATACTGGTAATACTAGAATTTAGTCTGAGTCTATAATAATTTAATGAAGTTCATAAAAAAACCAAATCGTAAGTATAGTGACAGAAAGAGTGTAATCGACCAAACCGTCAGAGTAAATGTAGAAATTAAATAAAACTTCTTTTAGTCAATTTAGTTTTCGTTTGTTCACTCCAAATTAAGATCGATTGTACTTCGAAAAAGACAAAAAGTAAGGTCTTTTGTATTTTTGTATCAATGAGACGGAAGAACCAACATTCAATAATTCTTGCGAATTAGCTTCATTCCTGTTATTATCTACTACTTATGTGTTGTAAGAATCTGATTATATATATATAATTCAAGATCTATATATATATATATATATATATATATATATTATGAATGAACCTTAGATTTGCAAACAAAGTTACATTACAAAACAAGCTAACGACCATCTTATTACGGAAACTGCAGAATTATAAAGCCTGAAACTTCGCTGGTTCCTTATAAATGTAGGCATCCGGAGGATTTTAATAAGTTCCCACAGGAACGAAGTTCCGAACGATGGCTAGTGGTTATTTCTACTTTCTATATAAAGCATATGTGTTGACTATGAATATATTTTCTCTACATACATATATATAATAACATGCATTAATAAAAAAATAATTGTCGAAAACTAATTAATAAAAGGTGAGGCTTTCTATTATTTTAGAGTAAAATATAACACTCATAACTTATAGCTTCTACTTCTAACTATCCAACAATAAATTGCCAGTTACTACACTCATACAGTTATTTTTCTTATAATTGTTGGATGGAAATTTTAGTGATTGACATAAAGAGCTAATAATTATTTAAAGTACAAAATAATTATAAATTTAATAGAATAATTGAAGACATACATAGAATTTAATAGTTTTTTGTTTGCATAATTTGAAAACTCCGCTAATAACTAACGTCTTTGTCAATTGAGTTTCACTATAATTGTTTGAAGTTCTAATTGACCTCAACAAAATGCAGTATATGGCTTACAAAATTTTACTTGAATACGTACCTAACGTCAAACTAAAGCTCTTTGAAGGGAATTTCGCCCATAATTGTCACGCTGTTCATGTGTGCGGCAATCGCAGATCATAGCTTTCTGACGAGAATATTGCTGCCTAATCTCGTCCTATTGCATTTTAGTTACGCTTTTTCAGGTTAAAATTACGGTATTACAGACAGTGCTCTTATCAAGAGTAAATTGCATAAGATATTTTTAAGTATCCTTTTGGATCCCCAACCTTACTTACCAAATATTTGTAGGGATCTATGTAGGAGGCTAACCCTCTGGTGGTGTACTGTCATGCTTGATGAGAATGACAGTAAATTTTTAGCACGACACGCACTACATAATAAGTCTAATTACTCCGTTTTCATAAATAAATACTTTACTTTAAGCCGTCATGGCTTATTAATTATGCCATTTACTCCGTTTTCATTTGAAACTAATACAATATCAGTAGTTCTTAAATTAATTATCATACATAGGTCAATATGGTTTTTCTATGCTAAAATTAAACTAAGAAAATATATTTTTGGTAACGAATAAGATCATAACCTACTTAAACTATTTTGCGAATTCGTTCGTGATTAAAAAGCAACACTCTTCCAAAGTAACAGGCTATATTTATCATTATACCAGCCATCAGAAGTCCACTGCTGGACATTTGCCTCTTCAACAAAGGAGGTATTTTCCTATAGTTGCTGCGCTGGGCAAACGTGTTTATAATCGCAGAGCGCAGCTTTGCATTGGTGATGCTGCTGCCTATCCCCACCATTTGAGCTGCACTGTTTTGTATTAGTATACCACCATCTGTCGGTTCTCCTCAATTTAAGTCACCTTTTTTTACAACACCGAGTGCAGTGGGAGGTATGATTTTATTCTGCCGGTACCTCACAGCAAAGGCTATATAAGGCTATATTATACTTACAAAAATAAGTAAGATCCCTTCCTAAAATGAACATAACGGTATTTGTAGTATTCTGTGTTTGTAATTGTAATTGTACAATTTTTAAATACTCTTTTACTTATAAAAAGTTACATTATCAGCGAGCAATATAAGCTACATTATAGCCCCAAATGATTGCCGTGAGGTACTCGCAGAGTAGAATAGTACTTCCCACTTTACCACTTAGCTACCAGAAACAACAGATCCAAAATAGTGTGGGCGGGACGGGGATGGGCAGCAGCATCTCCATTGGGAAAGCCGTGCCCTGCGATTGCCAATACGTTTGCCCATGCAGCAATTAATGGTAAAATTCTCCATTTCATGAGGAGGTCTATGAGTTCCATCGGCTGATGATGATGAAGATGATGTTGTTACGGTAAAGGAACCTACGCGGGTAAAAGCTAGTTTCCGCAGAACGCTACTAGTGTATTAAGATAGTAAACTACACTGGGGCAGTGAAGAGCTCTCGGTTATAAATACCGCTGGCTCCGTCAATGACGCCGAAGTCCTCGGCCGGAGTGGCGAGTCAGCGATGTTCGTTGCTGATCAAACGAAAGTCACGTCTGTCTTACTTTGCTATGAGGGCCACTTGTGGTATGAATTTAATAAGGTTGCTTAGACTGGATGTACGTAGATGTAGTATGGGATGTTCGTAGGTTTATTACAACTCATTTCTCGTGTAGAGGGAAGGATTTCGAATGTTATGAACATGAACTTCCTTTTAGTGCTTAGAAACAACCGCTACTATCTATATATATATATATATATATATATTAAAAGTCAGTTAGTAATTTCTTTTTAAAATTATCAAATTATTATAATATAAGTTCCCATAATTATAGTATTGTCTTTGTTATTTACTTTTAAGGATAATTTATAATCATTATCATCATATCAGCCATTGGAAGTCCACTACTGAAAATAGACCTCGAAATGGGGATTTTTGCCCATAATTGCTGCGCTGAGCAAGCCTAGTGGCAATCGCAGAGTCCAGCTTTCGCAATGGGGATGCTGCTGCCCTCCCTCACCCTGTGCATTTTTACTACATCTTTTCGGATGGATATACCGTCATTTGTAGGCTCTGATACCTTAGTCGCCTCTTACGATACCTGGTACTGAAGAGGTACTATTCTACTTTGCTGGTACTCCACGGCATTTTATAATATACACCAACATTTTTTATTAAAAAATTGTGGAAGCGACATACTAACTAAGTTGGGCGCTAATTAATATGCCCAATCGAATCAATCTAACTAATGATCATATAGTTCGTTATAGGGATGTTATAGTCTAAGCAGTGGACAAAATAATTTATGTAGTAATGTAAATTTATGTAAAGTAGTGTAAGCTAATAGCTGTACATTTTATTATTATTTACTAATTTTATTTGACCTCGAATATATAGTATTAAAAATTCATAAAATATTCAAGTACTTACATTAATTATCCATTAAAACAAAAAGAGAACGCAATAAAAACACAATTTGTCACTATCACACTTTTCCTCGTCAAACGACTCGATGTTGGTCTTTGTTACCGAGGCGGTTCGATATTGACTAACGAGCTAGTCTAGACTGAAAAATGGTTAGTGCTTAAATAGAAAGCACATACTTGCCTTACTAGCAAGTATATGCCAAGATACCTAACATTAATTTTACATTATAGCTTCTGGAATTGTATATTTAGAGAGTAAATTTGTATACATATCATTTATTATTTATTGTGAACCATTAAAAACAGCACTAGAAAATCTCAAAAACTTGGAAAGTACAAGACGTGGTGTAGGTAAAATAGGCAATTGCTAACAGCGTTTTATAGGCATCCTTTGAATTGGAAAATTTTTAAAGCTGATGGTAGTTTGAGGTGAACCTACTTAATGAAAAAGTATAAATTAAAAACATAAAACACATTAAATATTAATAATACATCAATTCGTTCACGACATATCATACGTTGACCAGGCATTGGGATAAAGCTTAAAGCACTTGTGTTATGGATATTAAAAAACCGAGGAATTGCAAATATTGTACTTAAATACATATAAATAACACCCCGATACAAAATAAATCCAAGAAATCAACATATCAATATTTGTCGAATCCACGACCTTTGCGCATTAAATAGAATCACTGCGCCATCGAGCCCATGGAATAACATTACGTTTATAAAATCTATATATAGTGACATTTTGTTATCAGAAGTATCGGGATTTTGAGTTTGAGATTTTTTAAGCAATTAACAAACGATAAAATAAATAATTTTCATAACTGCATCTAAATCAACATGCTTTTGACTTGGTCCAAAACCACCCTTTAAGACCTTAACTCTTAGAAAAGACTACGCCTTCTAGTGTGCTAAGGGATTTTTTGACGGCAAATTTTTACCATCACCCCGTAGACAGGACTTTCACCCACACCCTGTAAGACCAATATGGTCGCGTAACCAACAGTTTCAGAGGCACTTGCTCCCACGTACGCTAAAGTTGTACGATTGGGTTGTTTTCCCAGAGCACTAAAGTATAGGGTTCTCAAAAAACAAGTCAAAATCAGGGTCGGCTCTGCTGAAGCCTTGTGTAATATTTTTTAAGATTTACACGTTCACTACACATAATAAAACTACTGTTTTAACGGCTTTAAAACATAGTCTTAATAGATCCTTACTTACTTTACATCTTTTGTTTGACATTTCGGTTATGTTACGGCAACCGTTTTTAAGAATGACAAACAATGTCACAACATCTTTTAAAAGCCGTTAAAAGAGTAGTTCTATCATGATGCTCTGGTGTTATAAACATTCAAAGGTAGCAGTAACCACCTACCATCGAGCTGGCCGCATGCTTGTTTGAAACCTTTGTAGTATAATAAACCTAATCATAATCGCGGTATTTTACTTTTTTAATCTATAATTCTTGAAAAAAGTTAGAAGTCTTAGAAAAATAAATAAATAGAAAGAAAAGTAAAAATTTTAAAAAAATAGGCAAATAAGGTTCTAAATCAACTTTATACCAAATTCTATGCAACTTAATAAAAATGATACATATCCTTTTTTTCGACGTTTTCAGTAGTTCAAAACCTCGGCGTGCCAAATGTCCGTGTAATCGCCATTTACACCCAGCTGTGGGTATTTGGCACCGGTTTTAAGTATGAAAGCTTTTTAACTTCTGATATACATGTGTTTTATTGTGCCAAGATGCACTTGTTACAACTTGTATTGATACTTTTTCCTTAAATATTATTAACATTAGTTATACGCCCGAGACTCGATCCTATGCACTTCAGTTTTTATTGCATTCCGTAGGATCTGAATCGGGGTCTAAAAATGGCTAATGCCATTCATTATGGTTAATTATCATTTTTTTTACTAAAATTTGACTAGTCAACTCTCATATCTCTAGTAACAAACACATCTTCGTGTTGATAATTTTAATAGGAACATAAAAAAGATGCGCGTGCCCACATAAAACATAGGTTGAATATTTAGCAGTAATAAATTTCATATTTTCTTTATGTTGTGGTTACAATTTACAAGCTTATATATATATATATATATATATGTAAAGAAATTAGTTCTTTAATTATTATCTATGGGCCTATCTATGAATAGAGGGCGCGACTGACAGTGCCAACTTAATGACGTTTTTAAAATATGGCGATAGGGTAGATTAATAAAAAGTTTACTAATTGTGATAAAGGAATCGACTAGCTAATTTTTAAATAGTGGCTAAAATTAATAAACTTTAAATGTCGTTTCTTTGTATTTTCAGGTATGTTGTGTATCTGGATTGTATTGTTATTGTTGTTAAAAAGATATTTGTGCTAAATAAATCTTTGTATTTTCAGAGCAACACATTTATTATTGCAAAATTCCTAAATCACTATAAAATTGTCTTATATATATATATTTCTTAGGGAATTCAAAAAAGTTTATAGTATAAAAATAATCCACAAATCTAAAAAACTCTTATTATACTCGTAAATCTAATATTATAAGTGTGCATGGCATAGCAACTTTATTAAATTTAGAAAAAATACATTTGAATTTCCTTTCCGAAGTTATAGTACAATAATATTCGTAACAAACTCTTAGTAACCAATTTTATTAGAAAGAGATGTAAACACTTAATAATATCATACCTAAATACCGGAAAATTGTAGAATCAAACTTGTAAGACATTCAAGATACCTTATATCGCAAAGACATAGTGAGCTTTGCCAAAGCTTTATGTTAGCACCCAATTGCAAGAATTTGGCAACCGTACCGAGTGTTTAAACTTCTATGGACACAAGTTTTATGTGAAAAACGTTAAGTGGTTAATAAAGACATACTGTGCCGTGTCAGCTCTCGCTAGAAAACATATGCCATCGCATAAAACTATCTACCATCAAATCGATGACAAGGTGGCGGTTGACCTCCTAAAGCTATTGACCACCCTGTTTGCACTTTAGTTAGTGCTCCTATCTTGTGCACTAATAGCCGTGGATTTGATTCCAACCCAGAGCAAACATTTATAAGTTAAATATTTGTGTTTATTCTGTGGGTGTAAAATATGTCTTGAATATTTGTGATTCCTTTGTTATAATGTAAGTGCTTTAAGCAACTTCAAGTATGTGATGTATAAATTTAATATTTTCTTCAAAAGAAATTGCCATCATTTTGGAGAAGCTTTTTGCCCATATTTATTACGTTGGCCGGTGTGATAGCAATAGCAGAGCTTACTTACGCGACAGAATGTTGCTGCCCAGGCCTGCCTTGTTGCATTTGAGCTCCGCTGTTTCTAATACATATGAATCAACTTATTGGTTTCAGTATCTCAGTCGCCGCTAACAACACCTAAGACATAGAGCAGAGTAGAATAGTATATATTTTACTCCACCAAAGGGGCCCCCCCCTTTAAATCATTATCATTACTATAACCGTTGTAAAACGTCTGCTGGATATCGCTGCTGCAGCTGCTCAATAATTTCGCTCATTAATGCTACGCTGAGCAGGCGTGGTGAGTATCGCAATAGAACTGCTTCACGACGGGAATGCAGCATTCGGACCCGCCATTTTGCATTCGATCTACGCTGTTTCGGGTAGATATCTATCGGTTACGGTACATGAATCGACTCTTACAACACCTGATACAGGAGGAAGTACTATTCCATTATCCCGATGCCTCACTGCTAAGTATATAGTAAATGTTTATTATAAAGTAATCGCAATATTTCATAAAAAAAATATGTTTAACTGCTGTTTAACATACACGCTAAGCTCCGGAACTGACATATATTATAAGTCTTTTTTTTTGCTCTTTTGACCAAATTATTATTGATAATTCATCATCATTATTAGCCTTCTCGAAAGTCTGAACTTGTATTTTTAAAATTCTCTCTTTCTACCCAAGAAAAAGTAAATCTTAGCCATAATTGCCACGATTGTTGGTAATCGCAGAGCTAAGTAGTAAGCTCTTTTATTTGAGCTACACTACTTCAGATAGATTTTCTGCTATCGGGTTTGATTACTTAATCGGTTCTTACGACTCCTGGTATAGGAGGAGGCACTATTCTACACTCCGATATTTCAGGTCTATTGATTAAAAGTAAAATGAAAAATCTACACTCCAATAGACACGGTAATTTCAGTACGCGCAATCTTCCATACACAATGTAAGTCAATACAAAGTTTTACTTTAGTACTATAGGATTTAATTTGCGATGCAAAACTCATTTTTAAAGTCAACTTTTTACTTTACTAACTTTGCGTGGCTTAGTCGATATTGCAGGCGCTCTACAAGTTTAGTGATCCTTTATATTGTTATTACTTTATAAGATCAATTTAAAGAGACAATTACTAATTTTATACTCTTGCATTATTTATCGAGATTTAATAGAGTAGCAATAATATTAATAATAAATATCCACAACATCTCATACATTGACCTGACTCAATGGTAAGTCGCTTAAAGCACTTGTGTTACGAATGCCAGACAATAGACAAATCATAAATATACTACTTAAATACATCTATTTAACATCCAGACAAAAAAAAACACACAAAACAAACACAAATATCATATAAATATTTGCTCTGTGTGGGAATCGAGCCTACGACTTTTGGCGCACAAGATAGGATAACTACCATTGGCGTTATCGGGCCCGTGAAACTATGTACATACTTCGAATAAATAATACAATAAAACCATGTTGCCTTTACATCTCTGACTAGACACAATAGGTCATATTGTTTATGTACGTACGTTCTATAAGTAGTACCTATTTATTGTTTCTGGTTCACGAAGACAATCTTTACACAGAACATTTTATGATATTATAATGTCATCATATGACATATTTAGCTTGAGCTCAAAGCTTTTTACTTATTTATACTGAATCTTAAAAACATTACGACACCTGGTACAAGAGTAGATACTATTCTACTCCACAGCTATTTAATAGAAAAATAAATGTTAACTGTTCCGATATCAAGAACTCATCTTTTAAAGAACAAATTCATAAATATATCAAAAGTATGTAACATATTACGATTCTTCCCCGTTGCTATCCAGAAAAATGTGTAAACCGAAAAGGCTATAACGAAAATTCAACAAAGGCTTTGCACAAAGTTACAAGGAAATATAAGTTTCAAATGTAATATCGGGAGACGAGGCACTGTGACCTACGGCATCCGTGAACAATAAAATATAAATGTCACGTACACGGAAAGAATTTTAGCGATATTTGTTTTGTCTGCATATTTTTAATGTATGTTTTCAAATACGTACCTAGGCGATAACACTATCAACACCTATGCTGAAATCATAGATGTCAATGTGAAAGACAAACAGATGTTTGTTACAATTTATACAATACTTGTCAAAGAAGAATTTCGGTTACATTTCGGAAAAGTTCCCGCAGAATGGAATATAAAATAGCCATGATTCAAAGTCTAGTTTTGCATTAAATACATAGGCAATACAGCGACTAACAATTAGTCCTTAAAATGATTTCAAGAAACAGTCAAAATCATAAAAACGAGTTCAAATTGAAATGCTAAATATCAGGAACTTCTAATTGCGTACAACACAATAATTGCAAAATGTAATTAGAAATCAAAAGAACGCTTTAAAAATATAAAGTTAAAGAAATAGAGTTTAAAGTTATGGAAAAAAACCTTGTATACACAGAATTTGGCTTTCATTTTTGCATCTGGTGCAAAAAACGAATTGTTTTTATTAGCATGTTTTTATTAGCATGCAATTAGCACATGAATAATGCTGTTTTCACTTTCTACAACGTTCTTTATTGTAAAACATCTATTGTGCCTTCATATTGCGTTAACTTAAACGTTTAATCCGTTGACAACCAAACAAGAATATAAACATTGCAGACCTACATGATTATAACTGGATTTTTGCCCACAACACTACTCACTAGAATTAATTATAGTATAACCCATGAGAGCTTTTTGAAGTTTAAAAGTAAAACCTTTCTCTAAAGCTAACCACTAGGTGTAGTCACGTAAGCATTGTATATTATAATTAAAATAAAATTACGCAGCATTCCATATGTCATCTGACTCCGTAATAAGTCCCTCTAAGCACTCGAGGCATGAAACACTAGCACAATATAGACTAGTATCTTTTAAATTAAGTAAAGAAAAAGAAATTACATAGATGAATAAAAACCATTCCAAAAAAGCCTTAAATCATTGTTCAATGTTTTATCCAATATTATACCTGTGGGTGGAATTTTTAATCGTAAACTGTAAAAAGAAATGAAGGCATCACAGAATTTCTAGTAAACGACTGGGATACTATTAATAGGTATTACAACATGTTATCACAATGCCGTAAAACAACTTAAAGCTTCGACGCTGGCAACATTCCAGACTTCATGAACTGCAATTACGATCACCTTTAGCTTATGCAGTCAGAATATAGGTCTTAATAAATTATGTTAAATAACGGAAACAATGTGCAGGGGATATATAATTTTGTAAGCTATATTGTTGTTAAGTACTAAAGTAGACATAAAGGCGAAACGTATGCAAATTTAATTCCTAAGAAATCTTTTAAGTGCTGTGAATTAGAATGCAGAGGAATGACGGTGGTGTTATAGCGCAGATATCCAATATTCGAAGGCTAGAGTTACATCTCAAGGTCTTTTTAAATTATTCTGGGAACTAGTAATTAACCTATTTGTGATTAGTAATATCAAACTTCTATGTAATTTGAAGGTCAGCTTAGATGAGTTTTTTGAAATTTGGTTAAAATGGTTATAGCCAATTGTTAACATTGTAAAACATCATGCCAACGTCAATGGATTCAGACCATAGTGTGTGTTTTAATGATGCGAATCATTCTAGTCACAGATTGTTATCTGTATTTATTTATGTCAATAGTATGGTGGACAAACCATTTAGGATCACATAAGATCTCCATGCAACATTGATCTTCAAAACACGGCAAAGTAGCCTTTATTATTTGACTACAAATACTTGTAGGACCAGCAGAGCCCAAATTTACGTGAAATTTTGGATGATTAGGGCCAAAAACTTAATAGTAATTTCAATTATAACATCTGCTAGAAATAATTAAATCTTACAAAATTGTCCAGCGTAAAAGTTTTAAGCGTGTGTTTTGTTAATTGTAGCAAATTTAATACATGACTCTGTAAAAGCGTTCCCGGCGGCCGCTCACAATTTTGAGAGGAAATTAAATTTCGTCCAATAAAAGTTTGTGCATACAGGACGTGCAATTTCGAAATAGAGTGTGCTGACAGCACGCCCTGTTAAATCGGTTTGTTCACAAACAGACGACAACTGCATTTTCGTGAAAAGACTTTTAATCTGGCAAAAGTTTGTAACATTCAACATTTTGTATCCTTTAACATACCATTATAACATTTTATTATTCATTATATAACTTTAAATGTGTATTATAATATAAATTTGGACGTATTTTTTTATTACTGGATTTGACAAACCCGATGGCGTATTCAGTAACGTCTCTAGCTTGTACGCTAAAGCCTGTGGATTCAATCTCCACACTAGTAAACATTTATATGGTCGCTTATTAGTTATTACATATTTAATTAAGTCGTTAACATGCACAAAATCCGCTTGATAGCAACTTTGTAGACGCTTGTATTACCACTAGAATATGATAACTACATTATTACTTAGGCGGTAAAAAAGATGAAAGTGAGGTACGGGTGCAGTCGACATTTGTAAGAGAATTATCTCTAGTGAGTTTATGTTAAAGTATTTATATATCACATTTGTGATGCCTCTATTGTCTGATATCCGCAACGCAAGTACTTTAAGCTACTTATTTCGTAGTCAGGTCAATGTATAAGATGTTTTATGAATTTATCTTTAGTAATAATGTTACATGTAACTTAGAATTAGCATTAACTGATGTAATAATACCCTTTAAGTAAAATAATAATACCCTTTAAATTGCGTAACGATCGTCCTATTTTATTACTGCAATGACGACATGCTTTGTCATTAAATGTCTAACAGACTAACGTGGGCTTAGCAATTTATAGCTTAAAATTAACGACTCGACTTAGAGGTCAAGACAATAAGGCACCGCTAGTAGAGCGTCATTATTTTTCTAGGCCTGAACATATAAATATATAAGAATAATGTATACATAATAACTCACTGTACACATAATAACTTTGTAACTAAGATTTCTTATTACAAACATTATATTCATGTCTTCGGCTGAGTTAAAGTCTATCATCACCATAACAGATATAAAACATTTTTTGGACATAGGCCTCTCAGGAGGATGTTTTTCTCATGATTGCTACTCTAGGCAGGTGTGATGACAATCGTCCAGCATTGTTACTTGGCTCCGCTGCCCATCCCCTCTCTATTGCATTTTGAAAACGCTGTTTCGGATTGATATACTGCCGTCTGACAGTGAAGGAACCTCAGTAGCCTCTGACGACACCTGGTTTAGGAAAAGGTACTATTTCACTTCGTACACGTAAAAATGACTTAATCTGATCATGCAAGGGCTTATTGCCAAGTCACATGCTGGGGAATATTAAACTAAGGCTTTGACTCAGGTTACAGTATTGGAAGTCTGAACCTTTGCTAACCTTTTGCTAGGGTTATGATACTGATGCAAATATAGGAATTCAACTGTACGACATCTACAACCATTCTAGTTTTTTATTGTCTTATTTGTTTTGGACCAATTTTTAGTTTCAGAATTTAGTAGTTTAAGCATCTAAAACTGGGTAACTTAGTATGAAGTCCAGAGCATTTCACGTTAAAGAGATTGTCAAGATATATATACCAATGTTATTAAATATATTTTATGTACATGCAGCTTCATAAAATATATGATATTTTTAAAGTAGACTTCTGTATTTTAAATTAAATTAAATGTATATATTTGTAATGCAATTCATCAAAATGTAAATGAAGTATCCGTTTGTGACCAAGCAAAAAATTTATCTTTTGCCTAAAAAAAATACTTGAAACTGCCTCATTAAGTCGAATACTGTGCTACACTGTTCTATAACGGAAGCAAAGTGACGGCAGTGCTTGTAAAATAACATGTTTACAAATTAACCAGCTTTTGTTCTGAAAATGGGAAGCGAAAGCCAAAGCGGAGTTGATGGACAATCCGTTGCGGGCTGGAGCAAAAATTTGTTTCAGGTGCAGCGTGAACGTTGTTTGTTTATGGGTTCGCAATTGATTTTGTAAGCGATTTCTGTGGAAATACAGGTGCATTGGACAATAAAAAGGGTTTTTTTAAGTCTTTAGTAGAACCAACAACGAATACGCCAAATATAACATAGAACCAATAACGACCCTTTGAAAATGTAGACCTCTTACAAAGGGTCGTCTGCATATGTTTCACTCTCACTTACTTCTACCGCTGAATAGCAGTGTTCGCATTGCTGTATTCCGATGGGTGAGTGAGGCAGTGAAATTACTGCGTAATGTTACATAAAATGTTAAAGTAGTCTTGTGATATTACGAGCATTTATAAGCCGTGGTAACGCTTACTATTAATAAATTATATAACGCTTACTATTTATAAATAACATATATGCAAATAAAACAAACTAAGGGGAATCGGCGCAGTAGAAAAGTACCTCCCTGTGTTCCAGGTGTCGTAAGAAACGACTAAAGCACTGAAACCGACAGATGGCGGTATATACAGCATAGTTAAATACGACTGGTTGGATGGGCGGCAATATCCTCACCGCGAAACTGCGCTCTGCAATTGACATACGCCTACCAAGCGCGGCAGTTATGAACAAAAATTCCTCTATCTTGGGGAGGCTTATGTCAAGCAGTGGACTTTATAGAGCTGATGTAATGAAAGATAACAACACTCTTTATTAGTTTTATTATATTTTTTGTATAGACTTTCTATTTGTACGCACGAAAGTGACAATAATTATTATGTGTCTTTATATGTTATAAATACACACTTTAATGGGCCCAATGTCGCAGATGGTAGTGATCTCACCCAGGACAAAGATTTATATGATAAATAATTATATTTGCTTTGTCTCTGAGTGTTAAATATTTGACAAATAACAAAAATCTCTGACAGCAAGACTTTTTTAAAATAATTTCTTATAATGTTATCTCTAATGCCTTATAATGTTTATGAACAATTGTATAAAACGCAATGACCCAATTTAAATACATCGAGCAGAGGAATAAAATGGTGAACAATTCTTACATTCAAATAATAAATGCAATAATTCCATGCTTGTTTGTACAATACAACAATAGTTAGTCCTTGAGCCGGCTGCAGTCAATCCTGTGTCGAGTTAACAGCCGGTGTAATGTCCATTTGTGAGACGCATACTAGCTCTGATAAAGTAATATGTATTCTATTCGTATTTACAATACGGTAGTAAATCGTTTAGTGGCATACAGTCGGTCCGGTGTCAAATTATAGGCAGCGCGCCGGGACGCCTAGAGCAACGCCTATTTGTGGTACAGATAGTGCTGTTCCTGACAGAGTAATTTGATTTCTATTCATACAAACAATACGACAGTAATCTGGACGGACGACATTCAATTTGGTGTTGATTTTGAGTCTGTGCTAAATAATTGTAATAGCATAACAGATGACTTTATTTGAATTTAACCCTTGCCATTGATTTTTTACTTTTAATTTACATACATACACTTTATTTTGTATTTCATTTGGTACATTTATGTTCTTTTACATATGAAAAAGTAATATGCTCATATTAAATTTATAAAAGTTTTTTTACTAAGAGATACCACAATGTTAAGTTTAATATACTAATAGCAAATAAATAAAAAATATCAAACATCGACTATGTTTGATGTTTCAGTTACGATATATTTCTAAAGATTATGTCAATTCAATATAATGCATATAGAGAGATTAATTCAAATTTCGAACAATATAAGTAATTATGGTAATAAAGGAGGCTTATGTCTTGTAATTAGTATTAGAATTCAGATATTTCTTTGTATACCTTTCTGTAGGTTTCAATCGAGAAGATATAGGACTATTTTTCACAGTTATTATTTCGTTTGACCTCAAAAATATATAAGAATATTGGACCCGCTCAACTGCCGCTACAGAGGAATACTGTAAGTTTTGTATTTAATAATATTGCAAGCCCTGATTTTGTATTCAATATTGCTTTAACTCACAAAGAAAACTCATATTGAGTTAGCAGTGTATTATTTATAAGAAAAATTTGAGTAATGGTTAAGAATAATTATGTGTGACATCATCGGCTTTTTTATTTTGGTTTGTATATTTTTTTTAAAGAAATACTTAAAGGCTCAAACAAACACAACTTCAATCACACGTTACGTAGACTAAAATAAACCAAGGTGAACTAACCAAATACCAAAAAGGCAGCTCTTTCTAGCTGCCGGCAAAGAAAATTACCTACATACGAAATTAAATCGAGCTCAGCTTGATGAAATTTTAAAAAAACTGCCCTTAGAACGGGCATTCCGTGTAGCTTCGTTATTTAAATAGAAACAAGATGGATGCAACCTTGTTTGTAAACTGTTTTAAGAATGAAATGTTAATTCGTTCGTATTCATTTTGTGTTCCCCTTTTTAATCTAGTCAATTTAAAGCATTGCTTTGTTCTATTTATTCGACAGTAATTTCTTCCTTCGAAAACAAATTGCAAAAATGCTTTTCTTTAATCTTATGTACATTATTAACAAATTATCATCCTCCTTACTCCAACTCCTTACTCTAACCTCCTTAAATAATCTCCAACAGGACCGGGTTGTATGCGGCTTGTGTCCAGCATGATCCTGCGGATTTAGTTAGATCGTCTGTCCATCTTGCGGGTGGACACCTTACGCTGCGCTTGCCGGTACGTGGTCTCCACAATCATTTGAAGAGGCCTATGTCCAGCAGAGGCCGTGTTGCGGCTGATATGATGATGATGATTTAAAAACCGGGTCGTGTCATCGCAAACATATATTTCGCTCTTACCATGACAGTCTTACTACTCGACTCGTTTAACTTTTGCGTCCACACCGGATTTTTGGTTGCTGCAATTTTCTTTTCCTTTGTTTCTCCTAAAATTTTTGGCAAAATACTGTATACGCATTACAAACACCGATCAAATAGACATGGAGATTTCTCCAGCAAAAACTGCCTCTGCATCCTACTAGAGAATGGATCAAAAGCAAATTGTGTTTGAGACCTCGCTCATACGATGAATTATTCAAGAAACTGAGTCTCTGTGCTCTAGTAGGTAATGTCACATTCAAACAAAAAGCTTTATTTACTTCTAAGGATAACACAACCACTTATTTTGTTTTTAATTATTTGATGATTTGTACTAAATTATCTTAATACGCAATTGTTACATATGTAGTATCTATTTAATTAATTGTTTTCTATCTCTAACTAGAAGACTAAGAAGTAGGACATTAATAGGTAATAATAATTAAAATATAAGATACCCAAAAAACACAACAAATATCTAAATAAAACGAAAACCGTGAAATAGCATTTCTATCCGCTCCTCACGTATATATATCGTATCGTACGCAACGTAATCCATTCCGTGTTTATTGTGTTACAGTGGGAAAAATCGTATTGCAGCTCTTCCATGGAAACCGGGGGCAGCGGTAATCTGGTTGCATTTTAAATGCATTCGCGTATCGCCGACGAAGGAATCTCGTTATAAAATCAGCGCCATTCAGGATTCATGAACGAATATTGGATTCAACTGTCGGACGCTGTACGAGACTTCGTGTATGGATTAAACGTGACTGATATTACTACAGTACTGCATAAATATTTTTATTTTTCCAACATAAAATAGAGGCAATTATTCGTAATAAAATGTCTTTTCCATGATTTTTAAACGCTTTCTTTCATATTTACGTATGAGATGTAAAACGTTTAGAAACCGTTAAGTAGAAATTTTATGAAAATACTTATTTCATAAACATAAAAAAAGTATTGAATATGTATTAGAACATTTCAAAAGGGTTTTTGTGAATTAATCTGCCTAATTCCATATGTCTCTATCTTGTCAATTTATTTAAATATGGGAAATAAATAATAAATAAATTTACACGGAATCTCAAACCTTATTTTGGAATAAGTAGATTTAAGCACTTGTATTATGGACACTATTACATACTAAACAATTAGACATAGAACAAACACAAATATACGTCATAAAATTGTCTGCATTGGTACCTCACTCTTGCCTATTTCTTAGGTTTAAAGGGTGAAAGAACCATTGAAATTACTGGGTAATATGACATAATATCTTTCTTAATATCTAAATTGGCAACACCCTAGTGATATCCTTGTTACGGCAGAAGCATTTATGGACTGTTGTTAGGCTTACTATCAAGCGGAATGTATGTTTGTAAGTCGACCTGGTCTTATATTGAAAATATATACATATTTGTTCTGGAATCACGACCCTAGATGCACAAGATAAAATTACTTTTATGTGCGCCATAGGACCCGTCAAAGCCCAACTGCTAGTATTTAACAATATCAAAACTTGATAAATAATAATTATCAATTAAAACAATTATCTTCGTAGTATAAATTCAGGTCAAAATTAAATGCTGTTCCGTTGTGCATAATATCTGAAAAATATTAAAAGGAGCGCCAATCTTCACACTTATAAAAAGATACAGTCTTAATATAGAAGTATGCTAAGTAGATAAAATTCCATTATTAGAACTTTTTGTCCTTAATTGTTACTATGACTATAACACAAATGACTTTACAGTGAGACCTGTTGAGAGTTTGATTTAAAATTTAAAAACTACTGCCTTATAAATAAATATCTAATTATTATAGTGTTCTACTTCTATAAGATGTAATTTATTATATAAATTATGTTGAAATTTTAGTATTAATGTACTGGCTTGTATAAAATGTAGCGTTACCTCCGCAAATTGAAAGCATGCAAGCCACCACACCGGAGCGATCGTATTTGGTGTCTATTGTGTCTGAAGTTTGTCAACTTGGATTAGGGAAGCAGTTACAATAACAGGTTAGTTACTAAACCAGAGGTATACCTCTCACAATAGTCGCCTGCTCGTACCTAACCTATTTCTATCAACAAACAGCAGTGCTTGCATTGTTGTGTTCTAATTTGTAAGGTAAGTGAAGCAGTGAAATTATTGGATCAAGTGATATAACATCTATAAGCCTTAAGGTGGCACGCTTACACTCTTGTTATAAAACGAGTATCTATTGCCCATAAACGATCATTATCACGCGGACTTTATGCCTATTTACCATTGTTGTAATATTATCATCATCATCATGCCAGCCATTGAAAGTCCACAGCTTGACATAGGCCTCTTTAAGAAAGGAAGTTTTTTGCCTTTAATTGCCGTGCTGGACAAGCGTATTGGCAATCACAGATTGCAGCTTTCGCGACGGGGATGCTGATGCCCATCCCTGCTCTGTACATGTGAGCTGCTCTGTTTCGAATGGATATCCTGCTATCTGTCGGTTCTGGTACCTTTATCTACCTCTTACGACATCTGGAGCTGTGGCAGGTACTATTCTACTCTACCGGTACCTCACGACAAATACACACAGCACGTTGTAATATAATAAACAATAATAATGTACTAAGAAATATCCGTATTTATTTGTAAGCTAGCGTAAATATTTTTTTTACTAAATCTCTAAAAGTTAAGTAAAATTAGTCTTCATATATGTCTAATAATAATGTTATTGGTCTAAATAAGAAAGCTTACAAATTCTCAGTCCTATTTGTTGTTGTTAAACTGTTGCTGTTAAACTTCAAATGAAACTATCTATAAACGATTGTTGTGCAGACAAAAGCTTTTAACTACAACGTTTAATAAATAAAATGTGTGTCACAGTTTTAGTTAATATACTCTTCCGAAAGAACTTGAATGATTTCGATGAAATTGTATGTGTATATTTAGTAGCTTTGAGAATGGGTTGTTTTTTAACAAATATTTCATTTTTGTCCTGATTTTCCGCCTGCAAGTTTTTTATTTCGTCCCTAAAAAACTCAAATCAATTCCAAATGAATCTCGGATAGCCAATTTGCGCAAAAAAAATTGTAGACAAAAATAAAAAGAAAATATATTTTGGCGATAAAAAGTAAACGGTGTGTTATATTCGAGAGTGTTATATTAGATATTCTCCGTGCTTTATAAATATGACAAAAGAAGAGTTTAAACAAAGAGCAACATCCAGACTTCCGCAGTCGTATTAAATAGAAACAATCCTTTATTTCACTCTTCTACTACTAACCTCTATTTTTAATACCGATTTATAAGTAACTAATTAGTGTTTTCTTTTTATATATCAGAACAAAGTTTGCTGGGTCAGCTACTTAGTAATATACTTAAAAAATAAACTCCCAAAAATTTTTGCGGTATATGCGCGCTAACTAGTATTCAAAAAAGCAAAAACAATATGGTCGGCATATTACTAGCGTATAGCTCATTATATTATATAAGTAAGGTTTTGATTCCGGATAAAAGTCTATTTACACGCTACTAAGAAAACCAACCTAACAATTCAGTGGGGATTATTCAATAACGAATGCAAAGACAACATTATACAACAACAGGTTAGAATTGATGTTAAATATTGAAGCAGTATCGATTGAAACGACCTGTGACACTTAAAGCCATTTTACATATATGATGACACTCAGTACTGATTTTTAGACGGGAATATTATTTATATTTAACATCGGGTAGCCATTGAGTACGAAATCACAATTAACTATCCATATTAAAATTATAACAAGCTTGTGACCTGCCAGTAGCAAATTAGCGATTTCACATCGAAACAATGTTTTTTTAAATTGGTGTAGACAACAGATGTGATACGTATCTTGACTTTATATACATATACATTAATTAATGTTTTACTTATTAATATTGTTTGTTTCACTATGCAGTTAACGTATTTCTTGTCATAAAAACGATTACCAATAGGAAAATGATTATTTGAGATTACTTGGGGAGGCCTATGTCCAGCAGTGGACGTCTTATGGCTGAAATGATAATGAACAGAAAATAACATATGAATAAAAAATTTACACAAACAGGAATAGGGGAAAATTTTGCATTAATTTTTAAAGAAAAACTTGCTAAAATGAAAAACGTACAGAATGAATAGCTTTAACAAAAAATCGACGCATTAATTAACAATAATTATATCAACATTCAACCTCACTCACTAGAACAACAGAATCCTCCATATACATATTTATTTATTTATTGAACTTTATTGCAAAAAATATTGCAAAATGTACAAATGCTGGAATTAATTCCAGTTGGCATTATCTTCCACTCAACCATTACATGAAACAGAATATATATATAGTGGTGCAAACAATATAAATACAAAATAAATAAACATTACATACAAATGAATAAACGCAATAAATATATATACTATATATATTAACATAATGAAAAAAATATATAGAAACAGTACTATAAGTATCCATATATACATAAATATATATATATATATATATATATATATATATATATATATATATATATATATATACGAATATAGACAGACAAATCAATACGACCTGGAAAAAAATCTGGAGCTACTAAGAAATACTTAAACCAAAACTTCCCATTACACTAAAGAGAAAGGTGATGGATTCAAGCATACTGCAATATCTAAATTACGGTGCCCAAACTTAGATATATAACTAAAACACCAAGCTAAAACCCCGGTCATGGGGCTATGGAGAGAAGCAGCCGAGACATCAAGATTATGTACATACAGAACAGCAAAAGCATTAGACATAAAAACAATTTAATATACACAGTGAAACACGCACAGCGTCTGAACTGGAAATGGGCAGGACATATCGTCAAAAAGGTGGACCAAAAACTTGTTAAAGTTTCAGAAAAGGATTGAAAACAGTTGACGATAGAAACAAATGGAGGACATTGCATATGGATACTCAAGAGTAGCCATAATGTATAGTATATATAGTTAACTTGACAAAACTGTTATATTGATATAATAATAAGCCTTTATTAATGCATGAAATACAGTTTTTTTGTATTTAAAAATAGCTCCTCATCATAGCTCCGCATCATATCCGCTGTCTCCAATGTGTTATATATATATGTAACATTCATTCCAAATAATAATTTCTGAATTTTAAAACCTACATAAGCATTATATTTTTGCTAGTCACTAACAAATATGGGATGTTCCAAATCTCAATACATTTAACATCTAATCTTTATTTATCTGACATACTCGTAACACATCTATCGCAGGAATGGCCTTTGCGCCACGTAATGTAATGTGAACCGTGTATCGCACACTTCACGGATTTCCCAGGAGTGGATGTGGAAGACTGATTGGATTCAGCAGAGGGTTACCGAACAGTAATATTCTACAGGAGATACATGTCTCAATACTGAATCAAAACACATTGAAATAAAGATGCGGTCAAGTTCAGATTAGGTAATATACTTACGTGTTCGATGTTAATGAGGCTAGCTAAGAAAATTTTGAAGATTATTGAGCACCGAACAGAATAGTACTTCCCTCTGCCACAGATGTCGTGAGAAGCAACTAAAGTACCAGGACCGATAGATAGCTGTATATCCATCCAAAACAGTATAGCTCAAATGCACAGGGCATTGAAGGTCAGCAGTTTCTTCATCGCGAAAGTTATGCACTGCGATTGACAACAACGCTTGCCCAGCGCGGCAATTATGGACAAAACACCCCTTTTCTTGGGGGGCCTATGTTCAGCAGTGGATTTCTAATGGCTTTAATGATGATGATGATGAGAACGACACGTGAGCCGCAGTTTCGGGGAACAATATTTTAATGAAATTTATGCTGTGAACGGACTACAAACATTTAATACTTAATATTTTTTAAATATTATTGCTTATAACCTTTTTTGATGATTCGAAAGTGCTTGTAATAGGCCTATTTGAATAAAGAATATTTTGAATTTGAGTTTAGAAAAAAAATTCATATACACCCATCTATAACAAAGACGAGCATAATTACAATTTCAGCAAATACATGCCGCTTAAAGTAGAATTTACGTTTAAGCGCGCGCATCAGTACAATTTATACAAACCTAATCTGAAATTCCCTCAACATTCCCGAAAATTTGCCTCGTGAATGTATTTCTCTTTTAACTTCACGCAAATTTCTGCTCAAATGCATTTTAAATTTCGAACGTGTAACAGATCGCAGTGCAGGTCGGCGGGTGTCAACAATCATGAATCATCAATCAGGCCAGACCCTGCAGTGTAGTATACTATAGGCAAAATATCGACACCGAATTATTTCTATAAACGCAAACAAAATTCAACTCTAATGCTTCTACTTAAGGGTTGTCTACAATTTCTGAAGCCGCACAAGGAATTTGCCGTATTTCTATTGTACGACAGCTAAGCTAACATATAGTAAGGATTAATGAAGTCGGGTAAAGACAGGCCTGTATTTTGGGCTGACACATATCGATTAAGGGACTTTGATTTTAACTATAAGGGTTGAAAGCATTCGCATTTTGTGACCAGCTTTTCATTTACAAACAACGAAGTTCACTGAATTTAAGTGGAGTTTTTTAAGTTCAGAAGTTATAAAAATTTAAATATCTATCTCTATTAATTTCTTAAACTATCCTATATCTCAAGTTAGATCAAACTGTATACAGTACGCAAAAATTGATTATAGTCGGTATTTAAACTTTTCACTCCGGACAAACAACGTGACACGAAATTTTTATATATAAAGATTGAATCTGTCAAGAAACCTCATGTTCAGTATTATACGGATTACGGTTGTGGCTTCGTTGATAGTAAATAGATACAAATCCCAAAAAATCAGATCTAACATATAAACAAAATTTGAACATTCAACTTCGTTTATAATCGTTTGGCCTCAACATATACCCATTGATTTTACAATCCCTGAACATTTTTAATCCGTTCAAAAGCGAAGGGCGTGAAAAACTGGCACAACTATGACAGTCACGCTATTTACCACTTATCATGGAAAAAAAATCGCGGGTGTTCAATGCAGCTTAACAAAACACTTGCATAACCGAATACAGGTCGAAATATACAGAGTTAACCCACATTGAATTGAAGACACGGCCAATTACAGTTTATACGTGTTATCATGAATCGTGCTACTAATATTTGTAAAGATTATAAAATATACTTTAGATTAATATTTCTTTTAGAGACATAGATCCGGTATCTATTTTATTAGTAATATTTATAGTAACCGTGAGGTACCGGCAGCGTAGAATAGTTCCTCCCCTTGTACCAGGTGTGGTAAGTGAACCGACAGATTGCGTATATTCGCAACAGTGTAGCTCAAATACACAGGATAGGGATTGGCAGCTTTCCCGTCGCAAAAGCTGCGTTCTGCAATTGCGAACATACTTGCTAAGCGTGGCAATTATAGGCAAAATTTCCTCTTTTTGGGATGGCCTAAGGTACTTTGTTTTAAGGTACAACTACGCATTTCAACTAACAATACAACAAAAAAAAATGGCTAGTACTTGATCGTTCGTTTCACGTCTATGCAACTGGTAATGCTTTCTTTGGCCCTAATCAAACTTCCAATGAAGATGATACCTAAACAGCCACAACACCAAACTGTCTTTGACTTCATAGTTCCAAATTCAACGAGTCGAATGGCGCGTGATGGCGATCCTTATTTGGGTTCGATTCCCACCCAGAGCAATATTTATGTGATGATATTTGTGTTTGTTCTATGTCTAGGTGTTAAATATATGTATATAAGTAGTAGTATAATAGTGATTCCTCTGTTGTCTTGTGCCCGTAACATAAGTGTTTTCAGAGACTTACTTAGTCAGGTCAATGTTAGATGTTGTGGGAATAAAATTTATAATTTATTTATAAATTAACAGCGTTTGACTATATGCATATGAACGTAGATATGGTATTATATATTATAATTTTTTGTCTCTGATTATTCCGGATCGTTGAAACGACAGGACCGAATTTAACTGATAGCTAATTTTATAAAAAAAAACTGAGACTACTTTCTTTATTATTATTCTCGCGGGAACAACGTGGATGAAAACGGATGCTGCTACTAAGATACGTGTCCTCATTCTGCAGTTAGAACTTTAGGAATTTATGATTATGACGTATACGAATGAAAGAAAATACACATGCTCAACATTTATTGACATTTTTCTTATGAAAAATAAATACATACTCAAACAACTACTTAAACAAAGTTTCACTACCCTTAATTGTATTTTTGGCATACAGATTTATCATCATCATCATCACATAAGCCTTAGAAAGTCAATTAAAAAAAAGGGAATTGAGCCCGTAATTGCTACACTGGGCAGACCTGGTGGCGTGGCTGAGCGTAGCTTTGCGACTAGAATGCTGCTGCCCATCGCCACCCTGTTGTATTTGAACTGTACTGTTACGGATGGATATAACGCCATCTGTTGGTTCCGGTACTCTAATCACCTCAAACAACACCTGGTGCAGAGGGAAGTACGAGCACTAAATTACTTCGCCGGTTACACGGAATGCATTTTGATTACTGCTCGGGGAATGTGTTCAAAACATCTTGAAAATTTAGGCAAAAGTACTGAATTATTTAGAAAACGAAGAGGCTTTATGTTTTGGCTTATGTTTTAAATGAATACTAAACACAGCTTATCATACAGCAAGGTCATCTGTTGCCTGGCTCAACAGATGACAGGCAATCCATCAATCACAGTATATCGGAACCATCGTTGTGCTGTTCACAGCAGTTCATTGTTTGTTCCCGCGCACACATCGTTTAGCAATCAATGAAACCACGTTTAATATCGACTTATTCATTTTCCTTTCTGGATTAGATCGTCACTACACCATCTGTTTCTAAGGGAAAACAATTCATATATCTCACACCATGACTTAACTTATGTACGAACATAAATCACGCACTTGTGTTACGGACGTTAAACAACAGAGGTATCACAAATATAATACTTAAACACATGTTTAACACCTAGACACGGAACAAAAAAATATTTTTCTTTCTTTTGCCCTGCGAGTTCGTACCGAGAACTCTCAAAGCACAAGGTTGGATCATACCTAATGCTGGTTGACTCTGATGAGTTAGACCTCCTACAAAAACTCGTTTGCATTACAACCTCACTCTTATCTATTTATACCGCTACAAAGCATTATTCGCATTGCTGTGTTCCGGTTTGAAGGGTAAGGAGAGGTTGTGAAATTACTGGGTTATGTGACTTTATATGTATTCTGAAATACTGGAATATCTTCAAGTCGCTAGTAATATCATTGTGATATCACGAGCGTCTATAAGCTGCCGTGACGCTCACTATCACGCGGACTGTTTACTTTGAATATCGACCTTGTCTTGTATAAACTTGACTTGACTTGAAGATCTGCTGCCTTTCCAGTCATTGCATTTGAGCTATACTGATTTGAGTGGATACAACATCATCTATCGGTTCTGGGTCCTCAGTCACCTCTTACAACTTCTGAATAGAGAAAGATACTTTTGTGCTCTGCCGGTATCTTATGACGGTAATTCTGGTAGGACACATATTAAGCTGTGTGAATAGCGAGTTACAATATTAGCTGTGATGAAAGCAGACTAGGGACTGGGTATTATAGCCTTATCAATGAATCCACTACCTCTAATAGGTTACGGAAACAAACGAAAAGAATGATGATAAGTAAAAACTAATCAGTTGACCCAACCAATATCTTATACAAAGAATCTTTGAAATATAATAAATATTTCATGAAAGGCATCCTACATTTGCATGCAGAATGCTTAATGAAATGGATGGGTCGGTTTATTATCAAAACGCCAGGAACTATAAATAAAATGCGAACACTCCTCGCAATAACTGGCTGGTTCTAAGAACTATATAAGTAACGGTCTTGACGTGCTATTTAACATGCACTCTTTTTAGTTTGCATGCTGTTTGCAAATAAGACTCCCGCCTTCCTTAATTATCACCTCGGAGGATTGAATAATTACACAAGAAATTGAACGCAACCGTAATTCCACCTAATTTATATGTTTCATGGTTAATGTTTGTACTTCATTAATAATCTTACTAGTGGCTCTTAAATTTGTTAATTATATTGCTGGCTTTTTTTAATGATGCATTGTTTCGTAATGATATTTTTAATTTTAGTGAAACAGTGGAAAGAAAACGGAGGTGAGGTCGCAACTGCTACACAAAGAGGGTCCAGAAAAATAATGAATGCTAATAAATACAATTCGGAGCGCAGCATTGAAATATTTTAAATTAAATCGCTAGGTTGCAAACACAGCTAATAATAAATAGCATTCCGCGTTATAAGTAGTCCAGCAATTGATCCCGTATAGTCTCAAATAAGGTTACTTCATTTCTCATGGGAATTAATTAATTAAAATTACTGCTTTGTTGCAGCAAAATCTGCCTAATAGATGATAGATAGATAGCTGATAAGATGTTTGGATCGCTTGTTTTCACATTGATAGTGGAAGATAATGTCAATTAAATAATTTAAATTTCCTCAAGGACATATTTAATACGAATAATAAATTCTTATGTAAGTTAGTGGGGTAGGCCCATCCCACCCTGTACATTTGAGGTACACTGTCTCGGATGGATATACCGCCATGTGTCGGTTCTGATACCTTAGTCACCTGTTACGACACCTGGTACAGGTGGAGATACTATTCTACTCTGCCGGTACCTCACGGCAGGATAGTACTGTATTTGAATTTTATATAATCTTTATGCAGTACATGTTATTTTTAACTTTTTTTCTATATATTCAAATGAATACTAAATACGGATTTCTTTGACCACAAGGATAAACTTTGACTCGCATCAAAATTATAACTGTTTTTTTTTGTATTCATCCTATCCAGTTTGTATTAAATTTGTAAAGTGTACGTATTAAATACTATTTTTTTAATTATTATGCCTTACATGACCTTCTACGAAGACAAACTATCCGTACTTTAATATTTACAAGATTGCAGGGACTAGCCTTTGGGATATAAGTTAAGCAAATGGTTAGAGAGATATAAGAAATAACAGGAACAGGATCCCTTATTTTAGTTATTATCTAACTATGAATTATAGTTATTGTTTATGGTTTTCTTAAGATACTGGCTACTTAGTAAAAGAAAAATATGAACCAACTATACTATCTATACAGTAAATAAAGAAAAATTCCGCTAGCACAAAGCGCCCAGCGTTTACCAGAATGAAATAAATGTTGAATTATTTACATCATGAATTTAATTCCATTTGCAACCATTACATCGCGGTAGCGACCGCATTCGTGTGAAACTACTGTTTTGAGGTTTTTACCTACTTGCTTTAATTCTATAGATGTCGGTGCCTTTGTGGCATGGAGGTCGTTTTTGAGCATAAAGCCAGTGATTTTTATGCAACTTATTATGCCAACGTGCGTTGGAAACGTGATGTTGGAAACAGATATATTCCGTGATTATTTAAAGCATATTTGCCTGAAAAAAATTTTTTTTTATAGGATTGCTTCACACTTTTTTGAATAAATCGAGTGTCTATATATTACACAAAACATTGTAGAGAAGGCATTGATTAAAATCAGTCAACGCTGATCAATCACACAATAACCGTGATAAATTTGACATATCTTCTAAGGACTCGATATCGCCATTGACAGTTCATTTTTTTTGGAACGAAAAGGGTGTGGTTTCCCATCCCGCCTGAAACCTTTGATAACTTGATTGTTTTCTAGTAAATCATCATACCGCAACCGCAGTACGTCCGCTACTGGGTTTAAGTCGTGCTGGACAAGTGGGGTAGTAAACCCAGACCGAAGCTTCGTAGAGATGGGAATATCTACCCCCAACCCCACCCTGTTTTAGGAGGATAAACCATCATATTACGGTTACGGTTCCACAGACATCTGTTATGACACCGCTATGTTCTAATATGTTCTTTGATATAGAAATAAATATTTGCAATATAAACTTATAAATGAATGTTTATTTAACTTAGTATAAGGCTTTTTTGTCTAAATGCAGATCACAAACGCCTTTGTAGTGTCACCTAAAATTTTAATAAAAACAAAATTTTGAGGTGTGTAACTCAGAAATCTTAATTCTATTTTAATTTTGTATTCTTGTACGGTATTTGAAGGTTCGTAAATACTTACTAATTTCATCCTAAATAATGTCTTAATAAGGTACCTTCGATATATGCCTATAATCGTTAAGCATCAACTAATGACCGCGAAAAGTATAATAAAATAATTATTAACCCTCATTAAAAAATCTCTATCTTCTATTCTATGACATAAAAAATCAAATCTAATAATCATCATATATATCTATCAGACATTTCAATTAACTGTGCCTGCCGTGAGGTACCTGCAGAGTAGAATAGTAACTACCTCTCTAATAGGTGTTGTAAGAGGCGACTAAGGTACCAGAACCGACTGATAGCTGTATATCTATCCAAAACAGTATAGTTCAAATACACAGAATGGAGATTGGCGGCACATTTCTATCGTAAAAGCTGCGGTTTGCAATTGCTAACACACTTGACCAGCGTGGCAATTATGGGCGAAAATCCCCCTTTTTTGGGCAGCTGTGGATTTCCTATAATTGTAAAGATATTATAATGAGTTGACTGTGTAATTTTATTAGATCACAGAGGAAATAAAACAACTTAATCACTTCATATTTTTTGTAACAGAGAAACTGAAACTGACAACTTTTTAACTGTTTAAATTGCGTTTGTCCGAAAATATATTTTAACAGAATCAGATTTCGTTCTATAAATCACTTCAACACATTATCTGTGGCCGTCGTAATATTTCACTTGAACTGGCCCAGATGGTGTATTCACGGCCTAATAGCGGAGTTGGCAACCTTGCTCGCCCATAGATCTGGTACGGTTGGCACCCCTGCAATTGAAAGGTAGCGAACACAAGATTGTTACAGAGCGGTTTTTGGCAAGGTAATAAAAAACAAAAAATGCGTTTAAAATTTTTGTTATGAGTGCAACTACTATTGTATTAGAAAAGTATTTTAAAAGAATATTCGAAAAAAGTAAACACTCGACGAAATTTAAAATTGTTCTTAAAAAAATGTGAAACATGGGTACTGGCAGAGTAGATTAGTACCTTCCCGGTGGCCTAGCTTAAATGGAATAGGGACCATACTTAATAGCCAATCATGGACCAAATATCTCTTTTCTTTAGAAGCTCTATTTAAAATTTTACTTATTTCAGATTTTACAAGCGGCGAGACTCTTTTCTTTCCAACAATATACTACCAAGGCTATAAAATTATATTTATTATGCATATTAAATTTTTTTATTATTCTGTTTTCAATATCCGTAAATCAGTATCAACTTCTTAAAACCAATTGATAATAAACAACTATACGTTTGGCAAATTACATCAAGCAAATGCCACATTCAAGAATAACTTAACTGAAATAAATTATTTTCTTCTTCCGAAATGCTTCAATTTATCAAATTAACTGATCGTATTAACAATATATTTTTTTAGTCTTCAAATTGTGGGCAATTGTACGAGCGAGATGGAATTCAAAGTGGTGAGATTATTAGATTCGTTGAGAGTACGTTTCCATTTCTTTGGATTACACCGTTTGTTAAATATACGTACAATTTAAAACGATAAACGTTTCGTATGTATCATGACGAGTAATAAGGTTCGTTTAAGCGCGTTTGGAGCTCAAATCTTCTTCAAGTAAGCCTTTAAACCAATATAAATCTTAGCATTAATATATAACGAGCATTTTAGCGAAACAACAACACTCGAGTAATCGAAAAAAATGTTAATCGAATAAAATTTAAAAGTGTTTGCTTATTTTTTTGATGTAACTCAAATACTTGAATGACGTTAAGTTCTGATACGTTTGTGTCTACTGAATTATATAATTCTGGAAACAACTTTTGAATAAGCACAAATTCCAGCACGTTTTTGTTTTATTTCTTAAAATGTGTTTAGTTAAAATGACTAAAAGTAAAAAATAACAATAATTCTGACATGTAATGTGAGCATTCAGAACTTTTAATAATGGTATTAAAATTATTATTATTATGTTGGCGCAATTAAAGAAATAATAGTTTCATATCTCAGGGATAGCTCATATAGACTTTGTTTGTATTATACTATATCGAAAAAAATATTCCAATAAAAATATTTCCTTACCATTTTTATTTTTATTTTCCTTGTTTTTTTTTTGCAATCAAAAAACTCATAGACCAAAGCTAATCTACTTTCTACTTGCAATCGAAGAATATAAACTACGGCATAGTATAAAGCAAAGTTGCTTTCCTTTGCCTGTCTGTCCCTGTGTATTCTTAGACCTTAAAATCTACGAAAAGGATTTTCATGGGGTTTCTTTAAATAGATAGTGTTTCAAGAGAAAGGTTTATACGTTTTAACTACATAATATAGTAGAGAAACACTAATAATTTAGAAGTTTCTAATCAGATGTCGTAAATAAACAATTACAGGCTGAACCCTTTAAAATTGATTAAAATACAGCACCACACCATTAAAAAAAGCTAGAAAAAAAAAATCAGTGGAATAAGTTTGCCACATTAACCATTTTTTATCCTAATTGCGACCGTACGAGGCCGAGGCATCATTAATATTATAATAAAAATAAAAATTGAATAAACCGCGTTCTAAAGTAATGTCACACACACTTTAAAACATCATACTACTAACGTTATATTTTATTTATACTAGACCTTGCAATTACAAACACTTATTCGCTTTTTACGATACCTGGTACAGAGGGAGATACTATTCTACTCTGCCGGTACCTCACCACAGTTCGAGTCATAATAATAGTCCAAATGTATTCCTTTATTTCCTTTTAGTACGAAAGGAAAGCATACGTATTGTGTGAAGTCACTATTCGCTAAGTGCTTCAATCCAGGGCATATGTGAGAATGCAACGTTGTTGCATTAATATGATATAATAATAATCATCAATAAACTACTTTGTTATATTTAGTAACATAATAGTTCATAATCTTAAATACGATGTTACTAACGCTATCTAGTAAATAACATTAAAACTAATTGTAAAATTTCTTACCATGGTTTTTGAATGAATGTCTGGTCATTAGCCTCAATAGTTCTAGCCTCAATAGGACTTTTGCAGGGTCTAATTATTTTGCCAAAACTTCAGCGCTGGGCAGGCGTGTTGGCAATCGCAGAGTGCAGCTTTCGCGAAGGGGATACTGCTGCCCATCCCAGCCCTGTCCATTTCGGGTGCACTATTTCGGATGGATATAGCGCCATCTGTCGGTTCTGGTGCCTTAGTTGCCTCTTATGACACCTGATGCAGTGGGAGGTACTATTCTACTCCGACGGTACCTCTCGGCAAACGGCACTTTTTGATCATTCAAATCAAGTAATATTTAAAGCCACAAAGGCTTGATACACCTATTTGATCACCCTGGCACCTGCTTTACTATTGGTTATATAATACTATATAATGACTTCATGTCGAAATTTATTTAATCGAAATAAATTTAAAATAATAATTAATTTTATGATAGGTTATCCATCCTCCATCCATCCATCCATCCAACCATTAATTTTATGATAGTTTATCCATCCATCTTTCCTAAAAAAAAGCTCTAACATGAAATAACTACATTAAAAAATGGGTTCGATTCATTAGCTATCGTTTCGGATATAATAAAAAAAAATATGGTATCTAACCACTTAAAAAATATAAAATTAATACGTTCTATCACTCACGCAGCCAATGTTTACAAGATGCATACGAACAGGAAAATCATTAATAATGTCACAAAACGATTAGTTTATAATCACAGACAGTACAATATGAGGTGATAATGAAAATGAAGACGAGCGGAGCGTACAGTGATCTCATTATTAGGTTCGTTAGAAAGCGACTGCTCCCGACCATATTGAGGTCGGGAGCAGCGGCGCTACCCTTTAGAAATAGTTCTAAAGGTTTTTTTTAATACGTTAAAAATCATATATATTTATCATACACATATTGAACCAGCCCTTATTTATAATGATAATAATAAACCTTTATTGCTGAATACTAAACATCTTAACATCGGTTTCCTCGGTTAAGTGCTCAGCGTGTCAAGGCCCCTTCCAGCTGTTTCCATTCATATCTATGCTTGGCTTGCTTTTACCATGTTGCTCCTCCAATTTGATTAATGTCATCTGAATATCTTCTTACCTGTCTACCACTTTTTCTTTTCCCTTCTCGTGGTTATTCTGTTAAAATCTGTGTCCATTTTGTTTTATTTTTTCTAGTCATATGTCCTATGCACCGCCATTTGGTTGTCTTATATTCTTTATAGTGTCTTCCACTTTTGTTTCGTCTAATTTCTGTGCTCTTCTTTTTATGCTTCAATGTGACTCCTAGAATGCTTCTTTCCATCGCCTTGTGACACATTCAAAGTTAACTAAGGTGTTTCTGAGTCAATGCCCAAGTTTGACAACCTTGTGTAAAGCGAGACAATACACACGAGTTAAAAGAAAAGTTCTTTTGACTGTCATCGGGAACTGCTTACTGTATCTACATGAAAATAAACTGGAACTACTGTTTATATTAAAAAATTATGTCAACATCCATCATCATTATCATGCCACCCGTTAGCTAGGCCCAATAAATTTTCCTATAATTGCCGCGCTTGGCAAGTGTGCTGACAATCACAGACCGTAGCTTTGCGACGGGTATGCTGCTGCTCATCGTTGCATAAACCGCCATCTCTCGGCTCCGTTACCTCATTTGCGACACCTGGTACAGAGAGACGTGCTATTCTACTTAAACGGTACCCCAAGGCTAACCTTATTGCACATATTCCCTGTGAATATTGTTCTTTTCGAAAAAAAATATATTATATTATAGGTGAATTATAAAAAATACTACATTTTTTTAGTGACTAACCTCAAATTGAGTATGGATTTTCACTTTCATATAAGTAATAAATGTATTTGTAAGTACATGGACAATCTAATGATAAACCTTACAAATATGGACTGGTACAAAATAGACGTTGGAGCAGTTTGTTCCAGGCCACAAAAAAATGCATATCAAGTGTTGTCACAAACGATACTTTGTCTAGCTTTTACGATTGTATATACTTCTACTGTCATAATAAAAAGTAAAGTAAGATAAATAATAAAAACGACGATTTAAAAAAATATGTAAGTAATAATAATAAATATGAATTAGCATCCAAAAAGTTTCTTTACAAATATTTAAACTTATTTTTCTATTTCCGCGCCGCCTCTGCCTATATCCGCAATATATGAACCGAGGTCGGGGCGCCGTGCAATAATCGACCCGACCTTATGCTGGAACCGCTCGACAATCTACTAGCAAGCCTTCAGGATACTTGATCAGTAAATAAGTTGGATGGGTAACCTAAAATGGCATTGGCGTGAAAAGATAGAGCAATTTTGATACCAGGGATTTGATGTGAAAAGTACTTTTCTTTGGTTGGTCTGTGGTCCGGATGTTCTCTGGAGAGTATAAGGATATCTAGATCTGACTGCCTTATGTCACCGACCTTCACTAGATCCAGCTTTTGCTTTCCCACGATACGTCGTCCAATACTCGATGGCGAGGACTTTTCCAACCCAACGGCCGTTACTTTTCCTTGCAAAGTTATTGTGAAACAAGTATCTTGAAGTATAATATTTTCTAACATTCACGCGTTGACTACTCATAAAACTATTTTAACGGTTTCAAAAAGCGGTTTATTAAACTTGTTTTGTTTTTGTTTTTTCGACATTTTACCGTCATTTAGAGAGCAGTGGCCGCAAGGTAGTCGAAACGTTAAAAAAGGCAAACAGTTCGATTGCGTTTAGAAAGTAAGTACCCTATTATACACAGTGCCATATATGCTCAGGCTGTTTGAGCCCCATTTCATACAAGACACTTACTCTGAGAAGTTCAGGTCCTATCATTGATAAAAAAAGGATATATCCATGATGGGCAGCATCTTCTCCTGGTGAAGCTACACTTCGCGATAACTTTCAAGCCTGACCTGCAGGTAAACTATGTAAAAAAATCTCCTAAATATTGAATAATCTAATAGGGATAATAATGTTATTGGATGGAAGACCTATGGCCGGTAATTTGAATGATGAGAGTGATATACTCTCATATAATGATTTATTATGCGTACATATACATTTGGTTTTTGAGGTCTCTATGACATATGATCTATTCGACACTACATAAGGTAGACCGCATACCAAGATCGTCTGCATTGGTACCTCACTCTTACCTTTTTCTACCGCAAAATAGCAGTATTTGCATTGCTGTGTTTCTGTTTGAAAAGTGAGAGAAGCAGTAAATTTACTAGGTAATGTGACGACATAAGAGCTCCAATTCATAAGGTTGGTAACGCAGTAGTGATATTCTTGTAATATTACAAGCGTCTAAATGCTGCAGTGACGCTTACTATCACGTAGACTGTATGATGTTTGTCAACCTGGTTGGTGTAAGAAAAAAAATCTTTACTCATGAGTTCATCGTCATTGTATAAGCCGTAGGAAGTCCACATCGCGATTCCTGAACTTTACAGACCCATCAATTATCATTTCTGCTGTGACCCGCTTCTAACTTGCTAATCCGCTGTAAATCTAGGTGATATGGGTTCTTTTACCTTCTTCATAGAATGTTGTGTAATGTCATTCGTTAATAAAGCATACTATGTGCTTTATTTACGAATGACGAGACTTTACGAGACTACAGTTTATTATCTGTAGTATAATGTCGTCACTTATCATCATCATCATACATTGTTTTAAGACATGACACACTAAGTATGTCTTTGTGTATTCTTTTTGTTATTAATGAGAGTTAATGTGATGATAATGATGAATATAATCACGGCTTATACCTGAAATTGTTAATTTTGTTACTGTCAGTTAACATTTTCTAGCTGGACCGATTGAATTGATTTTTTACTGCGTTTGGGTGGCATCCTGGATGAATTAGATGCACAAATCAGCCTGGCAGATAGTGCTGCAACCGGTATCTAGGCTATTTATGCATACTGCAACTAAACGGCTGGATGATTTCTGTCAGGTCCGCTAGTAATATATAATAACCAATAGATATCATGATGGAATATATATAACCGATCCAGACACGCAGCTTGCTTCTTAATATATCTATAATAAAATAGTATACTTATATGCTTTGCTTTTTGCCATGTTATTTAGTTTGTTTTACGGTTTGTTGTTTTTTTATTTACCTACATAACTCCACTTATTTGATTGTACTAAACCTAGTTAATTGTCATTAGACTTATTCGTATGAGATCGAAAATGGCGCGGCTGAAATACATCAAATTTTTTGCTGGGCAAGCAGATTATGGCATCAAGATGTGGGGATTCTAAGATCCTGTTTTACACCAAATAAACACCGCCATTAGTCAATTGAGGTGCTTATTTGATTCTCAATATTTACAGTAAATTGATACCTACCTTGAACTGGGACCTATAGGAGAATAAGTCTATATTAATATTACCAGATTTAGACTTATCTATGTTCATATTATAGAACGAAAATAGCGCAGTAAGCACCAAAGTTTCTGTACTCTGCTGCTTAGTGGTTGGTCACAAACGAATATTGAGTGACCACTGTGAGAAAAGATGTTGTTTCGTCAAGGACAGTAAATAATTTCAATATTATCCTTTTAATAACGTATCAACTAAGAAAATAGTCAAATTATATAATTTAAGCCATATGTCCTTTACGATTATTTTTATTATTTTAATTTTATTGCCGAAGAAGGTTCTTATGCAGTAAATAAAAAAAAATATTGCAGGAAAAGATGAAAAGATGAGTAATTTCAAGAAAACTTATTGATTTTAGACGTTTTCTAATGTAACCTTATGGTGGTTGACTAAACTATCAGTCGATTGACATTTTACGCGCTTATAAGAATGCACGCAGCAACACAATTGCACGACTGTCATACTCGTAATACTGGAGAGTATTACGAGTACACACAGCAACAGATCAACCTACCCAAATCTGTCAAAACTAAGCAATATATCTGCTAGACATTGAGTTCAAAATTGATTGTAATATTTTTACCGATTTGCGTACGTTGATACACACTGTACATTCTATTTCTATAAACACTGTCATTATTCCGCTCCGACGCTCTGAGTGTGCGTATCCTGTGCTAGCCGAGGTCATAGCGCCTTGCAGCAGTCGACCTTCAGTCTTATGCTGGAGCCATTCGATAATATTCTTCAAGGATAATTTCCACCCAATTCGTATGTAACTTTTAATAAGCAAAGAAATACGTATGCGAACCAATTGTTCGGACTCAGGTGAGGAATACTGATATCTCCTAGTGACATCCAGTCCCAGTGTTGGAAGTTCAGACATCAATCTTGCTGACTGTGTTACAAATGAATTCAAAAACTAAGCACTAATTGCAAGTAATTTTAAACACATCGATAAATATCTCGCTAGATTTGCCAACTGCTTACAATATAGAGACGGTATAATGTTGTAGAGTACCTTTTTCCGTTCAAATAGATCATTATCTATAGGACATCCACTGCTAGACATAGACCTCTCCAAGTGCTCTCCAATAGGACCGGTTGTATGTGGTCTGCAATCGCAATGCAATCTGGCGGTTTTAGTCCTAGGGTTTTTACGAGCCCAATAGCGCAGATGGTAGTGATTTTGCGCGCAAGACAAATATTTACATGACGATATTTGGATATATTCTGTGTTTAGGTCTTAAATAAAATATGTATATGACCTAATTGGTAGAAGCCTACGCTTCGCTTGCCTGTAAGTGATCTCCATCCCAGAACCTTACGTCTCCATCATCTATCGGTTCTGCGTGCTAATTACTATGCTCACTATTACTTCAACCAAGTTACGATCTATCATGGATCTCTTCATTTCTGATTCAATTGCGCAAAGAGACTTCAAACATCGTTCAATCCAGAGCCTGTTGGGCTAATTTTAGTTGGGTAATAAGGCCAATAGTAGACACAATGACCCAGAGGTAGGATGTCGGACGAGATGTTCCGCAGTTTCAAATAGATAAACAACCAAATTATAGAAGGCACTATTTGTGTCCGTAATTTTTTTAGGAGTCTTGGCTTTGGTAAGTGCCCTTATAGAATCGGTCAAAGTTTGGCATTTTAACAAAAAAATGTACTATCAAAAATAAAACTTTTAAAGAACCAACTCAGTTCTTCTACCGTAAAAAGTTGTGAGACCAAGTCATATAATTTATTCACTTCCTACTCTAGGGACCTTCTGTCTTAAGTTATCACGTAATTAGCTAACCTGACAATATCTTATAATGACCTATAATATTAAAAATCGTTTATATTTTAAATAAATAGATTAACTTGGCAAAAACAAGTATGCACAATGTATGAAGTGAAGTATCACAAGTAAAACAAATTATACGAAACTATATTGTTTAGAGTAATTGGCAGAATTTCCGGAATTGAAGCTTCTAGTTTTGTCAATGAAGTTTTAGGGCGTCGAAAATGGCCTAAACTCCTTTCAACGGTGGTACGGCCGTGTTTCTTTGCTCTTTTTGGCCGTGACGCTATCGTGCCAGATAATATCTCTAATATGTATTTCATAAAGACAAAGCAGAGTAAATGACTATCTTCACCTAATATTACAAATGCAAAAATAACTCTGACTCGCTTTTACATTCAAACTCGACTATTAAGGATGATATGTAAGTACTAGTTGACAGCAGAAAGAGTCACGGGCAAAAGCTAGCTTTATCATATATAGTGTCTCTCCATCCGTTTCTCAGAGCAACCCCAAGGGTGTGCACACGCCGAGTTCAAACAGGAACGCTACCCGCCCAATAGGCGAAGTAAGACGTATTTGGTAATAACTCTATATTTTGTGAATTTCTGTAACTGTTTTAGTTTATTAGGTTATTCGGAAAAAAATGGAAGGTATGTGTTAAAAATTCGTTAACTTTCTTAAAACCTTAAAACATGTAACATGTTTTGTAGTTTTAAGCAAATGAGATTAGCTCAGCTGCACTTGTCAGTTCGTATTTACTTAAAATTATAGTTTAAGTACGATAATTTGGATGTCACAAGAAATAATTATTTAATAATAAGGATTCAGACTAATGAAAATCAATTTATTTGTATATCTACAAACATGACTTATGATTCTCTTTTAAGACTGCTCTTATTTAAAACCACTCGCAAATTTTCTTTCACCATTATTACCTCCTAAAGATATGGAGCAACTAAAAAAGCTTAAATAGTTGTCCCTTATTTAGGATCTACGGACTATTTATATGATGAATAGTTAGTTGTTTTTGTTCTGTATCTTAAATATGTTAGTCTGTATGTATACTTGTGATTCCTGTGATGTCTGATGTCCGTAACACAAGAGTTATAAGCTTCTTTTTTCGGGGTCAGTTTAACGTTTAAGATGCTGTGTTAATTTATTATTTAATATCACTACACAATTTTTGAGAACTTTACCTGATTACAACAAAACTAAATAAAATTAAAAATACTTCTATTAACAAAAATAAGTGTCGTCAAAATGCATTTAATCGCAAGTTACTACTATTTCTTTTACTATAATTATTTACCCAGGATGAATAAGTATGCATATTTTGCAGTGTCTAAAATTTTAATCAAAAAAAAAAATATTTTTTCTTATAAAAATTAACTTCTATCTGGTTTAAGGCGGTTTTCAAAACTGCATCTTGATGATTGTTGATGATGATTGCACTTCTGGTGTACCACCTCTTAGTAGACACATAAATTTTTTCCTAGCGTCCATCCTCATTCTCCATTCCTCATTTCGTGTTCAGAGAGTTGTTAGGTTGATTTTTTCTAGTAAATGTAATCTTTAATTCAAAATTCAGCAATCTGCAATACATAAAACTTTATATTTTCAATCCAAAAATGTTCACCAAAGTTTTCTTTCGCATGTGATACATCAAAATTTTATATTCAAGCTAAGCATGGTTCAAGTCTCAGGAGACATATAGAGGCAAGGTCGTCTCGCCCACCAACATCCTTTATGCAACTAACGCTTATTAATTTTCTAACATACAACGGTCTAATAACAGTCAGATTTTATAATGAGTTAGTAGAGGTTTAAAATGCCTTTATAAAAGATTAAACATTAATGCGTTTTTTTTAATAGTCTATTACTAATAAACTTTAGAATAATGTACTCGTATTAAAACTACTCTTTTAAAGATTTGAAAACTCAGTTTGTTTTAACTTTTTAATTATTTTTGTGACATTATAGTTACTTTATAATAAACCGCGTTTTAAAGCCGTTATGTTTATGATATATAAAATGTTTTGATTCAAAACATATTCCGCCAAATAATAAAATTGTTATTTAGATTTTTACATTAACATATATATATATATATACATAAGCTTATGTTAACCCTCATGTTCAAAGTAACAAGAATTAAAATTATTTACCTTTTTTAAATATTAATTACTTAAAAATCTATTGTCAATTTTTATTAAATAGCTGCAGTAGAGATATAGCGAGTGGTTCAAACATTATTCACTTAGCGTGAGAATGCTTGAACTACCATGCCCTGCAAAGGTGAAAAGGTTAGGCCTATATCGTTTATTTGACACTTGCTACAATTAAATTTTAACCCTATGAGCTAAATCGTTAAGTCGAATATAAATCACGATGTAAACTTTATAGCGTACTAATAAGAGATAATTCTTCTCGTGGTAACGTTGCAGTATTTGGTGGCATTTGTTAAGGTTTATTGTAGCCATTAACACTTTTTTATTGATGATACATTGATTTAACATTATTTTAATTGACGTGTGACTTTCAAATCTATATGTTTTTACATTAAGCTACTTACTACGGAGACAGGTCAATGTATGAGATGTTGTAGGAATTCTTTATTATTTATTTATGAGTTATTATAATAATAATTCAGAAATTTCACAAATCCAACTTTAATTAATTTTCACGTAAGATAGATCTCATACAGCGGTCGTTTGCATCGGTTCCTCACTCTCACTTATTTCCACCGCAAAAATGCAGCGTTCGCATTGCTGTGTTCCGGTTTGAAGAGAGGCAGTAGAATGCTAATGGGACATAATATCTTGTCACTATATACACAAGGTTGGCAACGCGTTAGTGATATTCTTGTGATATTACATGCGTGTATATAGGACTATTGCTTGTTTGTTGATTAGATCTAATATAAAAAAATAAAAATCTGAATCAAGTTTGTCGAATTTAGAAGCTTGTTCAACCATAAACTAGATACCACAGATATGAATAAGAAATACACATAGATCATTCTGGAATTAGGACTTTTAACCAATATTTTTTTGCTCTAATTGTTTAAATTACTCATATGATCCCATAGGGTCATTGGTAATTTGTATTGTATTGTACATAGTGTATAGGAACTTTATTTACAAAAAATATATATATTATTTTGTGCCGGTTAATAATATAAAAAACAATAAAATACAAACTAATACGTTAATTCTTAGTGTACCTAATTTTGTTGATTTTGTTTTATAATCCAGCCTCGTTTCATAAAGTATATATTAATTCAAACTAATACTATAAATGCAAAAGTAAAATTGCTTGTTGTTTGTTACATCTTCACGATTTATCTACTTAACCAATCTTCTTGAAATTTTGCATACATGTAATTGAAAGTATATTTCACGTGATATTTCATAAAAATATTAAAAAAGTAAAATATTTTTTAATAAACGTCAATTTAGGTGCTAAGAAATTTTTATAGAAGGCGGTGAGCGTTTGACAAACGCGCTTTCTGGTAAAAACTAATCTAATTGGTATATTCTTTTTTGATTTAAGTTTTTGTATCTATACTAACTAATATTTTAAATGCTATAGTAAGTTTGTTTGTAACCCCTTTACGCTTTATCCACTGAAACGAACTACGTGAAATTTCATAAGATATATTCCTAAAAGTGTTCCTATAGGAAATTCACGCAAGCGAAGCCATAGGTAAAAACTAGTTAGAAATAAAATAGCCATTGGATATTAACATTTAATTAATAGCAACCATTTTTATTAAATAGTTTTGTTATACATCCTACTTTTATACCTAATTTTTTGATGGAGTTAATTTTGAAGTGACAGGATAATTAAGTTTCTTTGAGTAAATTATAAGTGAGTTGCTATTTGCCGCACAAAATAATTTTGCTAATGACAAAAAATTACTTCTTATATGACGATATTTTGTAAAAGCTAAAGTCGCAATATTAGCTGCTCATACAGCTATATAAATTAGTCAGGTAAAAATAGTAGAAGTAAACTTTAGAAGTTCTGACACAACGTCTTTTTTTATGTTGAAAAGTAAACTAAACATTAAAAGTTCAATAAATCTCATTATAAACTCGAAAAAGGACATATATGTATAAATAAATGTGTATCTACACATTCAATGTTAAGGGTACTAGGTTATTATTACTACACCCGATTTGGAATCTAAATGTATCACACACATCCCAATAATGTTAAAAACCTTTTTTTTTCAACTATGTATTCACCAAAAGTTATAAATAAAACTCACAAAAGTGATACTATCTATGAAGATTGACGTCATACACTGAAACGGTTTTCGATTAAATAAATCGCTTTAGTTCATTAGTACGAGTTGAATAGATGGATCGATCGCGATTGGGCCAATTAGGGCAAACAGGTTCAATGAACTGTGACGATCCCGAATCACACGTCTATGATTCACTATGCATTGATCTCATTTCAATTTAAAGTGAATTCAACGGGGGTGCAAGTGGAATGTTGTGGATATTTATATTTCAGACCAACTCTGCGGTGAGCTAGTAATGGCCAGGTCAGAAGTATCAAGAAAAAGCGAGCGTGTATGAAAGGGCTAATGCGAGTAAGGGAAGCAAGAGAGGTATGCCATGATCGTAACAAGTGTAGATCCATAGTATCTGCTTACCCCGATGGGTCACAGGCGTGATGTATGTATGTATGTCCATAAGATAATTGACATACATACATCGTACCTCCATGGCATAGAATAGTTATTATCTGCTATTTTGTTGCATATTTACCTGTACAATATTTTTGCGTGAGAGAATATTTTTCTAACATTTAGGCGTTCACTACATATCGTAAAACTATTTCTTTTAATGGCATTAAAACGTGGTTTATTTAATTTTAAAATTTTTCTATTCTTCGTTTCAGGTACCTTGCGGCAAACGTTCTCAAGAATGAAAAAATATTTTGTGTCAGGATTTGAAAGTTAACTTAAAACTTTGTTACTTTATAAAAGAATGTTTATATATTTATATATATTATTATACTTTTACTATTTTCGGATAGACTTACCGCCATAAATCGGTTTCTTACGACACCTAATACCAAAGGAGGTGCTATTCTACTCTGCCCTCTTAGTGCCTACATAAAAATATTAAGAATTGTCGTTGCCCTATGCGCTGAAATTTTGTAGTCTGCCTACCCACATTTTTTTGTAGACCAATCAATATTACTTTCAAGACGTCCTGGAAATGTATCAAAACAATATTCACTTGGATATTAAGCATGAGCTCGGGCTGATTTACAGATACCTAATATATCTTGCTCTATAGGTCTTTTTTCTTTATATAATTTTAGTTTTACGGCCATTATGCATTTTGTTTTTAGTGTTTCATCATCATCATTATCATAATTTCACCTGCAAATTTAATATCAGGCAATAACTTCTCTAAATTAAAACAGTATGTGGGTACACCTTAAAGATTTGCTGGAGATGGTAAAGATTATGCAATATTCCTTTTAAAGGAAAGGCATGAAAGTGGATGTAATTAAGCCGAAAGTTATGATGATTGAACAGAAGGAAAGTATAACAAAATGCGATATTGAGCTTGTTGATATGTAAGTTGAACAAGTAGAAGAGTTTGTGTTTTTTTTTTTCGGACGAACCTAGTGCTGGACGATTTAGACGTCAATTCCAGCGCCACCGAAAAAAGAGGGCGGGGTCTCTCATAGATGAGAGGTCCGACGCCCGTATTCATCCTGCGTGCCCCGCGCCCGCAATGGCTCGCGAGATTTGAGCAGGACCGACGGCGCGTCCAAGGGCACCTCTAGAGGCTCGACCTAGACTCGGCCGCCGTCGTTGGTGTTGAATTTACTATGAATGAATTGTAGCAAAAGAGGACGGACAGATTGAGCCCCACAGCCCTAGGGCTGTCGGTTATCGCTCGTAGGGGCAGGGACTTCACGCGTTCGCCGGCGAACGCGGTGTACTGCTCTGTTGTACGAGTGCATGTGGAGTGTAGGTGATTGTTTTGTGCCAGTGAGCGGGCGAGGAAGGGCTGCGATTTTCGCGGTTATTTTATCGGGAGGGTCATCTAAGACGTGACGTGGTCTACGATATCGGGCGTGGCGAGTTTGTGTGTCTAGGAAGTGTGTATATGAGAGGTAGGAAGTATGAAGGACATATTAAACGGAGATTGAAAGCTGGAAGAACAAACATGCAAGTAGAATAAATACTAAAGAATAGCGTATTAAACGATCGATGATCTGTGAAAGATGATGTTGTGACAGTAATAGAGAATGGAATATTGATGAAGTGCATAGAAGAATTAGTATGAGACAACCTAACCTAGGTTACATACCTTAACTAAGTAGTAGAGGCATGAAAGAAGTGCCAGGTCAAAAGTACCGTAAAGTAAGTATAAACCGAGCGTGTATGAACGGACTAATGCAAGTAGAGGAAACGAAAGAAGTATGCTAAGATTGTAGCAACTGGGGATCCATATCGGATCCATTTCCACATGTATGTGTGTTTGTTGTTAGGTACTCCTAAATAACTCAAACTGCAATTATACTTAAAACTTAGAAGGTATACATAATTATGCAAATAGCTAAATTGGATCCACGATTTTGGCAGTTAGCCTGAAATCCGGTTCATGGCAAACTTGGGTAACTTTGGAGTTAGCTGTATTAGTTTGCCTGTAAGTTCGGCAAGAGTACATGTGATGTACCAAACTTGACTTAATAAATCTTATACTATAAAAACTAAAGTAAGGAAGTAGATGGCGAAACCTTCCCCTTCTCCTAAATTACTCCCAAGTCTCATCATTGAAATATCTATTGTCTTATTTATTTTGGTTTCACAAAAGTTCAATTTAATTGATTTTCCTTTATGTATGCTATAAAATACAAATTGACACAAGGTCAAGGATCGTAGCAGTTACTGAATTTTGGTGCTTTATAATTAATAAAAACTTATAGAAAATAATGTTGGAATACTTATGATTCTGTGATCGTTTAAAAAAATATTATTTAAATCTTTATGGGTTTTATCTGGACTTTAAATAGTGACGAGATAGTTTTTCTTTTTTTTATAGAAGTCTGATTAAAAATGTATTTATTTGATAATGCGGAAATTATTCTATTCATTATCTACAACCGCAATCACTTAAAGCCTTATGGTACTCGACACAATTCATAGTCATATAAAAATATTTATGTGAATAAAATCCTATTTCACAAATTGTATCAATCTCCTCACAGTAAGCAAAATTTTATTCAAATTGGTTCAATAGTTTAGGAATTTATCCTGTACAAACACCGTGACATGAAATACCCGTTCACAATTCCTAATAAAAACCACTTTTTAACGGCTTGTAAACGCTTTATATCTCGTATTTACTACATTTTAAATTGACATTTCGATTATCTTACGACAATCGTTCTCAAGAGTGACGATGTGTGACGTTCCTCTCTGTTAATTACCAGTTCAACGAGTACGAAATTTAAATTTTAAATATTCAAATTTCATTCCCATCCATGAAATTGCCAATTGTGTTTTACAAAATCCAACCTATAAATTAACATAAAAACGTATTTACATTGATATTCCGTAAATCCCGATCACACTTTGAATTGGAGTCCCAGATTTCAAATTATACTTGAATTCGTATATCAAAGCTGAAAACAATGATTGCAGCCAATACTTACTTTAATTGTTCCACCAAAATGCTCTTGAATATTGTCGCCATCGGCAATTCGCTTAAGCAAGGCATTAACGTGAGCCTTCGCAAATATACCACATGCAGTTGTCCCGCTCGCACGCCGTGACCTGGGGCGAGTCGACAAAGCGAGTTAATGCCGTCTAGCTCGTAAATCCAGGTCATTAGGGCTGAGATGAATCCGAGATACAACGGTCGTGAGATTGCCCCTCCTTATCTGTTTTATATTACGCGTATACAGATTATATTGCTTTGGACTTGTGTTTGTTATATTAGTTTTAATTGAATGATTTAGATAGTAAAGTCATACGGGGTCATATAGCATTCGTTATGTGAGTAGTATACACTGGCAGATAGAATTCAACCTCTTACGCATGTTTTGACAATATTAATCATAAATAATATTATTAAGATAAGTATACATTGTTTTAAGATAACACTGGGTAACGACAAATTCGATGCACAAAGAAATATCACATTTTCCTTGTAATTTACAATCTTCAAAGACGAAGCAATTACTAAAATGTGCATATCATATGCCATTTTTAAAGAATTTAATCAAACTAAGTTAAAATATTCTTCCACAATATAATTTTTCAATAATTGTAATGTTTTTAATTAAGTAAATTTTTATTTTCAATTAAATGTGAATTACGCGTTTATCTTATAATCTTGCTGAAATTTGAGCAACTAAAATATTGCTAATATCGTCCATTCGGAAGTTCCATATGTAAACTTTAGAGCATCAAGTTCAAATTAAAATTACACACCAAAAAAACATAATGGAAAAAAATGCATAAATTAAAAAAAAAAGAATTGATGGTAAATAAATTAATAAATAAATGTTAATTTTACCATATTTTTCTATAAATAAATATTAGAAATCACTTTGTAAAAATATATTTGCAATATTTGCGACATTATTTACAGATATATATTCGTCATTTGTAAATTAATATTTAAAAATAACAATATCTTAGGCCGCGTTCATATTTTTTTTTCTTATGTTGGCAATATAAGAAAATAAAAATTATATATATATATATGTCACAGATTTTTCTATACATAATTTTTTTTGTTACATTTTCGTATTTATTTATTACTTTTCAGAGATTAATACAACAACTCATACACTGATCTTACTCCAAGATAAGTAGCTCATTATTACGGATATCAAATCACAAAGGAATTAGAAAAATAATATTTTAATATCACATAAATATATATCTGAGTTTGGATCAAACCCACGACCTTTGGACCACAAGATATAAACATTTCCAATAGCGCCATCGGACACGTCCAACTTATACATATACATCAAACCATCCTATAACAAGCAAATACGATTATTCTTTGGGTTTATTATAAAAATTTATGAGAGGGCTATAATTTCTAGGTGCCACGCCCCGATTTTACGGATACAAGAAATGCGGATAGCCACAAATAGAATGATAGAAACTGTCCCGCTATCGGTCGGCGAATGATAAATTTAATACCGGATTACGAACTTCGAAACTTAATTAAAAATGTGCTTTATTTTAAGTATGATAGAACACATAATTTAATTTTCAAACTATTTAATGGAACAACTTTAATATCATCTGATATCAGTATTTAATTTGCAAAAATAGTTATGTATCTACCTTTACTATAAAACAGAGGCAAAGATATTGTCTATAGATGCGCCGTGGCATTTACGTAGCTCGTTTCTATGTGTTCTTTGAAGTGCTGTAACGCTTGCTACGTATCTAATGCGTTGTCGTAGCAATATACGAGCCTACAAAAGATTTGGGAATCGTATTTCACTTGCAATTTGGTCGTTTATGAGTATGTAGAAATATACCATTGATTCTATATCTTAAAATGAAACCGGGCGCGTCTCGGATTTTAAACGTTTAAGTTTTCTTATAATTTACTATTGAAAAACATTCACATAAATAATGCAATCCCCATAATTTGGACGGAACCAACGAAACCCTCATATGATTATTATTTTTGTCTTATTGATACAAATGGTATTACAATTAAAACAAAAAGTAAAATCAAATATCCTGACCTGCCATCAGTGAAAAGACCGATCTCTCATAGAGAAGATCTACCGGTACCAGAACAAGAAGCTTCTTCATTCACATCTAATGAGCCCCATCTTCTATCACAAGGATCTCAATGACTTGGTGCGTGACTTAAATTTGTCCAAACAACAGGTAGAACTTTTGGGCTCTCGATTAATGGGATGGAAATTATTATAACCTAAAACAAAAGTATTTTACTTTCGCAATCGAGATGAAGAGCTAAAAGGGTTTTTTTCATAAGATAATTAGCTTGTATTTTGTAATAATGTCTATGGTGTAATGACTGTCTTGGGTATAGAATATAAAGCAGAAAAGTGGCGTTTATTTATTAATGGCTCAAAAATAAGTCTAAAGGCTGTTCTTTTAATATCGCCAATAAACTTTCCTCTATCCCATTAGGTGAGGCTTCTAACATGAAAGAGTCTTATGTAACGATTAAATTTATCTTGGAAAAAAATCAGTATAGCGAACAAAACTGGAAAATTTGTGAAGATTTGAAGATGATTGCCCTAATTTTAGAATTACAACTTGGATATACTAAAAACTGTTGTTTTATTTGTGAGTGGGATAGACCGAAAAAACATAATGTTAAGCAAGACTAGCCCAAAAGACAATCTCTTACTCCAAGATAAAAAAATATCAAACACCCTCCATTGGTGCAGCCTGAAAATGTATTTTTACCACCATTACACATAAAGCTTTGGCTTATAAAGAACTTCGTAAAAGCTATGGACAGAAGTGGTGACGGATTTTTATATTTAAAAGAAAAATTTCCTAAGCTGAGTGAAACAAAAATTAAAAAGGCATATTTGTTGGCCCTCAAATCAGGCAAATGATGAAATATGATATATTTAAGGAAAAGTAATAAGAAAAATTAGCTTGGGAATCTTTCATGAAAGTAACTTCCAATTTTCAAGAAAATCACCGATCAAGTGACTATAAATGCATTATCGCGGAGCTTTTATCTACTTATAAGGCTTTGTGCTGAAATATGTCATTGAAAATACAGTTTCTTCATTTACATTTAGATTTCATTTCTAAAAATTTGGGCGCCGTCAACTATGAGCACGGTGAAAGATTTCATCAAGACATTTCTACCATAGAAAAACGATATCAGGGCAATTGGAGCCCACGTATGTTAGCGGATTACTGTTGAGCATTAAAACGAGACGTTCTTGAAGCAAAATACAGACGAAAGTCATAAGAGTGAATTCATATTAATGTAGCAATAAATCGAAATAACTTCTTTGGTTTATAAAAATTCAAAATTTCTGAAATGTTACAAAATTGTATTACAAACAAACTTTTTGTATTTTCAGCATTTTAATTTTATTTCTAATATCCTTATCTATGTCCTAAATATAACTAAACAAAAGTTTTCATGTTACATGCATAAACTGTTTTTTGTTGACTAGTAATTATTTGGAATTACTTGGTTTTTCATGATTAAGGCTAATATAAATTAAATTCGAAAATTCAGAAAACAATAAATAAATAAAAAATGTTTCTATTTTCTAAAAACGGTTTTGATATATTTAACAAATATTCTATCTCAAATCTTTCCCAGTGTTGTTTAACACATATCAAAATAACAGATATTTCAATTAACTCCATGTCCACTTGAAGTGTACAGTTTCAATTCCAGATAGAGATAACGCCTCAAGCGCATTGAAATTATTTGTCGAAAACCAATGGTCATTTAATAAATATCAGTTGCAATGGAAAATTCAACAATTCTGCTTTGTCAGCTTATTCACAAATGTATGGTTCAGTAAATCGTTTTATGTTATTGCTCCTTTTGGCTTGAATTTTGAACACAAATAAGAAGGCAGTCTCTCTTAGGCTTAAAGTCTCAATACCGCTTGTTAGCCTGGCATTGTAAACAATTCTAACAGCGCGTATCTGGGCCGAGTCAAAAGGTCCAAGCTGTTACTTTGCTCTTGCCCAGAGATGGCAGCAGTACTCCATGCGAGGACGGACTTGCGACTTAAACAGCTGCAAATTAGATGCTTAACAGCTTGCATGCAGCTGTTAGCTTCTTGCAATTCTTAGCATCGTGGTCATATATAATGATAGCAATTGTGCTGGATATAGAACTTATCACTATTATGATCAATTTTAAGAAACACTATCCACTTATAATGACCGCCTGAATTTTTATTATCTATCGTTTTCGTGGGTAATGATTGGACGCGTGCGTAGCTTGTATTTCCGATGATTTATATAAATTATAAGTATATGTTTCGGTTGATACCGGCAGCATAGTACCTCTCTCTGTACTAGGTGTCGTAAGAGTTTGATGTGTAGTGTGTATTATAATACATGCACAATAAATAACAGAAACACGAAGAAGAGATTTTGAAGTTTCTATTGAGATATCGTAATTAAACGAATTACATTGAAAACGCTGACTGAACCCGATGAGTTAGATCAAAATAATGTACACCATAAAAAGTTCTACAAAACAGTCTGCGATGGTATATGTCTATCTCTTAGGGATAACCCACAGCAACCATTTTTTATCCTGATTGCATCCGTGCGAAGCCAGGGCGGCGCTAACAAGATTTAAAGATTTTATATTCATGCTCTAATTGAAAATTCTTCCACGATATCTTTCACTAGCTTTTTGCTGGTACGTATCCTAAAATTTGCATTATTTACATAAACAATGACTGAGATATTTAATATGTTCACGCATCTCATCGCATTACCTCAATATTTACTTTTACCATTCCCATGAATTATGCACTCGATCGGTGAAACCGTACAAAACTTCCGTTTTATGACATGGAATGATAAATAACGCTTAATAAACTGGTCATCATCATCAACATTATAACCATTGGAATCCTCCTGCTGGACATATGCCTTCTTAAGAAAGGGGGAATTTCGCCAATAATTGTCGCGCTGAGCAAGCGTGTTGACAAACGCAGAGCGCAGCTTTCGCGATCGGGATGCTGCTGCCCATGCCCATCCTATGTATTTGAGCTACACTGTCTCGAATGGATATACCGCCATCTGTCGGTTATGGTGCCTTAGTCGCCTCTGACGATACATTGTACAGGTAGGGGTGGGAGGTAATATTCTACTCTGCCGGTACCTCACGGTACAAACTACAACGGTAACAAATAAACAGGTATAAAAATAAATTTAACAATTTTGCGAGTCTCATATTACAATAATTATTTATTATAACATTTTGTTAAAAAAAAACTAACCAGCAATTGTGCATTTTTTTAAACTTTTGCCCTCAATTAAGAATCTTTACAACATTTAAAGGATTATTATACGATTTCTTGAATTTTATTCTGTGACATTGATAAAAATTACAAGTTACGTTTTGACGTACGAAGATTGGGCAAACGCAAAATATATCGCCATTTACAAATGTCAAGTCCATCAGGAAGATTTCCATAGACAATGTTACGTTAGAGTTTTTATACCTAATAAAATACTTAATTATATTTAATATAATATTTTCTAGACAAATACAACTTGTCTCGAGCTTCAGGCGGGGCTTAAACCTGATTTTTTAAGGGATAAGGTCATGGTAGCACAATGGTAGTGCAGTCACATAGGAACTGCACTTCATGAAATGTTAGTTTAGTAAGACATGTTCAGAAAATGTTACTATTTGAATAATCATTCGAATCATATATGCGATCGTTTACGTCAATTTCGTAAGGTATATAAAGATATATTAATTTTCGATAGACACTGCACGGTTGCTCACAATTAGTAGCGTGCTTCAAAATATTGCTGATTTATCTCATAAACTATCTCAGTGGATATGGAGTGGAGCACCTCTAATTCTATTCTATTTATTCTAGTATATGTCTTACTTTGATTTATCTTATGTTGTTTATTTATATATTTTTTTTTTACGGTCATTGTTTTTACTAGTAGACTTTCTATTGAGCACGTGAAGTATATATAATACCTTTAATTGATTGTGCATTTAGATTCAAGTTAAATATTAAGTATATTAAAATGTCAAAGAAACCTTGCAAGATCCCTAGACTCTTCAGGACTAGTACTTTTTTTTACTTTCTACTACTTTTTTTATATATTATATCTCAATTAAAATCTGCAAAATTTCAATATTACTTAAAAATAAGAAGAAAATTTCCATATTACTAAATACAAAGTCTTCAACATACCAGAAACACAATACGCCCATTCTGTAAGAAAGATGCAAAGCTCAGAAGACTTTGCCTTTTTCTAGCCGCACTCCACCGGCGGATGCGCCGGCCTTTCCTAGTATTATTATACTGTAATTTTCTCGCAGCGGAAAACACAAAACGGCCGCTTTCCCGCGAGCAGCAAACTCATTGTTTCGAATACGGTATTGTGTTGTTAAGTGTTTGCGACAAAGAATTTTTGAGAATTCTTATTTCAAATGGGCGCAAGCAATTGGGTGCTTAAATATTTATTTCACTCGATGAATTGTTCGGTTCTAAATCTGTGGAAGTAGGTCAAGTTTGAAACTGTAACCTTTTGACATGAGCATTCTCCTCATCCAATTTATTAAATAATTTATGCATTGACTTCACTCCGAGGTTCGTAGCTGAAAGCACTATTGTTACGGGTGTTTATGAACATTTGTGTGAGATCTTTGTCTATGTATTCTAAATATATTTTTAATACTCAATATGAGGAAACAGAGGTACTACAAATATAATACTTGAAAACATCAATAACAGAATAAACATAAATATTCATCAAATGCATACTTGTCCTGGGTGGGGATTGAGCCCACCTCTGGCTCACAAGATAGTAACACTACACCGAATGCGCCATCGAGCCATTCAATATAATATATAATAATAAATTCCCACAACATCTCATACATTGACCTGACACCGTGGTAAGTCGCTTAAAGCACTTGTGTTACGGACACTATACATCAGAGGAGTCAAATACCTTACTTAAATGCATATATTCAACACCCAGACAGAACAAATACAATCGTATAAATAGTTGTTTTAGATAGGAATCTAACCCATGAATCGTTCCTTGACGCACAAGGTAGAATCAGTACCATCTGCGTACAACAGTCATAAACCCTAGCTATAGTGGTCTTTTAGTAAACATATTTTAATGTTATAAATATATGATAACGAGGTTTAGATAGGTACTAAACGTTCAATCATCATGTATTTAAAATTCTAGCGTATATGCAAACGTTTTAAAGGAAATAAATATCTCACTAATTTATCAAATAGCGGCATATCTACTATTGTACAATATTTATTAAAGATCAAATAAAGGTGTGCTGCGCTGCTCGGCGCGTCACTGAAAATGCAATCAATTAACTGCCGTCCTCAATTCTTCTCTAATTGCTTCCTGTTTTTTTATTACTATTTTATGATACTGAGGCGAAGTTTTGTTTCAACTGCTCGCCTAGTTCATTATTTTATTTTCATTTCACTTTGTAGGTCATTGTTAACTCAGGTCTACAAGTTGGATACACAAAAGTATTATCACATTTTATGTATAATTTTTACATTCCTAATACGAAACTGATTAAAATTTACGTATTCCGTACCATTTTTTTACAATTCGATCACATATTTACAGAAATCTTCCATCATAGACATAAATATCGTAAAAATAGTAAAAAAAAAGTATTTTTGGTTTATTCGGATTATTATTATTTCGATAGGTAATAATTAATTGTATTATCTATTTTTGATATTAAGTCAATATATCAACATCGTATTAGGCGTTTATCACATCATCTTCCTGAGATATGAATATCTATATTACTTCAATCAATATTACTCCGAAAAATAAAGTTATAGAAGTATTCAAAACTAAATGGCTAGCCAAGTATCAATAAAATATAGCATGTTTATAGCTTACACCTTTGCAAAAGATGCAACTACTTTTCATGTCTTGGGAAAACTGCCTCAGGACACGCTTTAAAGTGAGTCTAGTGTTCTAGAATTAAAAAGTGAATTCTTTTGGTAAAGAGTTGCAAGCAAAAATGTACTTTGCATTGGTGAACACTACGAACGAATTGGTATCGGTATATAGAACTTTGGTTACATTCAAAAGCGTTCTGTAAAAATATTGCTCAAATATTCGAAATTTGAAAATACCAAAGTCAAAGTTTTGCTATGTGCAGCAGAGGAGGTCTTATGGCTGATGTGATAATGATGAAAAGGTTTACAAAAAGTTTTTTTTGCATAAAATTTGAATTGACGTAACAAGAATTATGATACCAAGACACAACACAAATAATTTGTTCGTTGTGCGGGAAATTAATAAAAATATATACATAATACATAAAATAGGTGTATGATACAACCATCAGCACCATCAGGCCCATGATATAACATGGAATGTTAAATTGTATGTTTCGCACAAAATAAATATGTCTCTTAAAAACAGACCATAATATCGACTAACTACGTACAAACAGATGGACAGCAACCTTCTAGTTTCAAGTACATAGAATATATTTACTGACGAGTTCGAGAGTGCAGCCACATGAATGCCTCGTTAGCGACTTCGAGGACTATACCTACGCATGTCTGTTGCATGCCGGACTTTTCACGTTTAACAGTTAGAAACTTTTTTCAGTTAAAAACTAACGATAACTTTACAAACAATAACGACCGCTGCGTTTCATTAAAAAAAAGAACATCGATGAAACCTGAGGTTTTTCATAGTTGCACTGGCTAACCAGTCTGTTTTAACATATATTTTGAATACAAAAGTAATTTTTATTTTAAATATCATTTTAATAAAAATATCTATTTAATTTAAGTTCTATTCGAATAAATGTTGCCTGTAAAAATTGAGTTAAATAAATCTACCTTTGTTATACTTTTCAAATAAAATATTTTAACTTCTCTTGTGAATACATGCATTTAATCTTTTATTAAAAGTGCGAAATGATTCAGTCTCAATTTTAAACATCAGTCAAGATTCTGTAGGTACCGATTATTCAATCTAGAATAAATTTATTTATTTAGTATTACTTCCTGGTTACTGTTATTTATATTCCCTACTATCCCTACTAATATTATAAATGTGAAAGTAACTCTGTCTGTCTGTGTACGCTTTCCCGCTTAAACCTCTAAACCGATTTTGATGAAATTTGGCACAGACAATCTTTTGACCCTGAAAATGGACATAGACTATTATTCAATTCGAAAAAAGGGTTGTGAGGGGTCGAAAGGACGGATGAAAAGTTGTATAGAAGTAACGATATTTTTGGAGCTAGAAACTTGAAACTTATTTTTCAAGCCATTGATTCCATTTAAATAAACGTGACATTTAAAGTTTATATAAGTTAAGGTAAAGAGGTATGGTACCCAAAAGAAAACTATTCCTCGCGGATGAAGTCGCGGGCACAGCTGGTTAAATATGATATTAACTGGACGTTAGCCTAGGAGATGTGTACACGACATTTTTTTTAACTAACAAGACGTAAATAATGATTTTATGTACATTTTATGAAGACTATTGCTTGAATCGAGCTGAAACCCCACAGCGTTTAAACCATGATATAGATTGCGATAGCTCGTCGAGTCAGCCTATAATTAAGGCTTAAGCGTAAAATGTATCCTTTCTTTGTAGTCCTAAAAAAATACGATGTATTTCTTTAGTGTGTTAAAATTTTATGTGATGCAAATAATCAGCGACGAGAATCGCGCTCAAAAATTGTTATTGCGCGTTTAACAGTAACGTCAGTATCTATTTTAAGAATGAGTGCGCAATGTATGCCAAAAAAGCGATTCCCTCATCTAACCGCAAAGTTACTTGTACCAGAGAATATCACGTGCGGTTTCCCATTGACCAGTGGTACACCGGCTGTATGACGATACTTAGAAGAAACTTATTGCCCCTCCTTTTATTGTATCAGACAGGCGACAGGCCCACCCAAAAGGTCAAAGGACATTTCTAAGGGAATCTAATAACTGGTGTATTTTTGTCCATGATTGCTACACTGGGCAGGCGTAGTGGCAATTACAGAGCTTACGCGACGAGAATTCTACTTCCCATCGCCACTCTACCGTATTTGAGCTACTTCAGTTAGTATAGATACATCGCTATCTGAATCTGTTGGTTCTGCCTCTTACGATACCTAAATCAAATGGAGGTACTATTTTACCATCGCGGTACTCCACAACGAATTACTCTGTTCAGAAGTAATCTAGTTCGATATGACATTGTCAATGAGATACTCCACTCGGAGAATAACGAAATATAGTGCTCGATAAACTATGCAGCTATAATAACATTGATTCTGTTTGCAATTCCAAATTAATAGCTTTTTAATATTTGCATATGGATGTAAGTACGGTATTTGCAACAAAATATACATTGTTTTTCAATTCTGTCTGCCAGCTAATCTCTTGAATGATTGGACCGATTTCAACGAAACTCTTACTGGCAGATAGATATATTACAACGAGTAAATTAAGTTATTTTTATTAAAAATTATCAGGAAAACAGTTACTGCACGGGAATCCTACGGGGTGGGCGTATACTAGATACGAGAAGAACGAAGAGCAAGACCAGAAACCTATGCCTTATTCAGTTACATCCTAGCATTAGCGAGCCGTGTCATTATCTTAATGTGATCGCGCGGAATATTCTATTATCTAATAGGCTGAATAGCGACACTGAATAAATAATGCACAGTACTGAGGTCATGTTGGTAGTAGAAGCGGTAGCTGGTTTTAGAGCGGACGCGATTTTGATGTCATGAAAATTCAATGTTAATTACATTCCTAATTTAATGTTCTAAAAAGAAGGACTCGATTTTCGTTTGTTTTTTAATTGAATAGTTACATCAAAACTAAACGACCGATTTGTATAATTCTTTCATCACACCGAGAAACACAAGCATTAAAAAAAATGACGTCGTTACCCAAACAATATAGGCAAGATTTGTTTTTCGGATGAATAAATTTTCCAATAACCGCTACAGAACCGATTCCAAAATTATTTATGTAATGGAAAGATACATTAACAGCAAGCGACATAAGCTATATTTTATTTTCATATTCTTGAGGAAGTGAGAACTATACGGCTGAAACGAGGAGTGATACAAACATTCTCTCACAAGCAACTCATCATACCAGCTATTAAAACTCTAGCCTATTAAACCCTCTGTCCAGCAGTGGACATAGGGTTCTCCCAGAAAGGAGCTTTTTTGCCCATAATTGCCGCGCCGGGCAAGCGTGTTGGCAATCGCAGAGCACAGCTTCTGCGACAGAGATGCTGCTGAACATCTCCGCCATGTGTATTTGAGCTGCACTTTTCCTGATGGATATACCACCATCGGTCGGTTGTGGTACCTTAGTCGCCTCTTACGACACCTGGTGCAGAGGAAGTTTCTATTCTACTCCGCACGGCAAACAGGCACAGGCAACTCAATCTGTACTATTTCACACAAAATAAAAACGCCTGCTATGCCGATTGCAATAATAAGAGAGGCATTGAAGTTATGACGTAATGTTTTATTGACATAACGTACACCTAAAAGAGAGAATTGCATAGAGTGCACTTTTACTATGCTCCTAACTGCTTGCTTGACTAAATAGAATATTTAATTTATAAAAAAAACTAAGGTGTAATATCTCCAAATACAAATAAAATATTCTTAAGTTGTAATTCCACGCTTATATTATAAACCTGTTACTTTCTAGGCATTACCGATGAAACAATTTTCAAAAAATTTGGCATATGAATAGCTGGAACCATAGGAGATGTCATATAATTTAAATGACTCGAACAACGTTCTCATAGGATGCAATATAAAGAATTGTATAATATAAATAAATGTACCTGTATTATATTATGTAATTTAATAAAATACAAACCTTTATCTACGCTTATAAGAAAATCGTGTTCCTCGTCATTTTTACATAATTATCATAGCAGCTGAAAAATCGTTCATTGCTGGACACAGGCCTTCCCAAAAAGGGGGGATTTTGCACATAATTGCCGCGTTGGGCAGGCGTGTTGGCAATCGCAGAAGCTAGCTTCTGCCCATTCCCACCCTGTTGCAATAAAGCTATGTTGTAACGGTTTGTTTTTCGTTGCATAAAACAAAGTTTACACCTTGACCTTAAGAGGTCTTCAAGTCGACGGTTAATCAAAAGATGTACTAGAGGTAATCCGCTCCCGATACACAGTTTAATATGCCCTCACCCTAAATCATTACCATACACAGGGCGCATTTGCAACGATCGGCCATGTCTATACTTAACGACGTCAGTTTACATAATACTGTCATAATATCAATGTCTTATACCTTCATTAAAACTAAGCTGACTTTCCCTCCTTTACTTTTATCCGATTTTGATCTTTAAGCAGAAGAGTAGATGACACAATTTGTTTTTTACAGTATAAAGTGTAAAAATGCTTCATGAACATCTGTTCTAGAAAAATTAGTATATACTGAAAGTGTAGAATAGTACCTTCCCCTGCACCTGGTGTCATAAAATGCGAATGAGGTACTTGAACCGCCAGTTGGTAAATATTTATCCCATGCACCGAAGCTCAAACATAACAGGTCGGGGAAAGACTGCTGCATTTCTGTCGCAAACCTACTATTCGCTTTTATCACCACGCCTGCCCAGCGCGGCTAAAATATATATTTTTTTATTAGAACAGGTCGACAAACAATCATACAGAACGCGTGATAGTAAGCGTCACCACAACCTATAGACGCTCGTAATATCACAAAGATATCACCAGTGCGATGCCAGCCTTGTGACTCGAAAATAGTATATCGCGTTAAACCTGCAATTTTACTGCCTGCCTTACCCTTTAACCCGAAACACTACTATTTGGCAGTAAAAATAGGTAAAAATTAGGTACCAAAGCAACCTTTGAATAGTACCCTAAGAGCATGAGGTCTACCCCGTGGCGATATTTTCCTTATTCTCGAAGAACCCAGTACCCTATATCCAGTAGGACGACCTGACTAAAACCGCCGAACCGCACTTAATACAGGCTACATATATAACTGATTCTGTCGGCAATCCGTTGGGGAAACTTATGCTCAGCATTAGACTAGATCTTTCGGTTAATGATGCTGATGATGAATTATAAATAAAAAAAACTGTACCCGAAGTACTCTTTTGTTTATATGTTGTTTATCTTGTTTATAATTAAACATTGATGTTTTGCAAACGGGTAACAGGCTGTTTATTGAACTTGAATAAGTAGCGAAGCGGGAGCCTTGATTGACACGTCACAAATTAGATCACTCGAGAATCATGTCAAGGCAATTTTCCCACTTTTTATCAAAAACGCTTTGAAATTGAAAGGAGTTTATTGAATCGTGATCTTTTATGCTTCAATAAATACCGTTTATATATCTAAAAAGGGTCTTGTATTAGTAAAGTTTATTGCCGTAACTCAACGTTTTCAAAAGTAAATGGCTAATAATCATACCAGGCCCTATGGCGTAGATGTTAAATATGTATATTTAATTTTAAATAACACAAGTGCTTTATTAGGCATCTTATCTCAGGGTCAGTTCAATATATGAGATGTTGTGTAAATTTATGATAGAGTACAGATATAAATAAAAGAAATGTGCTTTACCAGCAGAAACACAACTCAATCTCAATGTCTCAGGTTTCAGGGGGAACCTGAGCTCGCACCCTTTCCTTTTCGGGAAAAGACTAGGGTGACGAAAGAGTACGGGTTCGCGGGCCTCCTGTAACCTGGGATAAAATTCTTTTTTCAGTAAATGCATTAAATGTACGAATAAAATACTGGATTGGCTAATACAAAATAGTACTATTTACAAATAGAAGAATAGTCCCTGCATAACATAAATGGTGGGTTCGATCCCCTCAAACCTTTATATGATTAATATTTGTGGTAGTATTAAAGTAATATATTTTTTAATCCTCTGTTGCATGATGTGGGTATATGCAAGTGATTATTTTTATTATTATATTTTTTAAGATATATTTTTTTTTTATTAATGATATGAATGCGAAACCTTCGGTGCATGTGTTACTAAACCACGCCTCAACGCCTGTAAGTATAAATAAAACACTTCATAGTTTAAAACAGTATATAGACTATTTTTATCATATTAAAATGTACAGTCCCAATCGATTTACTTTTTTCTTGAACCGAGACTGAGAAAAGGACAGGAATAACTTCTTGTATTGTACAGTAGTCACGAAATAGAGGTGGTGAAAAACAGCTGGTTTTTAAAAACTTTCATTTGGTTCTAACCACTTCTGAGCTACGTAGTTAATTTAGTAAAATGACGAATTTCAGTATTTATTGTGAAATTTGTTAGAAAATTGAACAGGTTTATAATTGTTTCTTTTATAGCACGTTAATCTTGTATTGTATTATTTTTAGAACTCAAGTAATGTAAAGATTTCGATAAAGCGTTTTATAAGACTACTGATATACTATAGATAGATAGGTTGCAAATGCAACAGAATGGAGATGGGTACATCCTCGTCGCAAAGTTGCGCTCTGCGATTACCACCACGCCTGCCCAGCGCGGCAATTATGGCCAAAAATATACCTATCTTGGCCAATGTCCAACAGAAGAATTTCTATGGCAGATATGATGATGACAATAAAAACTGACATTCTCGTAAATCTTTTATATTTAGTTACATGTTATGTTTTTATGTTTTGTATGAACTGCATACTTACATAATATTGAATTTATTTATTCATTTATATATATATTTATATATATGTATATGCGTATATATATTTAAAATATATGTACATAATTAATCAATTTACATTTTTGCTCCTTGCGAACAAAAAACCAAAACCATCCCAAACGAAACTTGTCCCATGTAGGCCTTGCCCAGAACAAATAAATTGGAGCTCCCCAGATTACCAGATAAGCAAATACTCGGCGAATCATATAGTTGTTCGTGACCTTATTCAGTGACGAGTGTTTACTCCGCAACCCGGGGTCATCACGAATTGGGCCAAAGCTCGAGTCCCGCCAGATATTTGATTGTGCAATCAAACAACTTATGAAAATCGTACTGAAGGATGAGGAAAACGTATCAAGGTCTCTTATTTAGGTTCTAATTTTGAAGTTCTTGGATGTTTCTTATATGGACTGAATAGACAATTGTATACGGTTTGTATAGAAACTGTTGAATGTATAACTTTCATAATTATTAGATCACTGCACAATATAAACGCTTTTAATACCATAAGGATATTACTAGTACGTTGCCAACTACTTTCACTGCTTCTGTCAATCTTCAAACAGGAACACAGCAATGCGAACACTGCTATTTGGCAGTAGAAATAGGTGAGAGTATGATACCAATAATGATTCAATAAACCTCTTAAGACTGTACTAGAATAGTCAAAAGTGAGCTAATTTAAATACGATCTGATAATAAACGTCCATACACTTTTGGACTAATGGTTTGTTTATATATCTTTTGGCACTTTTTTTTGAAGTTGATAAAACGTAAGTAAAAGATTTTTAAATTTTTTGGTCATACATGCTTATCTTAGATATGTGCAAATATACTATAACATTCAGCAAATGTGTATTAAAATTAGACACTAAAAACTATAATTATTATCAGATATTATATAGAATGAAAAGATATTACCTTCTTACTTACGCCAAATAATTAATGTATTACTAACAAACTTTTGTATCTAACGACTCCACTAACAGTCAAAGGAATATTTTTCAAAGACGCTTGAAATAAAATAATTCTATTTCAAAGAGTCGATGTAATGAAAAATCTTTCCACAACCCATTTAATTTTGTTGCAATATAACATGATTTCCAATAATAAGCACTGAGAAATGTTTTTATCAAATCAAATTTCCGACATTTCTTCTTGCATAGTTACGTAAATAAGTATGGAGAGAGTATTAGAATCTGGAAAAGATAACAGGCCCCAGCAAGCGTACCTTATGACGTCCGATATATATACATACATACAACAAATCTCTTAGGAGGCTTATGTCCCGTTTATAACGATGATGATGAAGGATTGCATGTGGTTCCTACATTATCACTATGGTCACTAACATCCAGTTAATCTTAGTACCATATAATTTTTTTTTTTACTTTTCAAAGTGCATTGCAGACTGATGACTAAACATCATTGATAATATCATTTTTGCATCTAGTAACATTACCAACAAACTCTCAGTTATTTATTCGAACAAAAGATTCCGTCTTTTTATTTATAATTGACGTTGTGTGCTTAATCAAGGTCGCTTTCCGCTGTCATGAGTATATGTCACATCAGTCCCTATGTATGCTTAGATTTTTCAATTGAAGCAACGGATTTTGATGTAGTTTTTTAATAAATGAAGTGATTAAAGAGAAATGTTTGAATATTTATTACATGCATAGTACAGTAGAGAAACACTGATAATTTTAGAAGTCTCCAATGTGATGTCGTAAAGGAACAATTTTTTTTGTGCTTACATTCCCTAAATCCGGCAAGATATGTACATATACATATACATACATACATATACGTACATATACCTTACCGTATTGTACAATTCAAAAAAGACTGCGATGGAGAACTCAGGTACGCACTAACATAAGTTTCAGCGAAATTCATGCCCAAGAGTAGGTATGAAAAAATATATTGTATTAAAGACGGGTTTCCTAATTACTTAATAAACAAATAAAAAAAATAAAATGTAATCATTTCGTCGTTTACACAAAAGATCGATGTCACAGGTTACAGTTAGTCTAACTATACATGTATGCTTGTTGTCATTTATCAAGCACACTCCGTCAACTAGGTCGCACAAATGTACCACACTTATAAAACAATTTGTAGCCGACTAACGTTCTTCAAGTGGTCAGCGGAAAACTAAGCCTAAGATACCGCATTGGAGGAGAGGCGAAAGTGCTCATTCATTGTTACAACTCCGTATCAGATTAACGTTTACATGATCGATTGCTAACATACTAATAGCTCCGATTAGGGTACATTTTGAACAGAGATCTAAAATGACAAAAATTGCAAAGTACTTTTTTTTGTATTGTAAGTAAAGATCTATGGAAGTTCAAAAATTTTACGCGGGTAAAGCTGCGAGGCACTGCTAGTAACAAATAAGAAAGTTAATTTTACAGAAATTCTGGATTGGTATTCACAATTTCGTAATAACATAAAATATTTTAAAACATATTTTCTTATAATATCACAAAGTAATATAATGGAATAAATTATATTTTATAATGTTTCCAGAGGGCCTGTTGGGACTACAATGTTACGGTTTTATGTTCAAATAAAATAAGGAAAAACAGATTTTTATTTGTTACACGTGACTATCCTTATCGTATGTGTTCATGTGAAAATATACGCTTAGCAATATTTTCTTATATTTTATGTGTTCACTACTCATAATAAAACCAATCTTCAAGGACTTTTAAACTCCTTATATCTAGTATGCAAATTTTATATCGACGTTATTGACAGATATAATGACAGATTAATTTCTGACATAACACCTGTCACTGTCAATCTTGAGAATGATTTTTGTAAAATATAATCTAAGCGTCTATATAAAATGTAAATACGAGATATAAAGCCGTTGATGAGTGGTTATATCACACGCTAAGAATTAAAAATATCTGTGAGCTATACGTCTAACCTTAGTAGCATCTTAAGCTTAAATCGGATAAGGATGAGCAGTATCCTCGTTGCAAAGCTACGCTTTACGATTGCCATCATGCGTACACCTATTGCAGAAATTTAAGTAAACCACGAAATAAAAAATAAATCAATCCGGGACGCTTATGTCTTGCAGTCGACAATTGACGATGAGAAAAACGTTAAAATTGATCTATTTTTCAACACTCTAATGTAAAATTTACATTAAAAGGATCAAGTTATTCGCAGAAACGTTTCGAAGTACGTAAAAATGATGCGTCACCGATTGTACTGCGGTGCTGATCTGATAAATGAGCGTGATGTGTTGTTCGAACGCTAATGGAATTAATCTAGATATAACTAAGCAATACATTTACTGTGGATCGGGTGGAGCCCGCCAATTGTATGATAAACAATGAAAAAGGGTGTATATCGCAATAGAAGTTGTTTGCCTGCGGATTCTTTCGTGTTGACTTCCCTTAGATCGTGTCACTTGCGAAAACTGACTTTCGCGTCATCAAAATAAACATATATCTTATCTTTACGATATTTTTCAGCTTAATTAAGTTACAAACATCTATTCAAACTTTCGCATGCTTAACATTAAATATAAGGGAGCTGTTTAAAAGTAGCTCATACTTTTCATAGAATTCAAGCTTTTACATTTTTATATAATATAAGTCTTGCTCATGATCCGACAGTTCCTCGGTTTTAGATTACTTTAATTTTAAGCATGTATTGGACAACATCGTGCTACAGTAAAGGCTGTCAGTTTAGCTAGGTTCTGAATGGCTTTTCAAGATAGTTTCAGTGTTCCAGATTTCCATTACGTAAAAAAGTTTTTAATTTGGGACCAGACTGTTACACGTGATTTCACATGTATATATTTTCAGTTACTGAACAAAAGTTTCCATGCAACATCCAGATCAAGTTTTGTTAAAATTTGTTGCCAAAAACTTTATTTTCAAACAAGGAATAGCTTTCTCCAGATTTTCTATCGGAACCTCTTTTACTGTGCTATAAATAAGTATATTTTAAATAATTATGACTTCATTACCATTTGCATTTAAATTATAATATAAATTTAATAATAAATGAATAATAAACTAATAAATCACTTTACCAATTTTTGCAGCATTTTGTACTGATTCTCCGCTCATTATTTATTGTAGAGCGTTGGTGTTACATAGCATTAACCTTCCTAAACATTGCACACAACAATATTTATTCGATTCTAATAAGTAATCAATTCTTTAGATAAGCTCATTCAACCAAATATAGTATTCAACTCTATAGTATTAGTGTAGAAGTATAGATAAAGTTACGAAGGAATGAGAATTAAATAAATACAAAAAAACATTTTATCCTAAAATAAAAACTTAAAAATGTTTTCGATATTCGCATAATAGACGGCAATAGGTGGACTCAGTGGATTGTAAAACCCATCGAAGTGGTCATAGAAATGAAACCTCGCGTTCAAACGGGACCATCCATCACCGATACACAGCCGATATGAAACTCCGCTAGTAAAATTCTCTCTGTAAAAAATGTTAGGGATTACTGGCCGATGGTATCATTTTATTTTCATGAAATTCATTCTGTTAGTAGTTATTTCTATAAAAAAGTTTAAAAAATATATTTTTGTACCATATGGGAATTACATATTTTTATACAGTATGGTTGGTATATCAGATATAGGACGACCATTGTTTGTCGGTGGTCTCTCCAAGACCAGTTTCTATTAAGACCGGTTGTATGCTTGCATCTAACGCAAACTTAATGATATAATCAATCGTCTGTCCTATTTGTGGTCTTACGCTTTTTTGACATGGATTCGTATAAGACCTTAAATACATACATTTAAATAGTACAACATTTCGCAGAACTGTGAATTCGCGTCCGGTTGCGGAACCGGTCGCTGTGAAAATGAAACGGAAATGAAACGCTTCTTTAATATGTGGTTTAACATGTGGTAAATGCATAAAAAATATGTATGATGCAAGTAAACGTATGACATTCATGTGTTTGTGAGTTGTTTGTTTTGTACCTAAAACACTGAAGCGTTGCTGCTATCCTTTTCACACAAAAATAACACAAAAAAATAAGTGTCGGTAGGATGGTGGTCTTGCAGTACCCCGGAATAGAAAAAGGTGCCGAAAACTTGAGACAACGCGATTTTTTATAGTTTAAACATTACAGAGCAAAAAAATAATTAAGTAGTTATTTGTTCTTTGTCGATTTTGAAACATGTAAAATTATCCCATTAAATTATTTGTAGGTAATTACGTGTTAGTATTAGGTAGTTTAATAATATTAATTACTTTTTATTAACGACAATATATTTTTTCTTCGATACTATATACAAACTTTTAGAGTCTGAGGAAAAAAGATAAGATAAGAGCAAACAAATTCAATTCTAAAAAATGGAAGTTCTCAAATTACATGTAAAAACATGTCAGTCACAATTCTAGAAAACTGTTGCTTGTTTCACTCGTTTTTAACCAAAACTTGACAAATATTTAAGAAGACGTTTAAAAACCGTTAAAAAGTACGTCGATCGTTTTGAGTAAAACCAAAAGAAAACTATCCGACAAGAACCGTGCATTTTTCAAGTAAAAAGTAGCAATTGCGCTATTTCAGACAAGTTTAATTACCTCTCAGAGCACAAACATCATGTTAATACCACGTTAATATTTAACGTATCAATGCTAGTTGCTGTTACAAATCACGTTAACGATCTTGAGACATTAATCTTTGGCCACATTAATTAAGAGAACGGTAGGCTAAAACAACAACTTATCTCGTCGAATCACAACAATTCGCAATTACCATCGTATATGTTTGGCGAACAACTCAACTAATTCAGAGATAGTTCGTGCGAAAAATGAATCGCTCTGTTTGTCCGTTTACCCCCTTGTAATATGATTTTCTGGATCCTTTTAGCTAGAAATAGTCACATAGTGACTAACTACAAGAAAAATAAAACACATTTTTCACACGGCATTTAATTATTTACTATTTCATCTAGCAAAACTGTGTGACTAGGATACCAGCGCCAGCTGGGTAAAAAAGATTAAGCAACTTTTGGCATCTATATAAAGCGTGAAGAGCGACTTTGATCACTCAAAGGTGCGTAATAGATGTATCCTGGTATTGTTTTGGCTACTAAAACATCGAAAGCTCTTGTCTTTATGTTTGTCGGTTTGATATTTGTTATTCAATAAATTGATTTCTCATTTTTAACAATTTTATATACAAATTATTCGACGTTGGTTTAGTTAGCTAGACTATAATGGCTATGCAATACCTCTTTGGCGGGTTTTTTTGGTGAAAGCTTTCTCAATGTAATATTCTTAATATAAATGCCTATAACGATCTACTACTACGGGGACTATCCTCTTCCTTTTTAAGCTAGACTTGTACATACAAATATGCAATTTAAAAATTAAAAATATTATCTAATCAAAAATAAGCATAGAGCAGAAATTTCACATTTATTTGCATATAAACAAGCAGAGAATTAAAACTATAGATAAATAAAAAAATGATAAAGCTATTATTTGCAAAAATAGTTTCTTTCGATTACTGAATAGAGTACCTATTGTCGTTGGTCATTAAATATATTCGAAGAATCTACAATTTATTTGTTAATTATGGTGTTTGTTCTTTTGTCGTTTACTTTCTGATAATTTTGCTTATTATATTTATTATTGATTAAAAACTTTAGATATAGAACCGTGTTAAAACTTACAAGCCAATCGCAAAATTTTGATTAACAGAGAAATCATTATCTATACTAATACTTAATTGATTGTTTGTTTGGTATGATTTAACACACAATCTACTCGACCAATATAAATAGTTATTTTATCATTATAAAGCTACATCTTCGCCAAGTATCATAGGCTATATTAAATGTCATAAAATCTAATAAACACATAAGACGGAACATAACGAGGTAAGACTAATATTATACAAAATATTTCGTAACGAATAAACTCAAGAACTACTCGAATATTTTACACTACGCAGGTAAAACTGCGGTAACCTGCTACTCTAATACAAAACTATAATAATAACTTACGGGAAGCTCACATAGATTAAATGCATGAGTAATTTCTAGTTTGGAGTTCAATTTCATTTAAGGAGGTACTATTCTACTCTGCCATGGGGTACCTACAGATATTCTAATCTGCCTCCCCTGAAACAGGTGTCGTCAGAGGTGACTGAGATTCCAGAACCAACAGATGGCGGTATATCCATCTAAAACAGTGTAGCTCAAATGTACAGGGCAAGAATGGGCAGCAGCATCTCCATTGCAAAGTCTACGCTCTGACTTGCCCAGCGCGGCAATTATGGGCAAATCCCCCCTTTTTGGGGTAACATATATCCAGCAGTGGACTTACAATGGCTGGTATTATGTATGCTGATTACTTTTAAGTATCTTTTGCGAGACCCTAACTGCATCATGTGGCATACAATTATTGTGCAATATTTGTGTAAATAAACAAAACAATAATAAGACAATAGTTCCTCAACAGTTATCGATGTATATAATCGTAAAACAAAATAAACATTACATTCAAACGTTAAAAACAACAATCGTCCTTCCATCCCATTAATGCATTAGAACTTACTCAGTTTATATGATAAGCTGTGAGCAGCGCCAGGATTTCTCCTTGACCCAATACCGGTCGACCCAGTGCGAACAAGCTTGGAGCTTAGAACAAGCGAGCTGTCAGGGGCAAGTGACTCGCTTTACTTTAATAATGACACATGGAGATTCTAAATCTGTTGGACATTGAAAATCATAAGGTAAGATAGTTTAAAATTCCTGATCAAATTAAATTGATGCAGAATGAACTAGAGGAACACAATTATGAAATATATAAAACACATGAGTATTTTTAAGAAATTCCAAAAGTTTTGTGAAACGCCGTACACAACACGAAAAGTATTTTTAAGCCGTTTACTAACATAATTTGAAACAGTTCCATCGCCATTGGTCGGTATTATAAAATTGTTTTATTCCACCAATTCAATAAATTCCAACAACATTAACCCGACTCTGAGGTAAGATACTTAAAACACTTGTATTACTGTCGCCAGACAATAGAGGAATCACAAATTTACAACTTAAATACATATATTTAACACCCAGACACAGAACAAACACAAATATCATCATTTAAATATTTACTCTGGGTGGGAATCAAACCCGCGATTCCTGGTGCACCAGATAGGATCACTACCATCTGCGCCATCGGGCCCGTCGAAGATTCATAGTTAAAAGGTTATCGTCTGTCAGATCAGCAAGTAGATAAATGTAAAACAATTTTACTAAAATAATAAAAACATACAATAACACGACACATCCTTCATTTCGTATAAGTCACAACTCGGTACGTGTTTAGGAATAAACACAAACAAGATAATAACAACTGACCAAGTAACAAACGGATGCCCACACATCTCGTTGATAAGCCAAACTTAGTGTCCGGAACATTGCCAAAACTGTCGTGCAGGTAGTGTGTCCGGGCCGGACACTTCCGTGCGCGGTATTTCACTGTAGCGCAGATCCTCACCTCATTAATATTTATTTTCTTATTTAATTATTGTGGAAAATAAATAGATTGTTTGACAGAATTGTTTTAGCGAATACTAAATATGTTTCGCATAATAGTGGTTGTATATTTAACATCAAAAGTTCTTGACCAGGAGATCCCATGTTCGTTTAAATGTCACATTTTAGATTTTATTCATATTCTTGGTATTGAAACGCGCTTCATAATGTTTTACTAGCAGTGCCCCTCGGTTTTACCCGCGTTATAGAACTTTCATACTAACTTTCCACTCCATTTTTACCACCTTTAAGTTAAGGCCTATAGTTTAGGCTCCTATAGTTTACACCTATACTTTACCCCTATAGTTTAGGCCTTGCGTTGATATCTAAGTTAGTCAGTCAGCGGGTAAGTCAGCCATTTAGCCAGTGAGCTTCTTTTTATATATATATATGAGTTAGACCTCTTAGACAGGTCGTCTGTATTGTTACCTCACTCTCACCTAACTCAAGTTTTAAATGGTGGTGTTCGTATTACTGTGTACCGGTTTGAAGGGTGAGAGAGGCAGTTAAATTACTGGGTAATGTTAAATGGTAAATCTTTAAGTTATAAGGTTGGCTACGCGCTAGTCTTTTGATATTGGCTGCAATGACGCTTCCTATCATGCGGAGTGTATGCTTATTTGTCGACCTGGTCTAATAATAAATAATCGAAAGAAAGTGTTAATCCATATTTTTTCTATTTATGTTTTTTCTATAAAACGCATATAGGTACTTATATGCTTTAAGTAAAGAAATATCGTCATGCCTTGTTGGGTATAGACCACTAGCACTCCCCAAATGATTTCCAATAGAACCTGATGTATGCAGCCTGCACCTAGAGGCATCTTGTAGCCTAAGTCCGATCGTCCGACCACGATGTAGGTTATTGTCTTACGCTGCGCTTGGAATAATAAAGTTGATTTCTGTCCGTGATCCGTGATGCCAGGGTAAAAAGCAACGTGAACAATTATAATGTAATAGCTATCAGTATTGGAACTGATGGATGGCAGTGTATCCACTCGAATCAGCGTAGTTGAAATGCAAAAGAGAGAGTAGTGACTATTCCCCTAGCGAAACTAAATTCAACGATTGATATCACGCCTGCCCATGAAAACGTGTGACCATTATGGGTAATTTCCATCCTTTCTTATAAGGAGCCAGGCACAGCAATGGCTATGGCTTTTATAATGAATTTTATTTTAAATCCTTACAAGTATTAAAATCGCGAAAGTTCGTGAGTACGGATATACGCCACGCCAGAATGGCTTAGCAGTCCAGGATGAAATTTGACACAGATATTAGAGATAGTCTACTCTATATACCGAATACATGTTCCTGTGGGATACTTGGCTGTTGTAAATATCATCTATGAATTCGGAATGACCCTTTGGCACAGTTTAGCAGACAGTTTAGCAACATTTAATTCTTTTTGGGATGCTAAGAGTTCCATAGAGATGAGATAAAGGCTTCGCAGACAAAGCTGTGAGCAGAAAGCTAGTCTTTATATAATTAAACTAAATAAATTAGCTTGCAACGCTGACTTAATTAACTAATTAATAGCCAAAAGTGTCAAGATATAGCTGTCCGGTAGAATGTCGGATGACTGTCCGGGCCCGGACTATTGCTCGCTATGTGGGTCGCGTCCTCACTCTGTTATGCATCTCGTATGTAATACGCCCGGGTAAGGACGCATCTTCGCTTGTTTAATCGCCTTTTCTAACGATTAATGGCTCGTGTCAAGGCAGGATAGTAAACAAAATTACTTCAAGATATCGTCGCGATTGCACTCTTTTAAGTATTTAGTAAACTCCGATTGCATTAATAAAATAAATCTTATATTTGTCGTTACAAGAAAATTTCCTGTACAAACCATACCATACCTTTTTATAAAGTCTACCTCTCTATCTATTTATTTATTTATCTATCTATAGACTATTATGTTCAGGTTAAAAGGTGAAAGTCATGCACACCTTCCACATTACCCAGTGAAATTATGAGTAAAGTGACATAAGTTCTTAAAGTCACAAGGTAGCCAAGCGCTAGTGATATCATTGTGATAAATGACTATGCCTAAGGTGACGTTTACTATTACGTGTTTATCGACTTAATAATATAAATAAAAATGGATTGAAAACTCCATAAAAACCTACGGTATGTCTTTAAAGATAATTTGGTTGAAATCGTCTTCAAAGTATGATTGTATATTGACTTAACATATACACACTGAATATGTTCTTGGTATAAATAAGAGAAAAAATTAGGCATTTATATTTTTTATATGAGCTTAAGTTAAACCATCATTAAAGTCAGCGTGTATTAACTACAATGTAACAATTATTCAAATTAATATATATTATCTATTAACCTATTATACATATAGTAATCTACCCTGTTGTAGCATACCCTGTGACTTATTGATATTATGTCACATTACCCAGTAATTTCGTTGCCTCTCTTACCCTTCAAAACGGAACTGCTATTTAGCGTTAGAAGTAGGTGAGAGTGAGATACCGTTGCAAACGACCTTTTGTATGAGGTCTAACCAATATAAATAAGATAAGTTTTTTTTATATTTTGTATACGAATTCTACATTACTCAGTGCAAGAGGCAAGGCAAGCCCACATATGTAGTAGATAAGCCAAATTTAGAGTGCGGAACGTTGCCAAAACCGTCCGGGAAGCAGGTAGCGTGTCGGACGTCTGTCCGCATCTGTCCGCGTCCGGACGCTGGCGTGCTGGGTAATGTGGGCGGTGTCCTTACTTTATTAAGCCTGAAATCCACCAAGGTGAAGATTTACAGAGCCGAAATTTAATCTATGTAAAACCTAAGGTAGACTTAACGCAATGGTAAATTATCCGTACTATCTCTACGCACAAGCATTTTATCTATATATACTACATTCTGCGTTTAAGTACTAGATAACGTGATAAACACACTGCCTAGTAGTACAGAATATTATCCCATATTTAAATAATGGCAGCGAGATAAGTATAGATGAGATATTGAGTGCACTAATAAACAAGTATGAAAGCTGAAAAGGCTGCATAGTATGAAAGAGTGACTGCTGTGATGCTAAAGGCTGGAGAAGGAATTGTAGTCAGTCAGCTATACTACCTCCTCAACCTGTGCTGGAAGACAGGCAAAGTAATAATAAATATAGCAAAGAAGTAATTGTTCCTCTTTACAAAAAAAACGGGTTACAGCAAGACTGTACGAGTTACCTCGGTATCAGCGTTCTCAGCGTCGTCTGCAAATTGTATTGAAAGATGTTAATAAGAAGAGTTGTGAATGACACTGAAGGAAAGATCTGGGATGTCCAAGTGGGTTTTAGACAGGAAATGGGGTGCATGGATCAAGTCCCTTTCCCTGCACTTCATAGCTGAAAAGTGTCTTTCAAATGGTCAGAAGGTCTATTGCGCTTTTATTGGTTTGGAAAAGGCTTATGATAGGGTTGATCGTGAGGATTTGTGTAAGATTATATCTGTAAATGGGGTAAGTGACCGCCTAGTTCAGGCATTCCAATCTATTTACAAGGATTGTGCTGCTTGCGTTATAATAAACGGTTTCTATACTGAATGGTTTGACATTTAAAGAGGTGTTAGACAGGGATGTGTAGCATTAGTTATCCAACTTATTTATAGACAACTGTTTGTTTATTTACAGACAGCCCGAAAGTTTGGATTAAGCATGACTGGGTTCCTTATCAAATGTCTTCTTAACGCTAATGATCAAGTACTGTTAGTATCATCAGCTAAAAAGTTGCAAGAGATGATAACGATTTTGTAAGATACCATTAAAGGGAAAGGTAGGAAAGTAAATGTAAGTAAGAAGAAAGTGACGATGATTGAAAAGAAGGAAAGTATAAGAAATTGTGAAATTATGATTGTTGACATAAAAGTTGAACAAGTGAAAGAGTTTGTATATCTGGGAAGTGTTTTTACGAAAGATACGAATTATGAAGAATATATTGAATGGAAAGTAAAAGCTGGTAATAGTGTCAAAGCAGCCTTACATACTTTTATGGGCAGACAAAATGTGTCAAAAAAATTATGACTGGCTGTTCTTAGAGGTGTGGTAGTCCCAACATTGACTAATGGTAGTGATTGTTAGGTATGGCAGAAGAAGCACGCGAGTAGTATAAATGCTATTAAAATGAAAGCACTTCAAAGTATGTTTTGTGTAAATATCAAAGAAAGATTAAAGATAGTAAAATAAGAGATCGATATGGTGTAAAAGATGATATCGTAACAACAATAGAGAAAGGAATATTGAGATGGTTTGGACATGTAGAAATGATGGATAAAAGTAGAATGACAGCACAAATATAAAGAGCAGAAGTGAATGGAAGAGTTGGTATAAGACGACCTAGGCGAACATATCTTAACCAGGTAGAAAAGGTATTAAAGAAGAGCCAGTTCAGAAGTACGAAGAATAAAAGAGCGCGTATGAAAGGACTAATGTGAATAAGGGAAGCGAATGAGGTATACTAAGATCGTAACGAGCGGAAATCCACATCTGCCTACCTTTACAGGACACAAGCGTGATGTTTGCATGTATGTAAGTAGGTGTTTGTTAAGCAGCATGCTGCTATCGATGGCACAATGTCATATGTCACACACACTGATGATAATTCTTAGATTTTTCTTGTTTTTACACACCACATCCCATACATATTGACTCCTAGATAATTCACTTAACACTTGTGTTACGGACATCATACAACAGAAGAATAACTAATATAATACTTTAATACATATTGAACACCCAAATATAAATATTCATCAATATTTGTTCTACGTATCGAACCCACAACCGTGCGCCATCAGGCCCATTAAATAATAAATTATATTTGGTAGTTTAAAAACTATCTCCTTTCGTCGTCGCGTCAGTGGAGTCGAGCCTTATGCTTCCCGGATATGTGATATACTCCGCTGATAAATAAAGATTTAACTGAATGTGTTTCATGCAACTTTTTAATTAGCAACAGAGTAGTAAAATGATAAACACTATAGTACTATGTTACTATTCTGTACATATAAAATAAATATCTACTTACATAAATATAATAAGTGGTTTATTTTTTTTACGTAACTCAATAAAATACTGCCGTTTTTATTTCCACTTATGCTTTTATTTCATTTTCAATGTGTGTATACCTCAATAGGTCAGTGTTAAGTTGGGCTTTGCTGCAAAAAGCCAAAACATTGCTATAAATATTTATTGTTTGAGGCAATATAGATTATATTTAGAAAAATTAAATAAAATATATAAAAAAAAAAGTTTGGCCTGAAAAATAGTGGCCACTTCTTGCTCCTGAATGCAAATTCAGGCCGAAATCGTATCACGGAACATTTGTTATTTCTGTTTCGTCTTTTCTCCATTCTACAAATGCCCATAATCTTTTCCCGCGCGTTCTAAGATTTACATAATAAGCTCGGGAGAGCTTGCAATTCCGCCAAATAAACATCTTGTGAATTCACCCTCAGTGCGACATGCAACTTTGTCACAGTACAAATAAATAAACTAAGACCTGAAACTCGTCTCCATTTGCGAAGTTCGTCTGTATTGCTGCTAGTGTTTGTATACGAAGATTGAACTTGGTAATGTTCACGGTTTGCCTAAGTCGACACGAATGTATAAAACTATTAGTCAGAATTTACAGATTATATTTTTTTATATACACTTTAAAACAGTTTAATAAAATAAAATGTTTTGTAAAAATCAACAAGTCTGATGATGGTTGTGATCCTATCTTTCGATAGCCACTGAGGACCAACATTCATATGAAGAATATATGTAGTTATTATGTTTTTGCGTATAAAACATATGTTTGTATTGTATAAATATATTGTTTATTTATATTATATTAAGACGTTAATGTTAATAAATTTTTAGCGTAAGAGCAAACCAATACCTCATTCTCTAAAAAGTGCGGTAAGAGATGTGTGAGGTACTACAGATTATAGTATCTCTATCTGAAAGAACCTGGCTGAAAAAAATGTCATCATAACGACTTTACAACGCTGTTCAACGCCTAAACGTTAATGATGTTGTATTGTATTTCAAATTCTATTAGTCAGGGTTAGTAGATTTATGATTGTCATTGCACCTGTCAATAATGAGCACAGCCCAAATGATCCTATTGGGGATCCTTTTAAGACTATAAGATCAATTTCTATAATTGGTCATCCTATTTTTGGTAGTAAAAAAAAACACAGAATTAAAAACTACTTGATACCTCAAGTAGTTTTTAATTCTGTGTTTTTTTTTGTTTATAGTCGTGGTACCCCACGACTATATTAAAATATATTATTTACTATTTGAGTTAAATTTTTAGATTAGAATTATTGTATTATAAAAGAAAAGAATAATTAAATTTATTAAAATATTAACCAACTCCATGAGTAATCCTTAGTTTAAATGAGAGGCGATAACGAATAGACGCTGCACTTCGCTTGAAAAGCTTCTTTTCCGAACAAGTGCACACAACAAACGAACTTATATCTCAAGACTAACTAGGACTCTATTTTATGCTTTGGTTCAAAACAGCGACATTCGATTTTGAACTTTAAATGTCAGACTACCACCTGCCTAGGATGGCCAACCACATGGCATACATTTGATCAAAAATATACTATTCTTGATCAAGAATAGCACCGCGACATTACAAGATACTTTCAGTCGTAATTATATATATGTGACATAATATTTAAACTTCAGTCGGTCTACTGATCAATAACAGCCGTGATGAGAATAAAATACTCTTATTCCATTAATGTTAATCGAACATTAGCATTATAACACAACTTTGTCATATGTCCACAAACAAATGGATACAAAAGTAAATCTTTATATAGAGTGTGCTCGAGCTACGCACACATTCACATGATGCTCAAGAACACGATATCTCAATCTAATCAATAACACAGAAATTAAAATATGTTTGTTGCTATTGATTTATTCGAGCCGTGAGGTACCGGCAGAGCAGAATAGTACCTCCCACTGCACCAGGTGTCGTAAGAGGCGACTAAGGTGGCGGTATATCTATCCGGAACAGTACTACTCAATAACACAGGGTGGGGATGGGCAGCAGCATTTCCGTCGCGAAAGCTGCGCTCTGCGATTGCCAACACGCTTGTCCAGCGTGGCTATCATGGGCAAAAAACCTCCTTTCTTGGAGAGGCCTAGTTCCAGCAGAGGACAACAGAGGAACCGCACATTGAGCTAGAGTGATTTCAAGTTTGACATTTAAATTAGCAATAAATAACAACACATTATCATTACATCAGGTAAGGGTAGAATTGTAACTCTCCCTGTGGAATTTGGACTATGTTATCTTACGCCCGTAAACCATCTGTTCTGTAAAAAAACAAATATATAACCCAAATCATTTCCTGATCTTTCACCAAATTCCGGTCATGCATTTCGTCTGCATAAAATGTTGCCGATACGCTATTCCAGACTGCAATTTATATCTGCGCCCAATTTTATCCAGATCCGTTCACCCATTCCGACGTGAAATAGCACCAATCATCTTAACAATAATTTCACTTTTTTAATTTTAGAAAAGCTACTTTCGCTATTGCTTTAAAACTCTTTAACGTTACTCAGTATTCCTTAGAAAAATGTGCAATAGCACTGGTACTACCACGTTTCTAAATAAAAAAATGATATAAATAATAGTTGTGCATAGCTTTTTTTACTTTTTAGAATTAAAGTAAAATGGTTTTAAAAAGATTTTAAAAACAGGATTCTAAAACAGATAATCTTAACTTACAAATTCTCTAACCGCATCCAAAGAACTAAAGTCAAAGCAAATGGGGACCAACAGTCTAGTTTTAAATCTATTTGCTTAGTGCATTCGGTCCTCGAAGTAGCACTCTGAAATAGCTAAGTTAAAAAGATTTATTGATTTTCCATGACTGCTGGTCTTTGACCTCCCCAAGAAACAGAAAAAAATTCCTGTAATTTCCTCGCTGGCCAATTGCAAAGCGAGTCTTTACGACGAAAGAGCATAGATACCTTTTTCGGGTAGATATACCATTAACTGTCGGTTACGGTATCATAGTCACCCCTTACGATGCCACAGGAGAGTTACAATTCTACCCTTACCTGATGTAAGGATAATGTGTTGTTATTTATCGCTAATTTAAATGTCAAACTTGAAATCACTCTAGCTCAATGTGCGGTTCCTCTGTTGTCCTCTGCTGGAACTAGGCCTCTCCAAGAAAGGAAGTTTTTGCCCATGATAGCCGCACTGGACAATCGTGTTGGCAATCGCAGAGCGCAGCTTTCGCGACGGGAATGGTGCTGCCCATCCCCACCCCGTGTTATTGAGCATTACATTACAAATAAACCAGCTGTTGCCAGCGACGACCTATGAAAACAAAACGCGGTCTCTAAATATTGTCCTTATTGGCCCAGCTTATTCTCCATAGTTCAACGAGATATGGAAAATGAAGAGATTCGTAACAGAACCAAAGTTACTTACATTTTCCGGCAGATTAGAAAGTTGAAGTGCTGCACGCAGAGCTGATGGCTGATGGAGTCGTCAGGTTTTGGAATGGAGACCACGTACCGGCAAGCGCAGCGTAGAGCGTCCCGCAAGATGGACAGACGATCTGACTAAAACCTCAGGATCGCGTTAGCCGCATACCAACCAGTCCTATTGGAGATTACTTGGGAAGGCCTATGCCCTGCAGTGGAAGTCTTAAGGCTAATATGATAATTAAACAATTAATGTTAGAAAAGAAAGAGCTTTAGTCATTTTGATATTTTAGCTTTAACATTTACCATTTCGCGAAATTAGTTTTATAATATGTTCTGACATCTATGCGTTTACTACTCTTAATAAAAAATATTTTATCTCAATCTTTACAACGGTTGTCATAGGGTAACTGATAAATCAAACAAAAAATTTGAAACGTAAAATAAATCGCGTTTTAATGTCATAACAATAGCAGTTTACTAGATTATTTATGAAAATTTAACTGTCAACTAGTACCAAAAATCCCTACTAATATTATAAATGCGAAAGTAACTCTGTCTGTCTGTCTGTCTGTCTGTCTGTCTGTTACGCTTTCCCGGTTAAACCTCTCAACCGATTTTGATGAAATCTGGCATAGACAATCTTTAGACCTTGAGAAAGGACATAGGCTATTTTTGAACTCGAAATAAGGGTTGTAAGGGGTTGCAAGGGGGGATGAAAAGTTGTTTGCATGGATCGCTATTTTTAGAGCTAGAAACTTAAAACTTATTTTTCAGGCCATTGATTCGATATAAATAAACGTGACATTCAAAGTTTATATAATTTGAAGTAAATAGGTATGGTACCCAAAAAACTATTCCACGCGGACGAAGTCGCGGGCACAGCTAGTATTTTATAATTCCATCAAAAACAAATACTCGAATGAATATAACAAATTGCACGAAATATCGCCCAATACAATCTGAGTCCAGTAAAAATGATCTCACACAGCGAAAGCTATACATTTTCAAATACCTGACTAGAAATACGTTACATTTGCCGCTTTCGTCGCACCCTCTTCCAATATCTTTAAATCCCCAATGCTGAGTTGGAAATATTGGGATACCTACTTCACTTTTATTCTGAACTAGCTTTAGCTCGCGACTTCATTGGTGCGGTACCGATTTATCTAATTATATACAATTCTACTGTACGTGTAAATGTCACTGAAATCCTTCTAAACAGCTCGACCGATTAAAATATTATATATTTTTTGTATGTGTTTGGGTTGCATCCTAAATGATTTATTTTAAATTTACCCGGTAAATGGCGCTGCATTATTATATTATTATTACAAAGACACTACTGAATGCGCCGTCGAATCCATAAAAATGTATATGACTTCTAATAATTATTTTTATGTACATTATTAAGCCATTAAAATATTGGCTTTTGAGTAGATATTCCATTTTTTTAGTTTCTGTTAATAGGAGTGTAATGATATATATGTATCAATACACTACTATATAGCCTATATCTTTTCTTGATTAATAGGCCAATTAACAAAGAGTATTTAAAATTGGATCGGTAATTTCTTAAATTATTCTCGTACAATCAAACGACTTCTTCGTTCGGTTTATATTATTAGTATTAGGTATATCACAAGTTCGTGACACGGTGTTAATCTTCGATGAACTTCTTTATAGTATGATACAACTTGAGATAAAGGATAATTTATATATTAAATTTGTAGGTTATTTTTTTATGATAATTGTATATACCTAGGACAGAAAACACGTCGAAACAATTACCCCAATGAATACGGCAAAGCACAAATAAAGGTGTCAAAATCTTTAAAAAATTACACGCGTACATACTATTAAGGCAAGGCAAATGTTCTCAGAAATAAAATAATATTTTATATGATTGATGAGTTCGGTGTTAACGATCGGTATTGTTGAACAATACTGAACTAGTTTTATTTCTGAATTGTAGAATCCTCAACAAGCGTTGACTGCCAGTTTTATTCAATTCATAACTCAAACTGTTGAGAAGTGTGAAGGTCCCAGAATTTCATACTAAGTTCTGGGACTTGAACCATATTGAGGAAGTAGAAAATTTAGGCCCTATATCAGTTTTGTAACTCGTCTCTAACTCTACTACCATTTGGTGTGACCTTGTACTATATTTTAATAACAATCAATTATCAGTAGCTGAGTAATGCTGTGATTGTCATGCACCAATTAACTATCAGAACTGCAAACCGAGTCAGGTATTCAGTGAAGTAGGAAGTGAGTAAGGAACATCACCTAGTAAAATGTATTGGACAGTATTGTTATACTCGTACAGTTTTTTTTCCAAAAAACTTGTTCGGCATAAGAAACAAAATTTAGTATTCTTTTTTAGAATACAATCAAGTGCACATACATAATGGGATCGCATAGCAACAATGAATCAAAATTAAGCTACTTTTTAATTCGATGTTTCCGTTTCACTTTATTAAATGTTTTAGTAACCTTGCATCAAAGAATGAACACAGTGTAATAAGCCGCGATTAAAAGCCATTAAAATGTAGTTTTATTATAATAGTGAACGCGACAAATTTAACAAGATTATCTTAATCACAATTAATGCCGACGCCAGTAATTTTCATTGGGTGTTTATAGGATCTTTATCACCACCAGGTTTTCTTTCAGGTTCCTTTTTAGTGGATTACGTAATGGACCTGCAGTTGGGTTGGAGGCTGTCTAAAGACCCGGTAGCGCCTATAGACTAGTGTAAGGTAGGCTCAATTAAATAAACTAAGTGTTCGGTGACTTAATATCCTTATGATCTGTATTAGAAATATGGATTTAAATACTAATGTTATTATTATTATTTTAATGGCTAAATAAAATCTTAAGTGCTGATCGCGGGCCAAAACTATATTTGAGTTTTTTTAGAGAATTACAATACAATAATATTTTCTTATATTCATTCACTATTCATAATAAATCTACTTTTCAACGGATATTAGACGCTGCATATTTATTTTTAACATTTTATGTTGACGTTTCAATTATCTCACGGCAATCTTTCTCGAGAGTGCGACAAACATGTTATGTTTGTCACTCAAATTGCTAAAATAACAGCAAAAAGATATACAAGAACTGTAAGAGGAAAAACATACCTTAGGCCATTATAATAACGTAATTCATTCAAAACAATTTGGAACAATGCGAGAATTTGAAAAGATACAATAATAAAAACGGAGATATATTAAAAGGTAACGGTTCCTACAAATGGCCTCCCGCGGCTTATTCCTCCCAGTGAATATCTTTTCATACTCATGAAATGAAAACAAGATATTTTTACTGACTTAGTGTGCGGTTCTTTCGGTACATAACATTTACTGTATATCTGTCTGTGTATCGAGCGTAAAACGCCTGTGCAACAGATATTTATTTTTTATCAGAAATACTTGTAGCTTAGTGTTAACATAAATCTCATACAAGAGTTTTAAGGATATTTGTATTTAATATGAAAATAGTTACTAAACAAGAACATCCGCATATCACTAAAATTCATTTATTTGCTGCAAGATTGTGATGTTAACACAATAAGACATCAATACGTCATGTTTCGCTCAAATTTTTGCATGCATATTTATAATACAATAAATACGAATCTAGCATATAAATCAAAATTAGAAAAACACCACACATCCCTCAAAACCAAATTAAATTTGACGTCAATTATTAAAAAATTCCTTAAGAAATGTTTTGACCTGTAACTATCCATATAGTGCCATTTTAAATTGATACACACCTAATGACTTTAGGGCTTCTGAAGTTTTGTTAAAAATGTTTACAAAGATGGTGAGGCAGATCTTGATGCATGCAGTATTTTAATAGAGTTACATCTTAATATGTAAATGAAATAGTCTCTCCAATCAGCCATTCAATTGTTCAGTCTTAGACTCTAGAGATTAATGATGTGTTGCATTTAATTGTCACTGGGCAGATGAGCAATTGCAGAGCGTAGAATAAATACAAAGTTGTTACTGCCCATGTATGCTACACGATCTTGATTGGATACACTGCTATAAATCGGTTACAGTTTCTTAGCTACTTATTCTGACACTTGGTACAGAAGAATAGACTAATATACTCCACCGGCACCTCACACTTTATTATTTAGCCTGAGATTATAGATTATTGTAATTATTCTTTATGCATATTTCTAATTCAATAGGCATCTAAGTTAACAGCTTTATTTTTTTATATGTATATATGAATATCAACCAATAAAGACTTTATCTTTTAAATAAATCTACTTAGCACATTATATATGAAAAGGGACAACGAAATCAGTGACTATGTCAGTGACAGTCGAGGTTAGCCCCATCTAAATTGCTCGGGTCGAAAAGGGTCTAATAAAAAGTTTATGGTATCCAAATGGGAAGTTGATAGTAAATAAAATAAAAAATTACATTGCGGTTTATGGCTACGGTTTAAGATATTTATTCTTATCAAAAATGTTCACAATTTACTTATTACGAAAATATGATTTTTTGTGGGTACTAAAAATTATGATAAAACTACCATCTTTATCGCCATCTGTCGGCTCCGGTACTTCAGTCGCCCCTTACGACACCTTGAGCAGACGAAGGTACTATTCGTATTTGCGTTAAATAAATTTTAAAATTAATAACACAACTAAAAACGAATAAAAATTCCCACTTCACTCGCCTTTTATATTTTTATCAGTAAATCGAACATTGGAAACTTACAATTTTAATATCCGTTGGACTATTTAAGTCAGTCAATCACATTAACCTAGATTCTAGGCTTAGTCTACGGCCTAGGTATAGATTATCTGGATTCAATATTTGCAATCATGTTTTTAAATTTTTATATTATTCACCGCGTTTATTTATAAATTAGATTTAAATCTTCTTAGCTTCTGAGAAAAGTTATTTCGCCGGAATATTTTCTTAGGCTTAATTTAAAAGAAAAAATATAGCACTCATTTAGACACTATTTTCCCCGTTACAAATCGATACAATAATTTATATGCCATTCTTATTATCTGTTTCATAAGGGTTTGGATGAATGGAGTAGAACACCGTAATACGATTTTCAATAATTACGCGTAAATATGAAACAGTACATACATTTTAATTCGGATTCATAACAAAAAAACTATCTATTTTGTATAGGATAACATAACCTATGTAAAATGTAGACACACTTGATACTATTTAGATATTTTAGCTGTTTATATTTACACAAGTCAGAAATTATTCCTGTCGTACCCAAAAGCGATGGTAGTGATCATGTCTTGTCCTCCAAAGATCAACGATGATATTTATGTTTTTTCTGTGTCTCGGTGTTAAATATATATATTTAAGTACTATATTTGTGATTTCTCTATTATCTGATATCTGTAATACAAGTGCTTTAAGTGACTTATCGTAATCAGGTCATTGTATGAGATCATGTGGGAATTTATTTATTTATATTTTAGTTACATTTTTTTTTCAAAGTATACAAGTATACTAAAAGAAACTAAACAGTAGCGACGTTCGTGTAATAATGTTTTGATGAATACTCCTTACTATTTCAATAAACCTAAAATAATTTTATAGAAAAATAGCCTGTGACTTTATAACTTCAACTATCTGTCATTAAGAGTCTCGTCATAAACTATTCGACAGTGTCAGAAAAAAGTAGGAAAAAACGTTTCTTTTTTTATCATCATCATCATAGTAGCTGCAGAAAGTCCTGGACACAGACCTCCCCAAAGAAGGTTTTGCCGATAATTGCCGCGCTGGGCAGACGTGGAATCATAGAGCGTAGGTTCGTGACGGGAATGCTGCTGTCCATTCCCGCCCTGCGGCATTTGAGCTCAGCCGTTTTGGATGGATATACCGTCATCTATCGGTTTCTGTACCTCCGTTATTGTTGTTTCTGTTCTTCTGTGCCTCTTAAATTACCTGGTTCTGAGGGAGTTACTATTCTACTCTGCCGGTACCTCACGGGACTTTTTTATACGGATAAATTTCTACCAAATAGACTATTATGCTATCTTTACAAACAAACACTTCAGTTGTATTTATATACATGCACACCTGTCTAAAATTCCGGCGTCGTAAAATGGTTTCGAATTGTCTGTGTCTCCCGAATGAAGCCTGAGTAACGTTGACAGATGTTGAATGACAACACTGAGTGTTTTCGATCACTACAATAAAGGTTTCTTACCTTTGAAAGAAGCCGTTACTTAACGAAATACTACTAAGTATACGATTTTCGTATGCTGATGTAATATTAATATAAACAACATGTTGAACATCGGAATGACAAACAAAATACGTAAGTGAACGCATAATGGTGGACGAGTCCAATGACGCATATCGTAGTGTTCCTATCTTGTCCGCAAAAGGTCGTGAGATCGATCCCCACTCAGGACAAATATTTATATCATGATATATGTGTTTTTTCTATAGCTGGGTGTTGAATTTATATATTAAGTATAAAATTCGTGGTTCTTCTGTTGTCTGATTATTGTAACACAAGTGCTTTAAGCGACTTATTTCAGAGTCAGGTAATTGTATGAGATATTGTGTTAATTTATTTTATTATTTTTTTAAAATGAATAAGGTTACTGTATAAAGCATAAAAATAATATTATAATATCTATTATAATTATTTCAAAGCCCGAAGGATAATTAACTTTGAACAAATAGAAAACAACAGTTGCTTTAATAAATATTGGCTCTGCTATAAAATTTGCTCATTTCAGACAAAAGCAGATGGATGTATCAATAGAGTAGAACAGATACAATAGAATCAAATAGTAACTCTATACTAGGTACTGCATGATAGTCTATTACTGGCATCTAAAGCACTAATACAAGGTGGTATATCCATAACAGGAAGCTAAAATGCAACAAGGTGAGTAAACGATTTTTCGGCGAAGTATATATACGTTTTAATGGATTTCAGCGTCTTATATCATCATCATCAACCGTCCACTACTGAACATACCGTAGGGCTTTGTGCTACCTGGAACCAAGGACTTCTAGAAACCTTGACCAGATCGTTCGTCCATCTGGCAGGTGGTCGTCCCACGCTACGCTTTTAGTAGGTGGCCACCACTTAAGAACTCCTAAACCTTCTATGAAGAACCTTAAAAAAAACAGCAATCTTTTATTTCAAATTTAACCCCCGTTTTCCCAACTTAAGGGGTGAATTTTCAAAAATCCCTTTTTAGTGTTCCCCTACGTCGTTAAAAAAGGTTTTGCAAAATTTAAAGTTTCTAACCTTTCAATAAGTTCAAGCCCTGCGTTAATATTTTAGTTAATTAGTCAATCAACTTCTCATTATATGTATATAAATAAGTCAAATATAACATAGAATTTAATTTAATATATTAAATTACAAAAATGTCTATAAATAAATATTTGCTTATTACAATTTTATGCAAACGACTGATGACCCTGACAACCTATGGTGTTATAAGAGTCATTTAAACGAAAATGAATTTAAACAAACGTTAATGAGTGTCCTACTTTAATGTGATTTTTTATGTGAGTCATCAAGCTTTATTGGACATGTATGTCTAAAAAATAATGTATGAGAAATTAATTAATAAAATTGCGGTATAGATATAAAGAAAAGTAATCTCGATATTAACAAGAAACATCGCAAAGCTTTCCTTTCTTTGAACAAGAAAAAGCAAATCCCTCCGATGGCGGTAAAGAGGGAATTAAAACGGTTCCTTTGAGAGGAGGAGATTGGAACCTCAGGGAGGCTGCGTCCGCTTGCAAACTATTACTGAACAACACAATCGAGCGACAGATTGAAAACATTTCGGTGCGAAAGGAATGTTTTACAGCAAGCTGGAGTAGATTTTTTTTATTCGTTAAAAATGCTATTGGAACTTTAAGCGTGCCATTAGCAATGTGTTTTTGGGTGTTGCAGAAAAATCATTTGTATTTCTTTTATATCTTAATATTTTTAATACTGAAAATAATATTGTTATGATAATATTAATTATTATTATTTTAAATATTTATAAATACTACTGTAAAATATAATAATATTATAACATTAGCTTTGTAGTTCTGATCACTCTAATCTGTCTGTAATATCAACTGTTTGATTACGAATCACAAATTTAAAAATAAAAACATTTATTTAGTTGATACATTAGAATTTTTGAAAACAGTCATTAATTTTTGTTCTTTTTGCTTTATTACCGCACCATGGAAAGCATGAAATATCGGTATATTACGTGTATGAGTCCGACCGTGGCACCAGTGCTGCAAAAACAGCTAGAAGGATTTATAATGTGAACGTTGCTGGTTTTGTAAAAATAGCAGGATACGTTTTTGGTTTCAACGTTTACGTTTTGTTAATTTCGACTTTGAGAAACAAACCCATGAAAGGCCGGACACCAAAGTGATGAAATTAAGACTTTTTTACTTCACTTAACCAACATAATAAGGAAGTTATTTTAAATCAAATCATTCCTTGTGATAAATAGTGGATACAATGTGATAATTGAAAGCGCTCGTCGCAATTCCTAACCCTCGGAAACCCGACTAATTCGTGCCCTAAACGAAAAATGGCTCAGAAAAAGTTAATTATGTATGTTAGGTGGCCAAACCATTATGACAGGTATCTATAGTCTGTAAAACAACCGAGATTGGTTAATCACTCTAGGCTACTGCTGCTTCATGACAACGAAAGACCGCACACTGCACAACAATAACTACTAAGTTCCGTAAAATTCAATTGGAATGCAACATCCACTGGAGCGTATTCGATACTTAGATAACTTCTCATATGGAAAATAATACAACTCCGATGCGGCAATCCAAACCGCTGTCAAAGAGTTTATTGATTCTCGCCCCCATGTTTTTATTAGTTAAGGGATCAATGAACTACCTATATCATCACAAAAGTACAAAGAAAGCAACTGTTAATTAACTGTTAAATTAAATATATTTTACAAAAAATAATTGTCAATTTTCATATGTAAGGATCTAATACAACTGGTTAGAGTAGAATAGTATTTCCCTCTGCAATGGGTGTCGAAGGTACCAGAACTGGTAGAAGGCGGTATATCCGTCTTTGTTAACGTAGCTCTAATGCAATAGAACGAGGATGGGCAGCAGCATCCTCCTCATCACTACACTCTGTAATTGACACAACACCTTCCTAGCACGGCAATTATTGGGCAAAACTGCGAAATGATTATAATAACTTTGGCATTATATCCGACAGGGGACGTCCTGCCGCCGATATGATAATGAAGACGAAATATATTTCTGCTTTTTGATTTCATTCACCCATTAACTGACTAGCTGTACATTAATTGACATATTAGACGACTTATATATTTTCCTTACGAAATAAGTAACTTATAAAAATTACCAAAAAACAACCTTAATTATCGGTTTCTCTCCTGCAAACGCGTCAACAATCAAGTCAGGATATTGTGTACATATTATTTATAGAAATGTTATTTCCCATTGATATCCTTAGGAATAATTCGGTGGGGGTATAATTTAGCAACATTTATTTGTTTTACAGATAGGAAGAAATTAATGCATCTAGAGGAAGTACGAATTTGTCGCAATCGTAGCCAAAGGAAGTCTATTACCTTTGCTTACCCTGATAAGAAACTGGTGTGAAATCACAAATAGCCATACCATTGGCCTTATTGGTAACTGAAAGTAGCTCAACTAGCTATGGAAATGGCAATGCTCGGAGTTTCTTTGCGCGATCGAATCAGAAATGAGGAGATTCGTAACAGAACCAAAGTTACCGACATTGCACGGTGGATTAGTAAGTTGAAGTGACAGTGGACAGGGAAGGTATGGCATAGGTCATTTGATACGCAGAACCGATGGCCGATGGAGTCATAGGTTCTGGAATGGAGATTACGTACCGGCAAGTGCAGCGTAGAGCGTCCACCCGCAAGATGGACCGATGATCTGACTAAATCCGCAGGGTGGCACTGGACACAGGCCGCATACAACCGGTTCTATTGAAGATTACTTGGGGAGGTATAAGTCCAGCAGTGGATGTTTAATGGCTGATATGATGACATATTAACAGTAAATCAGTAAAATGCTAAATTCACGAACAAATTAGTTGGTGTATACAGTCATTTGTTTTTCTCAACGTGTGTACGTAGTACTCTTTGCCTGAACCTTTTTCAGCTAACGCTAGCAAAGTATTCATGTGCAGCTTACCCACAAAGAGTTAGAACTACAGCGTTTCTGTTCCCGGTGCAGTTCCATTCATCGCGCAAAGTTCCCGCGGCCAACAAACGAGCGTAGTCTTGCAGGAAAATTCAAAAGATATCCGTAATCTTGTGAGCGTATGAATTGAGAATGTGTAAAATTGTGATTTGGAAATATTGAAGCAAATGGTTTTGTGTCTTTAAAATTTTTCTCACATATATATATATATATATATATATATTGGTTCTGTAATTTTTTTTTTTAATTTAATTTCTGTGACCTCCTCATTCCTGATTTGATCGCGCTAAGAGACTGAGCATTGCCCTCTCTATAGCTCGTTCAGCTATTTTGAATTTGTTTAGAATGCTAATGATAAGAGAACACGTTTCGCTGCCATAAGTCATCGCTGGTAACACACATTGATCGAAACCTTTCGACATAAGATATTGAGGTATGTCGGGTAAGAAGAAGTTTCGCAGTTTTCTGAACACTGTCCAGTCAAGATGAATTCAGCGATTGACTTCTTTCTTGCAGTTAAACTTACAATTATTTAGCTTCTACATTTATAAAGTATATAATAATAGTAATCTATATAATTATAAAAACAGCATTAAAAGAGTATAATTTTTGATATAGATAGAATTTAATTTATATTTTTTTTCCAAAATATAAATAACGATGAGTGTTGTTAGCGCCACTAAAGCCTGCCAAGTTTTATCCGCAAATCTGCTTAACATCGTTTTGTGTTTAAGGTGCAGACAGGAATTAAAGTTTTTCTACATTTGCATTAAAAATAAAATTTAATTCAATTTATAATAGGCATATCATAGTATGCACAGGACTTATACCGCATAGCTTTACCTCAGTTATGTCCGAAGCAGTAACTTAGGCAACTTTATCTGTACGGGAAAGGAAACAATGCGAGTGTAAACGTGGGGCGCTCCTACTTTAAAATTAAATTACAGACACGGTCCATATTCGGAGGCCGTGATTTTGTCTAAACTGTCAAATTGTAAAGTTAAATCTCATAAGTATTTTTTAAAGCTTATAATATCGCCTTAATTCTTGGCTATCCTGCTATTATATACAAATATTCATCATTTAACGTAAACCTTATCATACAAAGGTCACCTGCATCGGTATCTCACTCTCACCTATTTCTACCGCCAAATTAACTAAATAATTAAATTCGTATTGCGTTTTGAAGGGAGAAGCAGTAATATTACTGAGTAATGTGACATAATATCTTCAAGTCATGAGGTTGGTAACGCGCTAGTGATATCCTTGTGATATTACAGGCGTCTATAGGTTGTAGAGACGCTTACTACTACGCGGACTATATGAGAGCAAACATAAACGTACTTATCGACCTGCTCTAATAAAAAAAAATAACGCTGTAGCATATCTTTCTTACAGCAAAGAGTATTGAAAACTTAATAGAAATCAATTACACTTTTCATTTCAAGCGTAAAAATTAAGAGTCAAACGGGCACTATTTGTGTGTGTACTATATACTGTGGCACACACAGTATTTACTTCACTTTTTTTTTATCTTACATACATGTCATAATCATGATCATTATCATATTAAGTTGAATTTTATGTGCATGTGTGATAGGTGTAGCAAATTTTAGCGGGACCGCCTGCTTTTATCTTGAAATTGAATATCCAATGTTATTGTTCAACAGCATTATGCCCTTTTATAGAGGAAGATTTCGAGTAAGTTGGCTGGACGTTCTAGACATATGTAATTTATTATACAGAATAAAACTGCACACTAGAAGTGAATAACTGAAGTGCATTTTCATTTACATTATTAGTCTTACATTTTTAATGTTTTCTTATATTTACTAACATTCATAATAAAACTACTTAAAATGCATTTATTCAGCATCTCATGATTCAATGCTTACAATACAAATACAATTAAATATGTTGCCTCAAAGTAACGTCAAATAAAAAAAATAAATAAACTGCTTATTATAGCAGTTACAATGCAGTACAGTACAGATATTTCTAATAGAATTTCCATTTTTAATTAATGCTTTGTAGAACGTTTTGTTTAACTGTATATTTTTTCTCTTGAGTGTTACTTTAAAAGCTACAGTGTCACTGACTGACTAGTAGTAATATTTTTTAAGGCTACGATTTACGATGCACATAATTTTTTTTAACTAATTCATACACAGGCGGATTAAAATAGTACTTCCCGCTACACAAGGTGTCGTAAGAGGTGACTGAGGCACCAGAATCGACAGATGGTGGTATTTCTTTCCGAAATAGTACAGCTCAAATGTACTGGGCGGGAATAGGCAACATCATCCCCGTCGCGAAAGCCTCCCTTTTTTGTAGAGGCCTATGTCCAGCAGTGGACTTTCAATAGCTGATATGATGATGATGATGATAAATTCATACACAACGTCCAATACGTTGACCAGACTCCGAAATAAGTTGCTAAAAGCACGTGTAACACCATCACACATAACAATAATCACAAATAAAATACTTAAATACATATTTTACTTGCAGAAACAGAAAAAACATTAATATTTATCATATAAATATGTCATGGCTGTAGATCGAACTTTTGACCATTCACAAGATTGGATCATCACCATCAGCGGCATCGGGGCCGTGAAAAAAAAATATCATACATTAACTCTTTATATCAGTTGAATGACGTTCACTATCGGATGTAGGCTTCCCCTTCCCCTTTAGCACATTAGGATTTTACAGGATATTTCTCTATTATTACCGTAACAGATTGTGGCAATCATTTGCCATGTCATTAAGATGCTGCGGCCATGTCCAGTTCTTTTCAGCTGCGTGGTTTTCGATATCAGCATGTCGGTTTCGATACATCTAGCGACTTTTATGACACCTGTTACAGAAGGTTCTATTTTACACTGCTATTCCTCCACGGCACTGCCATTGCATCCGCCATTTTATTATCTATTGTTTTTTTTTTCTATTATAACATGAATAATGAAACCAAAGGGTGATAACCAATTGGATTATATCATTTGATGTAACTACAAAACATGCAAAATTAAACTTTATTGCTTTTTTATACCAATAGATTGCGAGGTCATATTCGCGACCAGTCATAAAACACGACCATGCAGAAAATGCAACAAGACTACTTCCAACAACTAAGATACCGGCAGATAATATGGCAGACATAGATATCCCGTCGCTAAATTACATTTTGTATTTGCCACTACGTCTGACAAACATGGCAAAACAGAAACAGTAAAGGAAACGTCGAACTAAAAACGTATAAAGTAACGTAAATAAACCACGTTATAAAACTTTAAAAAAAAGTAGTTTACTATAATCTCTTGGCAATGCGTAAGTCCTACAGTGAGTAATTTGTGAGATCTCTGTTCTAATATCCGTGTCACTGTGTTTTAATCTACAAAAATGGAAACGAGATCAATAAAATTTTAAGTAAGAGTTTAAAAATATTAAGTAAAGCTTTAGTGATATGTAAACCTGGCTTTTTATTATAGATGGTATAAGGCAATTTCAGTTTAGGTAAAACTGACCAAAGTTTCACATTCGCGGGCTAACTGTCGTTAATAGCATTTTTGATGACTTAATTACAACGTAACATGTACAAGGATGACTTGTTAACGCAATTTAAGTAAACATTAGAAAAGCGTAACAACAGACCCATTTCGTATATTTACACAGTCAATGAATACTTTCGTATTAGCTCGGTAAAAAAATCTATACAAACATACGTTCTTCAATTTCATTCAGGATTTCATTTAAAAGCTTTAGAAAGGTTAAAGAGTTGGAAATAAGAGTGTGTTGTTATTATTATTACTTCAATTATTCTTAAATCAGGCTACATGAGTAGAAACTATTTAAAAGCTTTCACAAACTAAACAATTAACAGACGTTTTAAAATGATTGACATTAAAGTGATCGCTTAAGTTTTAAATAAATAATGTAAAACAACACGAAAGTTGATATAAAACTGTATAAAATTGGAGTATCAACTGTCATTTACAACTTAATACTCGTAATTAATGTTTAATATTTATTTGTTGATTCTGAATTTAAAAGACGCTATGAAAATATTAGCATACTGTGTATTGTAAAATTTATTTACAATACACAATAGAGCTACGCTTAATTACAGCCTAATCAGCTGGACCTACAATAGAAAATTCCTAACATTTTTCTTATAACTTAAAGTTATATCATAAAATACTCGTAGCTAGCAGGTCTAGAACGTAGGCGGTCACCACTTGAAAGTACTTTTCCGGCAATAATTCCGTTTGAACAACATTTAGCTCAACTTAATTGTTTGTTAGCATCGGTAATTAACTTTTGTGGCCAGTATACAATTATTAAAATGTGCTAGCTCAACTTGATGTATTAAGTATAAATTATGTATGTATTGTTTTTAATATGCTTAGAAATGTATAGATCTAGAGATTACGATCAGCATTAATTATATATTATGGTTTTTATACATGACATACAAATTAATGATATGTCACTTTCACATGTTCAAGGTCAACTGGTTACATTCAATTATATATTAATAATTAAAGGTATTGAAAAATGATTTTATGACAAAAAAGGTGAAGGAATTTGAGAACTTTAATATTTATAAATCCTTTAGAAGTCTTTGGACTCATTTTCCCATGATTTCTTATAATATTTATATGTACTACGTAAATAGCAATTAACCAAATGGATTCTGAACAAAATTAAAACCTTTATAAAGTAATAATTTTGAATGTGTGCTACAAACTAAAAAAAATTAATCAAGAATATTTTGAGCAACGAAAATTGTCGTATCAACTAATCGTAGCGTATGTGCTACATTCCACGTTTGTAGCAGTAGCTACGGAAAATGCTACGAAATCCAACTCGCATGCCACAAATTGATTATGCGAAACAAAACGATCCCGTTTGTACCACCGCCATCCACTAAATGGTATTAGGTGCACGCCAACATCAACTTAAGTGATATTGAAAACCGGGCGAGTAACGAAGCGTCCATTTCTTGGCAACGAGATGCTATTCCCATATTCTGTGCCAATGAAACCTATTACTTTTACTATCTGTATCTCATAGTAAACAATGCATTGTATTTTGAACATAGTCTCGATCGGCAAAAATGGTAGCGAAGGGTTTATATAACGTCTGTCACACGGACGCCACACGCCTAGATAAGCGTGACTTTCCAATAACAAACGACGCGTCCGTCCTTCGGTTACGTAAAGCTAGAATTTTGTAAATCCAGAAACGAAATTTGGGACGATCGATAGGAAAAACGGCGTTACAAAAATTTCCGTGGAGTCAACCGAAGCGTGCAAACAGACGTATGGACATTAGTAATGTTAAGTATAAATTTTCATGTACTTACGTTGAGTTAAGTTCGTTCGGGAAACGGAGCGGTCATCTAGAGGAATCCATTGATGAATCGGGCGGGTCACATGACAGCGGGCGAGCGGGAGCGCGTGCGGTCGCGTCAGCGGTTCGCACCGTACTGCCGACTGCCGAGCGCACGTGGTTTGACGCTGGGTGCGTTCAGACGCTCGATGACGGTATCGCAGGATAACTCCCTTCAGAATCTTGACTCCTTGGACCTTTGCGACTAGCTACACTATGATCTACACTACCAGGAAGCGACCTGTTGGTCGAGTAGAATCCGAGCCAGTTGGTCACTAAAGCTTAATTTCGCGTGCAATACAACGACATATATTCGCAATAGTGACAAGAGCTCTAACGGTTTTCCCCGAATAGTGTTATAAATGTTCATTGACCGGTGTTCCATTGAGCATAAGCCACGAGCGCTGGCCGCCCTCGGCGTCGCTCCGCAGGTATCAATCAATGATGCGCGCGGCGCGGGCGCGGCACATTCATGCCGAACAGCTGACGCCGCTGTAAACATGAATCGGACCCTCCCACTCGCATAGCGCATGATGGACAAGTACGAAAACATCCAACTGAATATGGAAATTTCATAGTGGATTCTTTTATAGACCTTAATATATTTAAAGCTTAAATATTGCCACTTTATATTCACACGCATAAACTACAACCTTTAAAAAGTCAAAAATGTAAAATTTCTTCCCTTTTTTTCAAAAATACTATCTCCATATTGACTTATATTATGCTTAAAGGGGAAAATATTCAGCATTTGTGACATGTTAATCGCACCAAATTATATTTTGAAATTGGAACACGAAATATATCTTATCACCATTAGTTACTTCGATCTCAAGAAGCAATGTTATGATACGACTTCTATTTTCAAAATAAATTACAATGTACATATTACATATTTAGTTACCCTACTTTTCAGGAGTTGACTACGCTTCGGGGCAAGCCCTCTGCGCACGCCGATCGCACTGCAAATAAATTCGCAGTAGGCAGGCACACGAAAAACACATTTCAGCGCACTCCTACAATCGAGCGTCGTAAAGCACGCTATTATTATCACTCGATGACAGCGAGCCGTGTAGACGATATACTTCCAGCGTTATTTGCTGTGGCATTGCCTCAAGCGATTTTGTAACTCAAAAGCTACGTTATTCAGCGTGACTTCATAAAATGTCTTTAAATTTTAATGAGCATCATTGTAGGGCATTTTTCATGATTTAAGTAGAACTTATACTGTATACCTACAATAACATTTGTAATACTGTATGTATGTTTGTATAGGTGTAATTTACATTTGAAATCATCATATCTTATCAGCCATTAAAAATTCACTGCTTTACACAGGCCTTCCCAAGAAAGGGGGAACCATATCCATAATTGCTACGCTGGTCAAGCGTGTTGGCAATTGTAGAGCACAGTTTTTGCGACGGGGAAGCTGCTACCCATCCCCGCCCTGCACACCTGAGCTACACTGTTGCGGATCGATCATCTCTACACCTCTATCTGTCGGTTCTGGTACCTTAGTCGCCTCTTAAGACACCTGGTACAGTTGGAGGTACTATTCTACTCTGCCGGCACCTCACGGCAGTGGCAATGTAAATTACATTTAGAATACCTTAATATATATTTTTTTGCTGTTGAATGTTTTTTATGGAAATTTGGTTATCGTTCATCATTTGTTTCCTTGCGATAGAACAAAGTGTTTGATATCCCGGTATTATTTATTACTATACTCCTTAAATGTAGCTTGTTTGAAATGACAGACAACAATGTAGTATGACGCTAATGTATCACGCGTTATTTATATTGTGATTATAATGATTGACCTAATAATATTTGTTATTAATATTGTTAACATTAGAAAGGTTTCACATACAAAGCAACTCATAAAATAAACCTCGTTAGTAAAAACTACTGATTTCACGGTTTTAAAACGCGATTTATTTAACTTTCTACATTTTTTTGTTCAATGTTTCGGTTAACTTGCTGCAACTGTTCTCAAGATTTAAAACCGTTTAAAAATAGTTTTGGCGTAAATGTTAGAACATTTTATATACTTTATTTCTATTTCATCGTATCAGCTTGTTGATTTGGTATAGGTTTACAAGGCACACATTTTAACGACACTATTAAAAATTGGAATCGATTTTCCAATAATCCAATTTACATACGGTATTGATAAATTATGCATATAAACCTAACTTTAGAATCATTGTTTGATTGAAGAGAACCGTATGAAAAAATTGTTGGACTGTGTTTGAAATCGTCAGGTAGTCAGACGTCACTCCTAGTCAATACTGCGATTCCAAAATAACAGTTAATCTATGAAGCAACTTGGAATTTTGAACGATATTGACGGATAGATATTTTAATAGGAATAATTTAGGCTCCTTTTAATTGAATTTACTGGCAATGTATCTACATAAAAAAACTCTAACACGGTTCTACTGAACAGAATATTTTTGAAGGTGTTTGTAATGGTCCCGGTTTACACGGGATCAACGGGAAAATGAATTTTGTATATAAAATGTAACCATATGTTATTAAAACAAACACAAGATTAAAACTGTAATGGCAATAAGTTAGAGTATACAATTGTACCATTTTCCCGGACCAAGTCAGGGCGGTCAGTATTATAATGATTTGACTTCTTAATGAAAGTTACAATTCATCATCATATCAGCTATTGGAAGTCCACTGCTGGATATAGTCTCCCCTCCTCCCTAAGAAAGAGGGAGTTTATTACCCTATAATTGCCTTGCTGAGCAATCGTGTTGGCAATCGCATGGCGCAGTTTTTGCGGCGGGGATGCTGCTTACCAACATAACCCTGCAGTATTTAGTCTACTTATCCTCACCCTCTTCATTTAAACTACACTCTTTGGGATGAATACACTGCCATATATCGGTTAATTTACAATTATACAATAGAAAGTCAACCTTTTTACAAATATTTATAAGGAAAGAGAATCAATGTAAACTTAATTCCACGATGAAATTTTGAATAAACTAGGTTATTTATAAAAAGCAACACTAACAAAAAAAATGTGTGTGAAAGTGGGAGAAATCAATTGCGTTTTTCAGTTTCACAAAATATAATAAAATATTTAAAAGCAATAATTAATCATATTTACGTAAGCATTACTTGGTGCACTGCTTAACTATTAAACCGCTAACGTCGAAGTTAGACAATTAAAACTTACAAACCTACAATTCCCTCTGTGGTTAATTACATAGTTAGAGAAATTAAAGTTTTACGTTTGAAAGATAGAAATAACTTTTTTCTTGACAATATCCAAAACTGTCAAGTACCGGTTGAGTAAAATAGAAGAAACCTGTACCAGGTGGCGAATGAGAAGACATACATAGGTCTTCAGCGCAACTACCTTTCTCTCGTTATATATATTTCTACCGCCATTCAGCGGTGTTATCGTTGCTGTATTCGAGTTTGAAGGGCGAGACGGACAAATAATAGATTGGGTAATGTGACTTAATATTTTAAAGTGACAAGGTTGGCAACGCACTTGTGATATAATTGTGATAATACGAGCGTCTATAAACTCCATTCTCACTTAGGTACTATCACGTGGAACGTATTATACTCGTTTCGCGACTTAGTTGAAAAAAACATGAAGATGACATATGAAATAGTGTTTCCAATTCCGTTGCGAAGCTTTCCCAGCGCAGCAATTATGGTAAAAAGGCATATATCCATTATCTAGTAGTGAACGTTTTGCCATTGCTATGATGACGTGAAACTATAAAATTGATTGGAAATAATACAATTCACGGAATTAATTTCTTCCTCTGTAAGAATGCAAATCACTTATTTTACATTAGAGTTATAGCAAACTTAAAAATTTCGATTCTCTCATATCAAAAGTGGATTTATATTTTCAAATCATCGCCGTGAAATACCAGTAGAGTAGTAACTTCCTATATGCTAGGCGTAGTAAGAAGCAACTGCGGTATTGAAACTGACAGAAGGAAATAGCGTAGTTCAAATTGAACGCAGCAGGCGCAAATAGCTTCAGATCTTTCGGAGCGGGATTCTTGGCGACCTCATCAGTGTAAAATACGCCGCATCGGTCCCTTCATTCCCATCGGTTTTTATGTGTCATCGATAGACATAAAATATACTTTAACAACAGCTGTCAATATAGCATCTAAATGAATACACCTCGTTCGAACCCCGTAAAAAGTAACACAATGTACCAATAAACTTTTAGTTTCTAGAATACCTATTCAATGGGTACTTGCACAAAGTAATAATATGTATGGCGCGGCATTCCAGGACTTTGTTTACATAAATGTACAGTAATTTCCGGCAGTAGGTAAATACACACGAATAATTTAATCGTTACAACGGGGAGGTACGTTGCGTGGTGCATTTTAGGACAGAAAAATGTTCTACTTCGTTTTATTTGCAATCGGTAGAATCCATGTTTAATACCCTTGGTGCACAAAATATCTCTATCTTGAGCGCCAGGTGAGGTTAAGTTACTTTAGGACATGCATTTACGTCTTTGTTCTGTCTCTGGGTGCTAAAATATGCTTAAAAATACTATATTTGTAAATCCTTTTTTGACAGGTAATTTAATCTACTTATATCGGAGTCAGGTAATGCGTGGAATAAGTGAATTTATTTATTTATTTATTTATTTACTTGTCTAGTGTGATTATAATGCAATTCAAATTTCCAACACAGAAATATAGAGCCTACATGTTAATTCAATACGTACAAGTCTTCTATAGGACTTGTAGGTATCTGAAACAGATGCCGGCAACTTATAATAAAAATTTATCAAAAACGGTTAGCTTAGAGTTAGAATTGATATCTTATAGCTACTTATATAGCAAAAATTAAACGGTCAAATGTGATTGGGCTAACGATCAACAGTTGCGTTGCAAAAACATGTACCGAAGTAAATAGTTTATCACTGTTGGTTTCTTTAAGATTTACTTACCTTTTTTTTAAGACATTATTTGGTTTACGCCTTGATCTACCGGCAGAGTAGAATAGCACCTTCGACTGCCTCAGGTGTCGTTAGAGGCGACTAAGGTGCCGGAACCGACAGGTGGCAGTATATCCATTCGAGACATGCAGCTCAAATGCACAAGGCGGAGATAGGCTGCAGCATTCTTGTCGCGAAAACTGTGCTTTGCGATTGCCAACCCGCTAGCCCAGTCCAAAAACCCACCTTTTTGCAGATACGTATGTCCAGAAATGGAATTTCAATGGCTGGTATGATGATGAGTTTGGTTTATAACCAAATTCATTGAAATGACATTAGAAGAGTCACTAATTTGACTATACTTCAGGCTGATTTTTTTACAGTACTTCAATGTGATTTATTAACCGTCACATCTCTTGCTATAAATATACCTCTTTTCGGCAATCATTTTTCTTCGACCGCTGAAAGGTGAATACGTCAATGTTTGAAAATATTGGAACAAGCTGAGTTTTGGACTGTTGTTTGTTTACAAACCGGTGGGGAGTCGAATGGTCGCATGCGAGCTGTGTTATTACTTTAAAATATTAATCAGATGGTAGGCATAGGTTTCGGTAATCGAATTCGGTAATTTCAAAATGCGATGTCATATCATTCTTTACAAATATTTAGAGGTATATGCTATTATATCCACTCGAAACAGCATAACTGAAAAACAGCAGGGCCGGTATGGGCAGCAGCATTATAATGATTTGGATTTGAAACATTTTCAATTGGCTTCCTAACTAAAATTAATATTCCGGGTAAACCGCCACCTGTCAGTTTCGGGACCTCAGTCGTCTATTACTACACTATTAAGGAAGGTACTACTCCACCGATACCCCACGGGGTATCAGATTATAAAACTTAATTGGGGACAAAAAAAACAAATAACCGACGACAAGTACTTACATGCTTTTAAAACAGCTATTATTATTCATAGCGTATATAATATTGAAGTAATAAGTGTGTGAGATAAAGCAGTTACAATAGGACAATAAAAGGAAAATAACCAATTATAAAAATAATATAAATGTGTTACCAAAAAAAATCGATTGAACTCTTTAACAAAAATGTATACTAATCATACTTACCGCGGTATTGTAACCAGCTAAGTAAAAGTATTTCTTGTGGCGTGACGAATGTTGCTTTATACTTGGAATTTGTGCTAAATACTTCTGAGAATTAGTCAGAAGTATTTAATTAACGGTTGAATCAATCTAATTAATATTCCTGCTCGCTGATAGTATCACTTCTATAAATGCTATCTATATCCGCTCACTCGCTGTCAATTCCCAATGACAAACAATACACATGCACTAGTCTTTAGTAGCACACCGCGCACGCCGGCCAGTGCATCTAGTTCAGATCGCACTCCACTCCACTTCTACTCACTCACCTCAGATCCTTAAGGGATTGCCTTTAGACCCTACCGCAGAAATCTCGTAGAATAAGCGAGAAGTGCCCATAAAAAAACTCTTTAATGAGCTTGGTTTACTCCAACAGCATTAGAATTGCTTTTTAACATTAGATTTTTACGAAAAACAAATACTTTTCAGCTAGTATGAGACTATTTAAAGATATTTTCAAATATTCATCGTGAAATCAGGTATAAGCTTCCTTAATTTTCCAACCATTACGAATTCTAATAAGCCTACCTCAACATCAACCATATCACATTGCACCCCGTTAAATATTTAAAAGGTCGATGAGGGGCAACATAAGCGTTTGTTTACAAAGGAGCCGCAGTAGCGTGTTGCCTTACTCCGTGTTTTTGTACTAGAATATTAATCACTCGTGGCGCCCGATTGTAGGCGATAGCCGACCGCTGACGACCGCTTCCTACACTCCGCTTAATTGGGCTGTTTTAACGTAAGTAAGAGGGCGTTGGTAAAAATAAAACAATAAGAGGACATTGGCTTTAATAATGGTAGTATTAAAGAACTAATTGCTCGAGTAAATGTTTCTTATAAAAGGAAAAAACACAAATTTAACATATGAGGAAAAAAAACAATGGAACATTGACAATGACAAAAAATAAACAGATGTAGACCAGCCAATTAAAACTCCAACCAAACATGACCTTAGCATAAAAAAACAAAAGAAAAATACTGTAGCGACAATATTGTAAACAAACCGTTTAATTTAGGTATCCCTTATATACCTACTGGGTTCACTACAAAGACACTTATGGTATACTCTACTTGCGTATTAATGCAATTGTACTTTACGTAAGATAATAAAATAGTCAACTTTTTTTTGTAAATATCAGTGTTGCATCTGCGAAGGTGTGATATAATAGTTAATTTGTTACCAAGACATATGTTCACTTCAGTCTTTTTTACGAAGCGTATTGTTGTTTGATCAAAACTACATAGACAAAAATTCGGTTTTTGGAACCACGTAATATTATATAAAATCAGACTTTGGAAGTCCACTGTTGAATACGGGCCTCGTAAGGGCGAGTTGTGCCCATAATTGCCGCGCTGGGTAAGCGTGATGGTAATCGCACAGCGCAGCTTTCACAAAGGGGATGCTGCTGCCCATCACCGCCCTGTGTATTTGCGTTACAGTTTCGGATGGATATATCGCCATTTGTCAGTTCCGGTACCTCAGTAGACGCTTATGACAACTGGTACAGAGGAAGGTACTATTCTACTCTGCCGATATTGCACGGCCACCATACCCGTTCCCATTAAAATGATATGGCGAACTAAATGTAATTCCTAATAGTTAAGCTTATGGAACCGAATCGTTACAAAAATCAATTATGACGGGCCCGATGGTGCTGATGGTAGTGATCCTATCTTCTGCGCCAAGGGTCGTGGGTTGGATTCCCACCCAAAGCAAATATTTATATAATGATATTCCTCTGTTGTCTGGCGTCTATGACACAAGTGCTTTTATTAACTTACCACGGAGTCAAGTCAATGTATGAGAAGTTGTGGAAATTTATAAAAAAAAACAAAATTATAGACACCATTACTCTCAAGGGTGGCTAACCGTTGAAACAATTTGCCGAACGATTGAAAGGGGCCACCACCGCCATTGGCCTAGATCCAGAAGCAACAGTTTGCCTGCATTGCTGCAAGCCTGGTACTTGGCACAGGCTCCTCTTAAACACCCCGTTGTTCTGCACGCAATTAGAAAATGAGGAATGGTTTCCTAAAAGTTTCACTTTTGTTACATGAAGTTGTTAGTTGCTAATTTAGATACTTGCACTCTACATAAATAGAATGTTAATGTTAATGATGTCGTATCTAATTATTACATATTTATGAATATATAAGTATTGTAAATAAAATTTTCGTCTTATTCACACCTTAACTAGATTCAGATATATTTGAAAAATAATTTTTAAACACAGTTTGGTGAAGAGTTCAGCATATCCACCCTGATTCTATATTTACATAAACTTAGTTATTATTCTGTTAGTGATCTTTTATTTCATCCCCAGTCTCCTATCATTTGAAAAACCTGCATTGCTTACTTTTATCTTTTATTAATTTAAATCTAAGAGATATCTGGAAACTAAGATTAGCCTAGTTGTTCACAATAAGTATTACATTTTCTTTGCTAAGCACACCAGTAACTATTAATTATTAGTAATTTTAGAAATGGTCGTGATTTTGATGTTTTTTTCTGTATCTGGGTGTTAAGAGTATATACCTGCTTAAGAAATATATTTGTACTCTTTTAACGGTTTTAAAACACGGTTATTGTACTGTGAACATTCTTTCTTTGACATTTCGGTTACCTTGACAATATGCTTTGTGCTTTAAGCTACTTATCATGAATCAGGTCACCGTATAAGATGTCGTGTAAATAAAAAAAAACAAAAAGTATTCCAACCCCAATATTAATCTCTAACTAAAAAAGTAAGTAATGCTTATACTATAACTTATAAGCAAATAAGCATGCGGTCCGTTTGGAGTCTTTGGGCGTTTACAACTTGAGGCATCATTCTTGTAGGACATTGGCTAGTTACAACTTTTTGAACGTTCGATTTTATTTATGAGTAAAACTTACAATTATTTAATCAACATGACCCCACATTTTGAATTGTTTTTAGCGATCGCCTAACTTTGAAACATGAAGAAATGTTTGTAATTTATTTATTGAACTTTATTGTACAAAGTATTACTAAATGTACAAATAGCGGTCTTAATGCCTGTTGGCATTATCTCCCAGTCAACCATTATACGAAACAAAATATATATATATAGTGGTGCAGACAATATATATACAAAATAGATAAACGTTACGTGCGTTTACTTATACAAATATGAAAATATTTGTATAAGTAAACGCAATTAATACTTATGATATATAATATATATATAAAATAACATAGATCAGAAATAGGGTTATAAAGTAAGTAAACCAATTATAGAGTGCAGCAGTAATGCTGTGAGGTACTGGCAGAATAGAATAGTACCTCCCACTGCACCAGGTGTCGTAAGAGGTGACTTAGATACCAGAACCGACAAGTGGCGATATATATCCCAGGGCGGGGATGTGATATGCGATTGCCAACACGCTTGACCAGCGCGGTAATTATAGTCATAAAACTCCTTTCTTCGAGAGTCTTATGTCCAGCAGCAGACTTTCAATAGCTGATGATAATGAATTATAAAAAACGGATTAGGCATGTTTCTTGTAGAATGTTTAGGGAAGCATTTCCGATATTCTAGCTACCTTATTCCAGAGCATCAGATCAACATAAACAATTAAATATAAAATAACGCCTAGTGTGCCTAAGGAGGATTGTTCCACAGAGTTTTATTGCAACACAAAAGCATTGGTGCGTGTTATGTCGCTGTAATAGATACGTTTTTTTTAAATCAAAATAGGCTTGCAGATCCAGGTTATTAATTTAAAAGTATTAAAATAACATTTAAAAATAAAACGTGATAAAACGAACGGTTTTTGGATTTCAATGCTATTGGGAAGGGCTAAGGAAATTTTATATCAGTTTTATTTCTCGAATTATAATTCATCACTCACATCACGAAATTCTTGCAAGAATTTTTAAATCAAGGTGTTGGCATGAAAATGTCTTCAAGTTTACTTCCATTTTCATTTTGAGAGCCAAATAGCAATTTAAAAATCCAGATATAACAAGATCACCATATAAGCTTGTTGTAGCTTTTTAACTTTTTTATCTAGTGACATCCCGTGACTCGAAAACAAAAGAATAAAAGAACAATCCCTTAAAGAAACCATTACAGAGACGTATTCAGACTCACGCATTTTAACATGCAAAGACGTCCTCACTCACGCATTTTTTACATGCAGAGACCTCATAAGGTTAAACTTTAATTGCACTTTTCCAACATGCTTATTTTTTGCTAAAAGTGTTTCTTCAAAGGTAGATGCGTATTTTAGTTATACTACGTAAAATACGTTCATTGCGTAAACAACATTAGTCAGTGTATTAAGAGGTTTTTGCATGCACAACTTAGATAGCAGGAGTAGTTTATGACTGAGTTTGACATTTTAAATTTGTTATTTTTTGATTGGTTCAACTATATTAAAATTTTTATTGGTAAGTTAGATACATAAAAGGGGCTTTCTCAAAAAGAAAATGCTACAAAGAGGCAAAATGTTTTTCAATTCCATGTTTTAAAACAAACTGATAAAGTTAAAGTCTGCAAAAGGCTTTTATCAGCCTATATGGAACTACTAAAGCCAGAGTTCGCAGACTTTGTGATTTGTTCAATGAAGGGATATTTATAGATAAGACTGGATGTTACCCGAAAGGAAATATAGTACCTCCTGAAATATGCCAAAAAACACGAACACACCCTCTGCTTTTCTAGAAAAAGACCCATTATCCAGGAAAAGTCATTAATTATCTTGACGCACGATTGAATGTCATGTAAAAAAAGAGGTTTGTTCAATTTTGATATATTATTTAAAAAATAATATAGGGCCAAATATTAAGTATTTATCTTTTTTCCGACGACTTCCCTGGCCAAAATAAAAATAAAACATTGTTAAAATTTATATTTCCTTTGACTGACTTAAAGATTTGAAAAAGTGAAATCAGTATTTTTCCTTTGTGTCATATCCGTGGTCATTTGACCTTTTTACCAAATGGCCGAGATTTTGGAATCATAAAAAAATGTTCGATAGCATAATCGCAATTCGTCCCAGAAGAATTCATTGATTTGATTTCGAACTCCAGTTCAACATTTAAAGTCATAGAGCTAATCCTGAAGGTGTTTTAGAATTTAAGAAATGGTGGCCAAATTTGTAAAAAAAAACATGTTTGTCAACTGAATCTTATGGAAAAAAAGTCAGCTAGCCAACGGCAAATTTTGTAGATCATTACATGACAAATTCCTTTACGGAAAAATTTTCATAAGATTTTATTTTAGGTGCAATTCTTAATTATAAGCAATAAAAAATATGATTATTACGATTGTTTTAGTTAAATTTTATACTACTAAATCTATTTTTGTTGCTGCTGTTTTTCAGGATATTTTTATTATTTTTATAATTAACTGTATATGTTATACGTTATTTTAATTATTTACCACTGAAATACAAGCATAAAAAAGTCCTTTATAAGTATTTCTTTTGTGTTTGAAACAGTTTTTATTGATTTCAGGGAAGTTATTATTTTGTGACTTATGAGGTTTTTGAAATGACCGATTCAGTTGTAGTGAGATAGAGAAGGATCGGTGCGATATAATAAAAAAAATCTAACAAATATATCATATGTGTGACTCCGAGATAATAAGTTAAAGTATACGTTACGGAAATCAGACAACCCCCACAATCAGTCAGTCATAAGTCAGTTAATCAGGCACCATTGGCCGCAATTACTAATCGATACCGTAATTAGAATATAGAGGCGTAGAGGGGGAGGGGTGGTTGGGCCGTGCCTACCCTAGGATGATGGGCTACCGAATAGAAAAGTTAATGATTGTTTGTCGAAGGCGTCAGAGCGACATCATCGAATCTGCCATGGTAAGTCAGAGACGAGCCCCTTCCCCCCTCCCCCGAAAGTCGCTAACGTTCGCACGCGCGCCTCTCCTGCCCTCTCCCTATAAGATTAAGAGTTTCTTTTCTCTGTTTCATTACTACATATCGTCCGAATGCTTTCCAGCCAACAACTTCAAGAAGCGAGCTCATAACTGCGAACACGTATAACATGAACATTGAACTATATACATTTGATGGATTAGAGCTTGAAGGCGTTTTTAAATTCTCGATACTCGATCGGCTGACCGGCATAATGACGTAGTTAAACATTACAGCACTTGAATGTATTGATAGTCAACATCACCGTTAAAGAGATTTTAGTAACCCGGCACCTTCTATGTCTATGTATGTTTTAAAATTATTAGTAGTAGTACCCGATTTCGCTGACGTCACCATCCGTTGCCTAGTTATTTGGCATTTGTGGCTCAAGCTGAACCAGGACATATACGGGTCGTCGGATAAACATGGCTCTTGAGTCTTTGGTGGCGTTGTAAATAGGCTTAGTAACTCCCCGTGTGTATGACTCCCCAAACAAACTTTCGATCTCCTTTAACACCTCGGTCTTAGTCAACGTCATACATTTATTTTCCATTTCAGCTTAGTCATCAAGCTTTGTCCTTTTGAAATTTTTTCGAATATATTGGAGCGTTTGTTCCGCACTATTGTAATCTTAAGAATGAAAAAGAGACGTATATATAACGGTCATTACTTTGCTTTCGCAGACTCATTGAGCGTTGATCATCTACATCGTAATCCGGGTTTTTCTGAAGTCTATTCGAGAATAACATAAAACATTACTTAGAAGCTATTATTAGGTGAACTTCTAAGGGCATGTTGTTGCTTAGATTAGCGTCGGCTATTAACACTAACCAGATATAAATATGTATAATTCATACATATAGCATAAAACATTAATATTCGCTTCTACGTCAAATATTTTGAATATGAACCACAACCGGTTATTATGGTGCCTTCGACAAGCAAAACAAAGTAATTGATTTGTTAAGCTAATGTATTGGGCTTTTTGTATAGGCAACAGTTGCATCACATTCCTAGAATATACTTTAATATCACTAAAACACATTGCTATACAAACACACACAACACAACAATATTAAAAATATAAATGCATATTTAAGTTTGATGCTTTTGAATGACATCATCAAAGTACGTTTTAGGTTTATTTTAAATCGGGTGACAGAAACTTTAATAGAATGCCTCCTATTTAATTCACAGTAGGTACCTACTTTAGATGAACCGGATAAACCGGTTGAACGTTGTTGTCATTACAGCAATACCTACTCATGATTTCTACTATTTTTATCCCCTATAAAACCACTATTCATCGTTACAGACTTTGCAAGTCTACAGTTGGATATTATTATTCCGATAAGAACCAGTTATTGGTACCGACATAGCTCGCCTAACAAGCATTCATTCCGAGTAATAGTAAATATCACCGTAGCCTATAGATGCTTATAATATCACCAGGATAGCCTAGCACGTTGCCAACCTTGTGACTTTAAGATATATTATCATATTACTCAGTAATTTCAAAGCCTCTCACCCTCCAAACCGGAACACAGTAATTCGAACACTGCTATTTGATAGAAATGGGTGAGAGTACCAATGCGGACGACGTTTATATAAGGTTCACCTACCTCATGTAAATTGAGGTAGCAATGAGCAAGGCACATACAAACCAACGGCCGAACCTACACTAAACTTCAGAAATGAGGACCGATCACAGGCAAACGCATAAAACTTTTCCTATGAGGAATCTCTTGAGACCTATGCCCAGCAGTGGACTTCCTAAAATTGTATATAACTAACTATGATGATGATGAATGTAGCCGTGAGTACAGTGAGATAGCATGCGCGTGACCTTTCTTGTGTATAATCTGCAACATGATACTATGGTGTATTATAGTAGAACGAATACGGATAAAGAAACGGGAACTGTCTAATATTCACAAATTATTTAAACTTTTTCGAGCCACACGGACTTTTTTGATATTTTTTACTTTAATTAGTGATTGAAAGAAAAAATAACAGTTAAAAAAAATTGCCAGTCGAGTATTTTATTCTATTGAGTAATTTAAAATATTAAAAAAAATACAGATCTCGTAAATCAAACGTTTATTTTTTATAAATTACTTAGTAATTTAAGATTTTCTTGAATGTTTAGCTTCTGGTTGGTCCCTTTTAATTGTCCAGCAGTAAGTATTCCGCTAACATATTTAGACTCCATTTGCCCTGGTACCGCTTTTCCATACTAGAAATGTCCTGGTGGAACCTCTCGCCGTGCTTGTCACTGACAGCTCCTAAATTGTCAGGAAAAAAGGTGCGAGTCTAAAAAATGAATCTTGAGTGACATGTTGCAACCCAATGCTTGATATGACAATAAGAGCTTGCTAACCAACTCTCTGTAGCTGTCACTCTTGTGGTTGCCAAAAAAATTTGCATCAACATTTTTAAATGCGTTCCATGCACATTTTTCTAAACCGCTTAAATATTAGTTTTCTTCAAATGTTGAATCTTTTATGAACTCCCTGATTGGAGGGCCAACAAAAATACCCTCTTTTATTTTTGCATCACTTATTTTAGGGAATTTTTCATTTAGGTACAAAAATCCACTCCCACTGCGATTCATTCCCTTCACAATTTTTTTTTATTAATCCTAGTTTGATATGCATCGGTGGTAAAAGCACATTATTTGGCTCTACAAGGGGTAAATACTTTACATTTTTTTGGCCAGGAACTAACGATGCACGCGTAGGCCATGTTTTTTTTTTATTTAGTGATTAGTTCTGTCTCGGCTATCCCATTCACATAAAAAGCAGCAAACTTTGTATAACCCAGCTGGAGTCCAAGTAACAGTGCAACAACTTTAAGATCACCGCAAATTTTGAAGGAATATGTACTGTAATTTATTTTTTCAAGTAAAAGTTTCATATTTTCATAGGTTTCTTTCATATTTGAAGCATGGGCTACAGGTACAGACGGAAGCATATTTCCATTATGCAATAAAACTTCTTTTAGACTTGCCTTCGAAGAATCAATGAATAAACGCCACTGAGAGAGTTCAAAATCTATGTCCAACATTTTCATAATCTAATTTATGTTATTGCAAAACACCAAATCTCCATCCTGAGAAAAATACGTTCTGAAGTGTTGATCTCGGTTCGAAAATAGCTAACTTTTGTATTATGATGTGGCAAATTCCATTTTTTTAGACGAGATCCTAATAGTTCCGACTGCTTTTTTGACAAATTTAAATCCCTAACCAAATCATTTAGGTCTCCTTGAGTTATCAAATGTGGCTCCTTTTCAATTCCTTCAAACTCAAAGTCATCATCCTCGTCAACACATAGACTTGAAGTAGACGATTGTAAATGGTCGTTCTCAACAGACGTTGTTGCAACTGGTATTAGTTCTGGCATTCTTTTACAATGAGAGACTGGTCTTATAGCAGAAGATGCATTAGGGTAGATAACTGTGTTTTTTGTTCTTGTAATTTATACCCTTTATGTCAGTGAGACAAAAATAGCAATCCGTAACGTGATCTTGCTGTTCAGTCCATATCATGGGTACAGCAAACGGCATAGCTCGTGCACCTTTCTTTCAGTCGGTTAAATTTTTCACACACGTTATGCAACAGACATGAGGGGCCCAGAATTTGTCTTGATGGGCGACAGAAAAACCAAAACATTGGTGATAACACTCCAGCACAAAATTCGTAAAATTTCGTTGTTGGTTTTTTAAATGTAAGTTCTCCACATACAACAAAAAGAGTTAGGGTCATTATTACACTTCCTCGACATGTTCACAGGATTAATAAATCACAAAAAATATTCAAATTCAACTACAAATACTTTTATGACGATTTACCGTATCACAACAAATATGAGGCTGACAGATGACAACTGTGATTTAATGATGAGGGTAGATTGATAAAACAAAATTAGCTATCAAAGTTCGTGTGGCAGAATCAGTGTTGACCAGTATCATACAATTTTCGATACTTTCTTAATCTGGGCACGTGATTGACGCTCCCGGTCTCCACCGCACATATCCATATTAACCATTTTCTGAATAAGATTAAGATAATTAGAGGCATATCCAGATAATTGTACTACAGTTAATCCATAAATACAGGCACAAATTTTGTGTAAATTTACTAATATGAGGCAACAGTTGCCGACTACTGATTCGGCAATTCGAAACCACCTCTCGTATAATAACCACATTGGAGAAAAGGGCAAGAAAAATAAAAAAAAAACAAAATTTATAAAATTACATTTATTTGTCTTTACAAATCACAAGTACCAAGACTCGAGACTCACGACCAGATTGAATCCTTCTCTTAGTGATATCGCTCTCGATACTGTTGCATGATGACGTTCTAACTTCCCTTTAAACCTATTCTTACGAGACTAAGGACGCAGACAATACACACGTTTTGGTTACCATTCAGCCACGTTCATATTTACGACACGACAAAAATATTGTCCTGGAGTACAGGAACCGACAGATGGCGGATGGCGGTATATCCACCCGAAACAGTGTTGCTAAAATGCATTAGGGCAGGTGGATGGCAAGCGTGGCTTCATTTCTGCCCTGCTGTGCCCTGCCCAGTGTAGCATTTATGGAATATAAATATACCCCTGTCCTGTCGTATGTCCAGCAGTGGACTTTCTACGAGTGCTATAATGATGATAAAAAATATGTTACGAGAACGTCTACTATTGCAACTAGTATTTTTTTATAGAACACGATGTAATAAACTGAATTGTTTTAAAACGCATTTTTCTAGCTCACAATTGGCCATACACTTTGGTATCGATCGTGTCGTATCGTAACAGATATGAACGACAGACATTTAATGATTACATTAAAAAAAGTACACACGAACGCAATTAATTGCAGCTTAATGTTCTTAAATAGAATAAAAAAAAAACGATATCACACAGTTACAAAAAGAAATAGTTTTTTCGTCCGTCTTACACAAAGATCGATTTAACTTACGCTAAGCCGCGTTTCCACTGCATAGTGACGGCTAATTTACCATTGGACGATTGTCGTCTCTAGCCGATCCCAATAGGGGTTCTTGGCAATGGTCACAGCAACAAGTCCTGCACGATATTATTCGAGCCGTTTTATATGTGGCTATCTCCATTAAAATTCCACAAGCTACAATGAATAGATTTAATGGCATTAAATCTTTACTGATTAGTGGGTACGCGCTTTCAGTCACCTCACAAACAAAATACTTTCATTCATGATCTTAAGATCAAGTTAATTTGAATAAATAAACTAAAATGCTTATTTGTGACTTACATACTATAACGTTAAATAAAGATTACAATGTTTGCTAAAATATTGTCCACGAAATGTATAAATGATTTTTATATTTACATACAATTTAATCGGAAAGAAAAAGAAAAACTAGATATTTATCATTTTTGAAAAAAGTAGGTAACAACTATCTCGGATGAAAAGAATTGCCTTTCTTTGAAATCTTGTTTTTGATTCTTTAAAGGGAGATCTTAACTTTAAGCTTCATTACGAGATGTTGAAAATTAATATCCTGCGCGCCGGCCTTACCTTCTGTTTTCAAAAAGAGGACCAACTAAACATTCTGAGAATATTCTTTAGTATCTTTGTAGAGGCCAAGAGTTACAATTGCCTGATAATAATGACAAACTACAAATACTAACTTGAAACTATTTGCTTCTTTTTTTGTCTTTTCGTGTCATCGAAATTCATCCGATATCAAATTAATAGCTCTAACTATTTTACTAAGATTTAGAAAAACTCAGGTGCAGCAGATAGTTTCAAGTGTCAGCGACTTAAATTGACAAATTTTATAATTACACAATTTTTTGTTTTAATTTAATGGACAATGTTCACAAGGCTAAACATAACCTATAAAAATATGTAAAAAAATTAACGGTATATCCATCCAGTGTAACTCAATAGGGCGGGGATAGGGTGGGGAGGAGCAGCATCCCCGTCGCAAAAGCTCTGTGATTGCCAACATGCTTGCCCGGCGCAGCAATTACAGGCAAAATTTCCCCTTTCATCTGGATATATCCAGTGGACTTCCAATGGCTGTAATGATGACGTCGAAGGCAATAAAATAGATAACAAATTAATGAAGTGCCGAAAAATCTATTGTCTACAACCTTAACCTGACGCTTACCTCCCGCTACATTGCCCAAATATAAGGAATATTTACAACTCTACAACTCAACCCCAATTCAAGCGACATTCTCCTGGATATACTGGAAATGGTTCATTTTAAAATGTCGCAATAGTTTAATTAAAAGCATACAGTAAATATGCAAGTAACATTTCCAAGGTCTTACCAGGAAAAGTATATATTGAATTTCTTCTGAGAACCCATCCACCATTTTTATGTAAGTACGTTTTTTAGCGACAAATGAACTCGCACATACAGGAGATGTGTGCATACACATGTTCTAAATATTTTCTATGTTACTTCAAATGGTGTTTTTTCCTTTTTTTCGACGAACATATTGCTGTATTACTCAAACGTCAATTCTAGCGCCACCGGAGGAAGAAGCTCATTTACGAGCGACCCTATGCCCTATTTACAACTGCGTGCCCCGCGACGCCGACCGCGCGTCTGGCTACCTACGGTCTCCCCCGTAAATCTCACGAGATCTGATCGGGGATCTTGGGACGTGCAATACCATTGTCATGAATGTTGCATTAAATGACGGGCCCAATAATAAATTCGGCAGTTTTATACCTTATGCGCCAAAAATCGTGGGTTCGGTCCCCACCCAGGACAAATGTTTATATGACGTATATTTGTAATTATTCTGTTGCCTGATATCCATAACTCAGTTCAACGTATAATATGTTGTGTGAATTTAATTTAATTAAAACAAAAAAACACGATAACGAAATAAGTTTACGATCTACCGTAGGTAGAAGTTATTTATCTGCAAAGAAAACGTATGCAACACAAAAAGGATGGGTTCTTAGTTATAAAGACAAAGCATTTAAATTTGTGATACAAGAAACTTCAAATGAATGACTTATAATACTTTAAATAGTTAAATGATGATTAATTGATCTATATAATCGTAATTTAAAACTAAGACATGGTC
>JACJUM010004390.1:13598260-13793504 GCA_020976665.1 Heortia vitessoides
TGCTGATTTTAGAAATTGTGGCAATAGCACATAGCGCCTTACTACTACAATTTAGCATTTCGTGGGAAAAAAATCATTTACATGAATTCTATAAAACTAACACAGAATATAAGTCATATGAAATTAGAATAGTACTAAAATATAGGCATGACTAAAAATGTAATTATTAGAATTACAATAAACACTCGCTTTACAATTAAATAAAACACATTTAGGACTCTTAACAGAGTCTCATTTACTTCTCTAAACTTCCATGTGGCCACATTCTTCGTAGGATCGGAAAGGGTCGACGAAACTCAAGGGAGTTTTGCAAAAAAGAGGATGTATGTACTCCGCCGTATACGTGCGGTCGGTATACGGACTTGTGCGCTCAAAGGACAGGGACTGCACGCACTAGGCGGTGAGTACAGTTTACTATCCTACGAAGAATTTGTGTGATGACGATGAATTTTTTTAATATTGATAGATATAACCATAATTATAAATAAAAAATAGGCATGTGTAACATGTATGTTGTAACTCCAACATAAACATCCGCGTAAAAGAAGTGGGTACTAAATCACAATTAAACAGGATTAAATACGTTATGAACTACAGTATTAGTAGTCTAGGGCCCACTCGTTTTCTTGCAGGAACGCGTCTACCACCTCCTTCATAGTGAAGTTGGGGATCAACTGGTCCGCCGTCAACTTCACGCGAGTGACCGGATCAAAATGGCCGACGCGCTAAAGGAAAGGGAAATTTATATTAATAAATGCAAATATTAGAAATAATTATTTACACATGTCAATTTGAAAATATTTATTAACTTTTCTTTTTATGAAATTTATCGTCAAATATACAAAATGTTCAAATGTACAATTTCTTTTTAATAATACTGGTTTCATAGCAAAAAGCAATATTAACCACGAGTAAAACAGAATATACCATACCTCAAGATGTTCCTCGATGTCCTTTCGCTCATAAGTGATCCCGCTGGGCGTTATTACCGGCTCATTTAGAATCTCGAAGCTAATTTTACCGCACAGATAGTCTGGCACGTCGCGTTTCTATAAAATAAAGCACCTCATATTTGGCAATCACGCCGTAATAATATTTTTTTTGCAATAGCAATTAATGCAGGTATACGATCTCCACTGAATGGAATATTTAAGACGTATTGATAAATTAAACACCGTAGACATGTTTGCTAGTAATAAACTAACATTTAAGAAATAAATTATTAAACAATCAATAACATGAACAGTGACAACACATTCTCACACACTCGATCACACACACACGATCATATACATACATAAACACACGCGAAACTTACGCATACACTCACACACACAACACACGCACGTACTCACCATACTTTCTTTATTTATTGTATATAGTAAATGCACATACCAACACTTATTCTTTTCCCTACCTCCTTGGTTTTATTACATACATTATTGATTTTTACATAATTGCACAATTTCGCACACTGCCATATGTAACTTTTAAATGTAATATATGACCAGCTATGTTGGGTTTACAGATATTAAATATTAATATTGAAAACTCATTCGTGGTAAATAAATAAAAAAATCTTTGTTTGTGATATCAGGTACAGGATACCTTTGGCTATAATGATTGTCTAAATAATATAATTACACTAATCTAATATATGTGATTAATATTTTTTAAAAGACATTGGTGATTTCAGTTTTAATGATATATTTAAAACATAAATTAACTCACCCTTCTCCTTTCATCCATCTTTGAGAATAAGTTATTTAGTTCACTAGAATAATTATTCTGAAACAGAAATAATATTTGTTTATGTTTCAAATAATAATAAAATGCAATATATATATTTTCAAATAAGAATATAGCAAGTATACTAACACATTCCTCTTCAACCTTCGACACTTTAGTGCCCGCTTCTTCTTCATTACTATTGTCTAATTTAATAGATTCTATTCTACGCTGCATATCTTCACTTATTAATCTGCAAAATAATATGTTCCATATAAGAAAGTTGTTACAGATATTATAATAGTTTAGTAGATATTTTAAAGATGATAAATAAGATTATTGATTAATTGGCTATGTGGACAGATAACGACTGCAGCGCACAACACGGCAGAAATTGGAAACAATTGTGGATGATCAGCTGTCAAAATGGGCCATGACTGTTGTTGCGTTGTTAACTGCAAAAATAACGGCCTAAATAGCAAATATAAATTTGCTATATTCTTAATAGCGTACTATGAATGAATTTATTCAACCCCAACAGCTTGTGACCCATAAAGGCATAATGCCAAGCCCATGTTTCCTAAGTTGATATTAAAAGAAACCACATTTACATGCAATCGATACATCTATAATGATCACAGTGATGCTGAAATCCAATTAGATATTGCATCTATTTCGAGAGTCATAGCAACAAATACTTCAAAGAACAAAGAAAAGCTGTTGAATGGATCAAAAAACATATAAGGATCTATCAACATCACCAGATGGTCAAGAATTTGTTGATATATTATCAATAAAAGAAGATCAACAACTCTTAGATCTAGCGGGTGTGACATTTAATAACTTCGAGTTCTTGGAACGAGAGTAGAAAGTAAAAAATGTAAAGTTTCTACAAAAAACTGCCTTATTATTATTTTAATGAAAATGAAAACTGGCTTGACATTTTAAGCATTGAGTGTATTATTTGTTTGACTTAACTTCTGCAACTGCCAATTTAGTATTTTGGCCTAATAAAGCTACTGTACTGACGAATTACGTGGGCTCGTATTAAGTAGCTTTTGCCATTATGTCACAGTTCTTCCACATTTCTTACATGCTCGACTAATACTAATTTATTGGCTTTTATCTCAGTTTGTGGTTGGAAACTAATATTATGTGTAATAGTTGCAGTAACCTTGTTTTTATTATTATATTAATTTTACAGTAAAACTATTAAATAAATTACACTTTAATAATGTTAACAATACTATTTTAAACTTTGGTATTATTTATATTTGCAAAGAAAACTAACAATATTTACATTTTTATTATTTGCGGAAGCTGTCGAAGCTTCCACAAATGTTGTAAACGCTACGCGTCGCCACAGTCGCGCACATAGCTAATAGAGTAACTATATCCAACAATTGCCTTAAACATAATGTTGTCAAAGATATAATACAGTTATCACAGATATTATATGGTTATCACAAATATTATACTGTTATCACAGATATTATACTGATATAACAAATATTATACTGTTATCACAGATATGTGTTATAACACTGTTACCAAAGATATCATAATACTTATCTTTGATAATTAAAAAATAAAATCAAAGCAAGGAACTAAAATATTGCCTACCTCCTACCTATTACCTATATATTTAAACCTTATGTAGTTGTCAGATGACATATTCAAATAGTTAAAAAACAGGAAAACACTAACAATTTAGCACAACTGTGTCATAAGTGTCACCTGTTTAAAAAAACTAGGGTATGAGAATTAAATTTTATGTAACAAACAAATTACCTATTCAAATATGTTTGCAATTCAATTTCCTGTGCTATTCGCTTTTCTTCTTGAACATTCCAACGCTTCTTTCGAGCAATTCGCAATTGTGCAGCAATATCATCACCAAAGTTTAACTTCTGTTCGCGAGCTAGGTCACTAGCTGAAATTATGGGTATAGACCATTTTTTTATATACATCATACAAAACTTATACATTTAATTTCATTAATAACATTTAATTTATTCATTTGCGTGGCCTACAAAAATAAAAATAAGAAAGATGAAAGAGCTCTTTTCATTTGGTATCAAGTTCATTATAGATTTCAATATTTACTTGTATCTTTTTTACAGACAGATTTTTTTTATTTACTTACAGACATGGAACTTTTGAAGATAGTAAAATAAATGAACATTGAATTTTATGTAGTTTACTTAGTTGCAGAAACTAAAGAGGATTAAAGAAAACCAACCAACCAATTAACAAAGTCTATAAAAATATAATTGAATCAGTCATTTCAAAAAGCACTTGAGTCACATTTTTTCCAACATGCGTTTTTTTGCTGAAAATGCTTTCTCAAAGGTAGATGCGTATTCTGGGTGAAAACAGCTTAAGTTAATACATTGCTTCCTCTTTTAATAATACCGCGTAAAAGACGTTCATTGCTTAAACAACATTAGTCAATGACTTAAGAGCATGCAGACTTTGTGATTTGCTTAATGAAGGGAAGAGTCCAAAAGATAAGAGAGGATGCCACCCGAAAGCAAATACAGTGCCTCCTGAAATATGCCAAAAAATACACGAACACATCCTCTGCTTTCCTAGGAAAAAGACACATTATGCAGGAAAAGACATAGATTATCTTGATGCACTATATAATATTGATGATGATGATGCATTATATAAAAAATAATATTGGGCCAAATATTAAGTATTTATATCTTTTTTCCGATGGCTGCCCCAGTCAAAATAAAAATAATACCATGTTGAGATTTATGTTGGCTTTGACTGACTCTAAAAGATTTGAAAAAGTTTATTAGTATTTTCCCACACGAGGTCACTTCTTTTTATCAAATGACCGTCCGTGATTTTGAAGTCATAAAAAAAATGTTCTAAAGCATGATCGTATTTACATCCAAGGAGAATACATTGATTTGATTTCGAACTCCAGCTCAACATTAACAGTCATAGAACTAAAAACTAAAGATGTTTTAGAATTTAAGAAATGGTGGCCAAATTTGTACAAAAAAACATGTTTGTCAACTGAATCTTATGGAAAAAAAGTCCAAAGGACCAGAAAAAGTAATTTGCTTCTTTGACATACATGAGTTTTCAGTATGATTCAGATAGAAAAGAAACTATCATAGCCGAGGAATATATTGATGGATTGATCAAACATTCGTTCTCATTAATAAAGAAAATAACAACTTCTATTTCACTTCCATCAACTAAAGCCTATGATTTGAAAGTGCCCATCAATAAAAAAAATAGATGATTTAAAACAAGTTGAAGATAGCATTCTGGAAGAGTGTATGCCATTTTATAACAACATTTTTAGCTGGCCTACTGCAATTGTTGAAAATAATCCAGATGAGAATGATGGAGAATATGACAATGTACCATAGAAATATTAAAAAATAACAAGTTAATGTATCTAAAATGTTAATAAGATTATTTTGAAGTGTAATTCTTAATTATAAGCAATAAAAAATATGATTACTACAATTGTTTTGTTTAAATTATATGCCTTTTCGTTGCTAAAACAACATAAGTCAAGAATTGTTTTTCAGATTTTTTTCATTAATAAACTATTAAGATTATACGCTATTTTAATTTCTTATCACTCAAATACTAAACTAAACATTAAAGAGCCCTTTAAAACTCATTTGTTTGTGTATGAAACAGTTTTTATTGATTTCTGAAAAATTTTAATTCTGTGACTTATGAGGTTTTTGAAATGACCGATTCAATTATAATTTATATGAACCAGAGAGGTTGAGTCACATTTAGAATATACCTCATAAAAGGTTACTTAAACCAATATATTACCAATTTCTTACTACTAGTAGAAATATTATTACCTCGATGCAAGTGTTTTATGGCCTCATCATAACCCTCCAGCTCTACCAATGCTTGGCCTAAGAAGAAGTGGCCTTTAACCTGATTACTGTCTATGTCCAATGCTCGTCGGCAGTCTTGGCATGTGGCATCCCAGTGCTTCATCTTGAGATGACATAGTGCACGATTGGTGAAATATGTTGCTACTGATGGATTTTTTATCTAGAATAATCCCAATTGGTGTTGCTTTGAAATTCATAATTTAAAATGTACATTTGGTTTTATTCGATTTTTTATTTTATTTGGTTATATAATTGAATTTAATGCAAAATTTCTATTGATATGTTTACAGCATATTCAAATTGTATTATTTTACTGGATTTAGAGATATTAAAGCATAAAAGATGATCCTTTGATCTACTAAAGGTATCATTACAATAACTTTGCATTTGCATCTGAACACACTCGAGTGTCTTGTAAACAGAGCATGAAAATTATCAGCACTAACCACCTTCATATACTATTGATTTGTACATACTGCTCAAAACAACAAATTACTGACAAAAAACTTACTATAGCTTTAGTGTAGCAATTCATAGCATCTTCAAACCGCCGCAGACTAAATAATCGGTTCCCTTGTTCTTTTAATTCTTTGTCAGACAAGTTCGCAGTCGAATACATATGCTTACTCATTTTGCTCAATTTATCAATTAACCACTTTAATGAAGAGTTTTCACGGTTATCATTATAGAGCGGACAATCAATTTTACAATGTTTTATGCAAATGTCTAAGCTTAAATTATGGAAATTATTTTTCTTTCTAGAAAAACAAAGTCGTAAATTTTTTTGACACTTATATTTGACAGTATGTTTTTTTCCGTTGGCGTCGAAAATTCGTTACAGTCCGAATTACGTTACGGGTGTAGAGGTGCTAACGTAGAATAGGCATGTAAAAATGTATGAATGGAGCGATTTATTGTTATTTTTCAACGCTATAATTTGACATGATATATTACAATCAAAGTATACAATATAGAAAGATTTCTCAAGAGTGATAAATGTTTATTTTTTATTTGTTCCACTTAAAATACTAGAAACCTAGATCATAAAATATAGGAACGAATACTAAGGTACTACTAGGAAAAATACCAAATTATCTAAGACTATTAATTAAATTTTGTTTGTGTTGTATGTATGCTGTAATTAAATTTAATTTTGTTAGTGTCTGTGTTGTATGTAGATCCACTAAAGAACTGATACTGAAATACTTGATACCTACAGCTTCCTCTGTATCTCCTCAGAGGTACCACACCTCTGAGGTACTGTACAGTAAGTAACAGATCAACCTACACAAATCTATCAAATTTTCACTATCAAATTTGAACACTGTTTTTACAGTGTTCAAATTTGATAGTGAAAAGTTTTTACTTTCCGTAAAAATGACGGTTCCTATACTATTAGCTATGTGCGCGACTGTGACGCTGCGTAGCGTTTGCAACATTTGCGGAAGCTGACAAATAATAAAAATGTAAACATTGTTAGTTTTCTTTGCAAATATAAATGAAATCAAAGATTAAAATAGTATTGTTGACATTATTAAATTACACATACTTCTTTTTTCACAGCAGCAATCCATTTCTTTCGTTTTTCTATTTTGTAGGACGCTCTTGAGAAAATATAAAATTTACATTTGGTATTGAGGCCGTTATTTTTGCAGTTAACAACGCAACAACAGTCATAGCCCGTTTCTTTGCTTTGATTTTGTACTGCAATTAACACTTTTGACAGCTGATCATCCGCATTTGTTTCCAATTTCTGCCGTGTTGTCCACCTTTACTCGCTTTGCACATAGCCAATAGGAGACGGCTGTTAGCGCAGCATGTAATCAGCATTTTTTGTCACTATCAGACAATTGCTGGTTTGTCTGATATATTAAATAGGTCTCAACTCAAAGTACGATATGAGAGAAAAAAGCTTTTTCTTATTATTTCTTAAATTTGCTAAAAATAATCAAACCCTCTACAGGATTTGATTATTATTAGCAATAGGTTACATTCGTTTTTATTGAGATTTTATAATAATTTACTTGGGTTATTATTTATTACCCTATAACTAAAAGAACGTAATAAAGGCGAGTAAAAACAACATGGAAGATTGAGAACTTGATGCCGTATTCAATTCTATACTAAGCGACCACGACTTCATAACTAATCTCCAAGTTTTTTTCAGTGATTCTTATACTGATATTGACGATATTGATTCAAGGTGTACATAATCAAGTCAACAAATTCTGTTAATAGGATCTGACGACACGTGTTATACTCGTTTTTCTAGTCGTCTGCTGGTTCCTGTTCACACGCATTTTTTAAGAAATTTAACATTTCGTTTGAAGTGGTGGAGAAGTGGTGAAGAAGTGGTTAGTTCATGTTGTTTGATTTATTTGTAATTTGTTTGTTGTATAAAAAAATACGCAGACTGCATTGTCAAAAAATTTAATATCGCTAACTTGGCAATCGGGTAACAGTATGTTTTGCAATTTCATGCAAGCCATAGGATGAACGGAGCTAATGTAAACTAATTTAAAATAGTAATCCCTACTTCAATGTAGGTTGTCAGTTTATAATCCATTAGCTTGCAACCATTAAATATTTCTTAATTCCTCGTAATAAGTAGTTATCGGAACTGTATTTTCTTTTTGTCTGAGAAATAGAGAGCATTGCTATTAAGATCACAACGCGGACAATTTAAGTCACTTATGAATTTAACGAATCATTCAAGGAATCATTCAAAGTGCATTACTTTAGGGATTTCTGTTGTCATGACAAATTTCAGGTTGCCAGTAGACAATTTAGATAACTGATAATTTTATTATCAGTCACTTCTGGTAAATAATGCGCTGTGCGGGAAATAGCAACATCTTTGTTTTAATGATGGCCATTTTGGAGATCGTAGGTATTCAAAATAGTCTCGCACACGAACCACAAACTCGGGACTACTCCGTTTAAAGGTTTTGTGGTTTATTTGGGCTTTTTCGCCATTTTAACAAACTTTACCTACCTAAATGTAGAAAACGAAATGAAATGACTTAATATACAAGGCGTCATTTCAATTTATTTATTAAATTTATTTTTACGTTTATCGATTAGTCGGGCCCTAAAAATTTTAGAAACAAGATGTAACCTTGTAACGGAATGACGGAATGTTTATAAATTATCTTAATTACCTTTTGGTTTATTTTCAGTCAGTTCGATTTTATATATACAACTATTGTAATGCAAATTATATTAAAAACAAATTGTCTCAAATAATTTGTAGTAAAGTCAAACGAAAAACGCCCAGCTTGTCTACAATGTTATGTCATCCGTCACTCTAATCATGCTATATTTTAAATATTTTAAGAAGGTAAAAAGAAGTAACGTACAAAATTGGTCTAATTATTTATTAAAATATATAAATTAATGCAATAAAAACAAAATGAAAAGTATAAATATTATTTAAAAAGGACTTTGGTGTGATGGAATCTTAACAACTGGATAAAATTTTGAAATATCTTTAGTCCAAAGTTTATATTTGCTTACATTCTGCGGTTTCGGTATATTCATAATAGTTAAGTTAGATATTTTATTTTTTGGAATTGTATTTTTTCTGCAATGGATACGATAATAAATTATTATAATAAAACACGCTACCTACCTACACAAATCTGTCAAAATTTTGCATTCTACTTTAATTGAGAGCGAGCAATTGAGTTCAACATTCATTGTAAAGTTTTGACTAATCTGTGTAGGTTAATTATATATGAAAATTATATTGCTCTGTGTGCGTACAGTCGATAAATCTCTCTATTGCGATAATAGTGATGCGACACAAAATAAATCGAAATTCAGACAAAGAAGTTCATAGTGTTATTCTTTGAACGTCGTTTACTGAAGTTGTGTTTCAAAATTTAGTAAAAAGTATTTTAAAAACAAAAGCGTAACATAAATAAATTTTACTTACAATATGGAAGGGTCCTCGAAAAGCGGAGTCTCGAGAGGAACATCTAACTTCATCTTCATCAAAGGACAGGGGAAATGCAAATTCGGAAGTTGTAGAACTCCTTCTTCGTCACTCATATTCGACTAAAAATATTAAAAACACAACAGTTAGGTGGCATACATAGGATAGGTATTTTTTTATGAAACTAAAACGCCGTGAGGTACCGACAGAGTAGAATAGTACCTTTTCCTGTACCAATGTGTCGTAAAAGGCGACTGAGGTACCAGAACCGAGAGATGGCGGTATATCCATTCAAAATATTGTAGTTCAAATGCACAAGGCGGGGATGGGCAGCCGCATTCCCGTCGCGAAAGCTGCGCTCTGCGATTACCAAGCTTGCCCAGCGCGGCAATGGGCAACATTCCCTCTTTCTTGGGGGGGCCTATGTCCAGCAGTGGATTTCAATGGCTGCTATGATGACGGTGATGAAAACACACCTTTCTCGTTTTATCTGAAGACTTCGCCTGTTTTATTATATTCTCACACCAAACAGATAAGTTTTCGTCCGCCGCGCCACGTTGATCTAATCGATTTTTCAATTCTGCTAAATTACGGAACGGCTTCTGCGCCTGTAAAGAATTAATTTCAACCATTGCCATTACTGCCCGGTGTGGCATATATTGGGAAAAAAGCTGCAAATGTTTTGTGACAGTCATTGTCCAGCTCTAGACGTCTTAAGGCTAACATGATAAGACTGAATATCTAAAAATTCTGATCTAAATATTCTTTATAAATCATTATTGCAGATCACACAATAATATAAGCCATCTCTTTGCCCGGTAACAATCGAAAAGTCGTACTTTTATTTTTACTACATTATGTAAATATGCTTTTGAATATTTTATTTTAAATACATAACTTCCACTACAAAGTGTAGATTAAAGTATTTATAATGTGACTAATATTGAAAAAAGAATTAATAAATGAGAATAAAACGTGTACGACAATGCTATATCTCAAATATATTGATTGACCAATTTTGAGGTTTGCTTTTTTTTTATTTCACTCATATATTTCTCCTTTTAAATAACCATAAAGTTCAGGCAAAATTAAACTTTACCACAACCGATTTATGTTTCTTCTTATGCAGCATGTGTTTGAATGAATATCCACCAGCAGATTTCACACTAGCTCGTGTGCTCGAAAGCAATTGTTTCTGGCGAGTGGATGTAGCAGCACTGGCGATGGAGCTCGGAGCTCCGACCCGTACTTCCGTTTGGGCAAGTAGTTCCATGCTTGTGTCATAACGGAGCATTAATTCCTAAAAAGTGATAACTGGATTTTTAAATAATTTTCAAGATCGTGGTCGGATTGTAAATGAAAGATCTCCAAGTTCACTATGAAACTATAGGTAATTTGATTAATTTTAAATACAAATGCACGAATTTTATAAAATATTCATGACAGTATTAAAAAAACTTAAAATAAATATAGATCTTAAGATAAGTAGCAGGTTATACGTTTGATGAGTATTATAACAATAATAATGAAAATGTATGTAACATATATAAAGTTAATAAATGCTTACATTGAAATCTACTTATTTTACCTTAAGGCTGTTTTCATTAATATGAATCGATAGTTAAAGCGAAACATAGCTAGGCAAGCTAATGCGTTCGTTATCTACTGCCTGGTAACTATATTATAACGATATCACGTCGCTTAGTTCTTCAGAAGTTTTCACTAGACAAAATCCTAAACTATTCTTAGTATGCCACTAGTACTAGTTCATGCGAATATAATCAAATTTTATTACATTAAAATAAGATTATTGGAGTAACATATATTATCATATTAAAATTCAGCTAACAATAATAATGACGTTTACATTACCTTCACCAGAATCGTACGGGTACTCTACTAACTCTTCCACTACGAGTAGTGTAAGTAACAGGGGAATAGCTCTTTGTAACCTCAGTACCTGCCATTGTCGTTTCTTTGTTTCTGCTTTCTTTCCTCACTGAGATAATACGCAGATTTATACGGACTTTGATGTATTTGTCGACAACGTCAAATCATTAATAGTTAAGCTCGATGTAGAATATTTCAATTTTTGAACTTTATAATTGTGTAATTGGGGTAAAATAAAAAGTAATAATTGGGATTGGGATAATTATGTTAATAAATAGATTAATTTCAATCGGTTTATAAATATAACTACGAACTTTTCCTGGCATCTGGATGTAATATATTTTTTTATCCCTATTTAACACGCGAAACGGTCCGCCGTACGTAGGTTGTAAAGTCCTACGAATAGCATTGTTTTAAATAAGAACGTAATTACACGATTCCCAAATCCGGGTGTATAGATATGTTCTTATGTTTTTTCCTAAATGCTGCGAAATAAACTCATGACTACCTACTATCTGTTTCTAAGTTAGACTTAACATCATAATTATATGTATTCAAGTAGTATATTTGTGATTCCTATGTTGTCTGACGTCCGTAACACAAGTGCTTTATGCGACTTACCACGAAGTCAGGTCAATGTATGAGATGTTGTAGGAATTATTATTATTACTTAAAGCTTTGACGACAAATAGTACAGTCTCATACCCACACGCCAATGTTTGATTTAGAAATAAGTTTATAATACAGCCAATATCGTTTATTACAGTAGAATAAAATAATAGATCATAGGCATTTCACGAGATGGATTTGCGGTTTTATAGCAGTTAGGTCTAACTATCATATAACAATATCAAGCAGATCATTAAGCTTTTTGTTTTTCTTTTATTACTAATCCATAAAGGCCTTCATATGATGAAAAGAGGTTTTACGACGAAAACAATACATGTTAAAATCAAGTATAAGTAGCAAATATAGATTGATGTTGACAGTCATCAGCATAGTATTGCTTGCATTTTAATTTACTCGCTAAATAACAGCATACAATCTACTAGCATACTTCTATAAATGACTCCATGAGTCGCCCTCTCACTAACGCTCAACAGTCACAAACTTACTCAGCCCTTCTCTTTTGCATACAACAATTAACTGTATCTTAAAGACGGCTACTCGTGCCGAGGGATAGGGGAAGCGAGGCTATTGGTTATGTGCAAAGCAAGTAGCGGCTGACAGATAACGACCGCAGCGCACAACACGGCAGAAATTGGAAACAAATGCGGATGATCAGCTGTCAAGTGTTGATTGCGGTACAAAATCAAAGCAAAGAAATGGGCCATGACTGTTGTTGCGTTGCAAAAATAACGGCCTCAATAGCAAATGTGAATTTTATATTTTTTCAAGAGCGTCCTACACAATTGAAAAACGAAAACAATGGATTGCTGCTGTGAAAAGAAAGAAGTAAGTATCATTCACGGCTCATGACATAACCTTAAATTACAATATTACTGGAACAGTGTGTTTATAATGTTTTAAGTGACCGTTAACATGTTTTATTTTATCATTTTAGTGTTGATGGTACACAATGGTCTCCTCATTCTCACGACAAAATTTGTAGTAAACATTTTATTGGAAGAAAAAAATCAGATGATCAATTAAGTTCAAGTTAAGTTCCTACGATATTCCCTAATATATATCGGAAAAATAAACTTAACTAATCGAAGGTATTAGCAAGGTATACTCGTTTCATAGCCTCAAGAACCACACACAGTGTTTGTATAACCACAGATTCAAGAGTATTCATTTTACAGTAAAGCTATTGAATAAATTGCACTTTAATAATGTCAACAATACTATTTTAATCTTTGGTTTCATTTATATTTGCGAAGAAAACTAACAATGTTTACATTTTTTCCGCAAATGTTGTAAACGCTACGCGGCGCCACAGTCGCGCACATAGCAAATAGCCGTTGTCGGTCCCGCTCCGGTCTCGCTTCCCCCATCCTTCTGATGGCGGCTGGAACTGATCTCTCGAGTAATCAATAAATATACCTACTTTACAAGTCAAGGCTATAAAATGTTCTACTTTTAATCATTAAAATAACTTAATCACATATTTGGACCAACATCCTTAACGTAAGGCAAATTTTCACATACTATAAGTATAACTACTTATATCTATGACAAGTCAATATCTGTAAAGACTGATTGACAAAAATTTAACGTTAAATATTGGGTTAAATCGCGTTTACGTTAAAATTTCTTTCACGTTAGAAGTAAAAATGCGGGCATTAAACTGTTACCTGCAGTTTCTTCAAATCTCCGTTAATTTTCTGTCTAGCTATAAGTTCCGCTTTGAACTCTTCGACCAAGTATGCCCAGTACTTGTTCACGCGAGCATAATCACCTAGTTGAGCTCGGGGTAAGTAAGACAATATCATCTTTCCAATTGCTGACGGAAGTAATTGTATCTATAATTTATACAAATAATTACATTATAAGAGTTCTAAGGCTCTCAATTCTAGCTTTGATCAAAGCTATAGATTCTTTATCATCATCTTTATTACAGCCGCCAATGGAAGTCCACTGCTGAACATAGGCCTCCACAGGAAAGGGGAATTTCGCCCGTCAGAGGAACCATAGCCGCGCTGGGCAAGCGTGTTTGTGTTCACCCTAAGCATTTGAGCTACACTGTCTCGGATGGATATATCGCCATCTGTCAGATCTAGCCGCCTCAGTCGCCAGACAGACTATTTTGTTAATACATACACCTACACCTGAAAGTACGTTAAAAACGAACGTACGGAAAACTATTTTAACAACTGTTAAAGCACAAGAGTATAACGAATAACATAAATAATAATGATTTAGTAAGTCTTCAATCCATCTCTACATCCAAAAATTGTTCGTTCTCCTTATTAAAATGTATGCGCAAGTACATGAAAATTACATGGAACTGCAGTTTTAATTTATATTTGACATAAACTCACAAAACCCACGGTTTCAACCACCTCCGGTTTAGGTCTATTGACCTTCCAAATCTTCTGTTTAGTCCCATCCATATATTTAATCTCTACCTCCTCTAGTTTCATGCTGTCACGTATAGTCTTGATGGTGGTATTCCATACCGCTAAATTCTCTTCCAACTAGAATGTTTTATAAGAAATCATCAATATAACTGTTGAATATATAATAAAATAATATTAAAAGAAAGTGCAGCGCCATCTATCGCAAAAATGTGTAGTAAATGCATATATATGCATATTATGTACTCTCTGTTCATTCCCATCAACGGTGACTTGAAATGTCATATTCTAATATCCTCTAACATTTATGCGTTTATTGCCCGAAAATACTCTTAACGGTTTTTAAGCCGTCTTATGTAAGCAAAGTAACAAAAAAAATTATGCCTCTTAATATATTTAATATGTATTCTAACTTCTTTTTGAGCTTGTCCAGGTGGGTTGACACTAGGTAAAGGTCCTGAAGTCTTTGGGCGTTGCTGAGTGGTGTCTTTTTTATTCTAAAAATTATAACAAGTATTATTTAGTACACATTGTAAGAATTGTCTTGGTGGGCCATTAAAATAATAATTTAATTTAGATTTCTTTTTTCTTTTGATTCGATGGTGTCGGCTGCACGCACGAAAAACCATGACTCATGCGGCGTTACCCCGCTCTGAGGCGTTCCGTTTAAGGCTTGAAGAGCAAACGCGGGACGAGCGACAAAGAGGCATAATAGGCCCCGCGTTCGGCAGCGTTCGAGATCTGTCTATCTCGTACTCGAGTGAGCGATGCGCCCGCGCGGACAGCTGCTATAGAATAATACATTTTCATAAATAAAATTAAAACGTTCTTTTGAAAAATGCAACTATTTCATCAGTATTTTCTTATAACGTTTTCACGTTTAACTATCGTCAGTAAGCCGACTTTACAGACAACCGATTTTTTTATATTATGAAGTTAGCTAATAAGCATACGGTCCGCTTGATAGTAAACGTGACCACAGCCTATAAAAACTCGAAGAACATTCACAATAAATTTTATTCGATTAATTGTAAAAATAGCAAAGTTTCATACTAACTTTGCACCTCCGTTATAATCCCTTAGGGGGTTAATTTTTGAATTTTTTTTTCGTATATTAGTGCTTGCCTACGTTATATAAGAAATCCCTGTAGAAAATTTCAAGTTTTTTACCCTTAAAGTTTAGGCCCCGCGTAGATATGTCAGTCAGTCAATTAGTCAGCTTTTCTTTTTACAGTACATTGAATTAACTTAAGGTACAAATGTGGATGTGAGGACGATTATGCATGTTGAAAAACGATTTTGCTAGAACTGCAGAATCGCGCCAATTGCAGGCCGACCTCCAGCTTTAGACGTTACAGCGGATAAGATGATGAGGGTGAAGAAATAAATTCCCAGGGGATACCCAATCATTCCCTCTGGAAGTCAATATCGGCAACATCGTATTCGAAGGCCTTTGCCTTCCTTCATTTCACCATCCGTGGATCGACTATAACTGGAATGAACTAAGCTACAAGAACAGACAGATGGCGTAATGTCCATCCTAAACTTTAAATATCGGTGCAATTATAATTTATACAATGGAATCATGACAGGTTGTAAACATACCTCGGCAGGTTGTGATGGGCGCTGCGGTACTCTTGGAGAGTCATTAACCACAATGCATTCCTTAATATTCTGCAGCATATCTTCCCGATACTTCTCGTATATCCCCAGTGCAGTCTCCCACACTTCCCATATCGCTGGCCCTCCAGCTATTATCAACAGTTCTGATAGCACTATAGCTTGGGATTCCTGATCAAGAAAACAAATTTAACATCAAATTCTTCTGCACTAGACCATAAAAATCTTTTAAATTACTATTAAGTTAATACAAAAGTAGAATAAGTAATTTAAAATTAAAAATAAATAATTTCATGAACAACATGAAGACCAGCAAGGAAAAAGGTAGGAACTAAAAAGTATTTCTAAAGAAAGTGGACTCACATCAACTCAGATAAACCCAGATCAGGTGGATTCTACAGATATATACTAATATTATAAAGCGGAAGTTTGTTTGTTTAAACGCGCTAATCTCAGGATCTACTGGTCCGATTTGAATAATTCTTTTTTTGTTGGATAGTCCATTTATAGAGGAAGGCTTTAGGCTATATGACATTACGCTGAGACCAATAGGAGTGAAGCGTCAGTAAGAAATGTTGCAAAAACGGAGAAAAGGCTACTATACCCCCCAAAGTCACTATTCTACGCGGACAAGGCCGCGGGCACTGCTAGTATATAATAACAGCTTTTACTTTGGTACCTACGTGGAGATTCCACCTACATAGTACATTGTAGGAAAACTTTCCAAAGTTTATGATCTTTATTCTATTTAGCATTTATACTATAAACAACGTGGTAAAAAAACATCTCATACCGGATCTAGGCTTAGAAACCACAGACGGTCGTTTCTCATCGTCTGAGCGAGACTAGACACGGGCTGCGCGGTGCGGTTGTGATCGAGCGGTGCTTGATCGTAAGTACTCCACACTGGGTTACTGCAAAATATAGGTACATTAGTCATTTGAAGTTTTGTTATTTCTTCCCGCCGTTACTACGAGAATTTACCTTAACGATATCGTATTAACAATACAGTCATGTAAATACACTTGTTTTAAACTTTTTAACTTTACATTTTAGTCTAATCAAAAAATTGTATGCCATGACCAAGGCAAATACGCTGAATTAATTGTTAGGCGGTTACCGATTTAGCGTGCTATGCCTTGGATATCCCTAAAAACCTCATTCCACATCTGGAGCATTCATGGCACTTTTGACAAGCAGAGTACGCGTCTGTTTATATTCCAATATATAGGGTCGAACTGATATCGAGGAGTTCCAATTAAGAGATGACAACAGTATTAGAGAGAGGATCAGACTTGTGTCTTACTAACCTGGATGCAGAGTGCACAGCATCTTTAGGCCTGCAGTTCCAAATACATTTGAGAACCAAAGACAAAGCCCATGCACTGCGTAGATCTTTTAACAATACCAGGAGGTATTTCTTCTTGTTTGGCCACGAAACCCTGGTAAACCAGAGCTTCGTCGACATGATATGGCGGCTAAAGCACAATGACTCTTCTGAGTTATCGTCTTTTTCTGCAATCAACGAGAATGTAAAAGTGTTAATTCTACTAGCAAGATCCATTATACGAGTATATAAATCTGAAATAACGTACTTCAAATGCTTCAGGGCGGGAATAGGTAGCAGTATTTCCGGCACGGTAATTATGGGCAATATTCCTTCTTTCCCGTGGTCTTTCTGCTGCTATTATGATGTACTAGCGAACCACCCCGGCTTCGCACGGGTGCATTTAGGATAAAAATTGGGAAATGTATGTTATCCCTAAGAGATGGATATATACCACAGCGGATTTTTGTAGACCTTTTAATGATGTACAATACTATAGTTCATTATTTTGATCTATCTCGCCGAGTTCAGGCAGCGTTTTCAATGTAATTGCTAATAAATGTTTATATACAACATCATATTAGAAACTTTTAAAACTGCCTGCGTTTCTCTAAAACATATAAAACTACTTCTAGAATCGCTCTATATATTAAAAAGCCGCTTCAAAATCCCTTGCGTAGTTTTAAAGATCTAAGCATACGTAGAGAAAGATAAACAACGGAAAGTGACTTTGTTTTTGTAGTGAAGACAAAGCACTAATTAATCTTTATGTGATATCGAGGAATTGCTATATTTTGCCGATGCTTCACTTAAAGTAAACTATAAACGTTTTAGTTTACTCTACTCTATAATGTATTATATATAAATCATATAGTTCATTGATGAAAACCCATATTACACATAATCCGTTAAATAACAATCACATAATATTTTACAGATAGACAAATGAGCCATGATGTATAGTAAAAACCTATAAATGAGAAAACTACATACCGTATAGCATATCAGATATAATTAAATCATTTATTAAATGAACTTGTCTAGTCAAATCAGTAAATGAAACCATTATTGAGTTATTTAAGTAAAATGTAAGAAGTATTGTTTATAAATTATTTTTTCCGTGAAATTTCCTTCAGTTCAAAGCTGTCAAATAACATAATTATTCATAAAGGTTCGATATTCTTGTCTTTAATTCGTATAAAATACCAACATGTATACATACATATTTTATAAATATTTTTATAAGAATTAAATTTAGGCATAATTACGAGGAAGTAAACAGTAGACTAATAACACGATTATAATGCCGTCAACATTTCCAACGTTCATTGATTTATAACGGGGCATAAAAAAATTACAATCAACTGCGACTTCGTAATTGCAACACAAGGCACAGAATAAACTCTGTCACGCAATTTACTTCAGACCCAACGCAGGGTCACATCACAATAGCCGCGCGGTTCCTCTACGTGAACCTCCACTTAACTGTACGAATGACGTAGGATAAACCTCCTTAGAATCAGTTCGAATCTGTCAGTCGTCTGCCATGACGCGAGTGGAAACGCGATGTCCATCGCAATCAATTACAATTAAACCACATCGCGCTAATTTGGTGCCCTTCCTTTCAGTGATTGTGTTAGTCACTGTCAGCACCGCCACGTATTTCGTGGTCAAGAGGCCCGCGGACTCTTTAGGCGACCCGTCCGATCAATTCGTGGTGAAGACTATTCCAAAGACCTACACGAAACTTGAGGGAGTAAACCCAGAAGAGCGTGAAGTGTTTCAAGGGTTCCGGACATCTTTTCTACCCCATGAGGAAATAGTACTTGCTCGCACAAATTTAAAGAACAAAAAACAAGTTTTTGAGGAAAATTTGACAAGTGACATATGGAGCGAGCAACGGGCGCCTGCAAGGGTTAAACGAAAAAGCCATTTCACCTTGTCTTCTCAAGATTACGAGTACGTATGTCTTCTTATTTTTTATGTTGTTGTTTTCTTTCCTTTTTATCGCCTTAGAAGAACCAAGAAACCTGAGTGCGACTAATAAAATATATTTTTGTAAATAAGCACTGACCAAAATCCGAATCAGATTTTTTAAGACTTCGCAAAGTCGTTAGATAACAACAGTTATTTTTTAATATAACAAACGTATTTTTGATAATTTTAATAATAAAACAATATTATTTAATTCTATTTTAGGCACGAAGGCCCGTTGCGTTATACGCGCATATACGAAAGTGAAGGCGATGATCCTGTCGAAGGCGAAAACGATGATGAAAATGACAGTTTCAATGACAGCGTCTACGATGACCTTGACGATTCTACCGACGATAATCGACGGGCTATTGAAAGGTAAAGACACCATAGCAACTATAAAAAATTCTTTTGCTGACTATGGCAACAATTCTCAAAATTTGCCGTATGGGTCTGAAATCATCAGTTATCATAAAAAGGAAAAGAGGTGTAGGTTTAAATCAATTTGATCGAATAGTTCAGATGTAAGAAAGCGACAGTCGGTTTCGCATTTTTGATATCATCATATAAGCCTTAGGGCTTCTAATGCGAAACTTGCTTCAATGTTTACAAAGATTTCGACAACTGATTTCCGATAGGATTGATTGTATGCAACCAGCATCCAGCGAGATCCTGCGACTAAGTCAGATCATCTGTTCACCTTGCACCCACAAGACATCCTACGCAGCGCTTTCCAGAATTTAGATATATAAAGATTCTATATTCCTTACAAGTTCCACCTAATGGCATATTAAAATAACAGTTGAGTTAAGAATTGTAAGTGAAAAACTTCTGAAAATAGCACGCACCAAGCCTTTAACCTAATATCCTTTAAACCGATGTTATCGTCATCGCTAGACCGTGACTAAAACATACAAACGACCCATCTCAAAATCCATCTAATTGGATTTAAAATTCCTCGATGTAAATGTCAGGATACCGTGACTGTTATGTTAATTACATAACGTTTACAATATGCTCAAAACTTTAATAAGCCCCAATACAACGATTGATCGAGGAAACAGGTAGCAGAAAACACAATTTAGACCTTCCTTTTTAAGGCTCAGACAATAGAGTCATACACATAATAAGATTGGTAATCATTAAGTTGATTTACAGCATTGTGCAAGAAACGCACGTTGATCGAGGACCGCTGGATGACATCGTGGAACAAATTCGAGGGCAACCTGAGCTCGAAGAAGAGGAATTGGGCTCATCAGCAAACGTGTATAAGCGCACAAAATCATACACTGGTCAGTAGGAGAATATGTCCTAAGATAGTCATCTGCTTAAGCCGAATGTGAAGTCGGTAGATAATATCAATTGTCGACATAAATATAGACCATCTCGGTTTCCGGACAGACACGCTGATCTAATAAGCGGACATACTTGTCATTCATCCCCAGCAGTGATATAACTACCAAAAATATTTAAGGTATTCTGTTAATAAACGCATATTCCAAGTGAATATGTTACTGACCTTTTTGATGTTTTAGAAACGGTTACACATCGAGCAGCCATTGCGATTCTTTTTTTGTAGGGTTTTCTTAAAACATAATTACGAGCCGATAGATACGTGGATGTTTTTCCTTTACAAATTTGTTTATAAAACTGCATTTAGCAATTAAAATTGTCAAGTGTTATTTTAATTATTGATCTTATAATAAAGTACAAATTACCTTATATTCATATATTAAAAGATATAAGTTAATCTACCTCTGCTTTGGCTATCATAATTAATATTCTTACCATTAACACTGTTTTGGTAATGATAGAAATGTAGGTCATCGCTCACAAACTTACTTGCACAGAATAAATATAGCTCTTGAATGATAGAGGGTAAATTGAAGTATGTTCTATGATTTACCACCCTAGTTGTGTACAATGAATATGATAAAAAATATGGTCTATAAATCTTTAAATAAAATTACCCTATTATCTACCCTGAATATGTGTGTATAAATATTTTTATTTAATATGTATTGAGGCATTAAGCACTTCAATAATATTAATCTAAGATTGGTTTTTTGTAAACTATTATTGTAAATCAGCCCTTACTCTTTTAAGTACATGAGACTAAGTGCTTAGTATATTAACTGTACGTGCATAGCAGAACACTTATCCAATTGAACGCTGGCCCATATAAGTCAAGGTTAGGTTTTACCCGTGAACCTTTGTGCAAGTTCTCATAACTGAATTGAACTAGTAAGTAACATGCCTCAGGCTGATGGCGCATTCAGTAGCATCCCTATGTTGTGCGACATTGGTCGTGAGTTCGATCCCCATCCAGAAGAATAAATCAATGAGTGAATTGTGAATTGATTTTACAGGTATACATGCATTTTGGAAAGGTCAAGGTGATAAAGAAACAATTCGACATACTCAAGCAAATATTATGAGGCAGTACATGGACGCAGAGGCTGATCCATGTCACGATTTCTATCAGTACGCTTGTGGTAATTGGGCAACACTTAACCCTATACCCGCTGATAAAGCTGGGTAAGTATAAACATAGATATTCAAATCAGATTTAATAAAATAGAGGTAAATTTTTCTTGAATAAACGTCCACAAGGTTATTAAAATCATAAATCAGTCCTGGATACTTAACTTTCTACAGTATAAACGTCTGGAATCAGTCGCTCTAAAAACCTAATAGGTAGTAAGTACATTTTCAATAAATAAGTATGTATGATGCTGTCAATACTCAATTTTGTCATGGCTAGTAACATCTAAAAGAGGATTTTGAGATTTCAGGACCTTATATAAATAACTATTTTTATTACAGCTACGACACATTTGAGATGTTAAGAGAAAACTTAGACGCGGTTCTTAAAGAGTTATTAGAATTTCAACCTAATGAAAATATTGAGAGCCTTTATCCTGGACCCCATCTGGATTTAAAAGATAATTTTCTTCAGCAATTGTTTTTCACCAAACAAACAGTAGGAGGCGATGACATCGAGTTATACGTTGACATGATTGAAAGTAATTTTAGAAGAGTTTTTAATAAATCCACAGCTGCAGATAATCACTATGACTTAAGCAACAAGGATGAGAAATCGGAGATAGTGAATCGAATTCGAAGATATTTGGATAAAAAGACGCAAAAACTTTTACGACCAATGGCTAAGATTAAGCAGAAGTTTCATAAGTATTTTTATAAAAATAATGGTCTGCTCCGCACGAAGCGCTCTCATATAATAGCGGAGAACAGGCACAAGACAAAATATGTATATAATAAGGAATCAGTAAGAGCTAACAGAGCTAAATTTATTTCGAAATATGCAGGAACAAACAACAAACAAACAAAAAGAGAAATAAGGGTGCCAGATATTATTACTGAAGATCTTACTTCGACAGAAGCTTTTGTAACAAAAGATGATCCAGCCAACGGAGATGCTACACTAAAAGCACGGTTTTTGTTTAAATCCTGTATGAACTATGAGATATTACAAAAACGTGGACATGTTCCTCTTCTGGATTTGTTAGAACTTTTGGGAGGTTGGCCTATATTAAACCCAAAATGGAACGCTACTAGGTTTGATTGGTTAGAGCTTATGGCTAAACTTAGACTGTATAATAACGATATTTTAATTTCGGAATGGGTTGGACCCGACATCAAAAATTCTGACGAGTTTGTTATCCAATTTGATCAGACGAGTCTAGGTAAACGTATAGCAATTATTGTTTACACTTTTTTTCACACCACCCTATTATAAATGAAGGAAACAATAAATTTTCTTCTAGGTTTACCGACGAGGGATTATTTTTTACAAGATGTTAACAAAATCTACCTAAACGCTTACAAGGAATATCTGGTCAAAATTGCGCTTCTTCTTGGCGGTGCTCCCAAATATGTGAAGAAAACTGCAGATGAATTGATACATTTCGAAATAAAGTAAGTTTTTTACGTAGACGCGAAATTTGCAAATGATCCAATAAATGCCAAAATTACTTTTTTTTTAGACTCGCGAAGATAACATCCGCGCCCGAAGATAGAAAAAATGTCTCTGAACTATATAAGAGAATGCCACTTCACAAATTGGAAGAGTTAGTACCTCAAGTAAAGTGGAAACGATATCTCTCAATTGTCATGAATCGAACTGTCAAATCTGATGAGACAGTAGTATTATTTGCACTAACCTACGTAAGGGTAAGTACCTAATTTTATTAATGGAAAGTCCCCCCAATTCTATGCCATTTTTCACCAAGTAGGTAAAGAAAAGACCATATCTCGCGATACTCTTTAAAAGTTTAATAGTTTCTCATACTGTCGTGTTTTGTTTAAGCATTTAGTGCAATTGATAGAAGAGACGGATCCGAGTACTCTAGCAAATTACCTGCTGTGGCGATTCGTGAGGCATCGAGTCAACAACCTTGACGATCGATTTCAATCAGCTAAACAACAGTAAGTACGTTTGAAATATATAAGCAACGCTCGAGGGTCACTAGGTTACCTATGATATTGCCGATACGTACGTGTTCAATATATTGTTTGGTTTACTTAGCTTGAATTTAATTGCTCTAGCCTTGCTTTAAGACAACGGTTTGTTTGCACCGAAGCCAGTGGGGATTCCATTGATACTAACTATTTAGTATCGATGGAACCTTTAGAACCACCAGTTTTTCTTGTAGGTTCCTTTGTGGTAGCTCGTGTAATGAGCCTGCATTAAACTTAGTTTTAAAACCCGTCTGGTGCCGGTAGACTAGTATAAGGTAGGCCAAATTATATGTTAGATATCTCTTATGATCCCGCAGGATCATCAGGGTCATCAGTATTATAATTATAATACAACTAACTATTGCCCGCGACTTCGTCTGCGCATGATTAGTACTTCAAGGAGCCTATTTTCTTTTCCAATCGCTCACATCTATCTTTATACACAACAAAATAATTAAAATTGCTTCTGCGGTCAACAGAAGAGACTCTAATCACACAAACTGTTATAATATCCAAATGAAGTTGTATAACTTTGGTGTCACAGGCTGAGAGTCCACAAAATAAGTGATTTTATACAGAGACAAAAGTTCATTCTTGTCTGTATATCGAGCACAACACGATTAAAAACAGATTTGCGGATGAAATTTGGCAGGTTTTGGGGTGCATACGATATTTATCTTTATATATTAGTCTTAGCGTTATGTTTTACAGCCTTTAGCCTTCCTCGATAATTAAAAATTATATAGAATAATAGATAAATAGGCTATCCAACAATGAATTTTTTTTAAATTGGTCCAGCGGTTCCTGTGATCACCGTTCAAACAAACTATTCAGTTTTATAATATTAGTAGGTATAGATTTAGTACTTCATATTTATTTTTATTATTATTGACAATTCTTGTTCAGTTCAATTCTTGTAATGGGCCTACTTGAATAAAGAACATTTCGATATATTTTGATATATTTATAGAAAATGAATAAAGATATGTTGTAAAGCGTTTCTAACAACTTTTTTCAGATTCTACTTTATTCTTTTTGGACGTGAGCAAGCACCACCCCGATGGAAGAACTGTATATCTCAAGTAAATTCTAATATGGGAATGGCGTTAGGAGCAATGTTCGTCAAAAAATATTTTGACGAAATGAGCAAAAACGATACTCTTACTATGACTAGGGAAATACAGCAGTCTTTCAGAGAATTGCTTCATATGACTGACTGGATAGATGACAAGACAAAGAATCTAGCGGCCTTCAAAGTGGACGCCATGATGCTCCGAATAGGCTATCCAGACTTTATATTAGACAAGACAGAGTTGGATGAACGATATGTGGAAGTGAAAATTCATCCAGACAAATACTTTGAGAATATTTTGAACATACTACAGCATTTGACGAAAATGGAACAATCAAGGTAAATTGTCATCATCACTTTTAAGATCTTTCTAAATGTAAATTTTTTAAAAGATCCTAATGAATACCTGTCTAAGTAATATATGTGTTTGCATGTAATTAGACGTGGCGTACCTTCAATTTTGTTGTCATCCTCAGAATTGGTCAACCTGTAAACAAGAGTCTCTGGAACACTGCCCCAGCTGTAGTAAATGCGTACTATAGCCGCAACAAGAACCAGATAATGTTTCCAGCGGGCATATTACAGCCACCCTTTTATCACCGGCACTTTCCTAGATCGCTAAATTATGGAGGCATCGGGGTTGTTATTGGTAACTGATCAAATTATTAATAACCATAATTTATTTCTATGAAAGACCAGTTTCCAAAAGGCTCTATTCCATTAAAAAAATAATCATACCTACCACTCATTAATGAGCGACTTGATATGTACAATCCTCGATTGTCCTGCGAGGCATCCACGAAAACCCTCCCTCAGAGACCACGGTTTTGTAAGAGTTAACATTCATATTGTCTATCTCTTATACCACCAATGATCATTTTACTTCAGGTCACGAGATAACTCACGGCTTCGACGATAAGGGTAGACTTTTCGACTGCGATGGCAATTTGCACCGGTGGTGGTCAGACACTGCAATCGAAGCCTTCCACCGTCGAGCTCAATGCCTTATTGATCAGTACGGACAGTATGTCGTGCCAGAAGTCAATATGAAACTGGATGGGGTTAACACCCAGGTTATCAATGGTTCATTCCTATTATTTTGTATTGTTATTTAAAATAGTTTGATATTTAATATTTCTACTGAAGCCTAAATCTCTAAATCCCCAGTAACATTTACTTTCATCTTACCTTTTCTTCGAGATCTACCGTTGAGAGACTAATACAATTTGAACGTTTGATGAAAAATGTGATATTAGGAATTGTATGTTCTAGGGAGAAAATATAGCTGATAACGGGGGTGTAAAGCAAGCATTCCGTGCATATTTGCATTGGCTTCAGAAACACGGTGCAGAAGGCGAGACATTGCCTGGACTAAACCATACACATACTCAACTCTTCTTTTTAAACTTTGCTCAGGTACGTTACGATACCAATTACTCATCACATTATTTTGTAAGAACCAACACATATATAAAGTTACCATACTATAATAAACAAAATTAATGGTTAGACTTTTTTATTGCAACACTATAAGTTGAATAAAATTTTAAGGCCCGCTGACATAACAAACACTATTCATATTTTTAATACCTACATAGATCACTTTCCGGGTACTATTTAAACTGAAGTCATACTACCCTTTATAATTATATCATACCTATATCTCGACATGCTCTAATTTATACATATCCAGTTACGTATCCAAACTAAAAATGCTACTGCTAGTACACACGATTTCGTATCGACCCATCCTTTAAAAAAACCAGATTCATTTAAAAAAAATAATCCAAGAAATACTCACAAGAAACAACATGATCTGCTCCGGAAAAAACTTGTAATAAACGCTATACATTTCCAGGTTTGGTGTGGAACGATGCGGCCCGAAGCTATGCGCAATAAATTGAAGACAGCTGTACATTCTCCAGGCAGGTTTCGCGTTATAGGCACCCTGTCCAATTCTCACGACTTTGCTAGGGAATTCAACTGTCCACCTGGATCACCAATGAACCCGACAAATAAATGTACCGTGTGGTAGTAAACGTTACTCTTTGCTGACGACTAAACCAACAAACTTTAATCATTTTTAGTCGATATTACATTTGCTTGATATGTTCGTATTTTGACTTTGCCGGGTCATGAATGAATTTCTAGTACTCATTCAATTCCAGCTGGATAAATGGCTTAATTTTAGATTAATCTAAGGCAAAAACGGCAACTATCTATTTGATTGAATTAACTGCTGAAGCGTCTGCAGCTATTAAGTAATATTTTATATTATTTATGGTGATATTTACACAGTAAAACCAAAGCATATTGTGATAAACGTTTTAAATATTATCGGGTATTTAAAGTGCCTAGAATAATAATTTCTTTATTACATACATTTACCGTAAGATTATATTTGTACCTCACAATATTTTTAAGAACTTATTTAGAGAAATATCAAATAAAATATAGTTTGAAAAAATAAAAATTTTATTCATAAATTAACACAAACACTGTAGACGATTTAACCTAGATCACGAACATTTTACAATTTTCAATTAGTACTGCTATATTAGTCATAATTAGAGATCTCAAACTCTAGGTGTACTAATAATAATTATCAATTCTATGGCACAAAAATGTACCTTAATAGATGTACTTACATAGCAGCAGACTATGAATATGTAGTAAGTCTATTGACAGCCCAAAATTTTAAATTTCGGTTAGAAATTCGATTGACACTTCAGAATTTGGGTTGGCACCAGCAAGGTCTTAATAAACATAGTTGCGAACTTCGATACTCTGCACATCGTCGTGGCTCCATAGAGTCTCGACTTCGTTGGGGACGTCACGTGCCGAGTTGATGCAGTTCCTTCGCTCCCATCGCGTGCGCACCAGTCGCGCGATCTCAAGCCAGAGCCGGGCTTCTAACACTGGATATATTTAATGTAAATTATTTAAGTGTCAATAGCCTTTTTTTATCTACCGAAGTAAACTGCCGCATTGCTGATTTCTAGTTTATAGGATGCCATAAAATTACTGGATAATGTGACATAATATTTTCATGTTACACAGATGAGTGACGCACTAGCGATTTCGTTATAATCTATGAATTACGATGAACTTGCCGTGAGATACCGTCAGTGTAGAATTCGTCCCATGTACCAGGTGTCTTAAGAGACGGCTGAAGGACCTGAACTGACAGGTGGCGGTATATCCACACAAAAAGAGCTCATATGCAACAGGGCGGGAATAGGCATCAGCTTTCTTACCCTCTTACTCAAGATACGCTCTGGGATTGCCATCACGCTTGCCCAGTGCAGCAATTATGGGTTAATTCCCCCTTTTTTTGAGTGGAGGTCTATGTGGAAGTTTTTAAGGCTGCCATGATGATGATGAACAGTCAACAGGTCTATAGGCTAAAGTGACACTTGTAGTTATCCAACTCGTAAGAATTTTAATGTTTGTACTAGTAATATAAAAAAGGTAGTCGGAATAGGAACTCTTCACTCTTCAAGCATATTCAAATAGTGAATTTATACTTTCTTACAACACATTTACTAGAGCCACTCGTAATTCCACAGCAATATGAGAAAAAAAAAGAATAAGAAACAAAATGTTAGTCAAATATAGAAGCTACACTGATAACGCTAATTTTCTCTATTAAACTTATCACGGAATACCCAGCAATATCACGGAATACCTTCTGTAAAGTTCATACAACAGTTCCAAAATCAAATCTCTACATGTCACCTCACCCTTTCTGAATTGGTCAGAAGAGCAAGATAGTGTTGAGTTTGATTACGATAGTGAATGACAGCTTTAAATCCCAAGAAGGCCGTATACCTATTTGACCAACTACTAGTACAAAAAAGAACTTACAGAAGAGGAACGAAAAGGCAGTCAAGAAAAGCGGATTGATGTTCCCGTTGACTACCGCCATGGTGTAGAGCAGGGCGACAGCTGTCGGCGCTTGCCGCAAGAATAGCCCGCGAAGAGTCATGCCCAGCCATGGTAAGAATAAATACTCGCTCAACGGTGACCGCTATTTTAAACATACAAGAATAAACAGTATCAGTTATCTGTCTTATGTTTCTTCAATAAGCGTTTGTATTAATAACTTAACTACTACATTTTTGCAGGTAGAATTGATGTTGACTGTGAAATTATATTCCCTCGAATTTAGATAATAGCCGAACTGTTGGTGATTAACGATATTACACAGTCCAGGTTTCCACTAAAATCTATTAGGCTTTGTCTGATTTCCTGTAAATGAGTAGATCAGAGAGAGCCGTAAGATATTCCTTGGTAGCGTGGAAGTGTGACATACGTAAGGCGCGAACTTTTGAGGTGGGTAAACCATACATATTATGAGTATTGCACTTATCGACATCCTGAGGACGACTCTCTCTACCCTGTTGCGACTATTGCCTTCCAAATGCATCGCCTAATTTGTGTGGGCCAATAAGTTACCGGCGACTCACCGTTTCGCCTCATTTCGCCAGTCCGTATACCCCAACCCTATTACCCGGATCTTTTTCTTTATTTATTTATCTGTAATTTGCAATAGTTCTTGCATCTACCTCTTAGTCTACAATGAACTGCTAATATACAATTACATCTCTATTTCTTTATTTAATCTATTTTTTATTTACATTAATTGATTAAATTATTTGTAAACTTTACCAGTAATCATTCAAGTAAGTACATATTCAATTTTAAATCATTAACAAAAACATGAAACTATTTCGAGACAATGTTGGAGTCTCAATCTTGCTATAGTTGTTGCGGTGATAGTTAGTTTACACAAATAGTACTTGTATAGCTTCAAATATATATTTTTTTTACATTTCCATTTAATTGTTAACTTTCATGGTTTTGGGGTCTATGTACTCTTGAGTATTGAAAGAGTTATGTTAACATGTGTAAATGACTACGCCGTATAAAGGTCGTTTAGGTGTGTCGCACACTCAGTTTGTTTCGTGTTCAGAACGGCAAGCCAAACCGACGGTGGTATAGTTTGTTTCTGTTCTTGACAATTGAATAAATAAATCTTAGGAAATAGATTTTTTGTGCAAATTTAACCGTGAACAACGTGTCTTCCGGGAACCTAATACAGTAAGTAACATACTAAGGGTGCTTTGAACGATTCATTAACTGCTCATAATAAAACATTTTTAACGGCTATCTGTCTCCTATATATGCTGTTTATTTAATAAATTATATGTATGTTTTTGACGTGACAACGTCTTATAAATTGGTTTGCCGGGTGACACTTCAAGAAACTGCGTTACGCTCCGCTCACGTTATGCGCACAATGAGAGCAAGTGAGAGGCACGCGTCCCTTCCACTCGGGCATGGTTAGCCCGCCTAAGAGCGAGAGAGACAGAGCGAGAGAGATAGGCATACACACCGGTTCATGTCTTGCGCTTCTATTTCGCTTAGGCGCCTGCAATCTGCATATTCACATTAAAATTATTTTACCACTCAAAGTCGTTGTCACGTAAAACTTTCGCCCGTATACCGACTTTACAGGCAACCAATTTTTTTAACTGGATAGATCGATTTAATAGGAAGGACAAATGAATAATATAATAGAAAAATACTAATAACTTTAGAATTGTCTAATGTAATGTCTTAAATAAACACCTTTTTATGTGATTACATTGCAAACGCTGGCTGAACCCTTCAATATAGATCAAAATACTATAGTATTGTACACCATAAAAGGTCTACAAAATATTCCGCGGTGTCTTATGTCCATCTCTTAGGGATAACCCACAATAACTATATATTTTACGCTTTCCGCGGATAATATATGGTTAAAAAGCCGGGGCGGGTCGCTAGTTAGATATAAGGTAAAGAGTTGAGTAAAGTGCGATCTCAAAAATAAATATATACAAATTATGTAAATGGTTGAAATATATAAACTCATTTATTTAGACACATATTTATATTGACACAAATAATTTTCACCGGCTAAAATATAAACAAATGGTTTAATTATGTTCAAAGGAAACTCGCAAGTATGTCATCATCGTAGTCATTACATCCGCTGTAGGAAGTCCAGCGTTAGATATAGGCCTCCCTAAGAAGGGGGTTTGTAAGTATGTAAATACAATTACTGTGCAAAGCGGAGCATTGCGACGGGGATACTGCTGCCACTGTACCGAATGGATATACCGCCGTCTATCGGTTCCGGTACCTCAGTCACCTTTAACGACATCTAGTGCAGAGGACTACTATAAAAATCTTCTATTAACAATGTTTCTAAATAAATAAATATGTTGTTGCAGAATCATCACCAGGCAAAATGGTAAAGGCAAGAAAATATGTGGTGAAAACACATTTCAAGGGTAAGCCCAAGGAAGAAGATTATGAATTGATTGTAGAAGAACTACCACCACTGAAAAATGGCGAAATTCTCTTGAAAACAGAATGGGTTAGCGTTGACCCATATCTTCGCGCTTACAACATGATCAACCCTGTTCCGTACGATCAGTTCAGTTATCAAGTAGCATCAGTCGTAGAGACAAAGAATGCAGACTACCCGCTAGGCACCAAGGTAGTATCTCACCAGGGTTGGCGGGATTACACCATTCTCAATCCTATGATCAAAGTTGGCGACTATTATTCGAAGTATTACAAGCTCCCGGATCTACAGGGCCTATCTCCTTCTCTAGGAGTCGGAGCTGTCGGCATGCCAGGGGCAACTGCTTACTTTGGGTTCCTGGAGTTATGCAAACCCAAAGCGGGTGAGACTGTGGTCGTCACAGGTGCTGCTGGAGCTGTCGGCTCCATTGTGGGGCAGATTGCTAAAATTAAAGGCTGTAAAGTCATTGGATTCTCCGGGTCTGATGAGAAAGTTCAATGGCTCGAAAAAATCCTAGGTTTCGACAAGGCGTTCAACTATAAAATAGTTGACGTGGCTAAGGCACTAAAAGAAGCGGCTCCCAACGGCGTGGACTGTTACTTCGATAACGTTGGAGGAGAGATCAGTAGTATAATCATGAGCAAAATGAATTTGTATGGAAGAGTTGCTGTTTGTGGATCTATAAGTTCATACAACGCTGACCTCAATGAAATGCCTAAAGCGACAATTTTGCAACCTACTCTAATATTTAAGCAGCTGAAGGTAGAAGGTTTCTTGGTTTGGCGATGGGACGGAAGGTGGGGAGAAGCGTTTGTTGAACTCGTAAAATGGATTAAGAGCGGTCAGTTAAAAGCCCAAGAACACGTAACTGAAGGCTTTGATAATTTATTTCAAGCCTTTACTGGAATGTTAGCAGGTGAAAATATGGGTAAAGCTGTAGTTAAAGTGTAAATAATTTTTTTTTTCGTTAGTAGACTTAATGTTCAACCTCCTAATAAATGCATAATAAATCAGTCGTAAGGTTATTTTTTTTTGGCACCATCAGATCCAAATCTCTAGCATGTGACAAATTAACAAAATCAACACACACACACAGTTATAAGCTTCATTTGTTACCATTACATCGATAATCAAGCTTTCAATGCGTGTAAACATCTAGCTATTTATATCTTCTCACTTACGGTAAATGAGTCATCATGACTAGCAAGATTTACCATAATCGGCAAAAGAAAAACAAGGCTCATTATAAATTTTTGTATTTATCTATGAGGCATCTAATTAGAGAACGAAATCACCTAGAATACAACACCACCAAATACACCATTTATGCTATTTATCAAGTACACTGCAAATATCTGTCTGTCTGTCAGTTGCTGTAAAAGTAAAATATAACACGTGAATTGCTTCTAGGAACGTTCCTGTGGGACACGATTTAATATGAAGTACATCCAGATGAAGTCGCAGACAGGATCTTCTAACGCAAAATATAATAAATACTATTCATAAACACATGGAGGACACACATAGTTATGCAAATACTCCTAAGAGTCTATAAAGCTAAAAATTCCATACGGGTTTATAAACAACATATCCTAAAGGAAAAGATAACATGAATGTGAAGACTGTTTTCCACTTTTTTTCTTCTCTGGCTTCAATTGGACTTTCGATATTTGGCTTAATATCTTATACATGATTGCTGAGTGTAATTCAGAACAAAAGACATTTATTGACGCACGTCTTTAATAAATCTGCAGATAACGTAAAGTAACGAATTCTGAACCAAAAATACATCATGTCAGCCATAGGACGTTCACTCTTGGACATAGGCGTTCTCCTAGAAGTTTCCAACAGTATCCATCATTAGGGTATTTGGCCCTTTTACCCGTAATAGCTACTAGGCATGGTAGCAATTGTCTACGGAGACACTGCTACCCATCAACCCCAATTGCCATTAAATTACTACAGTTCGATCAATACTACACCGCCATCAATCAGTTCAAAGGAAGCAACTGAGGTAGTCCTCAGTCGCTTCCTACGATACCTGGTACAGAGAGAGCTGTTCTACTTTGATTGAACTTAAAAAACAATTTAAAATTTTTAGGACGTAATTCAATGTTAACACTTTATCTATACGTACAAAACGTAATTCATTTCTTAACATTATCATTAATATATACATACATTTTGACTTGATCAATCGGACTCAACTCTATTGAATTCGAGAATCGACATCCGATTCTGTTGGCAGCCGTAGTTCCTTCATATCGACCGATGCTGCTTGTTAGTCTATGACGTATCGTACGCTTTATTTATTGTTGGCTGCTAGATTAGTAGGTACGACTGTTTGTAAATGATTTTATTGGAATTCTCAACGATCGGAAAGTATAGCAGTCACCTGTAGTAAGGTTTGTAAACATTTGTTTACTCTGTATTGCTTATTATTTTAGCGGCTGGTCTTATCATTCATAACAGTTTATAAAACTTTTAACCGGGCAAACGAATCTTAATTAGAGTAAATATGATATCACAAAATTATGAATTTTACATTTATTTATTTGTAAAGTTGCGATCAAGCCTTAAACTGTAGTCCAATCTCTTTTAAAATTAATTGGCAAGATGATACCGACATTGAAAATAGTTCGTATAAATATTTCCAATTACATATTACTAGGGGCCTACCCAGACTTTGTCCGGTACATGATAAATTGTATCCTGTTGATTCCGTCACCTTGAGTTTCTTAGGAGTACTGGATACTTATTCTTTTACCTTACATCTCCATATGTTAGAATTTTATGGCACTCACAGATAATTATAAATCCATGTCATAAATAAACATATAATATGCAATAAAAAATATTAGGACTAGAAATTGAGACCTAAACTACACTATCTCCTAGATTGAATCAAACAGAACACACTGAGCACAATTTAAATCAAATCAGTAGTTTAGGAATTCATTCCGGACAAATAACATGACATGAAATTTTTTAATTCAACGAAGATAAATTACAACTGTCTTTCTTAAGTCTTAAATCATCGTCTATTCTTAATTAATCAATTTTGTAATTAAATGGCATTTTGATACCGGCATTGTAAAAAGTAGGTTTTAATATTTTAAATTAAAAATTATTAGATAATATTTTTTTAAAAAATTAACCAATTCCTTGTTGCAGCGCTTGCTGGCCGTGGTCAGTTCTATGTAAACATGGTAAAAGCTCAGAAGTACATTGTTGTGAATAACTTCGTCGGCTATCCCAAACGAGAAGACTATGTAATTGTTCAACAAGAATTACCAGAATTGAAAAGTGGGGAAATACTCGTCAAAACAGAATGGATAAGCGTGGACCCGTACCTTCGCGCTTACAACGGTATGAAACCCATACCATACGAACAGTTTAGCTACCAAATCGGCATTGTTATAGAGAGCAAAGATCCTGAATATCCTGTTGACACAAGAGTAGTGACGCATAAAGGTTGGTGCGATCACTTTATTTTCAACACGAAAGCTGTGCCAAAAGATGTCACTGAAAAAATTTACAAGCTTCCAGATTTTAAGGGGCTGTCCAACTCTTTGGGCGTTGGTTTAATAGGCATGCCCGGCGTCACCGCTTACTTTGGCTTCTTAGAAATTTGCCAACCCAAAGCTGGAGAGACTGTCGTCGTGACAGGAGCAGCAGGAGCTGTAGGATCTATAGTAGGTCAGTTAGCAAAGCTCAAAGGATGCAAGGTCATAGGCTTCGCTGGCTCTGATGCAAAAGTAGAATGGCTTAAAAACGAACTAGAATTTGACACAGCTTACAATTACAAAACAGCTGACATTATAGCATCATTGAAAGAGTCAGCTCCGAACGGAGTGGATTGTTACTTCGACAATGTAGGTGGAGAAATTAGCAGCGCTATTATAACTCAGATGAATTTGTACGGAAGAGTTTCTGTATGCGGCAGCATTAGCTATTACAATGAGGATATAATGATGATGCCCTCAGCTACCATTCTGCAACCGTCTCTTATATTGAAGCAGATAAAAATGGAAGGATTCATGGTATGGCGTTGGGTAGATCGTTGGTCTGAAGCGTTCGACCAGCTGGTGATATGGGTTAAAAACAATGAATTGAAAATAAAAGAGCATATTACTGTAGGTTTCGATAAAGTTTTTGATGCGTTTCTGGGGATGCTCACCGGAGAAAACTTTGGTAAATCTGTAGTAAAAGTCTAAATTCGTATAACGTAATTTTCGTACTTACATTATTTTTATATACTAATAAAATTCACCAGAAACATGGTACTATTCTTAAAACTTTGGATGGAAATTATATTATTCAAGCAGTTAAACTACAACTAAAATTTAAATAAAACCGATATAGGATTTTATGATCTTCATAAATCTATAATAATAAAACGCAGTATTACTATATCTACTGGGATACCTATTTGTTTACTTATCTTGTTTTATTTCTAGTGTACTACCCTGTTGAAAAATAAAAAGTTATTTATCTAAATATACTTATCTATTGGTCGAAATAACAAATCACGATTCAATGCATTGGATGTCACCTACGAGACTGACATCTGCCGTTGGGTATAAGTACTGATGTGGGATACCGGCAGAATAGAATAGTACCTCCTTCTGTACCAGGTGTCGTAAGAGGTGGCTAAGTAACCGGAACTAACAGATGGCGTTATATCCATCCAAACAGCATGGCTTAAATGCACCATGATGAATTAATAATGGCCTCAAATAATAATGATGGTAATGAAGAATGACATGTTACTGTAGTCTTGTGAAGTCAGTTGTTGAAATAATCATAATTGTGCATTGCATTCAAAATTCATCAAATTAATTTATTCCAATCGGTATATCTACCAGCACGCAACAAACACTAGAGATAAAACACTTGAATGTTATTAAAATCGAATGCATTATTTAAAATGGGCAGTACAACATATAAGTAAAAAAAAAATCAGGAATAACTAAACGGACCGGCAGAATTTTTCTCGTTAAATATTTTACTTTTTGATAATTCTCCCTTTGATAAAAACTCAAATCTCTTATTTTACTGGGAACGAGTGAAACAGGATAACATTTGTTGAATTCTTTACTTGTACTGTAATATATCTAATTTATTTGTAAAGTAGCTTTCGTTCGTCTGTACGTTTAGATACGCGATTTTCACTATTATATAAATAATAATATAAAATTTATTCCGTGCGATTTATAGTATATGACTAGGTATTATACTAAATACCTATATGTTTTATTTACAGATAATACAAAATGGTCAATTAATTTTAGGCGATTTCATTGATATCGCTGACTATCTATACATTCTAATAAATCTGCTTTCGGGTAATACTAATTATCGTAATAGAAAAAACAATAATTAAGCGTGTACACACGCCAACACATCAATCTGTACAAATCTGTCCAATTTCCACAAATAATAATTGCGAAATTTCCACAAACTCCTTTAGAATTGCCTATTGCCAATTTTGACTTGTTTGATTTGATCGAGCTTTGTGTACATAAATATAAAACGCAAGTCATCCACCATGACGACCACGGAGAATAAATTTAGTTGAACGACGAACATCAAATATTTATTATGCAATAATTACTCTAAGTCATGCTGATTTGATTATCATTTGATAGCATTTTTAGAAAATATGCTTACTTAATATGTATTTTGAGAACATTCTAAATATTATGAGGAGGAAAGGTTTGATTGTTTGCATGTTTGTTTGATACGGTTTAATTCAAAAACTACTAGACCGATTCTTCAAAATCTTTCATCATTAGAGAGCTCTACGGCACGCCAGCCAACACTCACTATGACATTGATTGGAGATATCTTTTTATCTAGAATATATTGATAATAATTAAAATGAATATAAGTAAAATATATGTTGGTATTCTATTTTATCAGTGATCAAAGCCATAGCACACTTAATATTAATGAGCCGCACTATTCTGCAAAAAAATATGACCTTTCGTAAAACAGTAAATTATAGGTACAAACAGTACATATTCGTTGGAACTAAATAATAACAATATATACGGATAATCTGTTTAAAACATACATCCACCGTTATAATCACTCAAATAGTTAATTATAAATATTGAAGTTTGTTTATTAAGATAACAATACATGCACAAAAGTCATGTCATTGTTTTCGAACACCATTTGATCTGCTAATACGAAAATGACGATACCGTGCCAAGGTCGTTTAGATATATAGTGGCATCGCTACTCGACCAATCCAGTACACTTATCGGTAACCGAGAAGTCGGCCGGTCGAGTCTTGTTCCATTTGTTGACATTTAGTAAAAAATATTAATTTTAACGTGAAATTATCGTGAAGCTGAGTCTTCACTGAGACGGTAAGTATTTAACCATATTAAATAGGTTGTCCTATAATTATTTGAAGGTTATAGGTATCTTCCGGTTCATGTTAGGCGTTGGCCAAAATTATCGTTGTTTTTTAAATGTCAAAATGTTTCTTGTTTGTTTCATTTTTTATTCAATTTCGTTCATATGATTACATAAGCCCACTTGATTGCGATATCAACCTGATATTTGTTGTACTAATATATAGATTGGTTGAATCGATATTAGAGCAACTGGCGAATGGCTTGCACTCGTGTAAGAACATACTTACTAATCTTTTATTCTAGAAACGCCTTATTCGTAAAATGCCCTATTATACTTTAGACTCATTCGATGACCGACTTTATCTTCAGATCTTTTCTTTAAATGGCGTATATAAATGTATTAGTTCGCTAATTAACAGTTAATAATGGTAATTTGTAAACTCTATATTTGTTAATAAATTTGCATAATGCAGAAAAAACTAATAAATAGGTTTTAATAGGTTATAAATAAAACTTTAAGCCTTTTAAGAGCAATTCCAATCCAAGCGGTGCCATTGCTCAAAATATTTTTGGACTAGTTTAATTGCTGTAGGCAATGGTTTTATCTCGCTCTACATTAATTGCTATCCTTCAGGAATAGAACGGAATAGGAGGAATAAGAAAAAATAATGCTATAGTACCTATATCATCATATCACATCACAATCTATAAAGGATATTTCACAATTATCTATTTGTTTCGCATTCACGACTTATTGCATACGGCTAGCATAAAATCAATGAACTAAGAATTAACATAAGCTATTTAAATAATTAGGCAGAAAGTAAGTCTAAAGATCTGTCAAGCACTCTCATAAATTGTAATTCAATTTAATTGTTGATTAATATCAGGTCATTACCACGCTGATTACGACTGAACCGTATCTATAAAGTAATAATTACTTTTCTTAAAAGTATAGTGCAAACATAATTGAGCAAATAAATACTTTCTTTTCCAGAATTGCCATCAGAAACAAAAAATGGTGAAGGCAAGAAAATACGTAGTGAAAACCCATTTCAAGGGCGAGCCAAAGATAGAAGACTACGACTTGGTCGAAGAAGAATTGCCCCCACTAAAAGACGGCGAAATCCTCATAAAAACTGAATGGGTTAGCGTAGACCCGTACCTCCGTGCTTACAACCCATCTTACTCAGTTCCCTACGATCAATTTAGCTTTCAAGTAGCATCAGTCGTAGAGACCAAGAATGCGGACTACCCACTAGGCACCAAGGTCGTATCCCACAAGGGTTGGCGAGACTATACCATTCTCAACCCGACCATCAAAGTCACCGAATTTGCTTCGAAGTATTACAAGCTCCCGGATCTAGAGGGCCTATCCCCTTCTCTAGGAGTCGGAGCTGTCGGCATGCCAGGGGCAACTGCTTATTTTGGGTTCCTTGAGTTATGCAAACCTAAAGCGGGCGAGACTGTGGTCGTCACAGGTGCTGCTGGAGCTGTCGGCTCCATCGTGGGGCAGATCGCTAGAATCAAGGGCTGCAAAGTCATTGGTTTCGCCGGATCTGATGATAAAGTTGAATGGCTAGAAAAAGACTTAGGTTTCGACAAGGCGCTCAACTACAAAACAGTTGATGTGGCTAAGGCATTGAAAGAAGCGGCTCCCAACGGCGTGGACTGTTACTTCGACAATGTCGGTGGAGAGATCAGTAGCATCATCATTAGCCAAATGAATGCGCTTGGAAGAGTTGCTGTTTGTGGATCTATCAGTTCATACAATGATGACCCGGCTAAATTACCAAAGGCTACAATTTTGCAACCTTCTTTAATATTCAAGCAAGTGAAAGTTGAAGGTTTCTTAGTTTGGCGTTGGGACGGAAGGTGGGGAGAGGCTTTTGCTGATCTCGTGAAGTGGATCAAGAGCGGTCAGCTCAAGGCTCGCGAGCACGTGACCGAGGGTTTTGACAATATATTCAAGGCTTTTACTGGAATGTTAGCTGGTGAGAATGTGGGTAAGGCCGTGGTGAAAGTGTGAGTAAGCGATTGTTATTTTTCTAAATTAAACTTAATAATTCTAATAATTGTTTTATATTTAACCTCTTGTTTACAACCTTTTTGTACAGTAGCGCCAAGATAAACAATTATGTAATTATTAATATATATAAGTATGTATTTCTTAACAGTGCCGCTGGCATTATTGACGCCAAATAATCAATATATTTTTTGCACTTATTCCCTTTTAAAGTACTATATATACCTAAATCTACATATACGAAATTTATTATGCTATTATATTACAATTATAATTTTATTTTTATATTGAAAAATAAATAGAATTGAAGTACCTTTTTGTAATGTCATAATAATAGTTTTTAACACTTTTTATAGTACAGTAACTATGTTTATTTTATTCGTATTTGGTCCGACTTATCTCCAAAACGAGTGAATCGTTTTTGACTTTCAGTAGTTGATAGCTATAAAGATCTGATGTAGAAAAAACTAGTTTACATTACATTCAATTAAAAAAAAATATGTTAGATTTGAATTAAAAAATTAGGGTATCCTAATTTATATTTCTTTATTTAGCTACGGAGCCGTGGAATTTTCGAAATCTCTAAATATATAAACAAATCTAATCGAAATCAGTTCAATAGTTTTTCAGTTAAGCGCGTCCAGACACTCGCGGTGGGGTTTTCTTTTACAAAATGCCGCTATCCCACAGTCACTCCTCAATGTCGAACACTGCATACATATTCTAGTCGTAGATTAGTATGGAGTCTTAGTAGTAGGTAGTCTAAGGACACTAGTGTCTACACTGCACTCGCAGGCGAGTGCGTGTAGACCCTACTTTCCTTAGCGCAAACCGACCGCATTAGTGCGTCCGGCTGCTATCCGTGCTCTTTTTTGCACCCCTCGCAGTCGAAAGCCTACCTCTGTCTTAGAGGTGGCCTAAAATGTAGCTGAGATTGTTAACAGTCGAAGAACTACTCAAAACAGGCGTCGAACGGAGAGCTACCCATATATAAGCAGACCGGAATACCCTTTCTTTATATACCTAATAGTTCAGTTTTATCGTTGTGGCAATGTATTAGTAATTTAAATTTTAGGGCAGTTTAATATATCGCTAAATAATAGGGTCACCCTATTATCAGTATTTTACCCTTTTTTCTTATTATTTCTATTAGAAGTAGGTAATAGAAATGGTAACTGCATAATACAACAAAATTTTGTGTGTAGAGGTTTAAATTGCTTAAATGAGTTTTATTGTTCACTGGGTTGTATGGATTCGGTAAGCGCCTAGAAACTGCTCTATTTTGGTAAGGCTTCCGTTGAAGTAAGTCAATATTTGGGTTACAGAATTGATAGGGTTCTGTAGAAACAAGTCTAAGTACTTAATGCATAATAATCAAATAGCCATTTAACGGTTAGCGTTTCCGGTCTGTGCCCAAACTTTAATCTAATCTTGATAACAATACCAACCAATATCTACGATATAGATAGAATAGATAAATTATGATATTTATATATACGATCATTTCTGCTACATAAATGTCACTACCGACACTCTTTGACAAACAAATAAATATATTACGATTATAATTACGATACGATCTTATTCTTTTATCAGCCACGATTAATTTTGACAATTGATATCATTCCGTTACTAGCGCGTACCACTATTAAAACCACTAATACTTACCACTTTGGACGAGTTCCATATCAAAAGGCAGCTGATGAGTATCACGAATGCATCGGAAGCTTCCAGACACCACATAACTCCTAAAGAATATGTCAATATCTGAATTACCTTAACAAAACAATATTGTACACACACTAAAAGAATACGTAAAGTATTGTTTACTGGAATAAGCAGTTTTCTAATATTTACGAGTTCACTATTCATACTAAAACTAAATAGTGTAAGGGCAATGAAACGCAGATAATTAATATTTTTTGTTCCGACGTTCATCTGCAATAGCTTCTATTGTTGCCTGCCCAGCGCAACAATTATGGGTAACATTGCCCTTTGGGTAGGCCTACTTACAACTGTTGACTTTCTTTGTTAATTAATTGTATCGCTATAGAACTGTCTTAATAATGAATTAGTTGAGTTGATCGATATAACACTAACTTGCAACGTTTTAACACTAGGAACATGAAAATATATGCATCGAGTTACATACACAAGTATAAACCTCGGAACTACCAGCCTTATCATTTTAATATACCTAGAGTTCTTTGCAGACTAACACCATAAAGAGATTAACTAAGTACTAGATTATTCCGTAGTAGGTACTCGCAGGGTTCCAAATTCGATCTACAATCATAAGCTAATACGTAACAGACAAAAGGCTGGGTTCTTTTATATGTCGACGCACCATCACGACTAGCACTTATTTTATAGAGTTATGTCATTCATGTAAAGCATAATATATAATCTTAAATAGGTATATAGTGTAGGTCAATCAGAATAGGCACTTAGTCGAAGGACACGACTATGAACTCGATATGCTAATTACAGTGAATACTTATCAGTAATCTATTATTATACATTGCCTATATAAAGCAAGTGGTTTTTGCTCATCAGCAATGGTCACGACTTCGAACTTTACGTAGTAAACTTTGCCACACATACGTACCAAGAAAACGCAACGCAGATTAGACGAGCACACAGGAAATAATCAGTTTAGTGCCTGTCAACAGGTGGTCATCAGGAATACTTACTGAAATACCTGGGTTATCAGATTAGTGGAGATTTCTTGTCAACTGTCTCCTCTTTGAACTATGCATAGCATACTAAAATATGTATGGTACACTACCAAATAAATTAGCACACAACACAATACTTACTAGACACATCAATATCGTCTATATAAAGTTTGTCCTCTTTGCTCATCAGCATAAAGTGCAGATCAAGCGGCAGTGGTACCTCGTCGAATGTCACGACTTCGAACTTGACATTACTGACCACACCCATAATCAGGCACACGCCGGTCATGAAGCTAGCCGATAATGTCGCCCTTGAAGCTTCGGTGTGTAACATCAAAGCCTTAGCGAAAGTCTTGTACTTCCAATACTCAACGTTGGTATCGATGTAGTCGACCAATGCGCTTATAAATGGGAACTTGCATAAAATACAGATCATGTATTTAGAGAGGCTAAAGCGGTCACCGCAAGCCATTTCAAACAAAATTTAATTTCTGCTGATAATACTTTTCCAAGACTTTAATGTCAATAAGATTTTTTGACAGACAATTTTTAATATATTTTTATCGGTCTGACGGACTTCTAAAAGTTGCGACTAAAACTCTATGAAATACTAGAAAATTGTTCTCCATTTGTGTTCACTATTAATTAATAAAATTTGGGCTATGAGTAAGTTAGGTATTTAAAATAATATAAACATTTATTAAAAATATATCCTTATATTAAAAACAAAAATACGAAATAAATTAACAGACAAAATTTCGTAAATGTTCTATTCAGTAACAGTTATACAACTACAAAACACAACTATGGGTTTATTTCGATTTCAAATCATCAACAAATACAAGTCAACTGTATCTATAAATTTTAACAGCAAAAATGATAAATATATTTTTTTATACTTTACGAACTTCCAAATATGTATTAAATGCAGTATTTCAGAACTTATTACTATGGGGAGAACTACCGTCTAAAGATTACCTATACCTGCAGTCTAAATTAAAATAAAATTAACTTAAGTCCAAATAAACATAACTACACCCATCTATATAAAATTTTACCTGGGTATAAATATTTCAGTCAGTGAACGACACAAAAGTTCAGATATTAAGCAAGGAACTGTAACCGGAAGTATTTCCGGTTACAGTACACTTGTGTCTATTCAGTTATCCGGAAACTGGACTGCGAATCATTGATCTAAGTAGTGCGACAAAGTATTAACTTGCAATTTAATTAATGCAAAGGTTCTTGTGGACCACATTTGACATTACATTGAAAACTCTTTTAAAAAAAATCTCTAGTGACAACAACACAAGTAAGGCTAAAAACTAAAAACCTATTTTTCTAACTATAGTTACACAATCTTTATTGATTTGCAGTAGATTTGTTAAAAAAATGTATGTACATATAATAGGATTCGCTTATAATTTCAACAAATGTGTAAGAGCTTAGAATGTTTTGACTCTACAATTTGATATCTTACTGCATTGCGACTTGTGATCACACGCTACACATTTATAAAAAATCAATGCGAGTAAATATCTGTACAGTTGTAGCTTCTCTCAAAACTACAGACGAGATTGTAAAATTTATATACAAAACATACAATTTTATTTATGATATTTAAATGGAAACTACAAAAAGCACTGACTCACCAACACTACCACAATTTCGCAATCCCGCCGAAACCGTACAGATTATATAACTCAAGTTCACGTATTTACCCGTTTGGGAGCGGAGGCGACACTTTCGTTCTCGCTGGACTTACGCTTCCTTTTAATGAGATGCGATATGTCCGAGGCAGCTTGGGCTGGCTTCTGCGTCGTAGTACTGGACGGCCCTGAGCCGCCTGACCCGTTGCTTTGAGATGATGACGACGGCCCTTCCCCGTTTTGCGGGTATAATGACTCGCGTACTCTTTTTATGGTCTGAAAGGTAAATTAGTTGTGTCAAAGAAACGAGTAGTACCTAGATATTCCTTTGTCTATACGACACTTACGTCTACTGTTCTTACTTCATGTTTCCCTTGATTAGCAGATATATTAATAGTATGGTTAAGTTTTATAGTATATTATATTAAAATACATATTTTAAGATCAAAAGCTTGCATTACTAATTGCTTACTGTGAACTCTTAAAAATATAATTGCCATATTTTTAGAAGTATATAGGTAAAATTGAAGTGAGCTGTTGAACTTAAGAAATGAAAAAAGTCAGGACATAATAAGGCTCAATAAGCTCTGTTCCTAACAATAATTGTTTCAGTTTATGATATTTTAAAATCGTATATCAGAAGTAATATACTTGCTACGAAGTTACATTGACTTAAAAATAATTTAAAACATAATCATGGGATGCGACATCAATGGCCATGATTTAAATATAAAAAGTACCATTTCAACCACATGGCCATTAATGTATCGGGGTTCACTAAAATAATAAACAATCTCAATTTGGAAAAATTTATTCAATATAACATAGTTCGAAAAACATAACACAAAAATGGCCTTGTGGTGAAAAAGTATTGTTACAAATACAAATAATCTTACAACTACGAGTATTAAGTGTAACTGATTAGATTCACATTGTCATAATAAAAGACAAGAATACTGATTTAAAAGTCAACATAGCAAAGTCAAAATATATCACAATTACAAATAAAATACTTTTGGCACAAACTTTCAGACTTAACAATTAATTCTAACAAGTATGCTTAATCTAATTCAGAATGCAATTCAATCACTGGACATAGAACAGTCTTTTATTTCAGTCTAAGAATTATTGTGTTGCCTATTTAAAAAATAAAAGGCCCCTGTGAGTATATATTTAAGGAACTAATGAGCAATGACACCTAACATACACACTCAACATTAAGCTTCTTTTCCTTAATAATCATATCACGAAGCATTCTCCTAATTTCTTCTAGACATTTGCAAGGTCTTACCTCAGCTTTGTGATCCATCGTGTCCTGAATCTTCTCCTGTATTTCTGGAAGAAGTTCCTTCAACTCCTTGATCTCTCCTTCGACCGTGTAGAACGGATCTGCAGCTTTAAACTTTTTCACCGTGGCATCATCTGTAGACGCTGTGGGATTTTCTAATGTCTTGATACGAGTTTCTAGAATGTTGGCCGCATTCTTGAAATGCGTGATGGCGTCTTCGAAATTGGAAGCAAGGGAATTTGCTAAGCCTGAAAAATAAAATAAATTCAATGTTATTTAACGGAACTAGGAATTTGTTGACAATTTTATGCAATATAAAATACATACCGATCTGATAATGGGTTTCAGCAATGCGCCTATCGTCGCTCGTGAACAGTTCTTTTTGCAGTTCTAAACAGCTTTCTGCAAATTACAGGTCCATGTTAAAACATATTGAATTGCTTATAAAGATTCCTTCAGTCTGGAAGTTCAGAATCTCAGGGTTAGCAATATAATTATCACCGTAAAACGGCAACAAATACATTATAGGGATTTTTATATTATTGTATACATCTTGACTGAAGTGACTTGTATTCGTAGTAAGTGTGTTAGTGCGTGTACACTCACGCATGTCGAGCACGGCCTTGTCATAGGTCTCGCTCTCGATGGCCACTTCCCCCAGCGCCAAGTGCACGTCAGCCAGAAACGCGCGCGCCGCGCTCGCGCCGCCGTCCACGCGCCGCTGCAGGATGCTGCGCGCCAGATCTGGCGGCAAATAATGTTAATATAAACTCCCGCAAACAGACCTGCCCCACCCAAGAGCTACATCGATTCCTAGCAGCTATCTGTGAAATGTGGTATATAATTTTCCTAGCTTTATTACACACTAGCAGTGCCCCGCGGCGATGATATTATGATATCGACACTTCAATTTTATTTATAATGTATATGTAGAAAACTTTCATTTCTATCTGCACCTCAAACACAATATAATGTTAAGCAGATTTGCAGATAAACTTGTTAGGCATTCAAATCAAACAAATTTTCATAAATTATAGTCTATGAGTTAAACTAATATATAAGCTATATCATTCTAAATTCTTCAATTCTAGTCTTCAAATGTATCATTTTATTACAATACATTCAGCAGTTTTTGTGTAAAAGAGTAACATACATAATTTCAAACAATTACAAACTTTCATTTACAATATTAGCAGGATAAGCCAACTGTGTATGTTCCACAAATGTACACAAGCCATCACAGTATCGAATAACAGTTTAAAAAGGAACATACCTAACATCTCCCAAGCCAACTGCAGATTATCAACATCATCTTCGTTTTCTAGGTTGTCTTCAGATTCATCATTTACATCACCATTTGATGTCCCCTATTAACACGAAAACCAAATCATTGTCTTATACATTATAAAAAGTTCATAGATAACATAAAATTTAGTGGAGATATCATTTGATCCAGAAACAAATCATATTATACATATATACTCACTGGTTCATCATTAGTACCAGAATCAGCAGCAGCTTTGCTACTTCCGGGTTCATCATCTTTGGTGGTGGACTCTGGTTCAGGCTTCTCTGCTTCCGTGCTTGTGGGCTCGTTCTTTTGTACCTCTTCACTCTCACCACTTGCTTCCCCATTTTTTTGCTCATGTTCGCCATTTTCTTCTTGTTCTATAAAATGTTGTATTTTTATTATCACAATACATGTTCCATCAATGCACAAATATAGCTTTTCATGGCATGACGAGCCTATCATATGCGCCAAGGGTCGAGGGTACGTTCCTCATCTAGGACATACAAAAAAATGAATTGTGTTATTCCTGTCTGAAACACAAGTACTTCAAGCAACATATCTCAGAGTCAAGATATTAGTAGATGTTGTGTGAGTTTATTTATTCATAGACATTTTACATGATACATCCGGAGATCTCCTGAGTTAGCCTTTCTTAAAATATATTTTAATCTAATATCAAATTATTTTAAATTATGCTGGAATTTGGAACAGTAGGAAAATTTTCATTAGATTATTTATAAAGTAAGTTAATTTAAAACTGAGAATAACTATAAAAATCATACTACCATTTTAACAGAACTAACTGGAATATCTGATATCTAAGAAATTACTTAGGCTACTATTATATTGTGTAATAGCGGCCCGTCTTAGTTTCGCACAGGTAGACATAAACAGGTACAAATATTTAAGCTAATTAAACGACCATGAATCACCATTTAATATACATACTATATATATAATTAGAAAAAAAAGCTTCCCTGTACACTATGTTGGCTGTGGTATTTGTAGGTGGCAACAAAACGTATCGATTTTCAGGATATCCTACTCGAGAAAGTGCCTCATACAACTGCTCTCGTCGAGTTAGTTACTCGATGCGCTACGTGGCGGCCGGCATTTATTTTTATTTCATGATATTTTTTGAATGGAATGTCCGATTTCAATAATTCAAAAAGTAATCATCAGGTATTAAGACAATCGTAAACATTAAATTATTTATTTGAATAAAAAAATTATAAATAGTATACACGGTCTGATTTTGATCGACATTTCTATCAATTTGTTAAATGTAAAAAAGTAGTTATAGTGACGTAACTACAATAGTTAGACATACGATGGTCTCGCGAAGTTTTTTGTAGATATTGATATATTCTATAAAATGGACAAACAATTTTTTGCCTATCATTAATATTCTTCGCAGCGTATGCGATCAAAGACATTCTATGGCAAATTTTTTTACACCTTTGTTTGGTTTTAATAGGAATTTCTAAAGTAATCTAGTACTAAATATAGCCTATGTTCCTCAATGATAATGTAGCTTTCTAATAAAAAGAAAGAATTATTAAAATCGGTCTAGTACTTTTTAAGTTTATTCGCTACATACAAAGATACAAATCTTTCCTCTTTATAATATTATATATTGTGTATACGTGTTGCATGCTACTAAATGTTATATATAAAATGGAATCATTTTTTTTTAGAGAAATTAACCTTCGCAGGAATATTCAGACGACAGGCTGAATCCAAATAGTGAATATTCATAAAAACAATAGCAAGATAAATAAATGCACCACTTATCATTATCATGTTAGCCATTGTACTATTGGACATAGGTCTCACCAAGATAAGGTGTTTTTGCCTTTTGCGTAATTCCCACTCTTGGCAGACGTGGTGCTAATCGCACAACTTCGCAACGAGACGATACTGCTGCCCATCCCCACTCTGTATTATTTAATTTGTGCTGTTTAAGATGGATATACCGCCATCTGCCGGTTCCAATACCTTGGTCACACTCTTATGACCCCTGGTACAGAGGGAGGTAGACGAGTGAATAAAACATCAAAGAAATTTAGTATAAGTCTCACCATCATTATCTTCTTCCTCTTCATCAGCATTACCTGTTCCAGGCATACCATCACCAAGAACTCCACTTTCCTCTCTAGAAAGGCCCAGTAAAGCTTTTCCATACCTGCAACAGTACATTAAGATTCAAACCAATGCTACTATTCAAAAACTATAAAAAAATCTGTATATATCTTAATATTTTTCCTAACCGCATAAAAAAATATATTAATAAGATAAGTTCACCCTACATATTTTTATTTAATTAAGACAGTTATACATCACTGTATGTTACTCTGCACTAAAAGTTGATTCTAAAAGGTTTATTACCACAAATATGCTTCTGCACACTGATCAGCTGTATCTCCATGCTCCTTGGCCAGAAGTTCACATGCCTTTGCTAATGATTCTGCAGCAGAACTGAAGTCTCTGACAGCAAGATGCCTACGACCTGCAGCCAACAGCTCGGCAGGGGAGGATGTAGACACCTCTGGTATTTCAGCCATCTGTAGATTTTAAGATTATGTTTAAATTAGATTATAAAGTATTCATATATATTTATATATTGTAGTTAAAGTTCTAACACCGCATAAGTACAAATGTTGACACTTTATAACAATTAGGAAAATATTGTCCACATTATATAAAATCATTTTAAATCTACTTGCTTGTAAAATAGATTTCGTATGAACAATACACAGTATAAAACGTTTACTGCAGCGTTAGAAATATAATATTGTGTTATCATTGGGCTTAACTATTAAGTTACCAACTTTGACATAGAAGTATGTTTGAACTTATGCGACAATATGCTTATTTTACTGACAGAACTGACTAAGTGTTATCAAATTAGTAAAAAAATAAACCCTATTAAACTTTTAAGTAATCATTTCAACATGATTAAATAACAGAATTAACTTTAAAAACTTAGGCTGCAAGCATATCAGGAATATTGCTTAATTTTTATAAATATTTTATTATATTAATAATATCTAGTATATCTACCAAATAGTGCTTCCCTGCGGGCACTGACATAGGATACCACAATGGTCACAATTAAATGACAGTTACATAGAAAATACTCATAACTATAATAAATGATGAGGACCAATGTCCAGCTGAAGTAGTGAATTCTGATATGAATATTCCAATTTCAACTGGAATATTTGCATTACTGTGGAGAATTGTTATTATGTTACAATATTTAGAGACTTTCCTATGCAAAATGTAAATTTTGTAAAAATTAAGATGCTACTATAATGTAATTACAAGAAAACTACTAATAAACATTATTTGTTGAGATCATAACATGGATATTAAGTTCTGTAGGTAGTTTCGAACAGCTATATGTATAACAAACTCTAATCATGTAGCAGGTATACATGAAAAATAGCTGTTATGGGAAGAATATTGATTTATTATGAAATATATGTCCATAAGTAGTGTTAATGGTAAAAACGTTAGTTATGATTAGAATATAGTTTATATATGAGAGCTATCTAAAATTTAAACGTAGGTATTTTTAATGCATGATTATCTTTAGCGTACAGCAGAATAAATAATTAATGAATAATGAAGAGATCTCTAAGGGTTACAAGGTAAGATTAATGTTTTTTGATTAATTAGCCTTATTCACTGCCCATATATGATTTTAAAAAACAATAATTATTACATGGGATTTTAAATCATTAAATATAGTATGATTTTGAGATTCAGGAGAGAACAAACTCATTGTAAATAGTTAGAAAATGAAAGGCATACACGAAAAGAATACCAGTCCGTATAACGGTCATTGTGAGATGAATACAATAGACTTCCCGCCACGTGTTCAATCACTTGTATATTTAAATATTTTAAAGGTAATGTATTACTTTCAAGATAGTGATTTTGAGTCTCTATCTTAAATTAAAAAGAAAAAGACAAAGCATTCTTTGAAAATTCGTTTAGTATACCGTCACTTACGACTAAGTAATAATGGACAAAACAAAATATACTTTAGAGGAGTCAGTATAATGCTAAAAGATATAACAAATAGAACCGGTACTCACATTTTGAGAATTAATTGTAATTTTCTAGTTCAGAATTACAATAAATAAATTCACTGAATTTCCCTCTCGATATTCGGCTTTGCTGTTTACCATAGACTACACAGACTAAATTTTAATTTTAATACTACGTAGTGTAGGGTGCGGTCTAACATTTTCAATTGATCTTAATCATAGACTTTATTTGACAATTGATGTTTTAATTAAATGTCCACCTATAATGACTATATCAAGATTCAAATTTCAATATTGAATTAAATAAATTAATAAAAAATACGTATACGACTTATATTGCAAAAAAGAATATCAAACAAGTATATTAAAAATAAATATTTTTTTGTCCAACAATAAAGTCATTCCATTTCCGTATACTTACTAGGCGTAGCGTTTCCTGTGAGTAAAGTATACCTACACAAAGGCTATGCATTTTCTGTATCTAAATGGTTGTTCTATGTCTTGATAAGTAGAAAAACGGCATCTTCACAGGATTTCCTTTGCCAGTATCCGAATTGATGGTCGATAATAATTTTATTGTTGCTGGAATCATTATTTTGTCCACCCTAACATATACGTACCACAGCGGTCTTCCAAGTCTTGGGGAACGTACCAGTTTCTTTACTCAAATAAAAAATTGTCTAAAGAGGTACACGCAATAAGTATCCTAGGTCTTTAAAATGTTTGTTAGAGCAATTATTTCTTCAGGCTGCCAACCTGACCAACGACTGGCCCTGGAAACACACAGCATTAAGGCAAATGAAAATATATGAGGGGATTTTTGACGTGGAAGAAAAAATCCACACTGAATTCTTCTTTCTCCGAAGTATAGAATCACAATAAGGATACGATAACCTTAAAATCAGGCAACTTATTTTAGACCTTAACTGGAAGGTGACCTACAATTCCAAGGTAGTGCTTTTACCCCCACAAACACTCATTAACAACATTAGCTCCACCGAAATTGTGTCGAGTAGTATTTCCAAATACGAGTATGAACGAATGTGAACAAAATATTTTCTAAAGGTCATTCGGGTATATGTACCGATATTGTCATTCAATAATGAAGTAGGGACTATGTATGAGGAGGAGAGCCGGGCCATACATATGTCTAATCCCACCGTTGGTCAAACCGCCTACCGACTATGATGAGGCGTAGGTAAATATTGAAACAGTCAAATGGAACAGATTTGTAAAATAACAGCATGGAACTGTTCCCACTAGAGTAAAATAGCTGTTCCACCTGTTCCACAACCGGCTGAGACAGGCTGACAACTGTTTTGCAAAACAGGCTGATTGACATGGAACACGTTTTTTATCTTTCTGACATAGGTTGTTTAAAAGAGAATAGGATACGAACAACGAAATATACTACTGGCTACAATAATTATTAATAAAATATGTATTGACAATTTTAATAAATATTGAAAAAAGATATTGTAGGTATTTAAAAAAATATATCGATTTATAGCACTAGATAAATCGATTTTTTAAACTTTGAATGCCTGATCATTATTTGTTTGTTTTGTACATAAAATTAACCTATAAACAAGGCAACTTGATGTTTAAGACAAATGTAATGTTTCTTGTGTGTTTAATAAAAATTTGTTTCGAATTGAATATAAAAGTCTATCAGGCTGTCAGATCTAAGCCTGTACTTCTACTTCATTTATTATTACTTCTACTTCAACTAATACAATGTAACAGGCTGTTACTTTGGAGCATCTTATTGGAATTGTTATGGTTGGAATTTTAACCAGTTGAATAGGTTTGGTAATTAACCTTATCCAGCCCACCCCTAATCGGTGGTCACGTTGGTACGTGGAAGGCGAGAATGGTGCAGTTTGGTTACGAGCAACGAAACTCCAAGGCACAGAAGCTGGCTGACTTTCTGAAGATTAAAGAGGGAATCTTTATGATGAAATCTCTGTTCCAGGCCAAGCCGCCTTATAGAAAAATGACCTGTATCCCGATGATTCTACAAGAAATGAGATAGACTTCATCTTAATCTATAAGAAACTGATATTCAATTACGTCTAAGTGATCTACAGGCTGAAAATCGCTAGTGTTTACAGAGAGGTAGGAGTCATTGAATATCAATTTCAAAAAATGAAGGTTTGGAGAAAGTTACACTGGCGGACGAGTTCGACAACAGGCTCGTAAACGAAACGTATCAGACTGCGTGTTCTAAGCCTCAGAGCTGAATGACTCTTGATTAGTTTGACGCGAAGTCATATAGGCGGCTCCATAAACACATTCTAAAATTCATATACAATAACATTCGTCTTTTTAGTACTGAAAATATTAAGCGGCAACTGAGTACAACAAAGAATCAAAGACTCTAAGTGATCAAAAGAAATATGACATTGGATATAGCCTAGAGACCAAGCTGAAGAGAGAAGATGGCAGTTTAGCGTCGACCTAGGTGGAGGTATTAGAAGAGATCAAAAGGTTATACGGAGAATTATATGCTTCAATTGTTATGACTGTCAAGCAGTTCAGCTAAAGACTTTAAAGCCAAACTGATATCCCGGACATCAGCCTCAGATGTAGGGTTAATAACTTATATCTTAACAAGCCGGTTTTCGACGAGACTATTGTAACTTAAACCTATCCTTAAGCTGCGGCAAGTTATAGAGAAGACGGAAGAGTATAACAGGCTATTATGCTTGGCGTATATGGACTATGGGAAAGACTTCGATTCGGTCGGGACGTGATCTGTGCTTCACTTTCTTCAGCGGTACAATATTGACTATCGCTAAATCGAGTGTACAGGATCAAAAAGAACAAGAGGAGAACATAGGCTATTCCTTCAAAATATGTCGATAAACAGATAAACGATAAATCTTCGAAATTGTTAAATGCTACTTTAGAAAACCCCTTTCGTGGATTTGGAATAAAAAATAATCACGAATTTATCACTCGCCTTTGATTTCCTGACGATATTGTTGTCATAACGGATTATTCAATGCTTGAATAGCTCAAAAGAGTATCTCACAAGTGGGTCTCAGAAAAAATATGGAAAATAACAAAGTATAGTTAATGCCTATGAACCCAAAAATCAGCAGTGAACAAGGCACTAAGAACATAATATTAATAATGACCACGTACTTCTGATAATGGGACTTAAAATGTTATAAGAAAAAGCGCACCTAAAACATGGAAATATTTTTTACTAGCTGTGCCCGCGACTGCGTACGCGTGGAATAGTGACTTTTAAGAATTACAAACAGACACTCTATTTTTATTTATATGTTATAGAAGAATTCATGTTTTTAGGGCTATGGACGTTATTCATCGATTTCATGTACACATATGTATTACACTATTTTTTGGCTTAGTAATATTCTGCAAAGAAAACTATTACACTCTATAATTTATTTAGCACACGGTTTATTTAATACTTTCGTGTTCGAAGTTTTCCAGATTAACATCAGTTTTATTGCGTTTTAACCATCTAATTAGAACGAACACTGTAACATTAAAGAAAATTTTACTATGGTGTGAACTTGACAATATTTTTAGTTAGTCATCAGGAAATCTATATTTTTGTGCATAAGAATAATAGTACAAATAATATTGTATACTCGCAATCTTTGAAAATAAAAAATACCCCAGTAAAGCACTGTGAAATTATTTAGTGCCATAGTATATATTAAGAAATATAATAGGTTCTGTTAGTGTCAACCTATGGAGACATATTAAAAAAATGTTAATGAAACCTTATGTGTAAATTATAGAACGTATATATGTATTTGTTAAAAAAGATACTATCTAAGCCTTGGTATAAACACAAAATATCACTTGATATTCAGGACTGTTTATGTTTTAATAGCAATATATTATTTTCCTCACATTCTTGCGTATGCACAGAGTATATAACTTCGCTAGTTCAAATAAGTACCTACTTAATCAGCCTCTGTCAGTAGGTATACGAAGTAAATGGTCCGTTCAAGAATTTTTCGGCCCCTGCCGATATGTGCCCTGACCACTGCAACTTGAAATTGGTAATAGGTACTAAGGCTCAGTGGTAACTATGACGGAGAAGTTTATGCAGTTTTTTGGATACACTCCAACTCAGACGAAATATGCGATTGAAAACTTTCTTGCACAACCTACATAGTTGAACTGTTTGTGAAATTATCGAATTTAAAACTTTATACATACAACTTTCTTTAAACTCCTACAATAATAGAATATCGAAATGATGCATATGTCATTCATATTGAAATATAAAAGTGCATTTGTAATTCTTAATAGATTTAGTAAAAAAGCAATGTACGTTTGAAGTTATATATCTAACTAACAGTTTAAGAAGTAGACATTTTTATTACACCAAGTTGATTTTTGCAGTCATATTAGGCTTTGCTTGAATCTGTCGCTCTTTTGCGATCGATAATGAACTACGTTTTAAGGTTAGTATTCAATTCAATATTGACAGCATAGTTTTGACATATTGTATAGTATACTACTTAAGAAATTATGTTTACTAATTGTACAAATATGTTAATACTAACTCGGGAAATGACTAGTCTGCTAAATAAACTGGAAGTCGTCCGTTGGCCAACTTTCAATTTGGCCAAATTTTTTTTATATTGATTTACGCTGTAACTAGCTTTTACCAAACATGCGTCGCGCAACAACTATATAAATATAACAAAAGCTTTCTCTCACGTATACATCTATAAATGCCTTTTTAAATATAAAAATATAATTGTAAAACCAATTGGCTGAAAAGTATAGATTACAAACAAATGAGAATATGCAAAAATTACTTTATCTTTTAAGTAAGTGGCACTAGAGGTCTTAACACGGGCAACAATTGTCACCGATTTTAATATTTAAAAGTTCCTAAATTTGCATGTATACGTCTATATTCTATGTTAAATTTTGAAACAGTGTAACCATGAAAAAGCAATGAATAATTATAAGCATATACACTCATTTGCAAAAAAACGGGCGGTTTTGATTTGAATTCTTTAAAAAAATACGGTACCAAAATGATTTCAATCATTTGTACATGTTACTGGCCGGTTTTAAAAATGCCGTGGTGTTTAAAACAATACGTTCTGAATTCAAATTTTCGTATGATGCTCGTTTTTACAAAAAAATTACTTTTTATCCTACATTTTTGGTGCGAAGTTCCAAAAGATAATATCGGTTTTCATAACTTTTAGTCAATTTTTATGAATTTATTTAATATTCTTAATTGTCAAAGCTTCATTTATTGATGTTTAGCTGTCTCAATAATGTTAGAGAAAGTGGTAAAAGCTACCAAAATTATTGCGCTGCTCGAAGAGGGTTGCAGCTAATGCTTCGTGGCTCAGAGGCTAAGTGTGAGTCGCTCGACGGTTCAAAGGACCTGGCAACGGTATCAAGACAAAGATTCCTTCGAGAGAAGGCCTGGTTTTGAAAGAAAACCATGTACCAAAACAACTGGATGATCGTTTTCTTGTGAGTCGCGCATTGAGAAATCGTAAGTCTTCGTATGTGGACCTTAAAAACAACCTCGAAGAAGTAAGAAATATGCATATTAGTCTATTGACGGTCAGGAGGAGGCTTCTCGCGGCCAATACATATAGTCATCGCCTGGCCAGCGGCCCTAAGTTACTCCGAGAGCACAGAGTTGCTAGGCTTAGGTTTGCTCGAAATTGTGAGTTATGGACTCAAGAAGACTGGAATAGGGTATTGTTCTCCGATGTAGCCAAGATATCTCTGTTCAGTGAAGATCAACGTCGGAAAGTGCTACGAAGACGAGAAGAACGCTTTGCAGAGGCTTGTTTTAAAGGTGTCACATTTATGGTGGGGGCTCTGCTATGTTTTGGGCAGGAATAAATTCAATGGATCGTACAGAGTTAGTCTTCATTGAAAACTCTTACTGACTATACATCGATACATAACGAAAGTGCTAATTCTTCATGCTCAACCCCCATTGGACGCTTTAGGCAAAGACTCAATTTTTATGGACGACAACGCTCGCGCCCGCCGGTCTGGCGACGTGGAAGCGTGTGTGCAAGAGATCGGCATTCGTCGTTTGGATTAGCCAGCTCGAAGTCCCGGCGTCAATCTTATAGAGCATGTCTGGGACGTTCTGAAACGACGCGTGAGATCAGTACCACCGGCTCCGCAGATCATCAGAGAGCGGAATAATGTATTTACCGCGGAGTGGGAACGTATTCCGCAAGCAAGTATCCGGGATATCCTCGCTAGCATACCCAGACGAATTCAAGCTGTGATTTCAGCTAGAGGGGGTTACACTCGATACTAAATATTTATCTGCTTTTACTTTAATAAAAAAAAAACAAAAATCTTTTTTGACTTTTACTTTACGAGTATATGCACGAGCGAGCATTCACTACTAGTGAAATTTAAAATTAAAACCCATAACTTTAATAAAAATGCTATGATAATACTGACGAAAACGATTATTTGCTTATTAATTTACAAAATTGTGAAAGTAAAACTACCAATAATTATCAAACAAACCAATAGTAACATTTGGAATGGTTCATTGCTAAGGTGCCCGTTTCTTTTTGCAAATGAGTGTATATAATAAATAAGCAAAAGCTTAACCATGAGAAAAGTTTGTATGACTCGCTAGTTATTAGATATACGAACTTAGAGCAGTTTCACATTTAAAACCATATGTAATACAAATAATTGAAGTTGGTGTGAGGTGTACCAAAAACTTTTAAAGGTAAAGTTACGAAGAAACTTTTTTGAATGTTGTTATTTTCACCTTCTGCTTTACATAAAGTCAGACATTGATTTTGAGTCCTGTAATTGAATTTGAATTAATGATTATACAAAAATATAATTAATGATGGTGCATAGTGCATCGCATAATGACACGAGGTGGGTATCGACTTTTCCCCCGCCCCGCCTATAGGGGCCGCCCGCCCAATCTAGCTTGGTAGTGTCGTCGTTACAATATCGATAAAATATCGGTGTACATTACATTGGTTGTGAAAATAAGCGATAAAGATCAACTAGATAATATTGTATATCATTTTTATACTTCATATGTCTAGTGTGACGCTTATAAATTTTATTGTTAAATAGTTATCTAGTAATTTTTTTTATTGGCTCACGTAAGTGCTTTTCTTTGTCGTTCAAAGTTATCTAATATATACCATCGCTAATACCAAACATATCTAAGTTACTTTAAAATGATTTTATTTGTAAATTTCTACGCATACAGCTATGCAGTTACAAAAAGTTAATTTCTTATAAATAATTAATTTCCATCGACACCAAATTTTCAATTGCTCACCCCTAAATATCGCTTCATTTTCCCTTCTTGCCTCAGTCCGTCTGGCACTCTCTGACCGCACGCACGCCAACCAACATTTTATAAAAACAGTTCACGTCGCGTGACGAAACAACTAATAACAAACAAGCAAACAAAAATGTGACGTAACCGGGACTCCTTGATGCAATGAGGCGCGTGCAATGAAAATATTGTAAGTATTCAATACTTTGTGATTTCTCAGGTTTTATATTACTAAGCTAACGGTTATTACGAGGTTAACGATTGTTTTAGGCGAAGATTTACACTAAGCCCTCTTAAGCTCCAATTTTTAGGGTTCATTTTATTCACTAGTTCTTTAACATAAATAATTATTTCATTTAATTGTTTTCAAATAGATTAGTAAAATATAAGAAATTTTATTAAAAAATATTATATAATTTTACTATTAATCAACTGACTATCTTCTCCAATTGCTGCAGTAACGAACAATTTTCTTTTACGTGTTGAAAAAGTGACTAATACAAAGACATTAAAGTACAATTGGTTGGTAGTAAAAACAGACCGTTGGATCGTTACCTGACTATTAAATAAATCTCAGCTGCACATTTCACACTGTTCACCGAGCCATGTGTTGATCGTCTAATTAATCCTACGTTAATGTCTCGCTGAGGTTTAATAGTAATCGTATGTTGTAAGAATGTTACAGGATTGTAATCGGATGTTTCTAGTTTGTAATCGTATGTCACTAAATATAGCAATTTTACGCTGCATTAGCGATCCGCCCGGGCTTCGCACGGACATTATTTTATTTTTATTTTGTCATACACATATACTCTACTTTGCGTTGGGCTACTAAAAAAGAATTAAATTAAGGGTTCGGATGTATTATTTTAATATTTTTCTTTAATTGCATTGTTTTAATTTGTTCCTAAATAGTAATTGCAAGATTTTCAAATATTTTCCTTGGAAACTTTAACCCCTACTATGCACTCTTAGTGAGTGAATTCCAAAAAAACGTGAAACAATTATTCAATGAAATATTTTTAAGAGCAGAAATCTCATGTTCCAGAAGTTTCATGTTCAAGTTCTCAAAATTGTTGCTAATAAAGATTTTTCCATATAAACTTGCAACCCCTATTTCATTCTTTTAGGGCAAAAATGTTTATTAAAATCCTTATTACGGTGCTTTCGCATTCTGAATTAGAACAACTATCAAAGTTTTCGTCTCTAGCGGTCGTGCATCTTTATGACAGTGGGTCTTCCCCTTTTATATACATAAATAGTAACAAGTGATCACCTGGTGTTAGTTATTATATGATCTATTTTCTTTGTTGCTACGTAAACGAACGAATATATGTTAGTACTTTCTCTGTCTGTAATAACAAGCGTATCGACTCCATTGTTGAATCGATTCTAATCGAAATTTTTAATTTTGAAATACTTCTAGCGGGACGCCACATAAAGATAAGCCATTACGACGAATTAACGCACGTAGAGTCAGTAAATGATACATTTAAGTTTCAGTGAACCTAATTAGTATAGGACGACCTAGACGAACATATACCAGGTAGAAGAGGCATTAAATAAGAGCCAGGTCAGAAGTACGAAGAATAAACGAGCGTGTATAAAAGGACTAATGCGAGCAAGAGAGGTATGCCAAGATCGTAACAAGTGGAGATCAACAGTCTCTTTCTACCCCAATGGTACACAGGCGTGATGTATGTATAAATCTAAAATGCTTATACATTATATATCAAATCTCCATGCGCTCAATATTTTCAAAACAATATCCGAAATGTTCACTTCACGTATTTATAAATACGAGTAGATGTAGCATTAATTTACCACGGCGATATATTTACCACGTAAATACTATACAAGTCACCTAACAATCAGATCAAAAACAATTCAATAAATAAAACTATGCTTATTTATTTATGGTATAACTTGTAGATAATTATCAGCATATATCTTTACAAATAAATAATGAAGACATTTCATGAATAATAAACGACGCCTTTGTAGCCTGTGCCCTCTGGTGTCTTTTAAACCCGTAAAATACTTTGAGTTAAAGCAACTTCTAAACTGAATTTACGCGTTATTTCATTTTATCTATCTTCTCGTACCTCTATCCACAAATGTATTATTTTTAAAAACCTGAAATTTATAACCGCATATTTATTCTTTTATTATAATATATTTTTTATATCTGTAGATTTGTTGCGCTTTCAAGGCTTATCAGGAGAACTTAATTTTTACATGAGGGTAAAATGGTAATCTAGGAAAGAAGAGGTGCTACTTTTTATCCTAGAGTTATTCCCGAGAGACGCGGTGTATATAGAAGCCTTCGCGGACGAAGTTGCGAATAGACAATTCATAAATAACTGAATTGTTTAAAAAGTACCTATTTACTTTGAATTGGTTGACGCCGTTAAATGTAAAAAAGCTAAGTTAACTTAACAATTATATGAAATAAACAGTTTATAACACCGATACGACAATGACGCCTCCATTACTAGATTTTAAATTTCATTCAATATTTTTATCGCAAATAAGTTCATACACGATATGAAAGTGAAATAGAATGGGAATAGTGTTTTGTATAAATGCAAATATCGCGTCATTAGGATATCATCAAATAAAAAAATAAAGCTTTACTGGCAAACGATATTAAGAGAACATTTGATTGACATTCGCACTGTGATAAGTCCAATACCTGAGGTGCGGCCGAATCCTACGTGAGTAGGCAATCTGATACAGCACCTAAAAAATTCACTTCCTGCAGGTGAGGAGCCCGACCTCCTCGGCGACCAGATGAGCAGTTTCGATGTGATCGGTATCAAGTTACGGCCACGAAAATTGCTCCCCACGGCAGTCCGGCCCGCGCGTATATCGCCTACCACAAACTCGGCGCGGGCATGGAAACCCATACCGCCACGCCGCAGGGCGACTGTGAGTGCGGCGTGCATCCCTCCGTCTTCTACTTGCTGGCAACGCTTCTGCTTACCAGGTTAGTCTTGGTCTTAAGTGGACTAGTTCATCTTCAGAGTTAAAATAACCGTCAGCTTTATCAACTTGAGAATGGATACTAGAATATACTATTGCATGAGAACATGAATACCAATTATTACTGTAACCAAGCATCGCTCATGTTTTAAGCTTGTTGCTGATCTTTTTAGGCTTACGGTCTCTGAAGCGTCATTTTAGGTATATTAAAATAAATCTCTGCATATTCAAGACTGTTTTCGCGCCTGTATGTTACCATCATACATTTGAATGAGTACCTACATATTGTAATACATGCTTATTTAATACATATTGTAATACATTTAAATAAGCACTTAAAATCTAACACTGTTAGGCATTTACCTTATCAATAAACTTTTAATCATCATTCTGCGGCGCAAGTCAAATCGTCTGTACACATATATTATTTCTTATTTTTCAACTAAATACCATGAAAAACGTTGTTGTAGAAACGAGATGAATGTTTTAAGAGGTTTCTGAACACTTCAAATATTGTGACAGGATTACCATTTGAGAACCTCCGGCGCAAAGAATATGTTTGTAAACCAGTGCGGCACGACCTCGTTAGGGGATTAGAGTGATCGAAAGAGGTCGCACGATTTCCAAATTAAACTCAGGCTTTGCGCGCTACATTGCCGTGGTATATCTATCGTTTGTTTTATTTATTTGAGCACGTTTTATGTATATGCTATATTGAACGCAGCAGCTTACGTACCCGGCTCTTTGTATTTTTAAACTAAAATAGAAGTCCGGGAACCTATGTAAAAATAGAAATTTCTTACAATTCAAACGATCAAACGACGTCCAGCGATTGTCTGGACTTTGTATTAGGTAGAGGTGAGAATATAACCGATGGGACGTACGAAAAAGCATTGCAAACCTACACACCAGTTCCATTGGGAATTGTATCGGAAGGCCGTTAGTTGAAATCCCATGGCCGTAGCGATGCTGATCTAAAATCGAAGAAAAAAAAAGTTTGTAAAAAAATACATTTGAACAACTGTTTCTTGGCGGAATCAAAAGTCATTCTATCTATAAGGCGGTACAGATGGCGCAGATGGTAGTGATCTTATCTTATGCGACAGAGGTCGTGGGCTCGATTCCCACCCAGGACAAATTTATGTAAGATGATATTTGTAGTTTTCCTGTGTTTAGGTGTTAAAATATTGTGATTCCTCTGTTGTCTGTAACACAAGTGCTTTTAGCGACTTACCACGGAGTCAGGTCAATGTTGTTGTGTGAATATTATATCCTAGAAGGTAGGTTAAGACATTTACCATAGATTTAAATAACAATGTAATGTAAGATTATTGGTTGAGGTTAGCAAATATACATAGTTCCACCATTCCATGCAGTAGTATGAACGTTTAATGATTCGTACAAAGGGGCCATAAGGAAGTGTCTGTAGGGACGTAAATAGGGTGTGAAGGAATAAGAAGTCAGTGCCCCACTCTTCATCGTATTTCACGATCTCCTCTCATGGTTCTGATTAAAGTAACCTAAAATATGTTAGAAGCTTGATAAGCCCATGTACATATGTATAAAGGTTCTAGCAAAACGTTAAATCCTCTTTGTTCTTTTGTCTAGTTATTTTATTTATTATGGCTTTCAATAAAAATAGAATTGAATGTATTTTATTCTTTATTTCATATTCGTGATAAAAAACTCATAACAATCTTTACTGTGACACTTATGATCCTTATAATCTCACAATGCTATTATCACATTTAATCACAATTAACTAACATTTTCTTTCATTCTCTTCTAAAACTCGTTTTGATACCTACTACGCTAGGTATATATATATATGGGTGAATGTTTAGATACCTACTACGCGTACTAGGTATCAAATAAAAAAGTAAAATCATGCACTCACATAGAAACTTTGAGTTTCTTGTCGCCTATAAATTCGGCTTAGTACTTTTTACTACTTTAATATTTATTATTATAAGATTTATTATGAAATGATAACAGATTACATATTATAATATGTAATCTGTTATCATTTCATAATAACTAAATACAAAATACCCTTAATGGTGTATTTTCACACCGAAATCAGACCTAAACTCTTACAGAATAGTAACGACTACTTAAGGTGTGTTTCTATTAATGCAAGAGGTCGCGCTGGTAATTGTGTTGTGTATGGGATAACAGCGATGGAATTGAAATGTATAGCTGAATAACTATTTATTTTTTATTATTCTATTATTTCTCATTTTTTAAACTATTAAAAAGTCTCGTTATGAGATCCCGAGATCTACGAAACATTAATGTAAACGTGGAATAAACTAACTTTCTTATGAAATCTCTATTATAGTTGTAGTAACATTTAGGTTCGTTACGTTAGCTGTCAGAGACAGAATATTAGGGCAATAAAGGCCGAGAACTTTACGAAATTGGCGAATAAATTCGTATCCCATTTCTCTGGTATTATTCATGTTATTTAGCCAAGGGTTCTTGTCAAGAACAAATTGCCACTAGAAACCGTCCGTTCTGAAGCTCAATTTGTGAACGAAGTGAAACCTGCTATTATTCATAAACTAAACGACACCTACGTTATGATTGTTTACTCGCTGAAGGTTTTATGTTTTCGCCTTCGTAATCCGGATATAAATAATGTGACGCCAGATTTATCTTTTACTGTGAGCGCGTTTTTGATAAATGAGACAATATTTCTATCGGCGCAACTTCAGAGAGCTTTGTTTTTAATAATAAAATGCATAGCACTAGTGTTCATTTGTTTTCATAATTAGTAAAGCTAGTGTCTGTGGAGTACCGGCAGAGTGGAATAGTACCTCCCCCTGTACGAGGTGTCGTAAGAGGCAACTAAGGTACCAGAACCGACAGATGGTGGTAAATCTATGCAAACAAGTCGGCACAAATGTAAAGGGCGGGGATGGGCAGCAGCTTCCCCGTTGCGAATGCTGCGCCCTGCGCATTGCCAACACGCTTGCCTAGTGCGGTAATTATGGGCAACATACCCCCTTTCTTGGAGAGGCGTATGTCCAACAGTGGACTTTTAATGGCTGGTATGATGAAAGCTAGTTGTCTTTTTAACTATGACGAACGGTTTATTTTCTGCATTTATGTATATTCTTCTGTCCGCTTCTTCATTTGTGTTATTTTTAGTTTGACTATCAGCATACTCATCAACAACACATTATAATAACATTAAATATATATAGTTATTGATATTTAACAGCTGTAATGGTCAAAGATACAAGTTAAGTACTAGGCTTAACAACAACAGGCATTGATTTACTATTGCATATTAATGTCACAAGGGTGCTGACGGTTGTGTCACGACGACTTCATTTTGAAATTGTTTTCCATAGAGAAATTTTTCATTAAAGCTAACGAAAAAACTGTAGTTAAATGATAATTAAAATAAAAGCTAAACTTCTTTTTTATGGCATTCTACGCGGACGAAGTCGTGGGCACAGCTAGTATAATATATAATTTAGATTCACATTTTTCTTTTAAGTGTTTGAAATTCCATTTGAACAGCAAAATACCATTGATCTCTCCATTGTGAACTATTGAATTGGTGTTATCGCCGATGGATAGACACCTGTCATTACTGTGCTCGCTTGAAGATGGATCGACGATCGTATCAATACATTGACTGGTACAATTGTATCCATGTAATATCTATCTATCTAGATAGAAATTATCTTTGCTATATTACAAACGAACTGAGTTAAGTGTTTTGGGATGCCGGTAGAGGATAGTACCTCCTTCTGTATCAAGTGCCGTAAAAAGAGGCTGAGTTGATTGTGTAGCTGACATGCAGCAGGGCGGGAATGGTCAGCAGCATTCCAGTCGAGAAGCTACGCTCTGCGATTACCACTACGCCTGTCCTGCGAAGCAATTATGGGCACTATTTCCCCATTTGGACCTATGTACATTGTTCGTTTATCAACTGTTATAATGATGATGAAGTTAATAATGATGTATACCTACGAAAATATACGTAAAATTTTTATATGGATCGTCACTCCTTGTATTTTTGATCGATAGAAAATTGTATCGTTCAGTAATGAAAACTCTGTACTTTTTTTAATCATTGATACTGTGTTTTAAACAATGTATGTTTTTGTATTACAGCTTATATTAAGATTGCTGATGTCACATATTTTATTCTGACATACTATGAATTCAATTACTATTATTACAATTGATATTTTAGAGATTATCAATGACGCTGAAACAAACTAAAATAATAATGAGTTACATCGAATAAACATCGAACTTTGATACTAACTTTGCAGCCCCCTTTTATCGCCTTAAGAGATGATTTTCTTAAAAAATATTTAACACGTGTTTCAATACTTTCAGTGAAGAACCATTGTGCAGAATTTCAAATGAAATTATTAAAAGAAACCATTTGCAAAATTTTAAGATTCAAACCTGTATAGTTTAGGCCCTGCGTTCATATGTCAGTCAGTCAGTCTGTCACCAAGTCTGGTCAAGGATGAGATCTTGTGTAAGTTAATTATTTTGGAGTCTACATTCTCCGGTGTCTTTAATTCGCATATTCTTATAGGACATAACAATATTTTTGTCTCTTTCTTAGAACCTCGAAACGAAAGAGACACAAAATAATATATACGACATGGTAATAAAACCAAAGAACCTTAGCAAATTTACTGGTTTATTTTTCCTGTAATTTACACACAGCGCAGGCATGGTGGTAATATTTGCGAATGTGCAGCATTGGAACAATGCGTTGCTGCCTATCCCTGGTCTATTACATTCGAGCTACACTGTGAATATATCTATCTACACCGCCGTATGCCTAGCCAACAATGGATAAACCAAACTTGATTCAAATAAAATTGTCTGTTTCTTTTATAGCGGTCAAGAATGTGAAGTAAATCGTTTCAGTTGAATATAGCATAGTTTCGTATTTAGAATCCGGCCCAGAATCGACGCAACACAGTCCAACTAAATCCGGAACATGAACAATATCAAAGAAAACACGGCCTCGGATCGGCTTTTAGATTTGCCCTATTTGTCTGCAGCAGAATAAACGGAGGGTGTTATCGTAAAAGTCACGGTGAAATAGGGGCATAAACCAACCGAGAGGCACTCGTGTCAAGTGCAAACTCAGGTTTATCATGCTGTAAAAATTGTTTTTAATGTCGCTGTTTTGATGTAGGGAAATCAGTTCCTAATGTATGGAAATTCTTCAATGAGATATGGAAATCGCTTTGTAAATAGTATTTAGTTATTCCGTACTTATCTTAAACAGATCCTAGGACCATGAGTCGCCTAGGATAATTCTCGGGTTGTCAGGATATAATATTCCGCTGAATTCCCTAACTGCGGCCATAATACTGTCCGCTTGAACTTCTCTATATGTTATATGGTTCACACAGTGTGTCAGTGGATCCATCAAAATTACCCTCTCCTTCTCTTTACAGTCATTAATATCAATATAGAATGACCGATTAAACAAAAATGTATTAAACAGACAGACATACTTTCGCGTTTATTATATAACTTGGTCACCACCTACAACTATGTCCGCGTGAACCTTATTTAATAAATAGCAAGAAATTCAGAATCAAAAATGGAATCATGATATGATTTGGCATAATCTGTCTACTGCCAAACCATATCAAAATCCGTTTACCTATCAAGCCGTTGCATTTAAAACTCTATTATGATTATACATAGTGTAAACTGCATTTGAGTACGTATAGTGTATAGCCGCGAGGTACCGGCAGAGTAGAATAGTACCTCCCCCTGTACCAGGTATAAAGGCGATTAAGGTACCGGAACCGATAGATAGTGGTATATCAAAGCGAAAAAATATAGCTGATAGGCACAGGGCGGGGATGGGGAGCAAAATCCCTGTCGCGAAAGCTGCGCTCTGCGATTTGCTCGGCCAGCGCGGCAACTCTGGGCAAAATTCCCCTTTCTTGGGGAGGCTTACGTCCAGCAGTGGACTTTCAACGGCTTATATGATGATGATGTATATGGTAAATTATAGCTTATGTTATATTATTTCAGTTAAGTAATTTGTAATGCATATGGTGTACTTACCCCAGTATCATCTGTGAAGCGGAGAAATAGCTTCTTAGAGTTGTTGATTTGTAGTTAAAGTTGTTAATTAACTTAAAGTTGGTGATACCCACGACAAAGTTTAACTACGTAAGTCCAACTTCAAGAAAGAAAAGAAGGGAAATACTGCGTAACATCTTTGCGTAGGATATACTTTGGTGTCTCATGTCGAAATTCTTTGTTTATTATCCGCTATTATGTATAGCATATGGACTCTCAATTTGGGTCTTATTAACCGACTCTAGCAAACAAAAAAGTTATTCAACCTCCATAGGTTTCTCCATAGAAAAGTTATAAAGAAGTCAATGCTCGGAGCCTTATTACGCGATCATAACACGAATGATAAGATCCATAGAAAAGAAAGTTATCGACACAACTCAGCGGATAACCAAGTCGAAGTATTTTAGATTCGAAATCTATTTCGTATCTTCTTTGTCGGGGATTACATTACCGTGGTATTACCGAGACCTTAGTAGACCCGTCAATTTCATCTATTGTTCCTTTTGTAGTGAGAGGTCAGTGCCATCATCTCCATATTGTATTACCAAAAAACACTTGAATATTCAACTTTTATAAATTTGAAGCAATCGATAAACTAAAGTCTCTATAGAACAAAATAGGACTGCACTAAGCTTGGAATAGGAATGAAGCAGGTTCGAGTCCCATCTTTCAAGGCTTAAAACCTAATATATAAAATATATATATATATATATATAATTATAAAATAAAATAGTAAAAATGCACATGATTATATATACCCATTCATCCTCACAAAACCTTGCATAGGCAAAATAAGACGGGATAATACTATTTCCTTTTTGTTAGAAGAGCACTACAACGGTATATACGGTAAAAGCCGTTGGGTACCTGTAACCTGTACCAGGTTTTCTTTTGTTTATAGATGCTCGTAAAATCACAAGGATATCAACAGCGCGTTGCCAACCCTATGACTTGAAGATAAAAATAAATTTCTTGGTGAGGCCTATGTCCAGCTGTTAGATGATGATGATGCTGACATAAAGTAGATACGAACGTTTTGAAATTACTCGATTATATTACCTTGTAATCAAAAACCCAATTGTAATAAATAGTGTAGAATACAATTTAATGCAGGCAAATTGTTTTTATTTATGTAGGGAGTTCCACACAGCGCTCGTTTGCCGGGATTGCGAGCAAGCGCAGTTATAATGTGATTTGAATCGTATGTTAACCCGAGCAACATTTTTCATTGTTCAAAAAGTGTTTGTTCTCTCTTCTCCATTGCAAAAAATTTGCATTTTATTTACTGAAAAATAAACATTTTTATGGGACCAGGTCGACACGACAAACAAGCATAAAGTCCGTATGATAGTAAGCTTCACCGCAGCCTATAGACGCTCGGAATATCACAAGGATATCACTAGCGCATTACCAACCTTATAACTAGAAGATATTATGTCACATTACTCGGTAATTTCGCTGCCTCTCACCCTTCAAACCGGAACACAGCAAAAACACAGCTAGCAAGAAAAAAAGAACGGTGAGAATGAGGTACCAATGCAGACGTAAATAAAATATAACAAAAAACCTCATATATATAATATAGCGGTTGTTTTGTTACAATATTCTACTATAGATGCTCTTCGGACACGATAAAACGAATCTGGAAATAAAATGACTTTTCTATTTATACTAAGACACGTCATCGATGGGCCCAATGGGAGCCAGCCTGGATAAATATTTACATGATGAATGTTTGTGACTGTTCTGTCTGGGTATTATTTGCGTGAGTTTATTTATTTTATTTATAACTAGGCAGGGACCGCAATTTTAACTGCGGAGTTCACATTACTATCAAAATTTAGGGATTAATATTTGATATGATGAATAAGTTATTTTTAAATAGTCAAATAGTTTTTTAAACCAGTCGAATTGTTTTAAAATTTATTCGTAACAATCGCATTAAAACATAAATCGTGTCTCGTTACATTATAGGTGTTTATTGTTTGATTGTATGCAATATAATATGTTGTATGCATATATAGCCTATGTTAATAGGTAATGTTGAATACTATGTTGTTCGGTGTAGTGTTTTAATATTTAAATAATATAATTATTTAAATTGGTTCAGTAGATTTTGAGATAAATCGTACCAAAGAAATAATTAAGTTTATCCCATTATGAGTACAGATAAAGATAAATACAAACAAATCGAAAGTAGCTATATGTATTTATGTATCCGTTAAATCGATTCGGAGTAAATTTCAGATAACTGGATATATAAGCAAAGTCCACTAACGAAGTCATGGCTTTGGGGCAAACAGCTATTATTTTTTATGTTGAGATTCTTCAGTGAAAGACACAAAAGGTACTAACATCTCGAAAAGAGGTATATAATGATGCTCTCTTCAAATAGCACAGAAAAAGTGGAAAGCACGTAACTTAAACAGAAAAGGTAAAAGCGGCTTTGAAGCGCGCAAGGAGGCTTTATATCAATGGTGAATGGCGGCGCGCTGGCTGAAACACTAGTGTAATTTATTCGTGAAAGTGGCATTGACGGAACTGAAACCTGAAGTTCATCGCATCAAGTATTCAAGGCTAAAGTTTTTACTGCGTTTTTTGTTTTATCCAATTCGAGTACTAAATGGATAATTTTATTACTGAAAAGAAATTAAAATACAATTAAAACTTTTATAAATACGAAGGAGTATCTGTTTGGCCTGACTTGTGGGTTGATTTATGAGAATCTAACATAGGATTTCTTAAATCCCGGCGAAGTTTCCGCGGGACGCACTAAGAATCAATACTAATATTATAAACCTGAAGAGTTTGTTTGACTAATTATTTCAGGCTTAAATAGCCCTAATCTTTGATATATTTCATAAAAAAATGACCATTAAATGCGAAGTATTAAAAGTAAATATTTACAATAGCTTCCGCTGCGTATGATGTGTAAATGCGTGCATGATGTGTATATGCTAGCATAGCAATAACTGGGCTAACCCCGAAATGATTATAAATCTCTTTGATAACCCATCACTTCACTATTTAGCTATTCACGATATTTTCGTGGAAAGTTTAGATAAGGTGCGATTCCATTAAATGGAACTATGGCGTATTTATTGGTAGAAACTAGATTTATGTATTAGATTTTGATGTCTCTGGAGGATTTTAATGTCAGAATTACTAGCACAGCCCAAAGGTGCTATTTCGTGTTAGTTTTCAAATGTCGTAGGACTTTCCTTCAAATAATGATAATGACTTCTAATTATGCTGCCGGAAACTTTGAAAAGCGTCGACTTTTTCCGAACGTCCTTTTAACGTGGTTCGATCTAACCATCCACCATCTCTTCAATGTAGGTAATATTTTTCTAACAAATCTGCTTTAAATAAAATACTACCAAATATATTGTAACAAGCAGCGTCCCGCGGTTTTACCCTCGTACAGTAGTAAAACAAACCTAGCATTATAACTAGCGTGATGTTAGATTATCTTTATTCTTTCTCAATTATTGTGCTATGCTGATTTTTTCTGATCCAATAGTTCAGATATAACATTGTATTGAAATAACTTTAAAAATCAAAGAACTTTAATACTAACTTTTCACCCCCTATTTACCCCCTTAAGGAATAATTTTCAAAAAAATATTTTACACGTGTTTCATAACTTTAAATGAATAACCTTCATACTGAATTTTATTAGAATAACTTCTAAACAGCAGTTTTTCGCTCGTGACCGCAAGTAAGCTATAAATTTTTACGGAATTACAAAGCTTCCAGACACTTGTAGTCTCCGGACACAATCCACTCTCCAACTCGACCGAACGACTAGATTTAACATAAACCAAGTAAGGTATATTACATTCTGGTGTATTATTTTATTTCGTGCTTGTTACAATCCACAGAATAAAAAGAAATGAACCAAAGTCGTACGATGGCTAGAATAAATCGGGGTACCATAGAGTTAGACACCGAAATAAGTGTATATTCGTGACAAAATAACATAATCAAATGTCGGTGTGCGATGACGTAATCACGGCACGCTAAATCCAATAACACATATTGTAGCATATACATGATATATATCCTCCTTTTTATATCTTCTTTTGTTTCTGTTCGTTACATTAATTTAACTGATCACTTAGGCAAAATGTGATATTTCACACATCATCTCATACATTGAGCGAACTTCAGGATAAGTCGCCGAAAGCATTTGTGTTACGGACATCAGACAACAGACGAATCTCAAATATAATACTTAGTTACATAAATTTAACACCCAAACATAGAATTAATACATATATCATCATATTTTGATATTTGTTTTGGGTGGTGATTGAACCCACGACCTTTAATAAACAAGATAGGATCACTACAATTTGCGCCATATGGGCCATCGGGCCCGTCAAAAAAAATCTAATCTATGATGATGTTATTACAAATGTCAATGAGTCCCTTGCTAGGATTTTTAGGTGTTGCATTGCTTTATAATATGTAGATAAATGTCAACTTCTTGCGGTTTAATACTTGTACACGTTGTAATATTGAGGTAGTAGCTTCGCACTAATTATTTATATTGATATGAGGATATTTTACATTTTAATTTGTTATTGATATTGTTTACATGACAAAAGTTTTACAAATAAAGCATATCATATAAATTAAAATAATAGCCATAAAAAAATCTCGTCAAATTATTTTTTTTTTAATATGACTGTTGGATCTAGTATAACTAAGTGTGTGCATATAAAAACAAATTCTTTGTGAATATTTTTCGTAACAATAACCTTTTTCATAAACCTCATGGGATGGAATAACCGTAAGCTCTATTACTAAGCACTGTACACGTCACATAAGGTCAATTTAGTAGGAATAAACATTTTGAGTATAATTTAAACATTTTTAATAAAGTAAATTTATAAAACTATAATTTATTTTCATTAAACAATAAATCAATTTTAAAAACACAAAATCTATTTTCATTAAACAATAAAATAAATTACATCTGTATTACCTTTCGATTTACTAAAATAAGACAAAGGCAGTTTCTTTGTTTTATTTCAGTAATTATTATTACTTGTTTTAGTAAAACAGGAAACCACTAATAAAAAAAACATAAAACTGGCGCGAAGAGATACAGCCATTTTTAAAACTAGTTTAATGTTGGTACTTACGTAGGAACAATACAATGTTTCTTTGTACTTCTTGAGATAATATAACCTGACATTATGGCTGGGTTTATACAGTGTATACTCAAAGTAGTTTTACAAATTGTGGGAAGCGCATAAATGTGAAAAAGTTTCATGGCTTCTATCCTCGTGGGTGGGAACAAACCGTCAACCATAAAACCACGGTTTAAAAACCAAAAAAGTTGTTCTATTATATTAAAGTTTGTGCTCGATCGTAACTGGCTACACTTTCGGGTCCACAAAAAAAAAACATTTTATACAAGCTGTCAACGTAGTAAACAGTGCTAGTAAACATCCTAAATGTAAAATATATATATTTCTATCAAAGATAAGTAGCTTAGATCACTTGTATTACGGACATAAAACATTAGACGAGAAGATGTTCCGCAGTGTTCTGAACGCTGCCCAGCCGAAGTGGATTCGGGGATTGACCTCTTTCTTGAAGTTGGACTTACATAACTGGACTATCCATCCTCAACTTCAAGAAGCGAGTTCTCAACTGATACTGGGGGGTGGATAAAATATAGATACTACACATAGTTTTGGTCTTCTCCATGTTCATTTTGAAACCCACCTGTTGAGAAACTCGATAGAGGTATTCGAGTTTTATTCTTTGTCTATCATTTTATCCTTAGTTTATGATAGACTAATTTAATTTGGTATGTAACAACTAGACACAGACAAAACATAAATATTTGTCCTGAGTAGGGATCGTACCCAACGACCCTTGGCACATTAAATAGGGGCATTACAGAATGCGCCATTGGGCCCGCCAAAATTTCTAAACTTAATGAATTGGCGTGCTCCATGTAATATTGAAATAATTAATCTTCCCTCACCGAGGGGTACAAATGACAACGTAAACAAAAAAGGCCATAGGCAAACTTTCTTATTTGTCCAGTTTTAGACCACCCCTATCCAATGTAAGGGGTGGATTTCCTAATTAGCACATAAATGAGGCTACCAACTCAATTACGACGTTTTTGCAAGGGCTAATTCGCTTTTGTACTTTATCTGGTGCTTGATTAATTAAGCAGCATTTTTTGTTATACCCGTCTGTAGGTCGTGAACATTTTTCGACACTCATATTACTTAGAATAATTAATTGATGAATTCATCAAAGCCTTTCTACGTTTATTTTTATAAAATGAACTAGGTAGGTCAGTGAAAGCCATGTCGACTTTATTCAAACGTTTTAGAGAGCTAAAAACAAACTGCCCGACGATTATTATGTTAATTTATTTCATTATAATTCACTTCCATATGCATTTTCTAAACCATATCCATTTGACATAACCAATTTTACTTAGATTTTATGCACATATTAATTCTTATATTACAAATAAGCTTGCCCTATCTTCGTCCGGGTACGGGACTTTATATTAGTAGTATTGGATACTTATTCCGTGTACCGTAAAGTACCGGCAGAGTAGAATAGTACCTTCTCCTGTACCAGGTGTGGTCAGAGGCGACTAAAGAACTAGAACCGACAGATGGTGGTATATCCATCCAAAACATTGCAATCGCGAAAACTGCTCTCTGCGATTGCCAACACGCTAGCCTAGCGCGGCAATTATGGGCAACGTTCCCCCTTGCTTGGGAAGGCCTATGTCCAGCTGTGGACTTTCAATTGCTGGGGTATGGTGAGTGCTTATTTAGCTATCTTACACCGTCATCTGTTAGAATGTTATGGCACTCGCAGATATTTATAAGTTTTGTCGTTCATTAAATATATATATATACGTGTACGTATATATACGTACTACGTGACATTAATTTTTTATAGATAAAAGATAGAATATAAAAGATTATGTCAGCCAAATATAACATGTGCTAAAGTGCCTAAATTAAATGAGAATTTATTTGAGGAATTTAATGTTAACAAAAACAATCACACGATATCATCTCTTAATGCCCCTCATGTTATTAGAGATGACCTACTCTCCTATATATCCGAGCAAATAAGCCACGTTTCACCCACGCATGACCTTTCCTTACAGGTTAGCCAATCAGACTGTAACTTAATAACTATTTCTAGGAACACGCTACATTCCAACATCCAATGTTATATGAGTTGAGTTTTTAGTCTTAATCGAATCGAGTCGTTTTTATTATCGACTTTGTTTTTGACTTTGATCTTTTGGAAATAATCAGTATTTACCTTTGTTGGTAAAATTTTGGATTTTAGTTGTATTAAAATACTGACTTTGTAAGTCGTAGTCGTAGACGTTGAAAAAGTCAACCAATAAATAACGCCTCTACCCTGAGTTAACTAGGTAACAAAACAGGCGATGTCCTATATTAACTATATATATGTTTATAAAAAAATATTGGGATTAATATTGTGATATAAACCATCCTATTCATCCAGTTAAAACCAACTGTACATAGTACATAAGGATCGATAAAAATCGGTTCAGAACTTTAGAAGTTAATTCCAGAGAAAACCATTAGTACTATAAATTTTTGAAACCCCTAAATAATTAGGGATCCAACGCTGACATCTTTTTATTTTTTGGATAACATTTGTTTTTATTTTTTCTTAATGTGGCACATTACTTCTTTTCTTCTAACAACCCAAAATTTTCACACTTCCATCACCAACCCCTATTTTTTAAATAATTATTAGTAACTTTACATAATTTTTATGGCAGAACAACTTTTGCCGGGGCAGCTACTTTTTTTTATATATATAGATAATACATTTATATTAAATATATATACATGGTTTTGCCCGAAAATAACTACTAAACCGACTCAGACCTAAAGAATATTCGAATAAAATTTCATAAGAATCGGTCAAGCCGTTTTGGAGGAGTATGGTAACCAACACTGTGACACGAGAACTTTATATATTAGATAAGAAACATTCATGTGCCTAAATTCTTATCGTTATCTGCGACGTTCAGCTAATATATTCTTCGAGCATACCAGAGCCAAATTCACTAGGGACTAAATTGGCGGTAGTAAATACTAGAATAAATTATTTTTATCAGCAGCACCCTGATAATTTTTGAGCATTTCTCTAACAGTTTATTTATTCGCCACTATTTCATATAATTAAATCTGAGATATCCAATCTCACGCGTAACAATATTTAGCACGTCTGTGTTCTCTCTTGAGACTGTGGCATTCGAAAACGTGCTACTTAACTCAAGCACGTTTTGAATTGAAACAAGGCTCATTGTTGATTGTACAAGATTGCTATTGCACAGGTGTGACAAGAAGTCTAGACTTCGCAACAAAGCCGCAAGCTTAAAACAAAATGTATACGAACACACGGATAATGTTAAACTTACGTAACACAATTTTCTTTATTTGAAGCCGTTTTATTTAAAAAGATTTACCATTATCACCCTTGCATAAGATAAGACTTACCTTGAAAGTAAGTATGGACAGACTGTTCCACATCACGAACCTAATGCGAATTGTTGGATTTTAAGAACTTTAAATGTAATATTAATAAATTCACACAACATCTCATATATCGACCTGACTCCGAAATAAGTTGCTTATAACACTCGTGTTACAGATATTAAAAAAACAAATATAACACTTGAATACATACTTACAACACAAACACAGAACAAACATAAATATTTCTCCTGGGTGGAGATCGAACCCACGACGTTTGTCGCAACAAGATAAGATCACTATTATCTGCGCTATTGGGCCTATCTAGATGTGGATTACCTTTCGAAGTACGGAGGATTAGATATAATTAATTTTTGGGCACCCATCTCTGTACCAAGCTGCTCAACTTAAACTATCTATAGATTAAAGAATAGTGCGATAGTAGATCAATGTGGTGTAAAAAATTATGTTGTGTGAACAATAGAGAAAGGAATGTTGAGTTGGTTTGGACATGTAGAAATGATGGATGAAAATAGAATGACTACACAAATATATAGAACGGAAGTGAATGGAAGAAATAGTATAGGACGACCTAGGCGAACATATCTATCTAGGTAGAAGAGGTATTAATAAAGGGCCAGGACAGAATTATTAACTATCAACGAGCGTGAATAAAAAAACTGATGCGAGTAAGAGAAGCGAGAGCTTAGCTACGGCATCACGCATGAATGGCTCCACAAATTTTGCTAACTACATATTATTTGTGTTTATAGTAGTCAGAATAAATATATAGGTTCCTATAAATTAAACAATCAGTACAGTAGCGGGGCGAATTAAAAAAAATTAAGAACGCTTAACGGACCATATGAACTTTTGTAAAGTTACCTTCCGTGAGGTACCGGCAGAGTAGAATAGTATCTACCCCTATACCAGGTATCGTAAAAGGCGACTAAGGTTCCAGAACCGACAAAGGCGGTATATCCATCCGAGTCAATGCAGCTCAAATGCACAGGGCGGGGATGGTCAGCAACATCTCCGTTGCGAAAGCTGCGCACTATGATTGCCAACACGCTTGCCCAGCGCGGCAATTATGGGCGAAATTCCCCCTTTTCTGGGGAGCAGTGGACTTTCAATGGCTGATATGATGATGATGATGAGAGTTACCTTATGGCGTTTGAAATAACTGTCAGTCTTTTGACTGTTGGAGTGATTGACATAATTAATTCAAGCTGCAATGGTACAGAACTACATGTGTATCTATATATATATAAATAGGTCCGCTAGTTTCTTATATAATTCTTAAATAAGGTCCTTAACTTTCGGCTATATTTTTAAACTCAGACTAACACTCGTTTGTGTTTCGATTATTGTCTTTAAAATTATCGATTTCATTGTTCGAGAATCGTACTACTTTCTTCTATATAAGACGACGCCATATACCGCTGTGCCAACGGGGCTTGTAATAATTAATCTCTCACGAGACGAAGGCTAGGGAAACCTACATGGCAGGAATTTGCGCGAGGACGTGACTAAAATTAATATGGGGACTACCATATGTACAAGTTTTATAGATATTTTGACCTATTTAACGGTCTTACTTTTACTCGCATGTTATTTTTTACCTGGTCCTGAATTATTTAACTAAACAAGACGGAATTAACTTCACTCTGTTCACAGGTGAAATTATATTATAAAATTAAAATATTTGTTATTCATTGTATTACCATTTAGTATTATTATTCACATGTCGATAATAAATGAACCATTTACTAACGGTAAAGAAAGAATTTGATTTCTCATTATTTTTTCAAATGAATAAAATATATATTAAAATAAAGGTCATAATATTAATAGTATTTTATTTTTAGAACAGTAAAATTCCACTATTATTGTAGAAGTTATCGACCTTTTGACTTTGCCGCCATCTTACTTTGAACTTGTGGGTTTTCCCAAAGTCGCGTGACTTGTTTGGGCGGACTTTTTTCTTTACACCTTGTCCCACAGACATAGGGTCCATTTTCTAGCATGTGTGAACTGAAATGTTGGCACACTCAACTATATTCTCGTCACGTCTCTTGCCAAAAACTGTAATAAACATGCAGCTTCTACGCTTTTATTAACTGTCAGATACTTTGTGATGAATAATGAGAATAAAATTAAAAATTCAGGTGACCTTTTGTACGTTTACGAGAACCCTGTGACTCTTAACGAGAATATCTTCAATATGTCAATATATCAATTGAATTGAATATAATATATCAATTGAATGATGTAGATATGTAATGTTACTATAATTGACATCAAGTTGGGGATGCTTGAATAGTTATTTTTAATAAATATTTGAAAAAGAACAATACTTATTGGTGGTAGCTGGTGAGCACATGATGCAGTAGTAATGTTAATAAATTTTCGCTATTTTCGCTAACGGTGGGCGGAGTGAAAGGTGCTCCTAGATAAAAAAAAGTTAAGTAGCCTTACAGTCGGGATATAGCTATACGGAGCCTGAAAATTAATGTAAGCAAATAAAATGTATCTATCTTTTAATATACCAAACTCGACAAATAACCATAATCCGCGTGAAAGTATCACCGCAGCCTATAGACGCTCCTAATATTACAAAGTTATCACTAGCGCGTTGCCAACCTTTAGAGATCTATTATAAAGGGAAATGATAAAGTGTGATAAACTTGTGACTTGAAGATGTTATATGACATTACCAAGTGATTTCATTGACTCTCTTTACCATAAAGAATATTCTTTATGTTACATGCTGTTTATGCAATTACGCGTTATTAAATGAAATTATTGTAATCAATCTAGTAGTTACAAAAAATTGCCTATTTTTATTCCATATACTATAGCTTATGTAACTTGGGGAAAATGCAGCTTTCTAATGATGAAAGAAATATTAAAATTGGTGGAGTAGATTTTGAGTAAAGTTGTAACAAATAAACAATCTAATCTTTTCCCTTTATGATGGATCTCCAATCGACGCTTTCATGCGAATTAATTCAGGGCAACCAACTAACTCATGCATACTGATTACTTACAATAAACTGGTCTAGACTGAATTGTTAAATATTTATGTGTATTGCAAGCTTTGTTGTATTAGATAACTTTGATTAAATTTCTTCAGGTGTTTTGTGGTATTATGATATTTTTAGCTTTTTCGTTAATTATATATATAACTAACCAAAAAGCTTCAAATAACAGCTTTACATACAAATTTACATTTATGGATAATACAGAAGTTTGGAACCTTTTTAAATAATAAGTGCAAGAAATAGTTGCAAACTTGTGACTTTTAAATATTTATGACATAAGTTATACATATATACCAAATAAACAGTATCCCGTGGTTTCACCCACCTCAAGTTGTAGAACTTTCACACTTTGCACAACCCGTTTTAACATCTAAGGGATGTTTTTCATAATCTACTATGATGAACTTTTATACTGAATTTCATTCGAATAACTATAAAAATAACAAAGTTTCATACTAACTTGGCACTCTTTAGCAGGCGAATTTTCAAAAATTCTTTTCATACTACTCATCTACGTTATAAAAGGAACTCCTGTTTCAAAATGAAAAAAATCCAAGTCTCTTACCCCTATGGTTTAGGCCCTGCGTTGATATGTCAGTCAGTCAGCTTCTCATTTTATATACATAGATTTCTGACCGCGAATTCATTTGCCCTGACTTTAGATTATTTTGGGAATATAAGTATAGTAGCCTATGACGCGCTATAGGCTCTATTATAACCAATTTCATTAAAATCAGTTTAATGGTTAAATCGCAAAAGCATAACGCAAACTTATTTTTATTCGAAGTGATATTTACCTATCAGACTTCTACCCATCTGCCAGCGAACATTTTGGCAATATCCGCGTGGCTGTTATGAAGATAAGCAGGGACACTTGAACCAAAAGTAATTAATATATTTATATATATATATCTATATATTTAAAAATTTTTGTATATATTTGTCATAAATAAATTTGCGACTACTGAATTGAGATATAGACAGACTATCCTATCTCTCCAAATTATTATATAAAAAAATAACTTCGTGTCACGTTGTTTGTTCGGTTTTAATATGGATGTTATTTAGATTTTCGATGGAATTTGCTAGCAGAGATGGATAGCAATATACCCGTAGCAAGATATTCGCAGAAATGAGCAAACCAGAGCCTAGCAATTATGGGCAAAAATCATCCAGAAAAATAAATATTCTTTTTTTGTGATCTTTGTATAATAGTTGATATGCTACGGTTGATCACACCAGTATCATCATCATCATAGATTTAACGGGACCGATGACGCAGACGTTAGTGAACCTATCTGGTGCGCCAGGGATCGTGAGTTCGATTTTCACCTAGAGCAAATATTTGGGTGTTAAATATGTATATTTAAGTGCTATATTTATGATTCCTCTGTTGTCTGGCATCCGCAATACAAGTGTTTTAATCGAATACCACGGAGTCAATGTATAAGATGTGAGAATTTATTATTATTATTAATAATAAAAAAAATTTTCATAACATTCAGCTACTTAATATCAAATCGCTACCAAATCCGTAAAGAAACTTGAGGCTATAAATATTTATGTATCGACAACAACAGTAGGGCGCAATACTCGTAGAAAATTCTTAGTGCTTTTTCGTGTCACCTCGTTTCGGTGCTATACTTATAATTTAGCGAGCTGAATAAAATTGTATCACATTGATTGAAAGAGGTCGCGAAAGTTCACGCTCTGATATTTGTACTCTGTCAATTCAATTCGAGGGTCCTGTCGTATTTTCAACGCTAGATTTTTTGTGTTGATTTCTATGCATTGAATCAATTTAAGAATCAAATCCTCTTAGTTAAATTTCAATTAGATTTTTTTAATATTTAAAGTCGTAACTATAGACATACTAAAATGGTTGAAATTGTTGTCTATCCTATATAGGTACTAAAACTTTTTATCTATACGTTTGTATAAATAAAATGAAAATCCGCTGAGCTATTTCAAAAAATTTTACACGAATAGTTACAAGCTGTATTTTATCTTCATATTCACACGAGAAATAGCCTTTCTCGACGAAGACGACGAACTACGAGCCTTGCTAGTATAAATTAAGAACTTTTATTAGTTTCCGAAGTCCACCTTCTGCTATCTTCCGTGAAATATCGAATGGTTATGTGATAACTTTGAAACAATTCGTCTTTGACTAGATTCAATATGTTATTCACTTATTTAAAAGTTGGCGATGTATGGATTTTCAACAAATGTTAATTTTTAATGTTAACATTTCTAAAAACAATTAAACAAAATTACTATTCTTTACAAATCTGTCAAATTGAATTAATGATAATACTATTTCACTCTAATTGTCACTGATTATTATAATATATAATAGAAGATTATTACATATTTAAGATAATATTTACTATAAAAAAAAACCCGATTGTCTCAGGCTTCATGCGGAACTCGAAACTGCATTTTTTTATGCCGAAGGTCATTTTTCTAGTTTTCTTTTTGTGCTGTAAAATAAGCGCTATTTTTTATTTAAACTTATTAACTATACTTTTTAACTTATATTATTGTAAGTCAAATACTATTGGACTTTTAAATAAAAGCAAATAGTTTTTATATGGTTATTGTTTTGACTAACATTTACATATACATGATTTAAAAATGAAAATAGATGATTAATATTTACACCCAGAACTTCAATATAAGTATACTTCAATAAAAGGCTATACTCGTACTACAATAACCTTCACTATTTAAAACGAAATTGTTTTTAGATGAAATATGTGACCACCTTAGTATATCGGATCGTGTTCTATCATTAATAATACTTATTTAAATTTTGTTTTACAACAGGAGCCATGTTTGTTCTGTATTTGGGTGTTAAATATGTACTAAAATATAATTGTGATTCGTTACTAAAAATTTTCAATTTTTTCAAGTAGTGTTATTATTATTTTTTTATAAGAACCATCTCAAAGACAAACTCAACGAAGACATTTCAAAAATTCATCCAGCCGTTTGCCTGCATTTTTTTGACTAAAGTAAATTTTGCCACACTTTTTTATATATAGATTACAGAACACCGAACGTTGACTTATGTACTGGAATACTTCCTTATCTAAAGCAAATACAGCAACGCCGTCGAGGCAGTTAAAAGAAAAATCCCAACAAAAGATTACCTAAGCCCACCATCAAACATGAGTCTTAGCTATGACTCCCAGAGGAATCGTCCTGACAGGTCACGTAGCAGGCAACTTTATAGCTAAGTGTAAACCACAACTTTTCGCAGACCTACTAACGCTCGGGAGATAAGTAAATATGTCAATATTATAGCAGGTATGGCGAATCCTACAGTGCGCTACACGAACAAGTTCCCGGATTACCCAAAATTCTTGATTGACCCCTAATTTTAGTTTTTGTGTTAATGTTTTAGTACCTTTTATTTTGTAGAATTTGTTTTATACCTTCTTAATGACATGTGGATATAAAGATATGATTGTAAAACAGAAGTACTTATACTGAGTTCTCATTACCAGTCTTAAAAACCGGCTGATGCCAGCGCAACCATTGTGTAAATTAACCAGAAACTTTTATTAAAAAGAGAACAAACTTATTGACATAACAAATATATTACAATAACATCTTTATTATATGTATACAAATTTCGTGTCACGGTGTTTGCCCGTCTTGAACTTCTAAACTACTGACCCGATTTTTATATTTTTTGCTAACTGTGTACAGTTAAATCCATCTTGAAAGGTAAGATAATGTATGGTCGAAATATTTTTTCATGATTACATATAAGTATAGTTATGTTTGGTCTCGGCACCACAACCGACAGAGGGCGGTATCCGAGAAGAGATGGGTAGCAGCACCCCTGTCGTAGAAGCTGCGCTCTGTGATTGCCCAGTCGCTTTCCCAGCGCGACAATTATTGGCAAAATTCACCATTTGATTCACTTAAATAAATAAATAAATCCACAACATCTCATACATTGGCCTGACTCCGTGACGCTTAAAGCACTTGTGTTACGGACGTCAAACAGACGATTAACAAATCCACACCTACATGCACACTAGAGCATAGGTGCCTATAAGAACAGGCTAGACCTAGTTTAGGTACCTAAGTATCAAAATGTATTTTAGTTTAAGTTACCTTTTGTTGTTGAATAAAGTTATTATTATTATTATTAAATATACTACTTAAATACATATATTTCACATCCAGACACATAGCAAACATAAATACCATCATATAAATATTTGTCCTGGGTGGGGATCGAACCCACTACCTTTGGCGCACAAGATAGAATCATTACCATCGGGTGGAACTCCCAATAGCTATAATGATGATGATGGTAGTAGTATTATCAATTTTTTTATTACATGTATTTGCAGTTTATACTTTTATCGTTCCTTCCTTCCCCTCTTTTCCCCTATCTCCTGTATACCCAATGTAAAGTGCGTGTAGTAAAATTTTTCGGTTTTTATTTCTACTAGCAGCGTCTTCCGATATAAACGAAAGAGATCGTAACGCGTGGAGCTTCGTAAACTCAAAGAGCTTTGTGGAGGGCTCTGTTGGGTTAAAAGTTTAGACACTGTTGTTATTGCGGCTGTACCTTCTTATGTAACAAAATGAAGGTGTATTTTGTTTATTAAGTAGTGCTTTGTCGTTTAAGGTGGTCACGAAACAGACGGTATTTTAGTCAGCTTAATCGATTTGACATCGTTTGAGATCTTGCTCAGGCTAAGCCAAAAACGAAACAACAAGTGAGTAGGTTGTGTAACTTTGAGCTTAAATATATATGATGTGCTGTGTTATGACCTCATTAATTCAAATAACTACATAGTTAAGTAAATGAGCCATACTTGATCATATTTTATCAGCCGTAACTAAAATTTGTTAAAAGAATGCTAAGATGAAGTTGTGTTCGTATAAATTGCTGGCAGTAATTCAATTCGATAATTGCCGGTCTTACTAACATCTAAGTAAGGCATAAATTAATGTTCAATCCAGTTTATTTCCTTCGAAGAATGCTTCTATCTTTGCGATTTCTTCTATAACTCGACGTAAATCAGACTGAATTAATTTTGAATTCAGTTTATTTTCTTTCAAAAATACATCTTTCTTAGGGAAAATGTTTTTTTCCTTTTATATTTGTCTTAAATCAGACTGAAAGTGACTATAAGGTTACGCAAAATTGCCATGATTCTAAGATAAGTCACTTAAAGCATTCATGTGAACAACAGAGGAGTCACAAAATTAATATTTATATACATATGTAAGACCCAGACACAAACAAAAAAATATCCAATTTGTTTTTGGGAGAGGATCAAAACCGTGCCCATTGGTGCACAAGATAGGAACAATACCAAATGCTCCATCGAGGCCTTTATATCATCTTTTAAATAAATAAATCATCGATATAATACACCACTTTCCACGCACCATATTGACACAATGAAAATAAGTCAACAGCACCATCGAATTGACTTGAATAGAATCCACCTGCCCGAAACGATCTGAGCCCGATCAATCTGCATTGCACCAAACTCGCATGCAAAGGAATAAAGCCGAAACACGCCTGCTGTTTCATATTTCCCCACATTCACTCCCCGCTGGTTTTATGGCCACACGGTCGGCTCACGTCTTCGTGGAGATTTAGAAGACTTTTATTAGACGGATGAACGACGTAGCGAGTTAGGGCTGTCGAAAATTTTGTAAGATTAAATATAAATCTAAACGATTCGTGAATCTAACGGTACTCGCAGCTCGGTTTGAGTGTTATCGTTTAACGCGTGAGTCGTTTAACAATTTAAAAAAAAGCCATCGAGAAATATATTGGAGTCGGGATTGCTCGGTTATCGCCACAGTCAAATAAATTTATTTTCGTAATCGCATTCGTGTCGCAAAGCTTCGCTCTGCAATTGACACGACACATGCATTGCAATCATGGCATCATAGTTCATAATGATGAAAAACGAATTATCTCTGGCTTTTTTATTACAATTTTTAATAATATTCTACTTTCCGAGAGAATAAATTATTATTCCCAGGTGCGTTTAAAGATATATTTAAAAGTGACAGAGTAAAAAATCAGCGCGATCAAATTACCGATGTTTATCGAATTATATACTTAAAAAACGACTATGGATTTCCACTTGTTACGACTTTGTGCATACCTTTTTTCACTTAACTACAAAAACCACAATACAAAATCACAATGAGCGTTGTCTAACTAAAATAGATATAGATGTCATTTTATGGCCGTATACATTCCAATGACAACCCTAGTAAAACCTTAGTTAGAGAAGAAGATTAGCTAAGTAACGGAACTTGCGATAAGCCGCTAACGTCTTTGATTGCCAGTGTACAAACTCAATCAATGGCGCACGAGAAGTTTTATGTACGTACACGTATAACGCTAACTTATCACTTAGCCTTTACAAAGGGCGTAAAGTAAGTTTAACAACCCCATGAGAATCAATCATCTTTTGTGCTAAAAAATTACCTGCCGAATATATACTTCCAACCGCCAGTCACAACTGGCGGGTTACCTAAAGAGTACATTGGAATTCCAGGGTTATATCACTCATATTTACCTAAATAAATAAAAAATAGCATATATTGTAAATTCAAGAATCCTTACACAACTTTTTTGTCGTAAAGTAGCCGAAACGTTAAACAAAATATTTAATATGTTTAATTAAACCGCTTGTTAAAGGCTCTTAAAAGATTTTTATCGTCTTTTCTTTTTTAATAAAATTACGTTTTTTAATTAACAGTGAAAAATATCAAATACCCAATTAAGTATCCAACGCCCGTGATTATAAAAGAATATCATTTGTTTTATTAATAGCACTTAAGAGAAGCTATATTGACCAGAAAATCGCTTGGCTGCGGTGGGTGGGATACTGTAAGGAAATCCTATAGCCATTCGGGCTAAAAGTTTCACAAGTGATTCCCATTTACCGAACGCAACGTGGAAAGACCCGTCAAAATGTTGACCAACGATCAGGTTAGGCTAGCATGAAGCCCAATAAAAACGGGTACCTTTATTAGCGACAATATTTAAGAGAAACACACATTGACCTCTGAGATAATAAGCTTTAAGTAATTGTGTCTCAGAGATCCAATAGAGATAATAAATGTATTATTAAATATATATTTATCCTAGATAGAATTTGTAAATCTATCTGGCTAAATGATAAATGGTTTTTCTTTTGTATATTTAATATTGCATACATGACTAAGAATAATATAAAAAGCTCCTAAATAATATCTGAAATTAAATTATTTGATATCTATAAACGTTTCGGACGCCAGAATAATATTATTTATATATCCGATTAATAAAACACTGATACTATTTGTTATTTTCAATATCTAAGTGTATTTATAGAAAATAAACCATTCAGTGTATCCAGCGACAACTACAAAAGAAAAATTCATACAAAATCTCCTACTCTTTCAGGACAAAAAGCTCTAAACCAATTATAGTATGTAAAACCTCGACACTGAAGAGTTTACAGACGACAAGCAAATTTTTAACTCTATACGAAAAACATTGCACATTTTTGTGGACAAAGTTGTCAAGTGTTAATTTGACCGCATAAAATAGAAGCCACGCTATTGTTGAATAAAAATGAACTTTAACTGCGCAGCATAAAGCATTTAATTCACTAGCCAAACTAAAAAAGTTGAACTTTGCATGTTAAAATGCCGTGTTCATTAAAATGCGGCATTCGTAGCACAAATTATTTCGTTCCGATGACTGTCCTACTACAGAACACAGATAATTGCTACGAGGGTCGTAGCTACGGGACGTACAGTGCAAAGACATTGGAGTTCATTTTTAGCTTCTTGAATTCGAAGAAGTTTCGATCAAATAGATATTTTTAGATGAATAAATCTGACCTGTTTTATTTGTCATTTTTTGTTTTTAATATTTTTTTTCAAACGTTTCGTACAGATAAAAGCTCTGAATTAATTTACTCAGTGCAGTGTGTTTGCCATCAAAGCAAATAAAGCTTGGACATATTGAATATTGGAAATACTTGAGAAAATATTAACGCTACATGTAAGCAGAATATTGCTTTTTGCCACCGATATCAAGAGAGAAATAATAATATTGTGAAAACTCTAGATACAGCAATGATCGTTTTCAAGCGATGCAGCGCTTTAATATCTAGATAATTTGATAGTTTTGTACGTGCTTTTTCTACAGCTCAAAATATATATAATTTATTATTTAAATAAAAAATATTAAAAACTAAGAATCTTATATGGAAAATTGTATTATTATTAAACCCGTTTCTCGTATCCGTGTTTATTTAGTTATTCTTAAATAATCAATAAAAAATAATAAATCAATAAAAAATTATATAACGTCGATCTGTTATGCCATTTATTTGTCTCCGATATAAAAAGCTTTAAGCCCTTATGTTACAAATATAATAAATCAGAGGAATTACAATTAAATTAGTTAATAAATATTAAGGACCTGTATACGAAGCACATACTTATGTTTATCCAGCGGATCAAATCGACAACCCGATGAAGAAAAAGAACTTATTTTTAAACATACAGATTAAAAAATAATTGTTATTTGTGTCACTTTTTCTGTGAGAAAAGTTATGTAATTCCAAGTCTATGTGGCAAGTTTTTGCGTGGCACGTTCTCACACAACGTATTCGTTATTATATCCTTGCAATAGCTATGATACAAGAGTCTACCGACAACAATTACCATTACGCCGGCTATGTGCTTCTTACATACATACATCTCTCCTGTCTCCCATCAGGGTAGAGGATCTCCACTTACTACGAGCTTGGCATACCTCACTCGCCTCGCTTACTTGCATTAGTCCTTACATACACGTTCGTTCATTCTTTTACTTCTGACCTAACCCTTCTTTAATACCTTTTCTACCTCGTTAAAATGATGCCCAGATCATTCTATACCAACTCTTTTATTCACTTCTGTTCTATATATTTATACAGGCATTCTACTTTCATCGATATTTCTAAACGATCTCAATAATCTTTTCTCTATTGTTGTCACAACAAAATTTTTATACCACATCAATTTCTTAATAAGGGAGTGATATGCTTCTTTTGCATAAAATATTAAAAATTTAAAGTAAACTAATCATACATTTTATTGTCATCTATTTATTCACGACACAAAGACACACGATAAAGATAAACGACTGTTTCGACTTTTTTAAATTTTAAGTAGTTGTAAATCTCAGATCCTGGCACAAAATCTTTTGTCATTCCTGTGAAACGAAGATCAAACAAACACTGTAAAAAGTAAAATAAGCCGCGTTTTGGAGCCGTTAAAAGAGTAATTTTATTGGGAGTAGTGAACGCGTAAATCTTATTCACATACATTGTTAACAGATTTACCACTAGTATAAGCTGTAATGACAAGAGTGTACATCACAAGAGTTCTTATGCGTATATCTACTCTAATATACATCTTCTCTGATAATATAAATAAGAAACGCTTTATTTTTGTATGTTTGGCACGAATAAACTCAAAGACTACAGAACGGAATTCAATTATTTTTTCACCATTAGAATATAATATACCCGATCATTATTTCAAATAAATCGCGTTAAAAGCCGTTAAATAGTTATTTTATAATTAATATGTTTAAACAAAAAGTTATTATTAACAGCAAAGGTAAGGTAAGGTAACGTAAAAGAATTGGTCGTCATAAAACAGAATTGTGAAAAAATGCCTCAAAATAATATTCATGTCCGTTGCGTAATTTTTTTTGTTTATAAATTATTTATACAGACATTACGCAAGATAACGCTGAAATGAGATCACGTTATGCTAAATGAATTATGAAGATACGTAGGCTAAATGATTCTGTTTCCACGGAATAATGAGGGCGAGCTTTTTAGATATTCAAGGACTGTTTGACCGTAGTAATTTGATTAGTTGTTACAAGCTTAATATTTGCCTGGGGTGTCTGAAAATAATATTTGCAAAGACTTGTATTGCGACGACAGTTGTTAAATGAAACACTTTAGAATATTCTTACGCAACGCACGCAAGTTTATTGTTTTAGATTATATGTTTTTTTTATAGGCACTTTATTAAAAACTAACATGAAATTGTTAAATTTATAATAAATTGATTAAACTAAAATATCACTTAAGCTTATAAACATGCAAATTTATCTATGTTAGAATATATTTAAAACCTATTTAGCCGCTTGTAAAAATAACTGCACTTTCTATAATTTTCTTTAATAAGCCATCGTAATGTATTATTTAAATTACTATTTATTTTTCTAATTCACAATTTATGATGTTGAGTTACAGATTTTATTATTTACATGCCTTATATATAGTTTATAAAATAATAATAAATTAACGAAGGGCTTTTGTAAAGTACAGAAATAACCACTCATATACGTTGTGAGTAACATTTGTTGTTTTATTATATATTCTTCGTTATATTAAAAACCAAACTTGAGAGATATACAGCGATTTAAAACGTACTCATAGTAATAAAAATAAACTATTATTACCTTAACTGTTTTATGTCTTAAAATAATTTTATTTTATGCCCTACATTAGAATCTTGATACTCAACAATAACTAAGTTTGAGTCTGTGTAACTGTGCAATAAAAAAGTATGACTGCTTTGTTTCTGTGTAAAATATGCGCCGTGTAACAAGTATCATAAAACGAAAGTATCTATACAAAGATTTGGTGATCGGCCAACAGACGCTCACCCCACTCGCATCACGCAAACAAATCAGCTTGAGAAAACCCTTTTATTTTTCGAATGCGATTTTTGTCTCTTCGCAAGCTATTGTGACCTAGTTCAGTTAGATTGGATTTTAAGTACCTTTTGGACACAAAAATATTTCTATACAGTGTTTTGAACCTACACAGAAACATGAATTGATGGAACAAAAAAATATCTAGATGGTTTATTTAGCCACCTTCTTTGGGCTGGATTCCCTCATAACCTAGCACTCCCTCGAGCGCTGGTCTGATAGATAGTGGATGGATAGAAAAATGGTCTCCCCACTATTCGAAAAACGGTTAAAGGCTGAAAGGGGCTATATTATATTTTAATTTCGGGATTTAGTAAAATTCTAATAACGTAACCTACGTTACCAAAACTTCTTATCTATTTAAAAACATTATGCTTAAATAAAATTAAGTATATAAAATAATATAACAATAAAATAGCTATTTTTCGTAATACTTTTTTCTTTAAAAAGTATAAAAACAAATTTACTATAATCCAGTTACCTACCAGCGGCTTAGTTCTAGTTGATTTCGCATTTAAGTTGCATTTTGCGATAATATTTTCAGGCTCAAAAGTAGTTTATGATAATAATAAGTACTGATTTCATCTGCAGTCCACTACTAAATACCTTTAAGCATTACAAACAAGCAGATATACTATCTCATTTATAATGAAAGTTTGGATTAAATATATTCACAAAAAATCTTTTATTAATCAGATGACTACCAACAAAATTACTCTCTGGGTTCATTTTAAGATTTCGTGAAAATTAATAGTACCAAAATGTATGTATACATATATTGAAATATGCTATATGGTATCGATAGTATAGTACCTCACATTGTATATCATTGGAATCCCCCTTGTTTGGGGAATAAATATCCACCAGTGAGCGTCTTACTTCTAATACGCCGCGTTGCATTTTAATCAGTCATATTCAGCAATTTTTGAAATGGCACATTTTATTATGTTGTTTGCGAAGCTTGCAGTATTCTATGTTATGATCACAACACGTCAGTCATCCTTGGATAGTGCAGATACAATGTAATTGAACTATAAATTATATGCCCGGAACTACAATGTAACAAAAAAATTAGGGCGATATAAACAAAGTGCTTTTGAACTCAAAACCAAGTATAAAACTTACACCCGTGACTTCTACCTTACAGGTTCCTTGCACTTTAATAAAATTGGCATATAATGATAATAGAGAGCACTCTGGGCTATAAAAACAAGCGGTGGGTCTTTATCGTAGACAACATGATTTACTTGAATACATCTACGTAACTGATAATATTCTCTTTGATGATTGATTGATTGGGCTTTTAGCTATTGGGTGGTGTAATTCAATCGACATAGATGATACCATTTCATGTTATTATTGTTGAGTTATGTCATACAATACTCATTCTTATTGTCGTTAGCATTATATAAAGTTGTTTTATACTTCGAACTCTTCAGTTTTGTAATACATATTAGTATAGATTAAAATGCCTAAACAGCATTAAATATTGATATTACAAATACAAAAATAAGTCTGTCTATCTTTTGTAAGGCTATAACGCTTTTAACGCGCATTAACGAATAAATATTAGCCCCTAGAAAGGTCGTTTTATTATTATATAACTTATACTATAGGGTACGGCATAGGCTTCTTTTGATCTCGGGCTAACAAGAGTTCGAAGTCGCGCCTGGAAAGCTAACATTACAAAATCATCTTCTATAGATATACTTTAAGTAATATAATATTGTTCAGGAGAAGATATTTATCAAGCATGTTAATTAAACAAAGGTCGTATTGAATTATTTGTCCCCAAGGTAATCTTTCTCAATTGAATGTCAGGTGGAACCAATAGAGAGCTGTAAAAATATTTGGGCAAATTATAACGAAATTCAAAAATATGTTCCATTTTTATTTAAACAATGTTTATTTCTAACTTTGGCATGTAGATCTCACTTTATTGAGCTGGTCTTGCAATATCGATTCCAGAATTAAGAGTAAACTATGTATTCCCTCGAGTTCAAGCTGCCACACCATACCAAATTTAACAAACATTGACTCACCGTTTAATTTGTGAGAGCGTGTCAAACACATTTATAAGTTAAGAAAAAGGAATTGAAATGAAAATATTTAAGAACTCAGTTTTACATCATCACCATAATTGCCGCGCTGGGCAGGCCTGATGGCAATCGCAGATAGTAGCTTCGCGGCGGTAAATGCTGCTGTCTATACTCGCTCTATTGCTTTTGAGCTACACTATTTCGCATAGATATACCACCATCTATCGGTTTCGGTACCTCAGTCGCCTCTAACGATACTCAATGGGAAAATATTATTATATTCTACCGGTACCCCATGGCAGATACGTTATATAATTCTTTATATGTCTACGCTTTTAAAAATAGTTTTATTTTTTTCAACTACGAAAAAGAATTATCTTAGGTACCTGTGGATTTAAAAGTTGCACATTCAGTTTTATTACAAGCTATTTTCTGGCGGGTCACGCAATGAAGCTGAAAGGTGGTTAAATTTAAGACCCGTCTGTTAGAGACAGTCTAGTTCTAGCGGACTTTTTTATTCGTTTGACCTGATTTGATCGGTGTGAAAAAGTTTTTAAATTTACTCCTATTTTGCAGAATCGAAATCTTAATTAAGAGAGAAAGGCAGTCAGAATACTGGATAATGAGATCTTCAAGTCACAAGGTTGCCAACACGAAAGTGATATCCTTGTTATACGAGCGTATATAGGCTGCGGTGACGCTTACAATCACGCGGACGTTATGCTTATTTGTTCGTTTAAATCATATAAAATATGAGCAATATTTTGTTGCCACTTAATAAAACTACTATAAATAATACTATCGTTGTCGTCATCGCCTGTATCGAGAGTATTTTCTGCAATCACTCATGTGCGATTCACTTTATTAGACATATTGAAGTATAATCAACGACCTTATATCGATTTATGCTTTACATGTTAATGCACCGTTTACTTAATGTCGTATTCAGCTAGTGCTATAAATTATTCATGGAAAATAGTATACAACAAAGAACTTTGTACATCGCATATACATTCAGATTTAATAATTTATTAGAACTTAACCGGTTCTTTGTGGATGCCACATGTTCATTTTTTCATTATCCAGTACGTTAAAACAGTTTTAAAACGATCATTTCATGTATTCCTGCTATATACTAAATAATATATTATTCTGCAATTATTTTTCTATCTGTTTATGTTTATAATACTCAAAACTTCAGTTTCATAACCATTCGTTTTTCGAGGATGATACCCATAGAGTACAATTTAATTTTGATATACTATATATATTACTAATTTTACTGTTCTCCTATTTTATGTAAACCCTATCATCGTTAGTTATCCATATCATTCTCTAGCGGACACTATACAAAAAGGATAATTAATTAAGTTAAAAGTATAATTCGTAAAGGTACTACATACATTTAAAAAAACATTTGCAACAACATCTTACATTACGTTTTATTATATTAAAAGAACAAGATTCTCCCTTCAACCAAGAAATTCAAGTTGTATACTTTAATTGTTTGAGAAAATACTATTAAAGTAATTAAGTATTAATAGATCATGATATTACAAACAATAAAAATAAAACAAATCTTAACAAACTCAATAAAAAAACAAACCTTTATACATTGTGCAAACCTGCTGCAATTGAAAGTGTGTTAGACTACGTACACGTTTAAAGGTTTATGTAATTCCATATAATGAATTCCTATTTTTTAGTTACAGTGAATTCTGTTCTTCAGAAAAATCAATTAATAATTTAATTAAATTAGTGTAAAGTTGTATAAGCCACGTTTTAATATCGTTAACCAGTTTATTTACTTTTCTTAAAAACGCTTGCGTAATTACGTCTGAATGGTAGATTATAAAAACGACTTAGTTAGAAGACCTTTTATTAGTAGAAAAGTGTGTAATTTAAAAATTTCATAGTTTACCTCGTACAAAATATTGCCTGTTTCTACTGCCAAATAGCAGTGTTCGCATTGCTGTGTTCTGGTTTGAAGCGAGAGAGAGGCAGTGAAATTACTGGGTACTGTGACATAATATCAGGAAGTCACAAGGTTGGCAACAATTCTTGTGATATTACGAGCGCCTACAGGCTGCGGTGACGCTTACTTTCGAGCGGTCTGTGGGCTTGTTCGTCGACCTGATCTAATAAAAAAAAATAGAACTATTTTGACTAGTCCTAGCAAAATATTAGTGAGTTACTATCATATTTATACGAATTTTAATGATGATAATGATATTAAACATTAAAGCATATGTTTAATATCATTATCATCATACCAGCCATTGATAGTCAACTGCTGGATATAGGCCTCTCCAGGAAAGGAGGTTTTTTGTCTATAAATACCGCGCTGTTAAGCGTGTTGGCAATCGTGTTGGCAGAGCGAAGTTTTCGCGACAGCTTTTCGTACAAATGCACAGGGCGGGTATGCCTATCCCCGCCCTGTGCATTTACACTGCACTGTTTCGATAGGATATACCGCCATCTGTCGGTTCTGGTACCTTATTTGCCTCTTACGACACCTGGTACAAAGGGAGGTACTATTCTAATCTGCCAGTACCTGACGGCTTTTACGTTTAATATGTATAATATCAAAGTAATCGCATATATATAGCGATTGCGTTTTTATTTTGTACTAGCAACCCACCCCGCACTGGTGCAATGATGATAAAATATGGTCATTGTGAGTTATCCTTAAGAGGTAGACATATGCCATAATGGACTTTTTTGTAGACCTTTTTAAGGTGTACAATAAATACTGTAGTATATTATTTTGATCTGTCTCCTCGGGTTGAAATAATGTTTGAAGTGTAAGCGCAAAAAATGTGTTTACTTACGAGTACATTACATTAGAAAACTCTAAAATTATCATTCATTCTATACACATTATAGCTATTTGAATAACTATGTTCCTAGTGATGCTGATAAATATTAGCCGTGAGCAATTCAAAATGTGCCGTGATGTACCGTCAGAGAAGAATAGTACCTCCATCTCTACCAGTTGTCGTAAGAAGTGACTAAGGTACCAGAACAGACAGATGGTGGATTCAAAACAGTGGAGTTCAAATGTACAGGATTGAGATAGGCAGCAGCATCCCCATGGCGAAAGTTGCGCGCCGCGATTGCCAACACGCTTGCACAGCGCGGCAATTACGGGTAAAATCTCCCCTTTCTTGCGGAGGCTTATGTCCTACAGTGGACTTCCAATAGCTGATATGATGATGATGGTGCAATTCTTTATATATTAAGCGTCACGTGCTCTTAATAAAATATAATATATTAATAAAATAAATCATATTTCAAATCGCAATCTCATGCAACAATCCACATTTATATCCGACCGGACATACAGAGATATACAACAATCTTTAGCCGCAAACTTTGACCTAGACGGAGGAAATGAAAACAGCTAAAGTTCTCTCAAGCCGGATCTCGATACTGGTTGTACCGCAGTACATATACCGCAGTGTGCTCAACCGCCTCATATTGAATACAAATAAAATATAACAGCTGGAACGGTGTCCGAGTTTGGTACGGTTTCTCTATTTCCCTCGGCTTCTTTCATGCTAACATTCGTTTGTTCACTACTCTTAGTAAAACAACTTTTAAATATATATATACTATCTAAACTTATAAATATATGTATATTTAAATAAATTATTTGATACATCATGTTTTCATGCGATGACCAAGTCAATCAAAATTCAGAATTTTCAATTTTGATAAACTTATAATAATAGTAAATACCCCACAAGATCTCATACATTGACCTGGCTCTGTGGTATGTCGATCAAAGCCCTTGTGTTACGAACACCAGACAACAGAAGAATAAAAAACAAATATACTACTTAAATACATATATTAAAGACTCAGACACAAAACAAAAAAAAATCATTCTCATCATCATCACCCAGAAGCCTTGGCCCACAAGATAGGATAACTACTATATGCACCATCGGGACTGTTAAATAATGTAATGACTTAAGACAGATGATCTATTAATGACGGACTGAATAAATTAACAGACTTGACATTTGATAGATCTTTTAACTGTATATAAATTCTAATTGAGCATTTATATACCTGACTCTGACCTGACTTTGACCTGACTCTGAGATAAGTCGCTTAATGCACTTGTGTTACGGATATTAGAAAACACAGTTACATTACTTAAATAATTATAATATACTTAAATAGCTAACACCCAGATTCGGAACAAACACACACCCGCGATCCTTGACGCACAAGATAAGATCTCTACCATCTACTTCATCGGGCCCGTCATAATTGGTAGAAGAAACTTGTGTTGTTTTTACAAGATATGTATTAAATACATAACTTATATAAAACACAAATACAAATAATTTAAATATATGTAATTAATAATAATAATATTCATCAATAATAACTGAACTATTATAAACTTTTTGCACATATATGGAACGATGTACATATGGTAGACTTAATGCCAAGTGGCGTGGTTAACCATCGGGCAACGCTGTAAATGGACCAATATGGTGCTAAAATATAATAAATTTTATTTTATTGATGTTGTATATTATTTTTATTTATATATGGATATATAAATAAAATGAATATATAATATAAAACATTATATTATCACATCTGATATGAAGAGGCATCAGAACTAAATAGAATGCGTAAAGCACTCTTCATTAATATATGTAATTTTTTATATTTTCCACTCAAAAAAAAAGAATAAAGAATGTTACATTGATATAATAATAATGGTTCTTACTTTTTTATCCAATTTCTTCCAAGCAGCTCGTAAAAAGAAAGATTTTAGGACAACCAAACAGTTTGGGAGAAATATTAGAATCCTAAGCGATAATAAATTTGACGAGCCCCAATTAAGATTATTACGTGCTCAGTGAAAGTATTGCGAGATTTGTCATAATTAAAGACGTCACGGAAAAGAATTTCAGAAAGTTTAATCAGAACTATATTTAAAGTAATGTCGTTTATAACTAGTATCGTACTTGTCTTGATGTATATATATCTCTACTAACTAACCAGGCAGATGTTGTCCTGTCTTAACTATACTTATATGTTTATCATGAAAAACATATTGTGACTGTAAAATGAGATATAAATAATAAACAATCTATCTTTCAATACTGTATATAGCGACAAGCAAAAATTTAATAAATACATTTCGCACCGGATAAAAACATGAGACACAAAATTTTTATGCATATAAATATTATTAGTACTAGTTTTATTTGTAAAATAATCAATAATAATAATAATCAATTTCCGCATCTCATACATTGACCTGACTGCGTGCTATGTTACTTGAAGCACTTCTGTTACGCACGCCAGACAACAGAGTAATCACAAATATACTACTTAAATACATATATTTAACACTCAGACATAAAATAAACACAAATATCATCACATAAATATTTACCCTGGGTGGGAATCAAAGCCTTGGCGAAAAAGATAGGATCACTACCATCTGCGCCATAAGGCCCATCAAAAACAAACGTAATAACAAGATATTTATTGTTTAACATACAGTATAGAAAGATGAGTTATTTACTTTTATGTTCCTTATATAAATTTTACAGCCAACGTGATAAATCAAGATATTGGATATACTATCCGACTATGATTTATAAGGTAGACTTAATTAAGACAAAGTGATAAATGACACAGAATTAACCACAATGCCAAAAGATTGCATCAAAAAATAATATATGTAGGTTCAACTGAAACGAAATGGTTGTTGGATTAGATTAGAATTGCCAACACAACGCACGAGCCGAGCGACCGAGAGTTTTTTCTAAAATAAAACATTTGCGATTGATCATTGATGATTATTTTTCGAAAGTTTTCTGAAAATGATCTTGTGACAGAAAATTAATCTCATTAATTTTTATTTTAATTATTACTTCATACATTGAGTAACTAAAAAAATAAGTTTTTAATTTATAACATTGGCTAGGCAATTTTGTTATTATTTATAATGGCCAGTCTTTAAGTATAATTTTTATATAATCAAAATGACTGCAACATATACAGGACTCTGAGTATGTAAAAAAAAGAAAAAATAATAACTAGAGATTGATGTCTTCATACGTATAATCAACTATAACGTTATCTTGAGGCTGGTTATTGTTTGGCTTTTGTTATTATAATAAAATCGCCCAATAGCAAGTCAGTATGACTTGCTATTCCAAACCTTATATATTAACTTCTCCTAAAGAACCTCTACGCATCTATTATTCCAGAAATTGTACACATACTAGCATATTTAAATAGTGTACACGGTAAAACAATACAAGGTTGATTATTTGAATAGAAACGCAATTAAAATTAATTAAAAACGTTAAATGGTATTAAAATAAGCCTTACATGAATTACTAAACGTGTAATACCTTAGTTATAGTAATTTACCTCCTAATGTTTTACAACATAGCCTTAAGAATGGCGCACTACGTACAAAAATGCTTGAACGAAGTTTGATAATAATCATAAATATTTCGTGAAAGTCATAAAAACACTTCTACACGTTACTTTGTTCTAGGCCGAACCAACATCGGTACTTCGATTGATTTATGTACTTACATTAACTGGAAATCGGGTTTATTATAATAAGTGTAATTTATGCAATAATATAGAATTAAATGAAAATTTTACCCCATATATTATAATGTTAATTTGTGTACAGCTAACGCGAGTGGCCCCAGATATGGCCTCAATCGATTCAATATGGCGCCACATCGTCTGTCTGGCGAACCGTTCGCAGACTCATAGATCACTATTATTTACATATAAACATATATCTGAGAACATTCATGAATTAATGTAGGTGATATGTTAATCGTATACCTTAAATAAGTATAAATTTATACTTATTAATATATAATAAAGATAATATCACATACATCATAATACTTTCTTTTATTTAATTTTATAAATGTAATCAACATTTACAATAAATAGCATACAACAAAGTCGGTTTCCGCTGTCGGTCCTTATGTTTGCTTAGACCTTAAAAACTATAAAACGGATTTTAATGCAGTTTTTTATTTATAGTAGTATGGCTAAACCTTCCTTCCCGGTTCATATGTATAATTAATACACAATATAGTTGAGATTTCTAATATAATGTCGATAATAATCATTGTCTTGTGATTACATTGCAAACGCTGGCTGGATCAAAATATATCAAATATATAGAATATCAAATCGATCAAAATATATAGAATAGATAGATCAAAATGATGTAGCACAGTATTCTACACCTTAAAAAGGTTTACAATAAAGACCGCTGTGGTATATGGCTATCTCTTAAGGATAACCGACGATAAATGTTTTCATCCTCATGGTGTGATGATGATGATACTCATTGCAACCGTGCGAACTCGCGGCGGACTCGCGGAACTCGAATCCGGAGCGGGTCGCTAGTTTATTATAAAACAATTTTTCAACAGCTTATAAACGCTACATATGTCATTTCTCAGTACATCTAAGAGGTCGACATTTAAATAGTTATTATATATGACACATATTCTGACATAACATCTGTCACTATTGAGAACTATTGCCGTCAGCTAACCAAAACGTCGACATAAAATGTAAATGCGAGATGCATAACCTTTAAAACCGTTAAAGTATTTTATAATCACATGCATTATTTACTTCATCATTATATCATTCATTCATCCAAAGCAATTTATTATTTTTATTAAACCTGATTGACAAACAAGCATACTGTCCGCTTTATTAAAAGCGTCACTGTAGCCTGTAGACAGTCGTTATATCACGAAGATATCAGCTGCCAACCATGGGACCTGAAAATATGATGTCACATTACCCAGTAATTTCACTGCCTCTCTCACCCTTAAAACTGGAACACAGCAATGTGAACTCTGCTATTTAGCGTAGGTACCTTTGTATGAAGTCTTCCTCATATAAAAGCGTAGTAGTAATTAAAGAGTATAACTTTACGATGGGGAAGCTTCCCCCCATTTCTACCCTTTTGTATTTGAACCTCACTGTTTCGTCTACCGCCATCTGTCGGATCCAGTATCTCAGTCACCGAGTCGTACTTCACCGGCACTTCACTATTTGGCATAATAATACTTAAATGTACCAATTAATCTTGATAATAAACTAATCAATAGTTTGTTAGTAAATAATAAATACAATCTGTTGTTTGAAAGCGTTCACGTTCAAAACAAATTTTCTCTTATTCCACAGAATACAAAATTGATAATAGGCGAAAACGAGTTCGTTCTAGAGAACCCGACCGAACAAAGTAGGCACATGGAAATGCATACAAATTTGTTTGGAGTCTTCGATATTTTCGGTAAACTAGGTCGATCTGTCACAGCGGGATAGAAATTGCATCAGATACCATTTTAGATTTGCGCTTTTCCAATTTACATCTACACTCTTATTATAAAGAGGAAAGATTTGAATGGATGTAACGAAAAAACTCCAAAACTTCTTAGCCGATTTCAAAAGTTCTTTCTCAATTAGGAAAATACATCTTTACCAAGTAATTTAAGGCTATATTACACATTTATTTAAAAGTAGACATTCTTACCGAGAACAGAAAAATGTAAGCAAGATTTGAATTTTTGTATGTTTGTACCAATTATACTCAAAAACTACCAGACGGATTTCAGAAACACTTTCAGTAGCGGAAATTTTGATATTTAACAAATAATAATTAATAATACATTTCCATTTCATAAATTGACCTGCTCCGAGATGAGTATACTTAAATACACACAATATTCATCATAAAAACATTTATTCTGGGCCTTAGGGTCATAGGGCCAGGATCCATCAAATAACATAAGCTTTATAATTTCCCCTCATTTCCACAGGAAATGGAACAAACGCGAGTGAAGCTACGGTCTTCTACTAGTTTATAATATATGGAATATATAAATAGAAGAGAGGAGGAAAAAAGCGACTGATTAATTAATACCATCCCATGTTGATAGTTTTATAGTATTAAAATATGTGCTCGTATTGTATATAGTTTGCACCCTCTACGATATGCGCGCAAACTTCAATTCGATCTCGCCATATTATACATTTCCACCATGTTTTCTATCTTTGATCACGCGCGCTATATAACCATAAACTAAAGATTGTGAGAACAATGACAAGCAGCTCTGCCTTAGGTAAATGACTAATACGACACCAAAAAATGTAAGCCCGTAAGGAGTTCTAGAATTTAGATGCTTTTTGTCTAAGTTAAAAAAAAAACAATCAAAACTATTGATACTGTTTTTTTTACGAAAAGAAGAGAAGATAATACACTTATAATGATGGTAGACCGAAAGTTTAAATGGAGTTACTGTCTTGAGCACTCCTGATAGGAAGAGAAGAGTAGGCCTGAATAAGCGGATCGACCAAAATGATATGAATATTTCGAAATATGCCTCTCTCACTACAGGCAGAAATAACACTTCGATGGGTTTTGTTACCACTTAGATTTCTTCGGAGGCAGTGAGCTTCGAATATGTCGTAGCAACTTTTCTGTGTACTCTGTAAAGATTCAAGTCAAGTCAAAGACTCATTAAAATATTAAAAAACTCAATAAAATAACTTGTTAGACTACTTTTACCTGAAGCCCGTAGGGTAAGTGAAGAGTTCATGGAATGTGGAGGAAGTAATATATGTACATATATATATTATAAATGTAAATTAATTTTCTTTATACACATACGAGTACATCCTGGAAAATCGGCTTGTTATTTAATGATTATCAAAAATAAATAATAATAAATTCACACAACATCTCATACATTGATTTATCTCCATGATGAGATGCTTAAAGCTTTTGTGTTACGGATATCAAACAACAGAGAAATCATGAACATTTGTCCTGGCTGGATTAAACCCTCGATCTGATGAGCTATCGGACCGTAATATATAACGTTGTTGAAACCTAACATTTATTCACTCTGCCGACAACCGGTATCCCAGAAAAAACGTGTTATATACGCGAGTGCGTAGTTATATAACATGTTTGAGACATATTAAGGCTTTAAATAGTTGTAATAGCTATATTAAGTATAGCAAACGTGTCATCATCGTCATGTCACATAGACCTCCCCAAAATAAAGGGATTATTGCCCATAATTGCCGCGCTCTCAGGCTTGGTGGCAATCGCAAACATTCACAATCTGTAGTGTTGAACCTGCTCTGTTTTGGATGGATATACCGCAATAAGTAATCTTGTAATTTTTTTATACAATTAAGTTAAGAAAAAACCATTCGGTCCGGCCGGTAGTAAACGTCACTGCAGCCTATACACTTTCATATTATTACAATAATATCGACCAGCGCGTTACCGAAGTTGTGAATTAAAGATATTATGTCACATTACCTAGAAATTTCAACGACTCTCTCACATTTCAAACCGGATCGCTGCCGTTCGTATTGCTGTTAGGCGGTAAAAATAGGTGAGTGTGAGGTAACAATATAAACGACCATTGTAGGAACTCTACCTCTGGTATACTAATACATATGCAGTGCTATGTAATATGTTTACGTACTTCATTAAAATTAATTTTGATAAAGTTCTATTTAAACGCAAAAGCAATAAAGAGAGTCGTTTTGGGTATAACTTGAATTATATAATGCAACCAACTTACGCAATTACGAGGATTATTGAGGCATGAAGCGGTTAGCAAGCCTAGAGAAATGTAACAGAGCCCAGAAACTCATATTCCTTGTTAATTATGATACATATCTGCAGGGTATATTAGACTCTGAATTAGAGTAAATAAGTTCAGAATCGGTTGTTACAATTTATTAATATAGTTGTAACCGTGTATTTGGAAATTGTATGTTATCTAGCCCAGATAATTTAAATACTGTTGCCTGAATATTACAGTACAATATTACAGTGTTAAGTACAGAATATTGTTTTATATCGAACTAGCTTACGACCCGCGACTTCATGCCATGACTTCTCTGTAATCACGACCCTCGGGATCTCAATATATCCTGGGATCAAAGCAGTGTATGTTAATCTCTTTACGTAAAACCACCACTATGAAAAATCAATGATAATCTCCACGTGAAATATTTCTATGCCAAATTTCATTTGGATTTATTTAATTGTTCTGGCATAAAAGTGTAGTAAATATCTACACATATTGGACCAAGATCAAGACAAACAATCATTTAGTTTGCGTGTTAAAAAAACGTCATTGCAGCCTATAGACGCTCGTAGTATCACAAGGTATCTTTAGCGCGTTGCCAACCTTATTCTAATCACAAGATTAAGATATTATGTTAAATTACCCAGTAATTTCATTGCCTCTCCCACCCTTCAGACCGCAACACAACAACGCGGACAATGCTATGTGATGGCAAAAATAGGTGAGATTGAGGTACTAATATAATATAATGAAAAGCATATTGTCACTACAACGGTAGAGAACTTGAGAATTTAAATGAAGAATCTCCATGGTTTGATATGTACACGTAATTTAACCCATTTATTTTATAATACGTAATACCACCCTCAAATGGAAATGAAAGGCCATTAAACAAAAATCTATTTCTTTCGTGAAGATTTAAAAGCAAAGTTGAATAAAAAACGAAGCAGCAACAATGATAAAGTACCACGAGTAAAGCTACGAAGAAAATTGTAGATATTTTTAATCCTAGCATTTCATCGCTTCACCCTTCTCGCACACATTTTTAATGTATTTATCACGTGTATACATTAAGTAGACAGTAATAAACCTATTTATTATTTTTAAGTGTGGTTTATTTAAATTTAACTCACATTAGTAAGGCGGCTTTTAAAAAATAATAAGCTTAACGAAAGGGTGTTTCAATGGCTCTAAATTTTTATCCTTTAAACCTAGCTGTTAATTTGCATGTCAAAGTGTGCTTACTTCGTTTAATTTGAATTGCATTTAATAGAAATTGTTAGCTACTTAACTAGACTACTGGTCGCATAGTGTTGGAAATTTAACTATATATATATATATATTTTAAACATGCAGATGTTAGTGATTCTATCTTGTTCGCCAACGAACTTGTAGGAACAAACATTTTTATGATGAATATTTGGGTTTGTTGTGTGTCTTGGTGGTGGTTAATATATATATATGTATTTGCCGTGGGGTACCGGCAAAGTAGAATAGTACCTCCCCTGAACCAGGTGTCGTAAGAGGCGGCTGAGGTACCAACACCGACAGATAGTGGCATATCCATCCGAAACAGCGTAGCTCAAATGCACAGGGCGGTGATGGGCGGCAGTATCCCCGTCGCAAAGGCTATGCTCTACATTTGCCAACAAGCTGGCCAGCACGGCAATTGTGGGCAACACCTCCCTTTTTATGGAGGCGTATTTCCAGAAGACTTACAATGGCTGATATAATGATGAATATGTATTTAAGAATTATTTTTGCAACTCCTCTGTTGTCTGATGTCCACAACACAATTGCTTTAAGTCACTTATCTCGGGGTCAAATCAAAGTATGATATGTTGTATATAAATTTTTTATTTGAATTTTATAAAGAGACGTCATTAAGGGATTATTGTCGACAATAATTTTAGACGTACTTCAATACTAACTTTACGCTACCCTATTATCCCTTTAATCCCCAGTTATAAAATAAACTTCTGTACATAGTTATAAGTTTCAAATCCTTATAGTTTATGCCCTGCGTTGATGTGTCCGTCAGTCAGTCAATCAACTTCTTCTTTTATATACTATTGTTATCTATATAACACTACATGCCCTATTTAAGTATTATATTTGTAATTCCTCTGTTGTGTGATATTGGATAATCCGATATAAGCTACTAACTTCGAAGTTTATACGAAAGGTCAATGTATAAGATATTCGGCCTGACAGCAAAACACAAAATTTCAATCACACTAATTCTATGTTGTGCATTGAATGATATTCTGGTATATAGCAAATTATGAAGGACCTAAAATAATATCTGTGCCACATTTGAGATCGTCCTCGATGCTTAACGACGTGTGATATGAAGCGTTATCGTATTATAGCGTATCTATATAAAATTTTAATAAAATTGGAAGATCTTTTTTATATGTAGATATAATATAGTAAGTATTTCTTTCGTTTCCATAGCCATAAAGTACTAAGTAATGTTTAACATTGGCATATTGATAGTGAAAAGTAGACGATGAGATTGATGTTTCGCCATTTCGTCTTATTTTATAGCAATGACGTCCTCTGCTTTTATTTTTGCCATTTTCAGATATTTATCAATTTATTTTTCCACTAGATCGAAAAAGCTACAAATATATTGTTTCTGGTATAAAGCGAGTCAGAATTCCTGTTTTATTTTTATTAAGCCAAGTCGACAAACAAGCATACAGTCCACGTGATAGTAAGCGTCACTAATGCATTATCAAACTAGTGACTTGAGGTACCCAGTAAAATCACTGCCTCTCACCCTTCAGACCGGAACACAGCAATGCAAACACTGCTATTTGGCGGTAGGTGAGAGTGAGGTACTAATGCAGACGACCATTTGTATGAGGTCTACCTCATGTTAAGCATACAGGACAATTGAAAAGATTAAAAGACATTATATCAATTTCAAAAATTTTCTTCGCAGATTCACAACTGATGAAATAAATTCTATCGTATTGACTTTACACTCCCACCCGTTTCGTCTTATATGATGGTATATAATCTATTTGACCTTCTATTACGTGTTTTTTATCCTAAATGTTACTGACTAGTTGATTTATTAATTTTATAGATTTTATTAATATCTAATAATATTAAAGCCAAGAGACAAGTTGATATTTTTCTAGAAAATATTATCTTCAGATATTTTATATAAATTCTCAGTGCTCTATTATTACAGCGACAATATTTGGAATTTAATAGTATTTTTACAAGTCACCTATTTACATAGCACGAAAAACCTAAAAACTTTTTGTACAAAAATTCAAAGAGATATGTTTCAATTTATTTATTTTTTACTTGTATAATGATTGTTCAAGTAGATAAAACACTAGGTTTTTGGTGTAGAATACACGTTATTCTATATTATCTATGTTTATTAATTGTAACTCAAAATCTCAATTTTTTTTTAACATACGTAATAGGTACATATTTTTGGTATGAGCTACCACATTCTATCTTATTAGCACATAATTCTGTTTCACCGAAATAAATACCCAAACTCGTATAAGGTTACCGATAACTAATACCAAAAGGTATTAAGACAATGAGAACGGACACGGCGCCGGCGGCTAGTACGCAATAAAAAAAAACAATAAATACATGTACTAACATAGATTTATGTTAGTAGATACCAATTTTATGTTAGTACTCCGTGTGAAAGAACTCCACAGTAAAACAGACGTAACAAATGCTCGTGAACTGAAATATTGCCCTCACCGCCTGTTTCGGGCTATTCCTGCCGAGTTACTTGCTATGTCCTTTCATAACTTAGATTATATACTTGACATTGATCAATGTGGTTCGTCACTACACGACAATGATATTATGTGCTAATAATATGTACAGATATAAATTGAAGACCTTATTTGAAACATGTTTATATTCCTAGGTTTAGGTTACCTTGCAGCAACTCTTTCCACTGACTTGAATAATACTTTCACTTGTAAAGTTAAATAAGCCACATAAAAAATAGTAGTAGGTAGTCCTCTTACTAGGGTTGTTTGCATTGGTACCGACCTACCTCACTCTCACCTAATTCTACTGCCAAATGGCAGTATTCGCATTGCTTTGTTCCGGTTTGAAGGGTGATAGTTCAGTTTTGAGGGTTGGCAACATGCTAGTGATATCCTTGATGACACTAGCGTCTGTAAGCTACGGTCACATCAAGCGGACCGTATCCTTGTTTGCTGACTTATAATATAAATGCGTAGTTGTAGTTCAATTAGATCAATAATTTGAAGAAAAACCCCTTACTAATATTATACTTGCAATGGTTTGTCCGTATGGATTTATTGAACGCTTAAACGAAACGAAGTGAAATTTAGCATAGATTTTGTATAGTCTGGGTAGCACATAGTTTTTATCCCGAAAACATGTTGTAATAGGATAGGTGTGGCTTTTTCCTTGTGCAATCAGCACGATTTTTTTCACAATATAGCTGTTAAGGGACAACATAAAGTTTTTTCAGAATAAAAAGAGTTCCTGAGGGATCCAATAAAGTCTTCGCAGACAACGTCGCGGGCCATTTACAGGGGTACACAATTTTCAAATGTCCAAACACTTCATATACATTACTTTTATAGAATTTGTGCAGTCCCTGCCCAGTGTGGCCGGATCACTCTGTCCTTTTTTGCAAACTACGATTAAAGTCCCCAACGTCGCCATTTTAGCCGATATCTGACCTCAGAGGCACCTTCGAGTAGCTGAAAACCGCACGCAGGAACAGTCGGTCATTCAATAATGAACGGTCGTGTCCATTCTTCAGTTGACGCTGGTACTGTCGTCTGAGTGGTTTGACATTAAGTTCAAAGACAAATAAAAGTAATACAAAAGAAACATACACAATAGGCAAACGGGAATAGCCCCTTCAAATAAACTTGCCTCTAGTATCATATCGTCACGTGGGCATAAATCACCGCTAATTGCCGCCAAATAACCGTCATTGGCCTGTGCACTGAATAAAATATGTACCTAGATGACATCGTAATGGATTCACGTTTTGGACGTGTATTCCAACCCTTTCTAGGGCAATTGCTATAGTATTGGGTTGTAGTAAATGAGTTTCGACCAACTTTTACAGTATTAAAATCGGATTTGTAGTGTACCTAATTACGTTCACGTCGAAGAACATAACCGACTCCGAGTCAAGTAGCAAGCAATGGTTGTCTGATGAGTGAATGTATTTAATGATTGACAATTATAGGCAACATACCCCCTTTCTTGGAGAGGCCTATGTCCAACAGTGGACTTTTAATAGCCAGTATGATGATAGCTGATGATAGAATGAGGAGATACGTAACTGAATAAATTTACCGATATAGGTTTATTAAGTTTGTAAGTGTTAATGTCAGTGGGCAGGCACTTAGTACGCAGAACTGACGGCCAATGGAACCGTAAGGTTCTGAAATGGAGACCACGTGACCACGTACCGGCAAACGCAGCGTTGAACGCCAACCCGCAAGGTGGGCAGACGATTTGACTAAGGTCGCATACAACCGATCTAATTGGAAATCACTTGGAAACCCCTATATCCAGCAGTAGACGACCTAAGGGTTGAAATTTTTAATAAGGCAATACAGCCACTCCTAATAAAGTGACTAGATTTACATTTACAGTTACTAGATTAATAAAGGAGGCTTTGCCCACGACCCCTGCGGGACAAGTGCTTACATGTTCCGGAATTAATATCTGGCAAGGACGTAAATATTTGAGAAAAGATATTAACGGTTTTAGAGAGTAATTTGTGTCAATTGCTGTTAATAGAAAACCAAATCCTAACTTCAGTTTTCATTATACATACTTTTTTCTGAACATAACATTTTTATATAATATTAACGGTTTTCATATATATATATATATATATATATATATATATATGTATTTAGGTAGTATATTTGTAATTCCTCTTTTGTCTTGCGTCCGTAACACAAGTGCTTAAAGCGACTTACCACGAAGACAGATCAATGTATGAGATGTGGAAATTTATTATTATAAAACCAAATATTTTTTTATTTTTAATTATACGAACGCAAGATAATAAATAAATAACGACTAACTAAATCCAAAAGTTTGTATGTTTTTCTTTCTTTAAAACTGATATGGCCAAGCAACAGTCCTTGTGTTCTTATTATATAGGTAGATCAGTGTCCTGTATTAGGCCTTTTAAAATATAACTTCATTTTGGAAGACTCAACAAATTAGTTGTACAAATTTTCAAAGAGTTCTCAACCACGGAAAGTGCCTAAGATTCATGAATGCTAGTTGGTGACAATATTATGACACAAAAAGTAGGCGCATTTACAACGTTGAGGGAGTTGACAGTTCCGGTGAATATGTGGAGGTAAAATATTTCTTTCATCATCATTTCAGCCATTGGAAGTCCACTGTTGAACGTAGGCCTCCACAAGATAAGGAGAATTTCGCCCATAATTGTCGCGCGAGGCAAGCGTCTTGGTAATCGAAGTTCACGTAACTTCCGCAACAGGGATGCTGTTGCCCTGTAAATTTAAGCTAGGGCTGTTTTGGATGGATATACCTCTCTGATGGATATATCTGTCGGTTCTGGTACCTCATTCGAATCTTACGATACCTGTTACCGAACGTGGTACTATTCTACTCTGCCGGTACCCCATGGCATAATATTATTTCTTTATATATAAATATTGTGTGTCATGGTGTTTGTTTGGGTGTTTTTCTAACCTATTTCACCATTACTGTCATCATATCAGCCATAAGACGTCCACTGCTGGAAATAGTCCCCCTTCCCACCCCAAGTAATCTCCAATAGGACCGGTTGTATGCGGCCTGTGTCCAGCGCGATCCAGCGGTTTTAGTCAGATCGTTTGTCCATCTTGTGGGTGGACGCCCAACGCTACGCTTGCCGGTACGTGGTCTCCATTCCAGAACCTTAAGCTACTTAGTTTGGTCCAACTTTAAAAATAGGATATTTTAAATCTTAATTAACAGTCGCAATATTTATTTCATGATAAACTTATAAGTGCCTATAGTTAAGACAGGACAACGTTTGTTTAGTTAGCTAGAAGTTAAATAAAGTAGATTTCTAATAGTGAAAAAGTATCGCTTCAGTAGTTTTTATGTTAAACCAATAAACCAAATCTTTCCTCTTCATTATATTACTTGGAAGTTATTTATGCGGGTTAAACTTACAACAAGCTCATTTAATGGACAACTCACGTCATATCACGTGACTCTTTGTAAGCTTTGTTTGGAAACCGCGAAGCCTTGAGTGTGCTGCCAGTAAATGTTTGCGTCTAAACAATACCGCAGGGTTGAGACAAAGGCTTTCGTTTGTGTTACAGAGCCAAACAATCGCCAAAACAAATAGGCTTTCAGTCTTCTCCTTTATTTTGAATGTGGGAATGTGTAGAATCATTATGTTGCTGTGGTTTTGAAACTTAAAAGCAACTAAATTTCAGTAACAGTCAATGATCGATGTCTGTTATTAATTCGTAGAGTACCCGTTTTTATTATAATGCATATTTATGTTTAGTGGGTAGTTTGAATAGCACCTTCCCCGGTTGTCGTAGAAAGCGACTGAGGTACCGGAACCAACAGATGGGAGTATATCCACCCAATTCAAATAAGAGAGGTGTGATCACATAAGTGGGGCAGGGTGCGTCTGCCAAGCGAAGCAAATGTAGGCAAACCTCCTCCTTCTTGTGGAGGTCTAAGTCAGCAGCAGCATTGGACTTTCTACGGTTGATATGATGAAGATGACAGCCATATTTGATATAAAATTCCTCAAAAACATAGCCCTCTCTAATAAAATGGGGATTTTGCCTATAATTACTAATCAGTGTGCTGGCATTCGTAATGTGTATACGCGACATGGATTTTTTTTTGTTTATTTAACTTTATTGCACAAAATGTATAAATGGCGACCTTAATGCCAGATGGCATTATCTCCCTTTATTTATTATTATTCTGGTTTCTATCACCGAGATGTTGCATTTAAACCTGCTTCACTTGCGTTAGTTGTACGGCACAATGTCGTTATCTCAGCGGACTCCATGACGTTATAGTAATGAATTTTGTGAAAGCAAAAAATATAACGGAAAGCGCAGCGTGGGACGACCCCCGCCAGATGTAGTAGCAACCTAATAAGATTTCGGGGAGTCGTTGATTTCAAGCGGTACAAAACCAAAGAAAACATTTGGTATGGCATGGCCTATTTCCCGCAGTGACCGGACAGTGGGGTATATAGGCTAATGATGATGAAGAACGAAAGTAACGACCACATGAAAATAAATAGTGAGTGTAAATAAATAGATAGTTTATAGGTATTTAAATATATTTTTTTACTACGTATTTTATCTGCTTTCACACAGACAGGTTTTGGTAGAGTCAAACACAAATGTATTTGCTAAAGACCTCTGCAGGCGCTCGATTGTAATCAAACACCTAATACCGACCGAGCCACAGAGATCACGATGCACGATTATGTTCAGGTTTATAAATATGCATCAGTATAGGTTCAAAGGTATAGTCATGAGATGTAGACAGGATACAGTATTGTCCTACCATATTCTTACAATAGACAATTTGTTGTTGCAGCTGTTCATCAGCCATGCTCTGTGCATCCATCATGACAGACCACTGGGAGCAGGTGGGATGGGAGCGGACAGCACTTGCTGCGCTCGCCAACGCCTCCAACACTGCAGTTCAGTGGCTGCTTGATGATAAAGTCGCTAAGGTAAGCCACACACATAGCATTTGATCTTTTTAAGATTCAAGTGCTAAGAAGTGGACATATGTTGCAAAAATCTAGATGCATTATGCGATTTTTTTGTATCCCCTAAGTTCTGTAATCAATGTACATACATATATTTTGACCTAGCCATCAATCGCCTATTGGCTACCTACTTACAACTACAAATTGACCTAAACAAATCTGTCAGATATACAAAAGATAATAAATTACTACGTTTAACTGATTTATTTACTACTCTAGATCTCAACTATTTACTAATCTAGATTACTGTTCATATACTTTTAGTAAAACTCTCTTTTTATTTGGGGAATAATTATTATTTTGAAATCAAATTACTGTAGAGATATTTTAGAACAAATATATCATAGAGAAGTTTGGATCGCGGGGGAACCTGGAGATCTTTAATCGAGTCTGAGAAACACTCATAAATAACATTTTGGATTGTGTTTAAACACAATATATATTTTTTAAATAAATTACATTTTTATTATAATTCGACTGGTTAGACATTGAGTTCAAGTTTGCTAAAGATTTATGTTAGTCTGATATAATTTCAACAGATATAGCTGTATCATTGATTATAAATATATTGGTTCGATTATTTTGACAACCGCACCACATCCACTGCTGGCCATAGACCACCCTAAGAGAAGGGGTATTTTGCCTGTAATTGCCTGGGTAGTCATAGTATCAATCACAGTAACTTCTCAACGAAAATGCTGCTAATTACACTGCCTTGTTGCATTTGTTTCGGGTGAATATACCGCCACCAGGAAAACCAGTATCTTTAGAGGACTATACTACTCTTTAAAAATCTGTCTGATAATATATATATATATTATCAAAAATATTGTACCCCTTTTAAGGAAATTGCCGTGCCGTGGAGTACGTCCAAAGTAGAATAGTAACTCCCTCTGTACCAGGTTTCGTAAAAGGTACCAGAACCGACAGGTGGCTCTATATCCATCAGAAACTGTGTAGCTCTAATGGACAAGGTGGAGGATAGTCAGCAGCATTCCCTCGCAAAAGCTGTGCGCTGCGATTGCCATCATGCTTGTCCAGCGCGGTAATTACGGAAAAATTCTTTCTTTATTGGGGAGGCCCCAATCCAGCAGTGGACACCAAATCGCAGTAGTGATAATAAGGAAATTGCGCAAATGGATAAATGTGAAATTAGACACAGTTACAGTTAATGTTGCGAAAAAGTGAATAAACCTTTTTTTCATATAAATTGCGCTAGATATATATAAAATTTATTGAAATTAAGAAAACACATACATACTTGATGAACCATGTTAAGATCATTATACATACTGTTTGAATGACGGATAAAGTTAACATTAATAGTCTATTGTTATATGAAACAAATAAGTTTTAACAACATTTTATGAACTTTGGTCGAATTTTGACTTGTCTTGAATCAACGTTAACAAGAGACTCGTACAATAATCCGACAGACGTATCATAGTTACACAAGTTTATCTTACGTCTCTCCGATATAATGCTCCTTGTACTATTGTCTCGTATTATCTTTTGTCCTTTCAGCGATGCGATAACAACATTGTTAGAATATTAAGTTATATCGTAACTATTATTCCATTGGGAGGATAATAATAATGCAATGATATAATAAAAAGAGTCTTCGGTTTATTATTGTGACGGGACAGATTGCGTATTCGGTACAATCCCTATCTATCGTAGGTTGAATCCCACCCCGAACAAATATATGATGAATATTCTTGTTCTGTGTCTGGGTGTTATAATATGTATTGAAGTATTATTTTCGTGATTTCTCTGTTTGCTGATATGCACAACACAAATGCTTTAAACAACGGATATAGAGCAATGAGAATATAACATCTCTTTCGGTTTGATTCAGAGAAAAGTAGGTTAGATAGGTAAAGGTTGAATATTCTTTTTATTCCTTGCTCTATCTAGGTTGATCTATAAAGCAGCATTTTCACGGAAACGTATTTTACATAGACCTGGCAATAACTATACAGCGGGAAGCAATTTTTTATAATAGAACTTCGACTGTTATTTTTAAAAACTTTATATATATAAGTTACAGGTGACGGTGTTAGTTTGATTATAACAATTGTTTGCTCACTTTGTACAGTTTGATCTAACATGAGAAATAGAATACTTTACATATCAATTAATAATATTAATATGTTTTTCATGAAAAACATATGTATATGGTTGAGTCAGGATAACGTCTGTCGGAGTTGTACATAAACATTATAATTCTAACCAGTTCAATCCGGTTTTTTTTCGGAAATAAGTAATCTAATCGCGGGTTACTTAGACGTCAATTCCTGCACCACTAGAGTGTATCATATAACGAGTCCGCATTAAGTTAAGACCTAAGCCCTATCCAATAACGGCAGGCTTAATGTAGATAAATTGCTGACCTACTCTGCTTTTTTTCTTAACACAATTTGATTTCGAGTCATTTCAAAAAATATTTTACCTTTATTACAATTTATAAGCACTTTTTCTTAATATTATAAATGCACAAAACATTGACAATGACCCCGAGATAAAGTTTAAAGCATTTGTGTTGCGAGTATCAGACAACAGAGCAATCACAAATATAATATGTAAATACATATAGATAACACCCAGACACAAAACAAATACAAATATTAATCATGTAAATATTTGCACTAGGTGGGGATCAAACGAAATAGGATCACTACAATCTGCGGCACCGAACCTTTCAATGACAATTCAATTTAAAAAGTGTATTTTTTTTAAGTATGTTTCAATTCAGCCTATAGACGCCTGTAATATCACAAAGATCACTAACGCGTAGCCAACTTTGTGACTTCAAGATAGTATGTTACATTACCTAATAATTTGACTGCCTCTCTCACCCTTCATACCGGAACACATCAATGTGAACACTGCTACTCGGCGGTATAAATAGGCCAAAGTTAGGTACCAATGCAGACGGCTTTTGTATGAGTTCTACTTCCTGTCTACGTCGTGGTAGAGTTCAAACATTGAAATAGTAATGACTCTATAATGTGCTATTTACTCCCGGTGGTCGCTTCCTTCCCCCGAACGGGGCTCTTCGTACCACGTTAGTTTCGGCTAATTGTTACTGTTTATAATTTCCTAACTAATGTCATTTGAACACGTAATGCGTCCGCATAAGTATACACAGTTAGTTTGACAAATTGACTTAGCATTTTGTCAAGTATTATTAGCCATTGACTAAAACTGTTTTTTATTAATTCCTCGGGAGTTTCTAATCAACTGCAATAAAATTATTTGACGCCTTACTAAACATATATTTTTATTTATTTATTTATAAATATTATTATTGAAAAGGTATTAAAGAGGGACCGGGTCAGAAGTACCAAGAATAAACGAGCGTGTTTGAAAAGATTAATGCGAGTAAGGGATGCAAGAGATGTATGTCAAAATCGTAACAAGTGGAGATCCATAGTCTCTGCCTGCCCCGATGAGACACAGACGTGATGTATGTATTAAATATATGTGGACAGTTTTCAGCTTTGTCTGCTCTATTATACTTATATAGAGTACAATTGTAGTTAATGAAATACATTACAGTAAAATGTAGGATTGTCTGATAAAGGCAGTAATCGTTTAAGTTTACTCTGAAATAAATTCAGAATAAAATTGAAATCATTGGTCTATTTATCTAGCGGTTTATATTGCACCGTGTATAAGTCTGCCTTGAAAAAAAAATTTAAAAAAAAATTAAATTTCTACTTAAATTTTCCGTTAATTTAAGTAGAAATTTAAAAATTATAATAAATACTTACTTTCGTCTACGTTTGCGAGACGCCATGACAAAATTATTTCAAATAAATGTTCTAGACAGTTGAAAATGGGGGCACGGAGACAGTTTCTTTAAAAGTTTCTCCTTTGTTATGAAACTATTACATTCACCGTAATGGAGCCGAACTCAACGCGAGCAGAGTTTGAAACTTTGTAAGTAATTGTATTACTCATTCAGTTGAGTTTTCTGAGTTTCTATTTAGTATACAGCTGTGGGAATAGATAAAAGAGTTGATGAACTAGTCAATTCAACTTTGTTAGTCAGAAAATAGAGGCCTCCCTTCGTCAATAAGAACCAAAAGCAATTATTTATCAATCTGTTTGTAAACTGTGTTATGAAACGTGTATTTTTGAGAAATATATTTAGGTTACTTATATAAAATAGCTAAAGGATCAAAGAACCATTCCTCAAAGAATCTGCTACCGTTTGCACAGAAGTGTTCAAGTAAATTATAGGACTGAACCTTACCCAATTTTTTAAATATACTTTTCTTTAATCCAGATATATTGAACGAAGTAAGGTTATTTGTAATTTTTATAGCTATCAGGTTATTGCTGAGTTTTCAGTTTATTATGTGTCTAACTGTCACCCGCGAAAGCGCTTGGAGTGACATGCAAAAAAAATTAAAAGCTTGCTTTTTGAAAGACAAATAAAAAGCCCAGCCTGTATGCTCTTCTCACAACTAAACTCTTACATCACCAAAAAGTTTAATGTTTATTTTATCAAGAAGTATCAAGTACTTTGTGGAATAATTAACAAAGCTATCCCTCGGGAACCGTACATAGATTCGGGATAAAAAGTGTCCTATATCGTTCTCTGTCTCTAAACTACTCTTTATTTAAGAAAATTATAATGATCCGGTTCAGGAAAATACAATACAATCTAATGAGAGTGGCACAGGTTAAATAAAATATATCTAAATATCTTTGTGAAAAAGACAAATCGGGAAATAGTACGGTTTTTCTGGAATACTACGGGATTCATACATTTATCGGGGATCAAATATAATCTTTTCCGAACTACTGTATTATAATAACTCAAGTTAACGCCAATGTATAAACAAAATCTATCCAATATGTAATTCCAGACTATAATCTATGCGAAACTCTCTGAGATACAGCAGATGTTCTAAAATATATACTTTTTAAACCTCTGTAGCTTTAAACACAACGTACACAAATTGTTGTTTAAAAAAATGTTTATATATAAAATAAAATGGTTGTTCTGTGTGACAATCGAACTAGAGGTAGACTAGATTGGTAGCTCACTCTCAGCTATTTCTACTGCCAAACGCCGTTCACTTTGCTATGTTTCGGCTTCAAGCGTGAGAGATGATAATACAGGCATATATAGGCTGCGGTGACGTTTACTATTACGCGGACTGTATGCTTGTTTGTTGACTTAGCTAATAAAAAAACCTTGGTACACACTACAGAATGGGCTCCGCTACGATACGTTTTCGATTTCATCTAAATACTTAGCCCGACAGAGTCCTGTCTTAACTATATATCTATATCTTTTCCTTACTAATATTATAAATGTGAAAGTAACTCTGTCTATCTGTCTGTCTGTTACGCTTTCCCGCTCAAGCCTCTCAACCGATTATGATGAAATTTTCTTTAGACCGTGAGAAAGGACATAGCCTATTTTTTTATTCGAAATATGGGTTGTAAGGGGTCGGAAAGTGGAATAAAAAGTTGTATGGAAGTATCGCTATTTTTAGAGCTAGAAACTTGATACTTATTTTTCAGGCCATTCATTCTATATAAATAAACATGACATTCAATGTTTATATAAGTTAAGGTAAAGAGGTATGGTACCCAAAAAAACTTTTCTACGCGGATGAAGTCGCGAGCACAGCTATGTAATAATGTGTATTGAAATATAAACTTTCCTGTCTTTTAATTTGGATCAAAAAGTACACAGTAAGCAATATATTTATATTAAAACTGGTTCAGTATTTTAAAAGTTCCTCTCAAACAAATACCGTGACAACGTTGGGGAACAACAAAACGTCAGTTGTCAAAGAAAATTCAATTTTCCATTTTAGGACGTACCGTTAAAACAACAGATTTATTTGCCTACCTTAGCTTGTTCCATCAAATAATAAAACTGTCAAAACAACTTCTGAAGGAAATAATATTACAGTAATATAAAAAGCGAAATGTTGAAATTTGCATACATAAATATATCCGATTCTTTAATTTTCCAACAACCTTAGCGATATGGCGTTCAGCACGCAACCTGTGACGATACCAAAATATGCCCATAATTATAAGCAACCTTTGCATAGGAAGTGTGAACCGGTAAAAATATATTATTGGCTACTTTTATCTTACTCTTTTTTATATTTAGACTGGATTAATAAATAAGCATACAGCAGCATGATAGCACACATAGCTTCACAGCAGCCTATAGACGCTTGTAATATAATAATTATATCACTAGCGCGTTGCCAACCTTGTGACTTGAACATATCATGATACATCACCCACAAATTTCACTGCCTTTCTCACCCTTCAAATCGGAACCTAACAATGCAAACATTTGCTATTCGGCTGTGGAAATAAGTTAGAGTGAGGTATTAATGCAGACGACCTCTTCTTTTGAAATAGCTATCTTAACTTTTTTGTTTATGTCTATATACATCTATAAATTATATGTATATTGGTATATGGATCATACTTATTTATATTACTAACATATCGTTATATTCATCATATCAGCCGTTGGATACGGATAATATTGCCCATAATTGCCATGCTGGACAAACGTGATAACAATCGCAGAGCGTTTAAGTATATAAAGAATTGGCTTCTTGTATTTAGCTTATAATAGATGAAATTAAATTGAAATTCCAGTTGAATTAGAATTATTTTCCATTTAACAGTAACACAATAAACAAATTTATCTTCGCCATTCGGTTTATATGTTTTGAATGCAAATGAGACAGTAAGCTTCGTTTTCTTTCAATCAGCACTTTTTTATGAAAAAGTTTTTTTATTACATTTCCGAACGAACACCGATTTGTATTCAGAGGCTGCGGCGTAGTGCTGAATTAATGAATCGGAATGTAATTGTAAGTCCCCTGTGGGTTGACCCAGCAACAGGGATTAAATTTTATGTGTCTACCACTGGATTGTTAGTTTCATTAACGTAGAATAATAATGTGATAAAATAAATAATTATAAGAGATCGACACAAGTATATAGCAGAAGTAAATGGAAGGGTTGGTATAGGACAACCGGGGCGATCGTATCTTAACCAGGTAGAATAGGTATAAAATAAGGGCCAGGTCAGAAGTACCAAGACTAAACGAGCGTGTATGAAAAAACTAGTAAGAGAAGCGAGAGAGGTTTGCCAAGATCGTAGCAAGTGAAGATCCATAGTGTCTGCCTGATGGGATACAGGCATGTATGTATGTAAAATAATAATACATACATGTATAAGTTTAAACTGCATGGTAACATGCAGTTTAAACTTATACATGTACTAACAGCGCCCCGCGGTTTCATCCGCGTTGGTGTAGAACTTTCGGAGTAACTTTGCACCTCCCTATTACAACCGGTACCGGGCGTCTCTTAGTTTAACCTATGGGCTTATTAGATGACCCAGCTCATATAATTATGAGGTTTTAATATGAAACGTATATTTGCGTTCTCTAAGTGGACACCTATTCGTATTCTCTGATGGAAAAGAACACAGACATACAAAAGCAGCGTTGGACGACCACCAAAAGGCAGACAGAGCTCAATTGGAAATAATTTGGGAATATTCTATGTACAGCAAACGCCGGGGGGTACCGGCAGAGTTAAATAGTACTTTCCTCTGTACCAGTTGTCGTAAGAGATGACTGAGGTAACAAAATTGTTAGATGGCGGTATATACACCCGAAACATCGTAGCCCAAATACAATGGGGCGGGAATGGGCAGCAACATCACCGTCGCAAAGCTACTCTCTCCAATTACCATCACGCCTGCCCAGCGCGGCAACTATAAGCTTAATTCTCTTACTTGCGTTTGTCCAGCAGTGCATGTTGAAATGACTTAAATTGGTAAGTAAGTATTTTCATCGCATACTTTACTACGATTAAGTAATGTTATGACTTATTTAATTTATAAGCACGTTTCACGTGTATAGGTAACACGATTTGCTTACCAAAAGTATGCAAATAAGTTTCGCATAAAATGTAAGGTTAAGACATTCTCCTTGTAGACGTAGGTAGGTAACATACATTTATGTGTTTTATAAGTCCTTTATGTACAACCTTTGTCTACAACCTTACCTTAAACATTTTGTTTTTACGATTCAATTTTCTTAAACATTATCCATTTATATCCTAGTTTTATATTGAATTATACAATACCTTGAATTTCACTAAGTAGGTTAAGATCTTATAAAACTCTTTACATTGTCAATTAGGTTATGGAACATATTATATTTAGGTCGTGTCCATCCGTGCTAACATTATCAAGGCAAAAGTGATTCTGTCTTTTTGTGCCGAGCCCGATGCGCAGCTCGTGCATGTCGAGCCCGATGGCGCAGAAGGTAGTGATCTCATGAGCCAGGGATTGTGGGTTCGATTCCCATCCAAAGCAAATATTTATATGATGATACTTGTGTTTGTTTTGTGTCTGGGTGTTAAATATATGTATTTAAGTAGTACATTTGTGATTCCACTGTTGTCTGGCGTCCGTAACACCAATGCTTTAGGCGACTTACCATGGAGTCACGTCAATGTATGAGATGTTGTGGGAATTTATTAATTTACTGGGTACTGTGACGTGTGTAGGACTACCCAACCAGCATTTTAAAAAAAGTACCGACTGGTGAGGAGGTATACTTCAGGATATTTTAGCGCCTCCAATATGCATTCGAAAGGGGGGGAATGAAAGGCGTTTCCACTGTGCTATTCTATCCACGATGCGAGCGAGTGTATAGACCGCGTCTATTGTTACTGACCGGCTCGAAAACCATACTGTTCTGTCTGCCCAGTCCAGGCCAGCCTCAAGTGTTAAGTGATTTGGGAAACCATTATGCACTCTAACAGCATACTAGGTTCATTCAACAACACAATAGCAGGCCGTCGTTGGCATCAGCCAGGCAGCCCTTCCCAAGCTCCAGTTACTTTAAGAACAACGGTTTACCCTTCCGTGAATCACGTCTGGCCTGGCGAGATCGTGGTCAATTAGAGGTGATACTTCGTCAACAGGCTCCGCTGGCTTTGCTGCAGGAATCTAAGATATTATATCACATTACCAAATTATTTCACTGCCTAAATCACACTTCAAACCGGAACAGTTATTGAAAAAATACACTGTTTTTTAGCGGTAGAAGTGACAGGGAGGTCTCATTGTTTCATCCAATTTATATTTCAACAAAAGCCTCCCGAAAACTTCTGGTAAAATCGTAACAAAGAGATTTAAATTACGAACATGTAATATTGAAACAGGAAAAAATGTTCTGTATTTTTTCCCGTAACCTCGCTGAAGTCTCAAAGCGCTGCAAACTTTAGAACAGCCGATTACGCAAGAACTGCGTTCTAAATTGAATTGATTTTATTCGAAATAAATAAACCGATCAATCACTTACAAAACTTCTCTTTCTGAATATATTACGTCCGTGATCAATAAAAAACGATGGTAGCTGTTACTTCTTTAATCTGCCTGATTGGGTCTGATTGCATGGTTCTGCCAAGGCTTGAACTCGAAGGCCGGGGCCTTGGGCAGTCAAACCCATTCATGTATGTTGTACCGGTGCTTGGATTCAAGGCTTTAAACGTGTTAAGTAGGCTTATAACTGTTAATCCATGTAATTCCCTAAAATATAAATGTTTTAATTCTCCTTTTATTTCATGGGTTCTATATTAGGATCTGGTATTCTTTATTTGGACCTTACCTCTGTTGAATGAAGGCGTCTCCAAGATATAGGAATTTTTCGCAATAGCCACTGCGAATAGACATGTTGACAATATCATAGGGTAACTTTGCGGCGAGAATGTTGCCCACCACGCTCGTTTTGGATGTAATTTATGCTATTTTGGATGAATATATCACGCTTGTCAGTTCTGTAACCTTCGTTTAATGACTCCTGGTATAAACAGGTGATGTTTTATGTTGCCGGTACCCCTGAAGGGTGGAATAAGTAACTTAAATATTCCCTATTACTATAATACGAATAATACGTTGTTTAGAATTATTTCCTAGAAAATAATTTTATCTATAACTCAACGCGGTCTTTATTAGGATTTTTTAAATTAAAGTAGATTTGAGTTTGCGACAATATAAATCGTGCTTCGCTTATGTTTATAATTTACAGTTCGATTTTATGAAATATAACATAGCCTAAGTTACTCAGTGAAGACGTAGCTTTCTAATGGTGAAATAATTATTACAATTGGTCAAGTAATTTTAATATATCTTATCAAACAAACAAACAGTAAAATATTTCCTCTTTATAATATTAGTTAACATTAATTTAATATTATAATTTTTTTGCGTCGTTTTTATACTATGCTGTTATTATTTTCCACAGATTTCGAATATTAGAATTGTTTAACCCTAGTAAATAATAGTTTATTACCCTCAATAACTTGATTTAGCAAACTCTCTATGTTTATTAAACATGACAACTATACAGAGCCTAAACTAATACCCGTAACATTAGTAATATAAACGGTAGTGCGGGCCTCTAGAGAATAATAATTACGGGTCTTTGACCGCTGCAGTGCCTACAACAAAACGTTGGTAACTAATGTGCTAACTGCATACTTTCCTTAAATTAATACCACACTTATATTAATTGAGTTACAATTAGGCTTGTTTATAACTATTATGTACAATACTTCTGTAAAATAATGACTTTCACATCGTCATCTTTATATTAGCAAAAATGGAAGAATGTTTCCCATAATTGCCGCGCTGGGCAAGCGTGGTGGCAATCGCAGAGCTTTAGAGACGTGAATGCTGCTGCGTATCCCGCCATGTGTATTTGACCTGCACTATTTTGGACGGATATACTGCCAGCTATCGGTTCTGGCACCTTAATCGCTTCTTACGACACCTGCTACAGGGGGAGGTACTATTCTACTCTGCCGGTCCCTCACGGTTATGTCACATTATCCCGCAATTATCTGCCTCTTTAAACGCTTAAAACCGGAACACAGCAATGCGAATACTGCAATTTGGCGGTAGAAATAGGGAAGAGTGAGGTTCAAATGAACTTTGTACTAGGTCTATCACATGTTTAATAACAATAATATTTATAACAGAACATCGTTTGCCATATAAATGTCACCACTTTGTGTATATGTAGGTTACACGTCCAATATCTAAGTATTAAATGTATTTAATATATAAATATTATGCATGAAAACTGGATCAACAATTAGTGAATTAACTTAGTAAATGTCAGAACACAAGATAATAATGGCGTCCTAACAGTACAAATTAGACACCGCAAACAAAATTATTGAACCGCAACTAATTTGCTAATGGACTTCATACTGCAGACATTTAAATAACCTTGCAACCATTACCATAATGCAAACAAGGGGTTAGACCGCTCGTAAAATTCACAAATGCTGTTTAATCGAAAATTCTATTAACTAATCTATATGTAAGTACGAGTATAAATTAAATTGAAGTGGATTTGAAATTAGAAAAAGATTCTTATTCCAAATGTCACTAAATAATACTTTACTTTTTTTTTTTAATCTTTGTCTTAGTGTTTTTAAAAAAATATAGAATACTCGCTGTGCCCGCGACTTCGTCCGCGTGGAATAGTTTTTTTGGGTACCTTACTTCTTTGCCTTAACTTATATAAACTTTGAATGTCATGTTTATTTATATCGAATCAATGCCTTGATGAATAAGTTTCAAGTTTCTACCTCCAAAAATAGCAATACTTCCATACAACTTTTCATCCCCCCTTTCGACCCCTCACAACCCTTTTTTGAATTAAAAGATTTCATCAAAATCGGTTTAGAGGTTTAAGCGGGAAAGCTTAACAGACAGACAGACAGAGTTAATTTCGCATTTAAAATATTATAGTAGGGATGTAGTGGGAAGACATTATTATTCTAAATATATTTATATTTTTAAAAAAATATACTTATATTTTTGTATGTTTATTGTGTTTCAACTCAAAAGTTCCTTATTTTCGATTTCCAAAATTCCTTTACTAATTAAAAGCTATATTATCAGTAAGTAACTCAGTATAGGTTATATTTTAACATCGTATTCTCACTGAAACGGGAACTGAGTAGGTGAAACCGTGGGGCACTGCTAGTTAGAAATAAATACGAGTTTATCTCATATGTCTTGAAGGCAGTTCTTCCTTCGTTCTTCCATCGTTCTTCATTTTAAGGGACTTAATTAATTGAGATTAGATTAAAGACACGCAACATAATGTCTATTACCTACATATATCGACAAATATTACGATGACGTATCATAAAAGAGTAGACCTCCATATGTTCTTTTAAGAACTTGAACAAGGAGGAATAAGTAATATAGTTTTTATCGGTTTCTCTGTCCAAGAATGCAAATTACTTTTAAAATGTAACTTATAAAGGTTCCAAAATAAAGCACAGTGCCAAATCCACCTAATTGTAAACTGTAAGATAAAACGGAAAAATAAATTACCGGTTATAAAACATGATTTATTAAAATAATAAAACTTTTTATTAGCTTACCTTCATCGATATCATTTGCGATAAAAATGTTATGTCAGAATATTTAGTGTACACATACTACTTCCACTAATTTCTATTATGAACATTCGAGTTCTCATTCAAAAAGATGCTGATCGTGTTTTTTTTGTTGACCTTTTTAATCAAATGTTTAATACTATTTTCGAACCATTTATCGGTATTGGAGTGTTTTAATAAGAAGCAGCCTTATTTTAAGTCGAGTTTCGTTCGCAATTACTTACAATTGGGTTTATTTACCTTATTTAATGGTTAAGTTTATTAAGTCAATGCTCACAGACTGTAGATTTATAAGATCTTCTATGTTTACCACTGGCAATATGGGATATTTAACCGTTATTTACCTTTATTTACCCATGTTTAGAATGTCTCGGCCGCTGTAAGCAAGACTACAAACACAGTTAAGATTTTAAACAAAACATCTTGAAGTGGTATAATGCCAATAATATGTGGTAGGAATTGCTTGATTTTCTATGGTAACCTAAAGTAGGTTTTAATTGAAGCAATCTTTAAGTTGTTTTCAACTCTGTCAGTGACCCCTTTCTAGTATGTAAGTACAGCAGGACGTTTAACTGTGCCTTTTTTTAAATTAGCGATTTACCCAAATCATATGATCAATCTTCTTTTTTATATGATTAAGTCGAGAAGTTATCGTCTTTGTAGCCTATAGATGCTCGTTTTATGGTACTTGAAGATATTATGTCACATTACCCAGTAATTTCATGCCTCTCTCATCCTTCAAACCGGAACACTACCATGAGAACGCTGCTAATTGGCGGTAGAAATAGGTAAGAGTATGGTACAAATGTAGACGACCTTTTGTACAAGGTCTACCTCATTTGATAAGGTAGTACTGTGTTGTCCGTGGCAACCCTCACGTGTCGAGGCCCGCTCCGTTATCGGTGGTTGGGGTCAAGGCGACTGCAAACTGTACTTAAATACTTGTATAATGATTTTAAGTATTTTTCGCTGACGATATTTTTAATTAACTGACTGATGAAATTAATTTTTATTTGATATATATTTAACCAGCTGTGTGATACCTCTTTACCTTAACTTATGTAAACTTTGAATGTCATGTCTATTTATATCAAATCAATGGCTTGAAAAGTTTAAAGTTTCTAGCTCCAAAAATAGCAATATTTCCATAGAACATTTCATCCCCCCTTTTGACCCCTTATACCCCTTTGTTCGAATAAAAAAATAACCTATGTCCTTCGTCGGGGGCTAAAGATTGTCTGTGCCAAATTTCATCAAAATTGGTTTAGAGGTTTAAGCGGGAAAGCGTAACAGACAGACGTTACTTTCGCATTTATAATATTAGTGGGGATTAATAGGGATTAATAACGTTGTATTTCTTTTGTACTTAAATTGTTAATATTCTTAAAGTATCATTTGGAGTATTCATATTATTGTGACTAACATTCTGACATTTCAGTTTTTAGTATAAATCAGTGTATATTCTTTATAAATTGATAAAAATACACAAATATACTAAAGAATTGTACTAAAAAAGTAATATTCCAAAAGTTAGGAAATATACTTGTCTTTGTTATATATTGGTAATGTATGAAATATAATATTATGTTCCCTATAATAATAAATGATACAACAACTCAAATGACCGATAACAATCTGACCCGAATTGGATATAAGTATACTTCTAACACCAGACAGGTTCTATCAATGTGCCTATACAATACAAAAATAAAACCAGCAATAGAATAAATATATATGTCTAGTAAGGGTCGTGGTGTTCCATCTCCAACCAGGATAGAGATTTATATGAATATTCGGGTCTGGGTATTACATATATACATATACGGTATCTGGGTATATATTTGTTTATGAAACATATTGTTTCATTAATATTTGATATAACAAATGCAACTTAATATGTCGGGTCAATGTCTGTGATGCAGGGTGAAATTATTATGTTCAGAATTTCTTTATGATTAACTGATTCCGTTCTGATCGTACGTAACGTGAAGGTCTCACTGATCAATTAAAAAGTGCTTAAATTTAGGGTCGCTCGATAATAAGCGATCTGGACCGAGTAATCCAGCTAATGCTGGTTCGTCAGAAAAAAATAACCACCTGCAAATTTGAAGCCGGGGTGGATTACCAGTGCTTCATATGACTCATGCTTTTTTATGACAGTACGCATTCAATGTTGTAGATTGCTTAGGTGTGGAAAAATGTAGTAAAATGGAACGTCGATGCAAGCTAGCGCCTAGTAAAGAACGTTGGTTAATTGAATAGACAACCCTTACAATTTATTTTTTGGTAACATTCTACCTATGGTCAACCGTGTTGGGTTCACATATATTATATGACAGGCCCGATAGCGCGGATGGTAGGGACTCTATCTTATGCGCCAAGGTTCGTCGGTTCGATCTCCACCGAGGACAAATGTTTATATGATGACATTTTTGTTTGTCTTGTGTCTGAGTGTAAAAATTTATATGTAAGTTAATTCCGAGTCAGTTCAATGTATAAGATGTAAGAAACAGAAAATTTCAAAAATCTATTCGTAAAAATAAGATATCAAATAAAGTTAAAATAAGAACATTTCTTGTTTCTTTACTGTTGAAGAAAATAATAACTACCTTTCTTTATTCAACAGAATTTTACAGATCACCGTTGATTGATGTGGAAAACCACATATTTACTTTTTTTTAAACTTGTTATACATTTTATTATTTTATTTTATATTTATCCCAATCTGCCATATAAACATACTGCTTAATAAATAACGGATACTTATTTTTTTACTTCAATCAATAACTTTTTTACCCTGTGACATTGTTTGGGTTTTAATTCTAACCAACCTAACCTAACCATTTCCGAAACATTTACATAACTTGGCCTACATATGTTTTCTTACTGATAATAACCGACTGATAGTACCAGTAACTAAAAGTAACCTGAAATACAATTAGAAACATTAATGTATTCATATAGACATATGATATAAATGTTTCGCTAAAAATATTTGTCATTTTTGATAGGCGTGTGTACCTTACAGTTTTTGGAGCATCCTTAATGATATCCCTAGGGAACTATCCTGACTTACTTAAAATTGGCAGTCTTAATTTTATTTGCCCGAACACCATTGACTTAATTTCTTACGTATCATTATTGTACCAGCTTACCAATATTTTCACCTCATTGATAGGGTAACCTAAATGTTGCTATCGAAACTGCAATATTTTTAATATTCTTAGTTCAATAAATAAGATCTATTAGCATAAGCTTCCCCGGATATAATATTTTTTTGTGATTTATTATATAAAAATCACGCGATTTAATTAGGAATAAGGAGATCTTTAAAAGAACCTAAGTTAATTAACTTAGGTTCTTATAATCTGATGGATTAGCAAGTTGAAGTGGCTGTAAGCGAGGCGCTTTGTGCGCGGAATTGAAAGCCAATGTAACTGAAAGGTTCTGGAATGGAGACCACGTCCACCCGCAAGCTTAGGCTTGGATGCCCAATCACTAAGTGGATCGATGATGTGGCTTAAGCCGCATGATAGCTCTGGCTATAGGCCTCTTACAACCGATCCTATTGTAAAACACTTAGGGAGGTCTATCTCCAGCAGTAGACCTAAAGGTATATAAATAAAGATATATTCTCATATAAAGATGATGATTTTTATATTTTTTTTATTATTTAAAAAATACATTAAAATTTTTAACATGGATGGATACAAATCTTATGTTTAGATACATACTTTTAAGTTTCCATAACTTATAATTAATTCAACTTATTAAATAAATCTTAAAAAGTAAAATTTTTTATATGATCGTTCGTGTTATGTATATAGGTAAGTTAGCGTGATAAAAAAATTACACTTTTCACGAATATACATAGATACGCGTTTATGAAAGTCTCACCTTCTTCATTGAATTATATGTAAACATATGTATTACCCATTGCTCGGCACGTGAGTTGTTTTGCTTGGCAGACTTTGGGAAGCCATTTCAAAACTTACACGCTAAATAAGACCTAACGAAAATCTATTATAATTGCCTTTTGCTTTACTGACTAATGCTTATGTGATTTAATTTCTCGGAAGAGGATTAGCAATACAATTTCATTACAAGGTATTATATTGTTTTGGGCCTGGCTATAAATTCAGTCACTGAAAGGTACATTTCAAGAAATAAATATAATGACTGTACACAGTCAGTATGTATATGAAAATATCTATAAAAACCTAGACATGTCCATGAAAAACTGTGTTATACATAATATTGATATAAGAAATAAAAATAAGCTCGCAGTGCCCATTACACGGCTCCATAAAATAAATACTTTAGTCAAAGGCTTTTACAATAAAATACCAGCCCTCAGGCTTACCGATATATTCATTTAGAAATTACGTAAAGAGTAAACTTATTTCTTAAGAATATTATAGTGTTAAAGATTATATTATATTATTGAGGCAGTGAAATTTATTTATTCTTTATAGGTACATTTACAGATTACTGTCATCACTAATATTTATAATTAAATATAATATTAACTGGGCTGTAACAAAGGAGATGTGTACACGGCATGATTTAATTTCTTTTTTTTATCAAACTAGACGTAAATAATGATAAAGAATACAAGCAAAAATAAATTTTATTCTTTTTGTCATGTAACTTATTAATACTTCTAATTAGTAGTATTACGATTGTAATCTCATCTTTATAAATAAATTTAAAAGTAACTTTAAAAATTTTAAAATATAAGGTATTTAACTATAAATAGGGATATTATATAAGTTATAAAATACATTATCTTTCTTGTTTTAAAGCAGCTAAATGTACACCTATATTGTATAAAGCCCTTGTATAATATAAAAATAATTAATTTTTTTGTCAATTCACATCGACTCATATACAAGTTCCTATTATTTGTACGGAACATTCACACAATAGATAAATTAGGCTTTCGTGTATAAAACCTATGTAATAGTTAAATACTAGTTGTGTGTTATAAATATACTTAAAGGATATCTTATATTTTAGATAAGGACTCTTAATATTAAAAAAATATATCTATTATAAATATGATTATAAAAATATAAAAAGCCAATATTTTTTTTCATTTATATAATTCGTTAATAATATAATAACGAGTTTATAATAAGGAGGATTAATTTTGTTACCATGTTATGTTCCCATCACCACATCAGCCATTAAAAGTATACTGCTGAACGTAGGCCTCCCCAACAAAGACAAAATTTGCCCATAATTGCTGAACGGACGGTAGCTTCGGGACGGAGATCCTGATGCCCCACCCTTTGCATTTGAACTACACTGTTACGTATGGATATACCGCCTGTCGGTTCTGGTACCTTAATCGCTTGGTACAAGGGAGGTACTATTTTACTATGCCGGTACCACATGGCATTATGTCTTTATAGCTATATTAATCTGAAACATGTTTATTCACGAAGACTACAAAAAAAGACTACAACAGTCCATTTTGTTTCAGATTGAAACAACGAACAACAAAAAAGGCGTAGGGACTTTTCTAGTTCCAATGAACGGCGGCATTTGGACCATGTGTATATCATTAGAAGGTAATTGTATCTATATTTTCTTATATACCGACATATTAATATGGAACACCTGAGGAAAATGTTGCCATAGGTGAAATGACTTGCGTTAACACATTAATATTTAACTCACGTTGCCGCGCCTCTAAGATATAACACATATCGGAGTCAAACATTTATATGTCTGTGGCTTTAAGCACTAGGTTATTAATATTAGACACTAGAGTTATTACAAATATTACATAATATACATATATATGTATACATCTAGATAAAAAGAAACTAATGTTTACAACATAGATGTTTGGTCTGGGTTGGTGATTGAGCCCTTGTCACACAAGATGGCGACTACCAAATGCTTTCCATAGTATTTACTACACATACATATTTATATATATACATACATATATACTATTACTTATAAATAAAAATCTAGAAAATCTAAATGGAGAGAGAATTAGCATAACCAGTAAATTCTTATATACGTATGTTTAATATCAGATATTTATTTATTTAGACCAAGATACATCTTTTCTTAATATTACATATAAAACGTATCCAAATTAAATCAATACAATCATTTTTCAAGAGACACCGCATGCAGCGAGCGTACAATTATAGTAAGGAAAAAGATATAGATAGTTCAAGTTTTCTGAAGCCATCATATTTTGTCTGCCAACAACTGAGAATATGTCTATGTATTAAGTCAACCAAATAACTGCAAAGTTCAGGGCCTTCTAAGAAAGAGTCTAGGAAAGGGTGAATTCGAACCCAACACTGTCCTTTTTGAAAGAGGTTAAAAAGGAGTGATGTAACTACGTGTAATTCTTGCAGGAGCACGAAATAAGTACTAAGTGACCTAGAGATATCTAATTTACCTCACAGTCATTTATAAAGGAAGAGGAAATTGTTAAATTCTCTGCGCAAATCTATGGAGATGAAATGATCCATTTAAATTTAAAATAGCTAAAAGTATTTTATGGTAATTTTCTGTCATCATGTGAAATCATGTTAATATTATTCTGAGCTGGTTGATACGATACTAAGACATTAATAATGACATAAAATGCTATGCGACCCGTGTGACCCCATGGCGCGCTGCTACTTTCATAAAGTTATGGCTGCAAATGACTGCTATCAATGATCCTCGAATAACTCTGATCTACAGATAGGGTATTGTATTTTCTATCTTAAATAAAAATACTAACCCATATTATTTTCCGTTTTTCAGAAGAAGAAGTAACAATGCTAACGAGGGTGGGCTTCCCTACGGAACCTTTATGCACAAATTATTTAGCAAATAGTGATGAAGATGAACCCAGAGCGGACTGGCAACACCGTAAGTATAATTTGATTCTTTTATTTGAAAATCAAACTTTAGGTCCGAAATAAGTATGTAAAATCCTCAAAAATTTTATTATATATTGTAATATCGGCAACACAGATCGTTTTAAATCAAAAATATTTCTCAATATCCTAATATCTAAACAATATACTATCTAAACAGGTACAAACCCTAAGTATCAATTCCCGAGATCTGATACATACATATTTAATTATTTATCAATATTGTCGACTTTCGACTACGATGTGTCGACTCATCTATAATAATAATGATCATCATCATATCAGTCTTATGATATCAACAGCTGAACATAAGCCTCACAAAGTATTTTGTTATCATTCCTGAGTTTTGCCTAATACCTAATTACCAGGCTGGGCGGGCGTCCGCGAGTAGGCAATCGCAGAGCGTAATTTTACGCCGAAAATGCTACTTTCACTCTTTCTATCCGCCTGTCTAAATGACGTAAATATTTTATGAAATATGGCATATTAATGAAAAGCGAAATCAGAATTCCTATAGGATGCGATATAAAGTGAGATCCACATAAACAAAGTCGCAGGCATAAAGCTATATGTACAACGCTACATATAGGTAATAAAATACATATAGGTTTAAACCTATTTTATAACGAACTATCATCACCATCCATGCGGACCTGAGTTTGCAACTTGATACAAGCTCAAGTCAGAAAAGCACACACGTAAAAGTGTAATAATATTTAGATCTAAAAGGATAATGGTAACACTATATTTAATGATCGCAAACAAACGTATGATTTACGTGACACTATGCGTCACACTAGCCTATAGACGCTCAGGTTTCGCTCGCAGGGATATTTAGAGTGTTGCCAGCAGTGTGACCTAAACATGTGATAACATTACATATTAATTTCACTGCCTTTTTTACTTTGTTGAACGAAACACTCTTGAATGCCAGCACTGCCATTAGTAGGTTAAAGTAAATAATCCTTGAAGACAAACTTTCTAAGAGGTCTACTTCAGGTTAATTGGAATTATTTAATTAACATTTTCTTTTACAACTTTGTAAAAGAAAATGTTTTGACAACAAAAAGGCGTGAGCGGCACCATGCATGATGTACCTTATTGGTGAAAAAATACTATTTAGGTACTAAAACTTCGCAAAAAAATTTCGACTATTAATTTTTGTCGACCTTGTAATACCCTTCTCTCCTTCGCAAACTAAACTCATTTATCAAATTATTCTGACGAAAATGAGCGGGCAATTTGACGGCTGAATCAATTTTCGACTCTTTTGGACTATGGTGTTAGGTATTTTCTGCGGCAATAACAAGTGAATGACGATTTTTTATAAGACCTTCCAACGATGAAAGGAATAAAGACGTTTACTGTTTAAGTAATTAATGCTGGTTTTATACGTTTATGAGGTAACTTCATTTAAAACTTTATTTTATTCATCATTCTATTTTATTTTAGATTCTACTGTAATGGTTTGTTTGTTTACTGTCTAACTAGATATAATGTTGTTTTATTTTGGTAAAGTAACAAGAATGGTTTGTCTAGACGCTTTTTATAACGAGCACTAAAATTAGTAAACAAATAGTGTAGAAGGAAGTGACTTTTCAAAGATATTGAATTAATTGTGTTTTTGAAATTTGTCTTTATAGTTCAGTATTTAAAATTAAAACCAAGTAACGCGAGATATCGAAATTGTATTTATAAAAATTAGTATGCCAATATAAAATAAAATCAGCAACAGTTTAAGTTCCTTCAAATGTCTGCTGTAAGTGTCCAGCGAGAATACTTAATCGAAAAATGCTATTATTAAAAATAGCATTTTCTTTTAAAATATAAAGAAGGTTAGCGTTTAAAAATATTTTTTTACTGGCAACCAAATAGATATTAATTTTATTAAAAAAAGATTTTCAACATGATCTTTAAATGATAAGTAATTCAAAATTAACTGTGAAACTGTATAGATTTGTGTATAGTACATCTTTGGCGTGTACTCGTAAATGTAAAAAGCAAGTCAATTCAGTATATATTATGTATTTAAAGTATGTTAATTTTTTTTACACAAAACAAAAAACAAATGTCTAGCAACCATAAATACTTTATCAGAGTACGCAATTATAATAAATGCACTTTTCTACCTAAAATTATTATCATTACTATATATTTATGTACACTATGACTCAATATAAATTAGTAAACTGAATGTTATTTTTTTTATTCCAGGCATGCAAAATCTGTCAATATCGTGCGCGCTAGTCTGTCTAATAGTGCTAGGCAGTGCGGCGCTGGTTGGCGCTTTCGGCATATGCAAGCACCAGATCAGTGCAGTGCTTATCACCGGCGTCATGTACCTGCTCGCTGGTGAGGGCCTTAATCATATTTAGCGATATCAATCTTATTTGAACAAGAATTCCTGTTGCTTTATTTTTACACCTAAGACAGGTCCTAGGTCGTTAATTTTATAACTAATCCAACTTCTAATACGACTGACAATTGTCGATATTTTATTAAACATCTGATGCTAGGAGCTCGTTATTCAAATTAAAATTTTAACTATCGATATGATCTTTAAATGCGATAAAGGGTTTAAAGGAAACTGTAAATATTTGATTAATTTGTATAGATTACTCTTTGGTTGTATACTAGAATGTATATTATTAGTAAGTAATTTTGCTGGGTTATAAAAATAAAAATCGTGATGCTTACAAAATATATCAATCCTTTTCAATTAATTTAAAGCATTTAAACAAAGTCTATTCCAAATAATTTTTTTATACCTATTCACAATTCCAACAATATTTTATAGATATTATGAAGGTCCAAGAATCGATAAACGCAATCAGTTTTTCATCCTAATTTGACTTCTTCATCTATTTTATGCCTTTATATTAAGCCAACCGATGAAAAAAGCAATAAACTTTTTTTTCTTTTTTCATTCAGGACTCTTCGCGATGTTCACCCTGATGATAATCCACTTCAAAAGGATCCAGCGCGTCTCAACCCGTGGTAGCACGCACGGTGACGACACCGGAGACGGCGTTGTAGGGCCTCAAACACCAGCCATACCCCTCCTCTCGGCCAGGGAGTTCTCTACCTCTTGGTCTTTGGATCTTGGCTGGGGAGGAGTGGCCCTTGCTACCACCACATCATTATTATGGATATTACTCTCGAAGATCATGAGATACAATCCTATTTCTACTATGCTATTGTAAACTTGTCCCGAGTGATGAAGATTGATCTTTGTTTTGGTCATATGTTTTACATTTGTTTCGTCAATGAGCCCATGTTAGAACACCATAATACAGTCTGCAACTTAAGTATACTACGAACTCCTTAGTGACATATTTTAAATTTTTAATAAATGGCGGCGCCCCATTGTTTTTAAAACAGAGACACACTATATTTTAACAGTTTTCTATAAAAAATATTATGGCATAAGCATATTGTGTACAACACAATGTTGTACATGTCGAATAGTTCACGTACCTATGTATAGAAAGTGACGCCATCTGCGTGAACATGTAAATGAAATATACAACATTTTTACATAAAAAAAGGAAGTTCAGTTTTTTTTATTCCAATTATACTCCAATGAAGTAACAATAATAATAATAATATTCCAAAAAACAATAAATTTTAAAAAATTAGAAGAAATGCAAATCTTATGTAAAATATCAAACATTCGGTGAAATTTAATAGAATAAAACATGATTGAACAGTTCGAAGTGTACAATAATATATATATATAAAATAAATCGATGCCCTAATATTAGATTAAAAAAAAAATTGACAAGCTAAATCAAAGATCAACCTTCGTGTCATCAACATACGACAGATCTTCTCCAACCTAAAATAGATAGTCAATTAAGAAACGATTTTAATGGATCTCCACTTTACATACAGTCAATTTTGTGATTCCCATAGAGAAGATCTTGTTGTTAAACACGTTGATATTTAAATAATATGGTTTAAAGCCACATTCCCAGCTTTTTTCCTGTGTCTGCCCTCTTGTCTTTCGAATTATAACCTTAAGACCCAAAAAACTAAATTTAATTCAATAGTGCTTCATTATCAGACGCTGTAAACGCCCTATTCATAGCCAAAGTAAATCTTGTTCTATTTTTTATTCATATTATACTTAACAGTACCTAAATTTTGAACAATACAAAAAGTCTGTAAATTATATCGCACATTAATGGATAAAAATGGAATTTTAACAAGTATACTGGATTTACAAGTATAACCTGGCAAATATAAATATATCAAGAAATTTAATTTCTTATGCTAATAAAATAATCTATTTCTTTATATATCAAAAAGAAAGACGAGGAATTAAAACAAGAAAGGAATAGACTAAGATTAATGCACGATCTACTTGTTTATGACAAGTAAATTCAACAAATTAAAGAACATCTTCTAAAATTAGACGATTGTGGTAAAACATTTAGTCGTCAGGAGTAGTTTTATTATGAGTGGACATCCCAAAATGATATTATTTTTTATAAAAAGTAGGGTATTTACAGCGTCGTATAAGCTTTAGGAAAACGCCGAGCTTGCAGCCGTCCATTGCTGTTTATTGTTATTGTTACGGCTTATTTCTATGATATACTTACTTTATTTATTGTTAAAAACAATTTTGACCTTTTAAAAATATATATATATTCTACTTTATTCTATCTTAACGACTTTTAAAAATGTTTATTTATGTTATTGCACCTATTTATATTTCTCCAAAATTTCGGTGGCTTTAGCCTCTTTAAATATTCCTGATCTATTCGATTGTACGAAGATTGGATTGAAGTTCTTTACCTGCAACTTAATTATGTAAGGCCTAACTCTAGAATAATCAAAGTTTAATGATAACAAATGATAATGAAACTGTGGTGAAACAGTTTGTGACGAGAAATCACACTAATATTAGAGTCGGAAATATTTTTAACACGTCGACTATCACGATAGCACGCTGTACAGTTTCCGAGTTGAGTGTGGTTTTGAAAGATATGGTGCTGTGAGTATTTTAGTTAGTACATTGAAAAAGCTAAAGTTTAGATAGTCCAATCGTAGCCGATTTAGTTATTTCATAATTTAAATTATGACAGACAATTAGTTTAATAAAGATTTAGGTACAAATGTAGAGTTGGTCTTGAATACACCGGGCCGTAGCGTGAAAATAGGCTTAGCTAGAAAGTTCATAGGTATTTAAAAGGTCTAACGACATTTTAGATCTATACTTAGTATCAGACATAATCAAACTAGCTAGCTAGGCCAGTAATGTGGAAGTGATTTGAAAGATTTTTTTAAATAATGTTACGATTTGAAAACTTGCAAATTTCATACACAAGTTACGGCTGACCAAGTAAGTTTTAATTTAAGTACATAAGTAAATAACCATATATACTTAAATAGCGCACACGTTTTACGTATAATATACGCCGATACAACATGATTAAAGTTAACAATTAAAGTTAAAAGCTTTGTGCACGAGTTTTCCAACATTATGGCTACGATTATGAAACATTGAATTACTTTATGGCTGCTGTATTTTATGATAACGAATTTTATTTAAACAATTTCAAATATAACACAACCTTAAGATAGACATCACTAAATTCAACTAGTACTTACTTAATCTTGATCGATCTTCAGGTCCACACCTATACAACATCTATTAATTTTTAAATTTAGAATCGCAAATCTTACCATATTTGTGTTGGTTGATCTATGGCTTTTTATTTTAATTGTTGTTTCATAATTAAAGCTTCTTTCTAAATAACTTTATTCAGAGTGTAAAATGACTAGCAAAATGTAAATTGTTGTAATGAAAGCGATATCTAGCGGATTAAAAATTATTGCAGCGTATTACGGTTAATACAACATCTCGGTTACGTTACAGCAAAGGTAACATGAAGAATTTTTTTGAAATTTAAAATCAAACTCTTCACAAATTTATATAAGGAAAACAGTAGGAGTACATGACACATTTATGAAGTCGTATGCTAAAATTAAATATCGTTACTATGTTTATTTATTGTGATTTGCAGTCGAGCACTATTTAAGAGAGGATTTATTGATATTATTATAAATAAATACTGGCCGGTTAGGTATTTATTCTGTTTATCGTTATTCTGGCAATAATGAAATGTTGTTAACTAGAGATAATTATTATTTAGTATAAATTGTACCTATTATAGACAAGCTAGACGTTTAAAATAGAATCCACACGCTTTTATTAAGATATAAGAATTGCTGTGTCTAAATTTTCATTTCATTCGTTTTGTATGTTGTCAGATTGAATGGATTTATACAGGATTATGAATGAAGCAGGATTGTGAACGTTTAAAGACGGTTTTTTATTGTATATATCCATGTATTTAAGGTGTATTGTGTAAGCACTTGCTCCTTATAATGACAATTCTAATGAATTTTACTATTGGATCACTTATTTGACGAGCCTTATTACTTACAGAGGCAATTATTTTTTAGCTATCTTAAGAAACAACGGTTTGTGAACGATGTACCTATCTAGCCTAATCTATATTGCATACTTTATTTATTTATATTATTTATTGTTTGTATTACACAACAGTGCAATCAAATTCACAAATAATACATTAAGAGAACGCGATACTAACCACGATTCTAAAACAAAATATTGAATATAATTCCAAAGAGACAAAAATTTGTAATATTGTCCAAATTTAAAAATATTTTTTATTATTATCTATAAAATAAATATCGCAATTGTTATAAGAGGTACAAAGTAAGTATCAGTTTCTTTGACCCTGTGAGGTAAACAAATTTATAGCAATTTGTTTTTTCTTAAACGGGTTTACATTCTTATTAGTCAGTCTCTCAAAGTATTATTTGTGTACGCTAAACTTCAAATCAACGTATCTGTCAAAATATTTTAACCAATTTTGAACTCTATGTAGTAAAGATTTGATTATGTTGATATGTACATATTTTGGTTCTTAATAATTTTAACGCCCGTCAAACAGTCGTTCATGAACAAACGAACTCGTAAAATTTGTAATGTAAATTAACGTTTATTACGCTTCGCGCACTTTTATGAAAAGGCGTCGTTTACATTGTGGTGTTGTTATAACAATACAATAGATTTTTCTAAAAATGTCGTACAATAATGGTGTAGAGTAAGATGCAACGTTCGAAATAAAATGCATGCCAACAAGCTTTGCCAGCGTGTATCAAATGCTACAATGCTTTAATGCAATTTAATGTGAGTAATGTGTAATGTGTGCTTTGGCATGCAAGTAACGAGTAAATGTGATTTTTATTCTGTACCTTACCAGAATTATGTAATAACTAGAAAAATCTATTGAAAAAAAATAAACAAATTGATTTCATCGATGTTATTTTAATGTTTTGTTAAGACATTTTTTGTACTTTGAATGCATAAAGCAATATTATTTTTTTTATAGAATATAGTTTTATTTATCTCTCTCTTTTTGTAGTAATGAAAAAAATATTATTTTAATAAAAGTATTTTATTGTTCAGTCTTAATCTATATTTACAATCAATAGACACAAAAAAACAAGAGCTTTTCTCTAAATATGTGTAACCGTACACAAAAAAATGGATTCCTTTTTTAGGAATATATAATTTATTGAACATATATTTATTTAGAGGGCAAACAACAAAGAGTAAAATTGTTTATTATTAAAGTTATAGTAGTATCCTCTAGCATGTACAATCCGAAAGGCTTCATTCTCGTATTAGGCCAAATTCTGTGATAAGGCACCAAAAATAAACAAATACAATATAAATATCTTAAAACTTCAATAGAAAATTATCAGATAGTTGACGTACATGGCAGATTGATGATAGATTTATGATATGATGACCAAAAAGTTAACAGACAATAGATAGAATACACAGAGTATTCTAACAAAAACACTCTAATATTCCTTACAAACAGCATATTACTCGTCATTCAACAGCTGATCTTCGAGGTCAATGTCCTCAGCTTTTCGTTTCTTAGGCCGCGGGCGCTTGCCGTGCAGCATTTCTAGTTTCATCTTTTTCGATTGCTTTTTCTTCTCCTTTAGCTGTAATTTCCTCTTGGCTGCCTTTTCGGGGTTATTCACCTTTTCTTGGAGTAGGACCTATGATGAGATAATATTGGCCGTTTTAAAGACTTAAAATTGATGAAAATACACCTGACACAAAATTTACTCGTCCATAACTATGAATAAAATTGAAGTTAATATATGTAATTCCAAATTTACAACGTTTCCCTAACTATAAACGATACCTACTCAAAAAATTAGTGATAAGATGTTGAATTTAAATAGAAATTTGAATTTAATTTTTATGTGGATGCATAGGTATTACATTTATATTATTAGAACACTCATTCATATTAATTTGCATAATAAAAATACAGTCAAACTCATAGATTAAACCGAAAGGGTACCGGCCGAGTAGTAGTACTAACCACCCTCTGTACCAGGAGTCGTAAGAAGCGACTACGGTACCGAAACCGACAGGTGGCGGTATATCCATCTAAAGTACATACAGAATAAATATTTCAGCATGGGGATGGCCAGCGGCATCCCCGTCACGATGCTGTGCTCTGCGATTGCCACCACGCCTGCCCAGCACGGCTATTATGGGCAAACACCCCCATATTTCAGGGAGGCGGATGTCCAAAATGGACTTTATATGGCCGATATGATAACGATCGGATAGATTTTTATGTCCCCTATACTATAGTTTACTGAGCTCCATAACATCACTGGTTTAAACTACAAAGTCACAAAAACACAAACCTTTTTCCTCTCAGCCCTTCTAATATTCAATCTTGTCTGCACATCAGCGACTAATTTCCCAAACTCGATGTCCCCGATCTTTTTGCGAAGCTTCTTGCCGGTGCGGCGCGCGAGCTGTTTGACAGTCGACGCCGGCGCGCCCGCCTCGCCGACGGACATCTCGCGAACTATCGGCGGGAGGATGACGTCTACTATTTGGTTTATCTCTTCGGTTGGTAGAGCACTGATTAGGTGTATCCACATTGTAAATACTGCGGTTCTCTGTAACAATACGTTTTAATGTCAGATTGTCACTAGTTCTTCCTGAATCGATCGATGGAATTCTTCGTATGAGATTATTTTATAAGAGTCCTTTAAATTTTATTTAAGGGCACGAAATAGGAGTAGCTAACATTTTCCTCAATAATATGAATACTGTAGTTACGTATTATTTCATCTACATATCTTCTATTAATGTATTTTTTAACAGAAGAATAGTAATGTATATTGTTACATTATTCTTTCAATACTACCTTCTTATAAAGTATTAAATTTTTGTATGCTTTCTAGTAACCTATCGATTAATATTTATAGCGATAAATCTTTACTTTCATAGAACGAATTACAACTTGAAGAATATGACATGCATACGATATTTTTTTATAATAAATTCACACGACGTCTTATAAGATGATGCCCTGACTCCGAAATTATTAGTTCAGAGCACTTGTGTTACAGATTCCAGACAACAGAGAAACTTCACAAATAAATCTTCGACACAAATAAATAACACCAAGACACAGAAGACTCATTTTATAAATATTTTCTCTGGGTGCAGATCGAACCACGGCCACGCACAAAATAGGATCACTACCACCAGCGCCATCGAGCCCGTCAATAAAAAACAATACGTTTTATGCCCTATAACGCCATGTTAAACATAAGGGTTGTTATTAAAGAGACACTTACAATATTCATGCAGTTGGGCGCTCTGGCTACTTCTGCATATACCGCCTTGCGCGTTTTGAACAAAATCCATCGGATATTCACTTTGGCAGTTGTTTCTGGATCTTCCTTATCCGGTTCGGTTTTATTCTGTAGTCCGAAACACGGCATTGCGTATACCAGTTTCAATATTAGAAACAATACTTCTGTCACCTGGAAATTACACAAATATCTTTCTATAGTACTACATAAATCCTTACTTATATCATAAATGTGAAAGTATGTCTGTAATGAAGTAATTTAATAAAATTTGGCATATGGATAACAAAAAACTTAAGGAAACTACTATATAACTACCATAGGTTATAAGAACATACTTTTGATTCAAGAAAAGACGATCGTGTTATTAGGTTACCTTTTTTCTCATTTCTTGATAATTCAAGTATGTCGAGATTTAAATTGTTTGCGCGCATTTTTATACCATGTCTTATGGTAGGTGCTCATCGAAACTTTTGTTTTAATACGATAAGCTTTTCGTTAGAGTACCTCACACATAGGTCCTTTGCATTGGTACCCCACTCTCACCGATTTCTACCGTGTAGCAGTGCTCTCATTGCTACGTTCCGATTTAAAGGGTAAGAAAGACTGAAGTTACTGGGTAACGTGACCAAATATCTTCAATTCACAAGGTTGATCATGCACTAGTGATCCTTGGAATATTACTATCGTCACTAGGCGTCAGTGATGCTTACTATCACGACGAATGCATACTTATTTTTGTACCTGGTCTAATATTATATATAAAGAAGTACATAAGCAATGATTTGCTTACAGTATTAACCTGTTTGTATACTAAGAAGTCTAGTCAATACCAGATCAAATACTATTACATGGTAAGTGGTTCTGATTCCTGGTCTCGAATAGCTTGAGCCTTATGGACGGATAGACTATAAAATATACTAATCCAGGAAAAGATTTGAACACGATATACAGTAAGGTCGATAAGAAACGTTACTGTTAGAGTCAGTTATTTAAATAAAAAAACAATACTGATAACGTGACGTCATTTATCATTTGACTACACATATTCAAAAACATTTTTTTTAATATCACAATGTCGAGTTCAACAAAGTCTATACGAACGTGATCCAATTTTAATATGATTCATTCATAAGTATCATCATTACATATTGTTTTGTTTTTTTTTATGTTCTATTTCATTGACTGATATTGATTGATATAATTGCCTTGTAAATTGGGGAGACTTGGTGTCCGACGAGTCTCTGTACCTTCACGGGCACTAAACACCCACAAATGGTTTATATTTTTGCGTGTACCTAATATTTTGAAGCCATGTTATCATTTGTGGAGTTATAGAATAATACGTATATAAAAAACAAACCTGATCAGCCATTTCTTTCGACACCGAAGGTGTGTACTGCGCACACAAGTCTAATATGAGACTCCTCAATGTATCTTCAGTCTCATAATATAGAAATCCTCTTTCAGTCTCCACCTTTTTCTTTACCACCATCTCCAAATCCTCCGGATCCACTACCGAGAGAATTGCACCTAGGATCTTCGCAGCTTTTAACCTAACCCAAGCGTGAGCATACGCAAGTAACGCTTGACATTGCTGCCCTATCTCTTCGATATCGCCAATTAACTTCTTGTCTTTCAAACACGAAGAGCATTGGACTGTGATCGTTTCGACAAGATTCAATATCTGTATCAGACTGTGGTCTTTCTCCTTTTGTTTTTCTTCGTCTGACTTATCCTCGGATTGTTGTAGGCGCATTTTGACGAATCTCCCTTCGGTGATGTCATTGCTGAGCATAAGTATTTTATTGCTGACAAGCGACAGCACAGTGTTGAGACGTGGTTTAAATTCCTCGCATTCCACGTTCACAAACCTAGTACAGAGTTGCGCTGCTAATTCGAAATGTATTGGCTGAAAATACATGAAAAAAATCTAAAGTAAATTTTAAAGACATATATAATTCACTCGGTTTATTTAACGCAGACGCATGCGCCTTACAGTGCGATCGATAATTAGAAGAAACCTGCATGTTAGCTTCTATTGTTATTCCGGACAACATTATCTTCGCTACATCGTTTAGCAGTAAGGCAAAGGTTTGTCTTACAAAGGTTGTCTGCATTGGTATCTCACTCTCATCTAGTTTTACCGCCAAATAACAGTGTTCGCATTGCTGTATTCCGATTTGAAGGCTAAGAGGGGCAATGAAATTACTATTAAAATCTTATGATCATACGACCGTCTATAGGCTGCGGTCACGTTTACCATCAAGCCACTTCAAGATTTAAAAGATAAAATAAAAACATCACACTGAACATAAAGCCTTAACATATGAAGCATGCTGCCTGCTTTATTCAAAAATATTAACTTATCTATGTATCATGGCAGTAATCGAGTGTAAAATGGTTAGAAGACTACAACTATGTCTTGCTTAAGGACCGGAATACTTAACCGGTGACAGATCAAACGGAGGAAAAGCTATATGTCTTTGCTATCCAAGAATAGGCTAGAGTTGCACTATTGCGCGTCCCTTTTCTGAATAATACCTTTGTTTGATTTTAATTGCATGCACGGTTTTGAAACCCTTTCCTAAAGTAAATGCTCACCCGGACAGCTGTTTTAATTTAGCCTTTCCTTGAAGTAAGTTCATGAATTGCTTAGTGCATTATCCGGGTTGGGTTTGTCTAGACATTACCCGATCAAACACCCCTTTAAAGGTAAACTGTCCTTGGTGTTCCTGAATACCAATACCCATATAGAACGTACCTGTGTATCCTGAAAGAAGGTCAGCACCAGATCGAACAGTTTATTCTTGGTCAAAGCGGGCATCCTTCGCAGCATATTCTCGATGCAGGCCGCGGCGTCGGCGCGGCACTCGGGCGCCGCATCATTCACCATCGCCGTCCCAAGCGCGAGTAATAAATAGTCGCTATGCTTGGTCAGTTGTGACTGGAAAATAAGTAATACGTTACGCGCTGTCCGCTTTATATTGGCCTTATAATATAACTTAAAATAGCTTAACGAGCTATGAAGATGGCAATGAGTCTCTCTCGAAATCGAATCAGGAAGAAGGCGACAAGTAAAAGAACCAAAGTTACATATTCCCAAGCGGATAAGCATTGATGTAGCAATGGACAGGGCACTTCGTACATAGAACCGACAACAGATGGAGCCGTAAGATTCAAGAATGGACACGCAAGCGCATCGTAGAATATCCACCCACAAACTATCTGACTAAAACCGCCGGATCGCGTTAGACACAGGCCACACACCCCTGTTCTATTGGAAATCAATTCATTATTACAGTCATTGAAAGTCCACAGCTGGACATAGGCCTCGCTGTCGCGCTGGGCATGCGTATTGAGTATCACAGAGCGTAGCTTTCGCGATGAAGACCATCCCCATCTTGTGAGCTAAATTGTTTTGGATGGTCGGTTTCTGTGCCTTAGTCATCGCTTACGACACCTGGTACAGATGTCATGTTACAATTTGTATGCAGCTATCTACTTTGTAAACATGCATTGTTTTTTCCAATGTTCACTTTTAAAAACGTTAAATACAAAAAAATCGTAACAAAACATAATTGTATCATAGTAGTATTAGGTCATGTGGTACCGGCAGAGTAGAATAGCACCTGTACCAGGTGTCGTGAGAGGTGACTATGGTGCCGGAACCGACAGATGGCCGTATATCCATCCGAAGCAGAAATGCATCAGGACGGGAATGGGCAGCAACATTCTAGACGCGAAGCTACGTTCAACGTTTTGCCACACTTACCCAGCGCGGCAATTATGGGCAAATTCCCCTTTTATTTTGGAAGAGCTTTACGGGGGCTAGGTTCATATGAAGAATATTATTAATATAAAAGTGATTTTGCCTTCCTGCCTGTTTGTTTTTCATTACTTAGGCGGTCAACCGATTTTGATGAAATTAGTTATTAGTTTAGATGGACAGATGAACTTTGAACTGCTGAGCTGAACGGGATGAATAAACGAAGATATAATAGAAAACGCTTGATCCAAGAAAAGAATAGGAAAACTTTTGTAATATCTTTAAATACCGCAACTGAGTATCTTTCTAGGTCGAAACTATACTGGTTGTACCGACGCTGCGACATAAAAATGAGATATACGCGTGTCCGAGCGGGGTTGCTAGTATAATTAATATAAATACATTGTACATAATTTAAAAGCAATAAAACTATACTTTATTGGAATCAAAGTATTTGTTTATGTATATTTAGACAGTTACGTGGTAGGACGTTCGTTTCAATAAGCTAGTCTGGATGTATTTCTAGTTTATACTAGTTTATATTAGTTTCTAGTTTATATATCGTGGTAAGAATTAAATAAATACGTTGATTCAGTTAAATAAAAGTATAATTTGTTATTAATCAATACATTTAAATAAAATTGGAGGGTCTGATTATAATGTAGAAATAACTGCTTTTTTACTTTAAATAGCAAAATGTAGATTTCGTTTGTAAAGGCTGGACTGATTTTGACGAGGCACTCACTGACAGATATAGTAAAGAGTAACTTAGGCTATATAACATCACGCTGCTACTAATAGCGGAGCATCAATCAAAATTGTGGCAAAAACGGGCGAAAATTGAACTTTGCCGTTAGTAAGAAAATATACTGCCCAAAGTCATTATTCTACGAAGACGAAGCTAGTTTTAATGATATAAAAGTAACATCAACTTACCACTTGGAACTTATTGATGATCATACTGAGGAACTTGAGCGAGGACTCCCGGCCGTGCTGGAGCTCATAATTTAGCTGAGACGTGAAGAACTGGATAAACTTCTCCATGCGCTTACCAGGAGTGTAGTGGGTGAGGTAGCTGACAAAGATGGCGCGGGCTTCCTCTCTAAGAAAAACAGATTAATGGTAGAAAACATGGTCAGACGCGGTTGCGCGATGCAAAATGATTCAATCTTATGTTCCAAGGGTCGTGGGTTCGATCCCCACCCAGGAAAATATTAATATGGTTATTTCTATTTGTTCTTGTATGTCCGTAACACAAGTGCTTTAAGCGACTTACCTTGGAGTCAGGTCAATGTCTGAGACATGAGTCCGAGGTAAGTCGTTTAAAGCACTTGCGTCATCGGACCCGTCGATTATACCGCCGCATACCTTACCTGGTTTTCGCCGATTCGCTCAGAATACAAAGCTTGGACACTTTATCCATAATTTCGTGTAGCTCAGGTGACACGAGTTTAGCTTCCAATATGGCTTTGAGCAGAGAAAACGAATTGGCTTGTTTCTCGTCATTCTGACAGTCCTCCTCCGCATATAAGAGAAGGGTTTTTAACTGTTCCGCTTCGAGTTTATAATATTTGACATTTCTTATTAGAACTGTCACAGCCTAAAACAAGAATGAAAGTATACGTTAAAATTGGTAAAGAAACGTTACATAAGAAATATACTTATTGTATGACATACAGTCCGCGTTAGCACAGCTCATAGACGCTCGTAATAGCACAAGGGTATCTACTTAAACGGCTTTAAAACATGGTTTACTTAACAAAAACAATGAAAAAGTAAAATAATCCACATATTAAAGCCGTTAGAATGCAGTTTTCTTATGGAAAATGAACGTAAATATTAGATGGTGATGAATTCCGAAGCTTCTTTATTGCGGAACATGAATGTTACCAATAAGACAATATTAGTCTAATACAATATTCATGTAAAATTTAAGCCGGCACGGGCAATGATGCATTGATACCGCCAAAATTTATTCTACAGACAGAATTTGCTAAGAAAAAATACTATATTTCATAGGTTAATGTTACTTACCTTGAAAGCATTCCTTACGAGATGATAGTTGTCATTTTGCTTGCTAATCTCAAAAGTAGCGTATTTGTGCAGTATCACAAACAGAGTCTTCACAATATCTGGCGCCATCTCTTCCAACGTTGGAGTACTAAGTCTAATCGTCCACAAAGTCGAGATGCATTTCATTGCAACAGTGGTCACTTTGACATGGTCACTCTTCAGCGCATCAACTAACAACGGAATCAATGGATCAACAAACGCCCTGCATTCCACCCGTGGAACCTTTTCTCTTTTAAGCATCACGTAAAGAATATTCAAACTGAATTCTATCAACACATGAGCATTCGCTTTGGCAGAAATTTTCACATTTCTAGCTTGAGACTCTTTATTTCTTTTCGGTGCTTCGGGAACAATAAAACAGTCTGGTTTCGCCCGCAACATTGAATCCCTCTGAGCTTCTGTTATTTCTCTTTTCGGCGCACCTAGCACGAGTTGGGGGATGCTCTCAGAAGCAATACCGTGTAGGAAAATAAACAACGATTCTATATCTATAAACTTATTCGTCACTAAGCCGCTCGAGATGTGCATCAACGCTTCTTGCACCTTCACCACAATCTTTTTGGAATGGTGTTTCTGCAAAACCTCTTTGAACGGCAAAATAAGGTTTATCAGGCATTTCTCTGTGATATTTTGTGAGACTATCATCAGAGTCACATAACTCTTTTTACTTGGTTTCGCTTCTGGTGTCTTATAGTGCAATTTATCAACTTCCTTCTCTTCAGACAACGCTCCAAACAAATCGTTTATACAGACATTTAATATGTATTCAATATTTGCATTGAGCTCTCCAGTCTTGAAGTCCGATTTCAAAGCGTCCAATACTGTATGTATCGTTGCTACTAATACGTGGACTTGGAAACCCTTCGTGAGCAGAAGCGTTAGATGTTCAAGCAATATTCCTAGATAAGAAGTGCCGACTGTCAACATGATTTTCTTGACGATATCTCTGGCAGCTATACGGACTTGTTTCAAGGGCGACTTCAAAAAAGAGCAAAGTTTTATGATGATTCTGGAAAATAACAACAACGATATTTTGTACTTTAAAGATAAAAAAAATAAAAATTCCAAAACATCTCATACATTGACCTGATTCCGTGATAAATCGCTTAAAGCACTTATGTTACAAACATCAGACAACACAGGAATCACCAATATAATACTTAAATACAGATTTATAACGGTCAGACACAGAACAAATAAAAATATCATCCTTTAACGCCCAGAGTGCGGGATGTCGTTAAAGGCTATCGAGGAACTGGAACCGAAAGATGGCGTTATATCCATACAAAATATCTCCAATATAACAGGGCGGGCATTGCCAATATGCCAGTTTAGGGTGTATAAAACCCACCAAAACCATGATTTTTTTTACTACACCAATTCGACAAAAACATGCCTAGAGTTATAGACAGTAAACGCCACTGCAGCCCATCGACGTTCGTAAAATCACAAAGATATCACTAGATCCATGCCAACCTTGGGACTTGTGAATGCTAACATTGCTATTTGACGGTATAAATTGGTAAGAGTGAGGTATCAATGCAGACGACGCCTGTATGAAGTCTACATCATCTCTTAACGAGTCTTATGTCTGGTATATATTAGCCGTGAGGTACCAGCAGAGTAGAATAGTACCCCCCTATAACAGGTGTCGTAAGAGGCGATTAAGGTAACAGAACCGACAGATGGCGGTATGTCCGGCAGCTGCTGATATGATGATGTCTGATATTATGTTTATAAAATGACAATTTTATTCTAAAAGTCATACCCAGGCAGCTGGTACCGGAGTAGTTCTCCAGGCAGCCTCTGCAGTAGTTTGACAAGCGCCAGCGCGATTGGTACACGAAGCATGTCTTCCTCTTGCCTCTCAATCCCGTTGCGACGACGGTTCACCTTGTGAGATTCTTCATGTTCTGTCATTTTTCCGATAGCTCTGGAAACATAATTTATTTTACATTTACGCGTTCACTACATACTCATAATAATATAATTTTTTAACGTTATAAGTTGTTTTATTATCTTCACTACATAGTATAAAACAAAGTCAATTCCCACTGTCTGTCCCTATGTATGCTTAGATCTTTAAAACAACGCCGTTGATCCAATCATCAGATCTAAGAATCAAAATCCGTCGATTTTGATGCAGTTTTTTTAAATAAATATGGTGGTTTGAGAAGGTTTATATGTATAATACATGGGTATAATATAGAGAAGAACACTGATAATTTTAGTGTTATCTAATGTGATATCGTAATAAACACACATTTTTAAAATTTACACCTTAAAAAGTTCTAGTAAAAAATTTCTATCTCTAATGGATATAACAATAACCATTTTTGTCCTCATTGCAAAGCCGGGACGGTCACTAGTTACATATAAATATTTCGTAATACGTTGTTTGTCCGGGATGAACTTCTAATCATTCAAGCAAAAATTGTTTTTATCTCAATTCATCGACATAATATTTTTTTAAAGATAATTAAATAAATATCGGATAAACTAGTACGGCCTATATATGCTTACATATCTTATCCCTAGATTAAAACTATAATATAAGAAAAAAATATATTTGGACCATCAATACAGTGACTGACAGTGTCACTTTTTACAATCTATCCCCGTATTTTTGTATAAATGTGAAAAATTGGTTTTCAATTTGAGCATTTCAAAGACTTACTTTAATTTATTAAATCTAATTTTTTTTATTCGATATATAATCGTTCATGATACAAGGAAATAATCACAATAGATTATGGTTTGTAGGAGTAAATAATTGTATAGTTATTATTATCAAAATTATCTTGAACCCAAAAAAAATGTTTATCGGCTTATTTGAACAGGTACAATACTTTAAATTGTATTCTTATCGCAATTTTATATCGATCCTCAAAGGCATACAACATCAGATCTTATCTGATTTAGACTCTGATCAGACAGTATGAGGGTTGTTTGAATAAAATATATGTCAGTTAAAAAAATCAAATAAATTATACCATCAATAAAAATATCAAATACCTGTGTAATTGTGGCAATAAACCGGCTGACAATGACTTAATAATCCTTTTCGCAACCGATGGGGATACACTCGTTATTCGTTCGAAAGCGGGCACCTCCGAAACTTCCTTCGTCGCATCATCATTTTCTTCTTCATCATCAGCGGCTTTTAACTGATTGTCTATTTGTGTCTCATTTAAATCTTCATCAGCTCTACCAACAGTCTCATCTCCGTCTTCATTATTCTCTTCAACTTTTTCATCCTCAACACTTTGATCAGCACCAGGTTTGGCACTAATCTTTATCTTCCCCGAATTCAAATTTGTCACCAGAGCCTTAGGCAGTTCGATGCTCTGTACTTTTGTAAAGTCGAAATGGAAGGCGTCTATAATACCGGCCAATATACGAGTCAATTGCTTCTGATGTTCAGTAGTATGTCGCATTTTGTTAAGGTACAATTTCAGTATGACTTCGTAGTGGTACCACGGCAGAAGCCTGCAACATGTTGACACTACTTCAATGCATGCATCAATCAATGTATTTTTATCCGTGTATTTGTCGTCGCAGAGGTACGTAGTTGCCAGAGGCAGTATGATATTTGTGAGAGTCCGCGGTGTCGGGCACTTCGTCATCTTTTTAGCAACTTTACTAAACTTCAACAGGGCCCTCACACGCCTATGCATTTGTAAATGACACATGTTTTCGAAGAAGTCCACTTCCATGTCTTCCTTATTAGTTAAATACGCTAAATCTGATAGCACTACGTCTGCCTCAGGCGATTTCCTCGCAAGTTCTCCCAGAAGTGATATACTTTCGTTCTTCAGAAACTCGTTACTATTATCTCTTAAACCAGATGAGATAAGAGAAAGAACAGTATCTCTAACCAAAAATTGACCATCGTTCATTGACCAATACTTCGATAGAAGTTTCGGCAGTATTCTTTTTAAGCACAAACCAGCACCGTCTCGAAGACCTATATCTTTTTCAGTTCGAAGGAAATAGAAGCAATTGTTTACTATGAGAATTGCCAGATCTATATCAATTTCGTTGTTTTCTGACAGCTGATAGATAAGTTTGTACGCATCCAACCGTCTGTCGAAATCGGGCTGCTCAATCCACCTTTTGTTAAACGCATTGAGTTCAGTTACTATGTTTGCCAATCTAGTCAACGATTCTTTATTCTGGTTTGAATTTGCCGCGATGGTATTGAGCAGCTTTATCAAAAGTTTTCTGACATCGATTGGGGACACTTTGTTAAATAACACTGCGATATTCTTTATGTAAGCTTGGGGTTTAGAACTATGGCCTAAGAGATTTATAATAGTTGACACAGCATGCTCCATATTTTCTTCTGCCATATTCATACAAACTTTCTTTACTAATATAGGCAAAAGTAAATTCAAGAGCTCATCACACAGTTCTGGTGTCGAAACTAACTCCGTAACTCTTGACAATATTAACATATCTCTTCTATTAACTGTATTAGATTTTGCTGTATTCGCAATACGCCGTTTCATTATTTCTAATATGCTGGGTATGTGCGGTATCAGGATTGTACTGCCGAAATTTATTTCTTTAACATCTTCCATGTTCTTCCCGCTGTTAATGGGCAAAGTGTTGAAAGACTCAATAGGTGTCAATTCTTTCTCATCGTGTTCATTATCTTCAGTCAAGGTTAGCAACTTTTCAATCATATCCAATATGACGTTAACAACTCGAGCACTTGTTTTAGGTGCTAACAAAAGTTTAAATATAGCTGGCAAACAGCACAACGTATCATCCATTTCTGACACAGTTATTAACATAATATAGTACCTAGGATTCTGACACCACGTGTTCAGTAATTTTAAAAGAGCAGTTGGCGTGTGTATCCCTTCTATTTGCAATTTCGGGACCACAGGCCATATTAAAGTTTCGAAAACTACGTATAACTCATCTTTACTCCAAGAATATTGATGAAACTGGTCAAATATTTTCCTCAGGGTACCCAGGGATAGGGTCCTCAAATTTTTCATAACCTTGATATACCCGGCATGTACCTTATCGCTTTGTGCAAGTACACCAGCAAGCACTGAACATACCGCATAGAATATTTTAAACAGCTGATTCAACAATTCGTCTTTCATATATCCACCGAAATACTCGCGCACTACATCGAACAGATTCAACATGCTATGTAATTTCCCAGGACTAGTCACGGCCTTTAGATTTAGTTTAGCAAGAGTATTATTAAGGATTTCTTTAGGTTCCATAGTCATATATTCTTTTAAGTGTGAGAACGCCATCTCTATGAACGTTTTGAGTTCATTTTCATTACAACCAGCTAAGTAGCGCATCACAAGAGACCTCCTAGTTTGACCACCGCCCTTTTTATCTGCTCCCAATTTCGAAGTCATTTTTCCATACAGTATCCTCAGTATTATGGGCACAACATGCTCTCTGTCGTCTGGCTGAATATTTTGTGCGTCTTCCGTTATTTTGAACTGAGCTAACTCATCTTTGAACTTATTTTCGTCGACTAAATTGTATAAATTGTTTTTGTATGGGGTAACTGCTTTATTTCTGTAATTCAGAACACAATCCAATGCATATTTCTGAAGCCCTGCATTCTTGTGCTTTAAAAATTCCATGTACAATTCCCAGAAGATAGGTTCTTTATGGAGCGCTCTCGGATTTTTAAACTGCGCTAGAACTTGCATAATACCTATGAGAGTTTTAAAGACAATTTTCCCTGATGGTGAATCCTTCGACTCTTCCAATTGTTCCACTAAGTGTTCAATATTGTCTACATTCTCTTCGTCAATTTTATCGACTTCCATATCATTTTTATTACGACTTTCAACGTCGATCACAAGAGCGTTACCACTATCACCTCTTCTGTACTCGTCATCAATGAAATTTAAAAACAACACGACCACATCTCGATTTTTAGCTTCGCAGACTTGAATACAATTTGTCATTACCTTTAAAATGAGATTACGATAATTATACAAATCTGGCCTCTCTGTTATACTATTGTAATCTGAATACATTTCTTTCAATAAATCATAATCGGTTTCAATCTCGATGTCAAATTGAAACTTTTTCAAATCCCTTTTAGCATTTTCGAATGATGAAGCTAACGCTTTGTAGAAAGGTGGCCAAAACTCTTCAGTGGTTAAAGTGTTGCCGTAACCGGCAATAAATTCAGACACTGGCTCCCATATTAGCTTGAAGTTAATATACAAGACACCCAACATATAATTCAATGGATACAAATGGAAATCAGTATCTTTGGCAAGCATGTACTGGGTTGTATTGAAAGCCATCTTTTGAAGCATATTGATTTGAGATCTATACTCCTGAATAGATGGCTTAATAGATTCAACATCATAACATCGGCTGAATATTGTAAATGTTTCATCCTCTCCGCCAACTTTAATGCTTTTGTTCAACTCTGGAATATTTTCAAACAGCTTGTAGATATGCGTAGTCAGCAGACGCACCTGCACCAATAAAAAAATATATATTCAAACATTGACTGTAACAAAAACATTAAATAGATTACTTTAAATCATAAATAGAAGAGCTAGTGTTGCAGTGGTTAAGGTGTATGCCGCTCGATTATTCAAGTTAGCAGCTCACACAACGGTTAGTATTGGGATGGGTGACCCAAATTTTATTGTCCTCCTCGTCGCTCCTGCGTATTTCACTGTATCCGTCATTGAAGACCGCGACACGTTCTAAAGACCTGACCTGGCATAACTTCCTTAAATGCTTCCCACGGTCGCCCTCTCGGCACTCCACAATCACAAACACTACATACGTATTCTTTTTTTGCCCCTTAACGAATACCGGCCCCATTAGTGCGGCTAAGTTCACTCAGTGTTAGCTACCGATCCAGCTCCGATCCCGCGAACCTTGCCTCGTGGGGCCTCCTACGTCGAAGGAGAATATTAATGAACAGAAGACGTTTAAGCAGACCAGCATAAGGCTCTTCCGAAAAAAACAACCATCGAAAGGCACGCAAAGCCGTCTGTCTCGGCTTAAAAATCAGAGTGAAAGCCATCCATGCACATTCGCGGACACGGCGATGGTCTTGGTCCGGTAAATTGGCAACTGCCCCTATACTAGGGACATTAAAAATAACTTGTAAATTATACTACTAATCATAAATAAGCCTCATACTATGCGACAGCAGCTTGTTAGGGTCATACATTACTGAAATTAAAATTGATATCACTATTGATATCTTTACTAGTTACTTACAATATGAAAAGGCGAAGAAACATTACTCCTCAAAAACGAATCAATCAGTGATAATTGAGAGTATGTCAATCCATTTTCCTGCTCATATGCCGTTAAATACAAATCAAGCAGATGCAGAGCCACCACATAATTTGGATCGGCAGCACATGGCAACACCACAGGTAACAGAGTATCAATATTACAAATGTCTTTTAACTTCTTGCAGCTAGATATGTGTATAGCACTCTCTAATGTGTTTGATAATAGAAACAGGACCTGCCTTGAACATTTTGACAGAGCAGTTGTATCACAATGATACCTATTATATTCTGGCTGGCTCTCAATGTTATAACTTCTTAAAACATTCAATAGCTTTGATATCAATTCACTTAATGTAGCAACACAATGATCAACATCAATTCTTTCTACATGAGGCAAACAGAATAACACGTTCATGAGTTTGCTTGGGTTCTCTACAATATTTTCTATGTCGTCTTTCAAAACAACATCACAGTGCTCCATAAAATATGGTAAACATTTCCCGAAATCAACAGGATACTTGACCCATTCAAACAGAGTTATTCCATTTTTAGAGAGTGGAGATTTTCTCAAACATATCTTGGTAAGAGTACTCATAGCTTCATTATCAAACCCAGATTGAATGACAAAATTAAGGAATGGTGGCAAAATGTGCATATCGAATTGAGGATACTCAATAACATTTCTCACAAAGTTAATCAATATGTTTGGATAAGGCAATGGTAGCAGAACTTTCACTATGATTCCTGCTTGCTCCTGTGATAAGGACACATTTGGTGACAGTAGCAGCAATGCACCAATCTGTGCACAGACTTCTAGTACATCCTCAGAAAACTGTTCACAGATAACTTTAATAAGGAGAAGGACGAATTGTGGTGGATTTGTTAAATATTTTCCATTCTGATGTTCAATCACTTGACCAGCCAGCCTTAGAATGTACTCTAAACCTCTGCTTTCTTCATGATTCTCATTCAATATCTCTTCAGTGAATTTTATTATACTGGACCAGAATATTGCATACTCTTTATGAGATATTGTTTGTAAACTGTCTTCCATTGTTTGTGTTAGAACTCTGAATAGTATGTTTTGATGCTGTTTGTTTTCTTTCAGATTTTGAAAGAGAAGTGGCAAGACGGTTTCAATGCAGCTATGAAACTTTCCACTTGCACCTTTTATTATTTCAAACATAAGATGACCACAACCTGTAACTGCCTGAAATATAACAATTACAAGTTTTCATTTCATTAAATAATACAGAAATAAAATAATATATATTTTCCTGGTAGGTTGGAATTCTTTACATAAATATTTATTTTTTTCAGTGTTTGGGTGTTAAATATATGTATTTAAGTATCTTTTTTAATTGCTCTGTGGTTAGATAACTTTACTTTTATTGTAGGAATGTGTAAGGCACAAACTTACAAATAATCCCTAACTATAGGAACAAAGTATTATTAAATTATTAAAATATGTAATTCAATTATAGAACACTAAATTAAATAAAAATAAATAACTTAACTCCTATAATTAAATATTTACTTACATCATCATTTGTTTTTAAGTAGGTTAGTACCAGTTCTACAAATTTCTTCTTATCTCTTAAATCTCTTGCAACAAAAGCAAAACTTTCTGCTGCAAAATTATTAATATATTGAGGGTGAGCTTCACTTAACAGAGGAATTATACTCTTCAGAACAACAGCTATATCTTTCTTTAAGTGAGGTTTTAATATTTTAAATAAGAAAGCCAAACAAATTAATGTCCATTCCAGTCTTTCAGCATCTTTAGTATTTAATAGTTTTATGAGGATATCAAAGAACTTTAGGAATTGAGGGTAGAATTCATCACGAAGATCTTTAGCTAGGGACACAAGAATTCTGAAATAAAATTAAATATTTTTATAGGACAAGAATCAAATATTTAAATAGATAAACAAGAATACAGTTGGATAAATAACTAACTTCTTATTATTTATTACAAACAAAAAATCAACTTACTCCAGCAATGGCTGTAAACATAACTGGTCCTCCAAATTCAAATATCTTTCCAATATTTCAAACACTTCATCTTTTTTATGCACCAGCTGTGGCACTGTGATAATACCAAAAACCTCCTTTCTGAACTTCTTAAAATTTTCAGTCAGGTTTAAGGCATACCATTTCTGTATTGCCAAGTTGAAATGTGTTTGATTCTCTCCTGGCTGTTGTGTGTATGCATGTTCAATATGATAAAGAGCAGCATGGCGAATATCAATTGAATTTATCCGCTCGGCAAATGGTACAAACTGCAAATTAAATTTTAATAAGACACTTAATTGAATCTGCAAATTTACTAAATTTAATAAAATATGTTTTATTTATATTATAATTAGTTCTTTTTAGTTATAATAAGATATCCGGACGTTATTATTAACATATTTTAAGAAAAGATTAGCATAGAGGTTATATCTAAAATGTTTAGCATGTTTTAAATAAATACTACGTATTTAGGCTGATTTCCATAGTGGCACGGAAAAATTGCTATATTTTATAATAATTTAAAGAGAAATACATAAGATATTTAATGTATTTTCAAGGAAAAAGTGTTGAAAAGACTGATTTTTAAAGATGCTGCAGAATCAAGAAATTTTACCTATTTTTCTTAAATAAAAGTAGGAAAAATAAATATGAAATCTTTTACTCACGCGAAATGTATTCGTCGTCTTATGTTTTACCGGTTTACTCTTCATAGTTATTTTGTTTTAGTGAAGTTACTCATTTATAAATTGTAAACAATACCACATGTATTTTGTCACAAGCTGTCAGCTGTCATTGTGACTGTGTAATTTACTTATTCTTGTAGTAAACAAAAGTTTATTACTTGTACAGCTATATATTAGTTTATTGAAAAATATTTAAATATAAATCAGCACTTTACTCTATCGAAATGTTTTTTATGTTTCTAAAGGGCATATACATAATACATATTTACAAAATTTTGAGGTATGAAAAATATACTTATCTCATAAAACCTTGATAACTGAGCTCAGCTCAGTATTTCTTTTGACATTTTTAGATTATCTACTGCGGTTGTTCTCTTATTCTGGTATCTTTACTTTTAATTATTTTTTTATTTTAGAAAACTGTGCTCTTACTTTAGCCACTGTCTTTTCTTTTTTGTTTCTTTCTTACACATTTGTTCAATGCTCGCTAGGTTTGTGAATTCCTTGCCGTTTGGGCTCTCGCAACAAATAACAAAGTTATACTTTCAAGGTATGTTATCTTATATTTTGTAATATGTATTTGAGTTAGAATTATGTGTATTGATGCCTTCATTTAGATTATAAATAAATATGTTATTTATCACATTACTTTGTACTAGTACTTTATGCAGATTTTAATATGTAAGTAACTTTCAATATCGGTACGTTTTCAGTAACGATATCTTAATCATTTGTATAAAGCTTTAAGATATCGGGGGATATATATATTGTTACTTTCCAGCATTGATACGCAACCAGCGTGAAGCACATAGCAATATTGAACACCATCAATACAATAACATGGATGTAAAAATCTTGCCCGCTCTACAAGACAACTACATGTACCTAATAGTTGATAAAGCAACCAAAGAAGCAGCTATTGTGGACCCAGTGGAGCCGGACACTGTTTTGAGGGCAGTACAAGAGCAAGGTGTTAATCTAACATCTGTATTGACTACTCATCATCATTGGTAATTTAATTGTCTATTAGGAGCCACCTGTATCTATTTAGAAAGATATGTAATCTTTGTAGATTTAATTTTATACTCAATGTTTTTGTGGCTTCATTAAAACTTAAACACTCAAATTTATTATGTCATATTGCATGGTATTAAAAATATGTAAAAACAATTTACCTTTATTGTAGATAAAGGATAAAAATATAAAGAAAAACAAAAATCTTTAATAAAGAGGCTAAAAAGTTACTGAAATTATTTTGGAAAATCTATCTATAGGTTTGTAATAAACAAAAGTAAGAATCCATAAAGTAAGAATCAATCATAATAGTAAATCCAAAAGTAAGAATCAATTTTCAGCATCTATTAAAAAGAAAACTAAATTTGTCTGAAGTAAATTTTTTGATTTACATAAAACTTAGGTAACCATACCTAAACTAGAAATATGTAAACATAATTTATAAATTTGTATGTAACAAATAAACTCATAAACTACTGAACTGATTTCAAAAACTCTTAAATAATATGAAGTTACATTACTTTGATTTATTCATGTTGGTTTTTTTGAGGATGTATAGATAATACTTCATGTATAAACCATAGGGACCATGCAGGAGGCAATGAAGACCTAGTTAAACAGCATCCAGGTCTTCAAGTCTATGGAGGTGATGATAGAATAGGAGCACTTACAAAGAAAGTCAACCATAACTCACAAATTAAAATTGGAAACTTAAACGTCCAGTGTTTGTTTACTCCGTGCCATACATCTGGTCATATCTGTTATTTTGTGACAGCACCTGAAGAAGGCAGTGATCAAGCTGTGTTTACAGGTAACATTGTTAAGTTGAATATTTTATATTTTATGCACAACATTGTAGATATTACAAAGTAAACTACAAGTTACAGTAACTTACAAGTTTAATACACAATTTGGTCAATATTTTATTTTATAATGTGCTATTTTTGTCGTTTTTACAGGAGATACCTTGTTCTTGGGTGGCTGTGGAAGGTTTTTTGAAGGCACTGCAGATCAGATGTACCAAGCCTTAATCAGTATACTGAGCAATCTGCCTGACCAGACAAAAGTATTTTGTGGACATGAGTACACATTGCAGAACCTTAAATTTGCTTCGCATGTTGAACCCTCAAATGAAGATGTCAAAAAAAAAATTGAGTGGTCTTTAGATAGACGGAGCAATGGAATGCCCACGGTATATAACACATTTTTATGTATATAACACTGTTGCAAGCTTTTTTATTTAAACAGACACTACACCATATGTTTATAAAGATTGTAATGATTTATGCATTTATACTTTAACTTAAACTACTGAAAATAGATTTTAACAATATTGCTCAACAATAAAGATCATAAATATGTCAGAATAACACATTAATTATATTAACACATAATATGCTATCAAGATTCAAGCAGTCTAAAAATGATGTGGACAATACCTGTATAACTATGTGATTAACCTGTTATAAGGCACTTTTCTTTTTTAATAATGATACAAACAATATATTTGTTTTTATCCCTAGACAGTTGGTTCTGTTAGTCAATATATAAATCTTTTCTCCTATTTTCTTGTAAGAGAAAAGGTTTGGTTATATGTATTGTTTCTTTTAGGTACCTTCTACAATAGCAGAAGAAAAGTTGTACAATCCATTCATGAGAGTGACACGGCCATCTGTAATGCAATTTGCAAAAGCAAACAATGCTGTAGAAACTATGAAGAACATTCGCCTATATAAGGATAATTTTAAAGGCTAGGGCTTTTCGAAGAGGCTACAGCAGATAGCTTTTAAAAAAAATTGTGAAAATTATATATTTCTGTAACTATAGCTTGTCTATCTTATACTTCTTGAAGACTGGATATATGTCTTGTTATACATTCTTTAAAATAATCTTTTTGTTATGAAATAAAATTTCTATGTTATTGGGCTCAATAACTTTTATTTGTTTCTTAGTTATTTATTAACTTATCTTTAATTGGCATAAATAACCATAACTTAATATTACTAATACAATAACTAACTTAAGTAGTACTCTGCTCAATAATGAAATGCAATATTCTTTGTCTAGATGTAACTACAGTCCATAGACCAAATATTTGAAATAATTAATTGGCAGTAATAAGATATAATGTATAGAGGTGCATCTAGACAAAATTCGAGGTTGACAGCTAAATTCTGAGATAAATGTTGGAAATACATGTAACATGTTTTAGGTATCTTCTAATGTAGATAAATTAGCCTATTCTTAAAGCTTATATCACATAATCAAGTGCTTGTCGGAGATGGTGTTTGTCATTGCTCTTTCTTGATATTATATGCTGTCAGTTCCTCTGCATATTTTTCCTTTGATCTTTCAAACATTGCTACATATACCTGTAAAATACAACAAAAAAAATATATATATACAGTATTTGTTATCATTAACTAATCACAAAATCAAAAGATTCAATAAAAATTACAGTATGTATATTGTATGTATATTTGTGTATTGCATATATCTATAGGCATTTAAACTCTTGAACATCTGTGAACAAAAATGCCCCAGGAATTAATTTTTAAAGAGTGGGATGGGTGTTTTGTTTGACAAATACCAAGCATATCTTGACAAGAGTCTTGAAGACTCTTGTCATATTATACATACTTTTAGTGTCCAAATATGGTGAAATATATAGTGATTCTTGAAGACTCTTGTCATATTATACATACTTTTAGTGTCCAAATATGGTGAAATATATAGTGATTGTAGTATACATGAGATTAAAATTACCCTTTTTTCATCATTGCTAAGTGCCCGCCATCTAGATGCCAGCTGTCTGGTTACCTCCTGCTTTGTTGGTTCTGCTCCCATTTCTGAATTTGTTTCAGCTACTATCAATGGTCTTTGCTCTTGGCAGAATTGAAAGAAAGCATTGCAAGGTTTCTTTGGAGCATTGGGATCCCTCTCTGGCTGTAAATATCAATGATTTCATTTAAATATATTAAGAGATATAATGTGATTTATTAGCCTTGGTTAATATCTGTTGACAAAAAAATACAAACTTTGTGTTTAATTTAACTATTCTCAGCTCTTTAAGAGTTGAAAAAACTTTTTGGTTAATGCCACGAATTGGCTGCTAAGTGTCACTTACATTTTGTTGTTGCAGACAATATAAATACTTTATTTGACATTTACATATTAGCTTATACCAGTATCATAGAAAAGACAAACATCATAATTTCCATAACTGTTAAATATTACTCAGAGTATATAATTGCATTCATGTAATTTCACTTTAGGAGGCTGTGTACTGCACTTATTTTACATAGAATGTTTTCAAAAGCTTAGAATAATTAGTGCCAATACATAAGAAAAAATTACCTTGTCAGCTTTATTCTTTCTCTTTGGACCTGGTTTCTTGCCACCTGTAGCATTTTGTTTATCTATCTGTTTTGGAGTAGGCTGTGTTTTGACCGGACGGTTTGGTCGCGGAATCACCTCGGGTTTTGTTTCCATCTCCATCGCTGCAGTACGGAACCCATCGCCATGTCGATCCAATCTTTCAACCAACAACCTAATATCTTTACGATAGCGCTTGGTTATTTTCTTCGCTTCATGTATTCTGTAACAATATCGAATGTTAAAATATCATTGTACACCTTACAGTCAAAAATAACAAGAAAAATACAAACCTATTTACTATTCTTTCATTATCCTGCTGCAACACTTCACATCGTTCCAATAACAACTGATATTTTCGCCTATAGACCTCCTCTTCCGGTGGTAAACTAACCATATCATCTGAGTCGTCAGAAATATTCGAACTAAGCTGTTGGACTGTCATTTTAATTTATTTCAGTGCTTCAAAGTTCAATACGATCAAGTTTCTTTTTATTTAGCTGTCGGCTGTCATGATATTGAATCAATTTATGAAACGAATAAATTTTTACAAAAATATGTTATCATTGAATAATATTTCATATAAATAACGTAAAACTATAAGTGATGTGACTTTATTATTAGATATTCTTTAAAATCTATTAATATTATAATGAAACTCTGATTCGTATATTTTTTCATTTTATTAAAAAAAAAATACTAAAAGAAAACTTATAAAATATGTATTTTAAAACGTATCTTTTATATTTAAATTTAGTTGGTATTACTGTATTTATAATTTCGGATACAGTATCCATTCATATTTATATTGAAACATACGCTAAATAAAAATATTCAAAACTATTTTCCACGTAAAAAAATTAAATTAGTATTTAAAACATATCCTTACCAAACTCTAGCCAGGATATAATAGATATAATTCAGTTTTCCTGCAAGTTTTATACAAGAAATTATTTTCGTACACTAATTAATTATTCATGCTGGCATCACACGTTTAAGCCGAATGCATCCAAAAATGTTTCATAAAGCGGATATAAAAAAACACATGAAGCGCGATAATTTAAATTTCCGCAATAGTGCGGAACACTGCCAATTTTCCACCGCGCAACGCAATGCGACCGCGATTGCGCAATGTCCCCTAGAGCTATTTACGGCAGAGGATGACTTTTTAAGCTATTTGCACTCTCTAGGAATAACATTGATCTCCACTCAGTCTTCAATATAGAAAATGTTAAGATTAAAGGGCCAATGTACGGCCTATTAGATTAATTATTTAAATAGAAACTAATTACAGTGATAATGTAACTTCGCGTTGTGATTTGACTAAATATTGTGATGATAGGAGTCATATGAAGGTGAAAAGAGAATCATTACCAATGAATTCAGGAAACAGCAATGAAATGGATGCCGGCTCTATCGAAGCGAACTATGTTTATTTATTTCACATTATTATTTCTATTATATTTATTTTATGCTCTGAATTCCTGTTTAGTTGACGAAAAACAGGTTAGTACAAAACCTGGTGTCCAATTAAGGCTCTTTATTTATTTTGCTTTTACCTCTTATATTAAAAACATTGTTTCTGCGGTGTTCGAATGACGCGTCAATTTAAAAATTGATAATTATTGTATTTATAAACAAAATACGCTATATAATCCCAATAGGTAACGAAATTACGATTGAAATACAGACATAATGTATGATATATGTATAGCATATTAAATTATTTACTTTAATAACTAGTTGAAAAATTAATCCAATTTTTAATCTCGTCCTATAATTTTATTCTAAATATCATATTTTTTAAAAGAGTTAGTTATGTATAAGTCAAATTAATATTCTGAATTGTTCCAGTTTTCGGTAAAATATCTATTTCTGAAACGTCACATATCGTCGTATAGGAGCGCTACGGTCCGCTTCGCTTCGTTCCTCGGCTTCGACTTATCAGAGCCCAACAAGTACAGGCGACTAAGGCAGGATGGTACTCCCGTCAAGAGACTACCCGATGCTCTGATCATTGGAGTCAAGAAGTGCGGCACGAGGGCTTTGTTAGAGTTCTTAAGGTGCGGGATTTTCAGGAACTATTTGAGAAGTCTATGGTTTCGTTTCAGCTCAAATCTAAATATGCAAGTCAATACAATATTCATATAGAGTTATTACAATTGTACTACTTTGATGAACACTTATTTAATTAATTCATTGCAGATTGCATCCCGATGTCAGAGCTGCGGGATCAGAGGTTCACTTTTTTGATAAATTCTATCATAAGGGCTTCGAATGGTACAGGTAATCACTGCAAAATTACTAGTATTATATAGGTACAAAGCAGATTAATGAGTGCGCTTTTATAAATATGACATGACCAACATCCTGCTCGTGTGTTATAGTAAGCGGCACCGCAGTCATTCAATTTTAAGGTATTCCAGGGACAGAATGCCGCCCACGGTGGAAGGTCAAATCACGATGGAAAAGACGCCGTCCTATTGGGTGACGAGGTCGGCACCCAAGCGGGTGTACGCTATGAACCCATCGGTGAAGTTGCTGGCGGTCGTCAGAGACCCCGTTACCAGAGCTATTAGTGATTACACGCAGTCTGCAAGGTAAGGTTTTTTATATTGGGTATATGTCTAAATATATAGGAACTAGCGGCCCGTCCCGACTTCGCACGGGTAGACCTAAATAGGTACATATATTTAAGTAATAAGTATGCTAATTAAAACGACCATGAATCCCTAATTTGAAAGAAATTGTATGCTTATCTTAAAGCCTCCCTGTACACTACGTTGGCTGTGGTATTTGTAGGTGGCAACGAAGCGTAATGATTTTCAGATCTTACTCGAGAAAGTGCCAAATACAGTTGCCTCGTCGAGTTAGTTAGGTACTCGATGCGCTGCGTGGTGGCCGCCGCCGGCATGTATTTTTATTTTAATTTCATGATATCCTTTGAATGGAATGATTTCAATAACTCGAAAGTAATCATCAGGTATTAAGACAGTTTTGAATATTAAATTATTTATTTGGAAAAAAAATTATAAATGGTATGGATAACACGGTCTGATTTTGATCGGCATTTCTATAAATTTGTTAAATGTAAAAAAGTAGTTATAGTGACGTAACTACAATAGTTAGACATATGGTCTCGCTAAGTTTTTTGTAGATATTGATATATTCTATGATATTGTCAAACAATTTTGTCCTATCATTAATATTCTTCGCAGCGTATGCGATGAAAGATATTTTATGGCTAATTTACTTAATTAATAATTTTTATAATTTTTTACATCTTTGGTTGGTTTTAATAGGAATTTTTAAAGTAATCTAGTACTAAATATAGTGTGTATATGTGTATGTTACTCAATGATAATGTAGGTTTCTAATAAAAAAAGAATTATTAAAATTGGTCCAGTACTTTTTAAGTTTATCTCTTTATAATATTATTTTTAGTGTAGATATAAAATTATTCAAAATCTCATACATTGCCCTTACTCCAAAATAAGTCACTTAAAGCTTGTTACGGACAATGAGGAATCCCAAATATCATATGTACTTAATACATATTTAAAACCCCTAAAAAGAACAAACATATAATATTCATGAGTAGCTTTCTGCCTGCAGCTTTGCTCAAGAGGCCTATATCACATCCATAAAGAACCCTTGTAATTCTGACAAGACACCCCAGAGAACCGCTAGTCGTGCTAATTACATAGAAAAAATGAGACAGATCTCTACGGGAACATGTTTTCAAAATAAAGGGTAGCCTATGTGTTATTCCAGACTCTCCAAAGTATCTGATCCAAATTTCATCCAGATGTAAAGCTGTACCGAATTGAATTAGTACGAATACTTTGAAATCCATACTGTTATTGATTCAGTAATCTGTAAGTCAAATTTAAAATGTTCGGATATTGACTTATTATTATTATCAATAACAGATAAAAATAAACATTATTTTTGAAGTCATTCATGAAGAGTATTAAAAGTTTGTTTAATTAACTGATCAATGACTTTTAAATTGTATAATCGTATTAATTAATTAAAAGTAAGTACGCTGAAACCTGACTCACCGTGGTACTAGTCTGCTGTATACTTAGGTGCAATTTAAAATTCGGTGGCGCGGCGGGAGGGTAGTCTTTGCCTGCAGTGACGAAGCTCTATATATTCCGAATTTTTCTAATTCAATATTTTCAAATGCGGCATTCTAAAAAACGTATTTAAAAATATTTAGAATAGTTTAGTATATAAAAATATTTAAATATTAAATATGTCGGTTTCTGAACATTCTAGAAATTATGAAATTCGTGATCGGCAATATCGCAATCTTTTGTGTTTATGTATATGTACACTAAATCCAGACTCATCATCTTTCGAATTTATAACTAATTACTTAGGGTAGGTATAAATATTTCTAGGAGAGGATTGAAACCGCAGCCTTTAACGCACAAGATTACTAAATTAGGCCCGTCGAATTTCTTGCAGTTGTTCCGTCGAAGGACGATGAAAAGTGATGCGATAATAACAAAAAATATGATAAAAATGTAATACTTAGGTATCTACTTCCTATAATATGTTCCATGAATTTAATTATATAATAATTAAATCCTGACATTTAAGCGTTCACTACTCTTAATAAAATCACTTTTATAGCAGTTCTAAAACGCAGTTTATTTTGCTTTTTAATTAAATAATACCTATAATCTATTTGACACGAAAGCCCCGTGAGCTTGTTTATTATGTAAATGTTTTAGCTCTTCATAGATATATAGTTTCATAGGATTTAATCCATTTAGGTATGAGGGATTGAATGTAAAAACATTCAAATTTTATTTTAGCGTACCTATATCTCATGATTTACTTATGTAAATCTATTCATGTGAAGTATATTTGTGTATTAACGTGTTGCGTAATAATTTTCACATTTATCAATTTTAACTACCATGTCTTTTCTACTTTTGTTTATTAATTATTTAAGTGAAAGTAATTGAATATGCACTAGCAAAAGTGACTGAAAAGTATAAACCAAACGAGATAGTTTATTGGGACGGATGTAATGTTGTTTGTTTTGCTACCACAATTTCGTCTGCTGATTGAATTTAAATAAATAATAATGCTAAGTCAAAGCTGCCTATACGTTATGTACTCATACACACTAGTATTATTATGATATGTATACTAAGTCGCATTTACACAATGCAGCGACATCTCAAACATTCAACTTAATTTTCAACAGCAAACGGCCATCATTACCCCGTTTTGAGGACCTCGCACTAATCAACAGCACGGTCGGCTGGGGCGGGGTACCGTGGTCGGTAGTAGACGCATCGTGGTCGCCAGTACGGCTGGGAGTGTACGCACGCCCCTTCCGACGTTGGCTGAGAAGGTTCCCTCGCTCCAGACTGCTACTGATCAGTGGGGAGAGACTCGTCGCAGACCCGGCCGCTGAGATGGCTCGAGTTCAGGTATTTACATCACAGACGGAGATGTAGTCCTTGCAAAGTTTTTTGGTGTACGATAAACTATAGGTCAAGCGGTTGAGATAACAGGACGAATTTATGAAATTTTCCGCTTGGATAATTACTTTAAGCGCTCTCGGATCGTTAGCAAAGATTCGATATAAGATCTGCTGTATTAACCATTACGCATTTTTTTTTTGCGATGGTTACGGGTATCCGGTGCATTTCACAGGCTTTTTTATTAACTTTATTAAAGGAGACTTCCATAAGAAGACTGTGACACTGCTGACTCAATATAAAGGTATAATAAAAAAAAATCGACGTGTCTACTAAGGTAGCTTAGTCCTAAGTAAAGCGAAACCGTACGGATTTGTGAACCGTATAAACACTTTAATTTTTCCAGGAATTCCTAGGACTGAAGCGCGTTATAACAGAGAAACATTTCTACTTCAACTCCACTAAGGGCTTCCCTTGTCTACTCAAGTCGGAGACTAGGGCTGTACCACACTGCCTGGGAAAGAACAAGGGTCGAAGTCACCCCCACATCGATCCGGTGACTATTGAAAGACTGCGCGACTTTTACAGGCCGTTCAACGAAAGGTTCTACCAACTTTCCGGTATTAATTTTGGGTGGCCTTAGTTATTAGTTTAAGGTGAATGAGTCAGCCGTTTGCTTTTGGTATCGTCTTGATTATAGCCTTCGAATTGCACGAGTATTTAGAATTTTAAATGTTTTTTTAAATAAAATTATAAATTTATTAGTTAACCACTTTTAAACAGCTTAAATCGTGGATGAATTGGGTTACGCAGCGGCCACCGTTAAAAAAAGTGACACACATATTTGAATTAAAAAGTCAAATCGATCAAAATCCTTTGAAAAGCTGTAGTTAAATAGTCGATTGTTCTCAATTCAGTTTTTATAATTCATATAAATATAAAAGTAAATATCTATATATTCATGTTCTACAAATAAATATATTTTTATTCGTTATAATTTAGTTATATTTACAATTTACACTAAAATCAAACGTTTCAGAATTTATTATAATGTTAGTGATATTTATTTTATAAGATAATGATCTCTAGTTCCTATAGGTTATTTTTATCTGTATTTCCTTGCAAATGTTCCTTTAAAAAGAAATATTAAGAACACTGTCAACTTCATAATTTATACGATTATGAAGCTTCTATTAAAATATCTGAGGACGGGATTTAAATGCTTTATAACAGGTTAATATGAAGAACTTAATAATAATCGTTCCGATGCTAAGGTCCTAAATAACATATAGACGAATCCGTTGACGTTAGGTAGTTTTTCTACCTTGTGCACCGAAGCTTGTCTGTCGGTTTGCGAATACAAAATGTATGTGATGAAATTTGTGTCTGACCTATATATACATTTTTTTGTTATTCTTCCTCCTTCCTTGTAAATCCTCGGTGGTCTGATATTCATAACACAAAAGCTTTAAACTATCATGTCGGATTCAGGTCAATGTATAAACTTGAATTTATTTATCTTGAAATTGTTACATTAAACCTTCATAAGTAACTTTTAATTAGAGAAAGGTCGTTAAGTGTATAATGCGACTGAAGCCGTAGGTGGAAGTTAATATCTTACAATTTACATATTATCATTGAAAACAGTTGTAATTTGTTTAAATTGTTTACTGTTGTGTTATTAATGTAAACACGAATTAAATACAATGGTTGTGTGAAGAGATCGAATGTACTAGCACGTAGGCTTTATATCATTTTACTTACGAACAATCTGCATTTAGATTACTCCTTTACATTATACAAGTAGGTATTATGAAGAATAGGTGGGTTTGGCATGTTCAACTGTGATGGGAGAAATTAGGTATCTATTATTTTATTCATTTAAGTGTTTAACCGACTTTAAAAAAGGAGGAGGTTCTCAATTCCAGTGATATTTATTTTAGATTACTATTTCTTCATTCCTTCGAAATTCAAACAACGAATACGTGGTTACTTATATTCATAACTTGATTGTGTATTCGCATTAAAATATAAATACCCTAGTCCCTGATGCCAAACTGCGTTTTTTAGGTATATAAACGTTCAATTACAACACGTAGTTGTAAATGTCTAACCTCACAACAACTCTACATGTCGGGTAATTAGAGCTGGCGCGTGGATGAATGACCTTTTTTCAATTTGACATTAATATTTTCTGACTTTAATATTTTATTTTTTTTAATTAGAGAATATTACTTACATTCGAAGAATTCTCCTTGAATCAAGTAGGTATTTTAATGGTTTTAAAACGTGGTCTAATTAACTCTTCTAACATTTTTAAGAGTTATCGTACCTAAACTAAAATGAATAAACCTTACCTTGAACCCTTTAAAAATATATTTTTGTTATTCGAATGACCAACATTCAACTCAGCGCTCTTAACGCGTTGCGCTATAATTTGTTCAATATAATGATAATAGAATCGTATCGCTCTTCAATCGTAATATAACTAAGCTAGCAAAATTCATAATAATGTTTTATATATTTTGAGGTTTAGAAACGCATTGTATAATAGGTAAAAGTTTATAATTACTTGCTTTATTTCCAATTACATTGCCCATTTTGTATGGGTATTGCAAACAAGCCAGCTTTAATTAGCGGTAATGTACCTTAGGTTAAACAAAACATTAGCTCAATTATTATATGCCTATTAGTATATAAATGTAAGGTAACACATAGTTATACGATTTTGCACTGAGCCATCCTAACACACGTGCCATATAGTCGCTTTTCATATAGAGCTTAAGTCATGTTATAGAAATAAAGTTGCATATTTGTATGATAGAAGTTTTATTTTAATCCTTTCATAAATGTCTAGACCTCCATTTATTACAATTGTATGTATACACCGCTATTCTATTGTATTCCACTGCGCCCAAGGTCGCCTCATTAATTGTTACCAAATTTACAGGTATAATATAAATTATTATTCCAACTAAATGTAGCCCAACGACGATAGTATAATGTCTCTTGATGACTGGAACGAGATCCGTAAAAGAACTTCAGTTGTCGACATATTTTAGAAAATAAGCAAGTAGTTTACAGGTTGTCTTCTTTGTTTTTATATTTTTTATCAAAATTATTTTTTTGTAGAATAGTACGTAATATTACCCTGTTAGGTGACGTAAAAAGCGACTGAGGTACCAGCAAAGACAGATGGCGGCACACATACCCATCCAAAGCAGTGAAGTCAAATGCAAGAGGGCAGGAATGAGCAGTAGTATTCCCGTCGCGATGCTACGCTCTGTGATTGCCACCACACTTGCCCAGCGCGGAAATATATGCTAATCCCGCATTTTTGGGAAGGCCTATGTCCAGCAGTGGACGATTCACGGCTGCTATGATAAAGATAACTATAATTTTTTTTGGAACCTAATGTTTAAATTTAAAACCCAAAATTTTTAGCCGCATTAGATATTGTGTATACAACCACATACTTATAAAATCTGTTAAAATTCATCAATCAATTTCGGACTTAACATTCAATAAGTAGTTCAATAAGTTCCTAGAGTTTGCTTTTCATCAGTATTTATTTCACATACAGAGTAAAAATTGGCAAAATAGTTACAATTATTGGTTTACCTTGCGATCCTTAAGATATGTACACAAAATTTTCACAACTCCCTATAATTTTATACACAGAAGCCACAGACCAAACTACCTGACATTTACCAGATCTGGGTATTTTGGGATTCTGGGTTGATCTATTGTTTTGTGTACACTGTTCATTTTATACCTATAAAGGGTGAGTTCACACCTGCGCAAGGAAGCATGGACGTACACACAGCAATAGATCAATCTACCCAAATCTGGCAAAATTTAGCAATCGATGTTAATCTATAAAAGTAGGTCATTGAGTTGAAAATTGTGTACAAATTTGACAGATTTGGATAAGTTCATCTGTTTCTTACCGTGCATTCCGATTTGCATACATTCAATAAGATACAAAGTTCTCATTATATCCCTGAATAATGGGCATTCTTCAGGGTTATTATGAGTTCGCAAGTACAACCTAAACCTAATTATCAAAAATGCAAATAAATGTCCCGATTTTTTTGGTATTAGAATATCTTGCGTCCGACAGTTCTGTAGTAATCTGATAGATAATTATTGGCATTTTTATATTATTAATTGATTACTTTGATCTGATTCCGTGATAAGTCGCTTAAAGCACTTGTGTTACGGACATCAGACAACAGAGGAATTACAAATATACTACTTACATACATGCATTTAACAACCAGACACAGAACAAACACAAATACATCAAATATTTGTCCTGGGTGGGGATCGAACCCACGACCTTGGCGCACAAGATAGGATCACTACCATCTGCACCATCGGGCCCGGTTATTCTTACTGTAGGTTCGTGTACTTTAATAATTGGACACTGTCAACAATGTACAGTACACGCGCGGTAATCTGACAAACGACTATATAAAATCGAATTATCGATTTTGTCAGACGATAGCAATATCTCAATAGATTGCCATAGGTATCTTCCTCATACCTTATTAAAATCTTTTAAATTATTTTATTAGTTTATTGAAATGGTCATTATTCTGTCGGTTTACGGGCGACGAATTAGACAGGGTTCGCGGTTCGAATTATCGACAGACTAATTTGGTATACCCAATCAAAATTGATTAACACAGTACACTTACAAAAAGTACAAACTTATCTAAAGTCGTTACTGCGCGTGTACACAGGCAAATCAGAAGGGTTCATCTGTATGTACGATACGGTTCCGATGCCAACAATCGCGAATAATATTACAATGCTGTCATTGTATTTTGCGTGCAGCGTTGCTATTTCAGCGCCAGATGGAATAGGAGATCTATCACTGCAAGAGAAAATACAGATGTGTTAGAAACATTTAGTTGATGACCAAGCGACTTGTCACAGTGACGTCACATGGCGTGATAATTGTGCATTACATCGAACAACATAATTTTATTAATCAAACATAATCATGAATATTTATGAAATATAAATATAAACTGAAATATATCAATTAAATAGTTCAGTCATGAAAAAAAAATTTTGTTGGTTATATATCACATTATATATCATATTTCGATCAGAATACAGTCAATCCGGGTATCTTTCATATATACATTTCATAGAATAAATATTAATCTTTAAAAAAATCGGCTTAGATCTACCATCTAATCTTGGCTGAATTTGTTTTATAGTCTACGTAAAAGGATAATTCAAAGTTTCCTTAATATTACAAAGTCACCAGAACTGTCTGTAATGGAACTCCTATGTATATTAGTTGAAGTGTGAAGCGAACAAATTTAAGGAACCCCTGTTTGAAAGATATATTGTCATAATTAAATGAAGTAGCCGTTAATTATGTATTGAATTTTAATCAAGTGACGAAAGAGTTTTTATCAAATTTAATGTTAAAATGTCAAAAGTTATAGTCGAATTTCGACTACCGGGCGACTTATTCTAGGCAAATTAAACATGAATAAAATGTTGCTCTTCACAGCAATATTTGGTTGGTCTGCGTTGGTCCCTCACTATCACTCTTTTTCTACCGCCAAATAGTAAAGTTCGTATTGCTGTTTGAAGAATGAGAGTGGCAGTGAAATTACTGGCTAAATGTGATGTGATACGGTATCTTCAGTTCACAGGGTTGGCGACACGCTAGTGATATATTTGTGATGACGCGAGCGTCTATCGGCTGCGGTCACGTTTACTATAAGCGGATCATATGCTTATTTGCTGACTATTTTTATTATTATTATTACCCTATGCGCAGGCTAAATAATAATAGGTGGCCTTTTATACTAGCAAAAACATGAGGCGGATCGCGATATCTAACATTTCTACAAATACACTCATTTGCAAAAAAAAGGCGGTTTTGATTTGAATTCTTCTTTAAAAAAATACGGTACCAAAATGATTTCAATCATTTGTACATGTACTGGCCGGTTTTAAAAATGTCGTGGTGTTTACGTACGTTTAACAGTATGTACGTTCTAAATTCAAATTTACGTTTCGAAGCTCGTTTTTACAGAAAACCACTTTTTATACTAAATTTTTGGTGCGAAGTTTTTTTTTATTCAGTTGTTATGAATTTATTTCTATTCTTTCTTTTAGTCAATTTTTATGAATTTATTTCTATTATTTATTGTCAAAGCTTCATTTATTGCTGTTTAGCTGTCTCAGTAATGTTAGAGAAAGTGGTAAAAGCTACCAAAATTATTGCGCTGTTCGAAGAGGGTTGCAACCAATTGTTCGTGGCTCAGAGGCTAAGTGTGAGTCGCTCGACGGTTCAAAGGACCTGACAGCGATATTAAGACACCGGTTCCGTAGAGAGAAGGTCTGATTCTGGAAGAAAACCATGTACCCAACCACGGGATGATCGTTTTCTTGTGAGTCGTTTTCTTGTATTGAGAAATCGCAAGTCTTCGTATGTGGACCTTAAGAACATCTTCGAAGAAGTAAGAGAATTGCATATTAGTCTATGGACGGTCAGGAGGAGGCTTCTCGCGGCCAATATACGCAGTCATCGCTCGGCCCGCGGCCCTAAGTTTCTCCGTGAGCACAGAGTTGCCAGGCTTAGGTTTGCTCAAAATTCTGAGTCATGGACTCAAGAAGACTGGAATAGGGAATCGGAATATAATATTATTCTCCGATGAAGCCAGGATATCTCTGTTCTGGGAAGATCAACGTCGGCGAGTGCTACGATGACGAGGAGAACGCTTTGCAGAGGCTTGTTTTGAAGAATTCACACTTTATGGTGAGGGCTCTGTTATGTTTTGGGCAGGAATAAATTCAATAGATCGTACAGAGTTAGTCTTCATTGACAACGGCTCACTGACTGGACATCGATACATAACGGAAGTTCTAATTCCTCATGCACAACCCGCATTGGCCGCTTTTGGCGAAGACTCAATTTTTATGGACGACAACGCTCGCGCTTACCGTTCTGGTGATGTGGAAGCGTATGTGCAAGAGGTCGGCATTCGTCGTTTGGATTGACCAGCTCAAAGTCCTGACCGAATCGGATATGACCGAGTCATATCCGAAGATGTTATTACCGCGGAGCGGGAACGTATTCCGCAAGCAAGTATCCGGGATGTCCTCGCTAGCATACCCAGGCGAATTCAAGCTGTGATTTCAGCTAGAGGGGGTCACACTCGATACTAAACATTTATCTGCTTTTACTTTTTTAAAGAAAAATCAAACAAAAATCTTCGTTAACTTTTACTTCACGAGCATATGCACTACTAGCGAGCATACACTACTAGTGAACTTTAGCATAAATTTTATCAAAATTTTATGATAATACTGATGAAAACGATTATTTGCTTATTTATTTACAAAATTGTGAAAGTAAAAGTACCTATAATTATCAAACAAACCAATAGTAACATTTGAAATAGTTCATTGCTTAGGTGTCCGTTTTTTTGCAAATGAGTGTATAAGGTATCTTCTTTGGTCACGGCATCAGTAGGTTTCCTGTTTTTTCGAAGTAAGCTAATAGTGGATTATTCCAATAAAAATTCTAGCGCCATCGGAGGGATGTGCAAGGCCGCTCATTAATGAGCAACCCTACGCCTTGATGTTCCTGCGTGCCCGGCGAGGGGAGCCGCCTCCAAGTTTTCGAGGTTGAAGCGGAACCGACGACGTGAAGTAGATAGACCACATGCAAAGTTCGCCTGCATTGGTACCTCATTCTCACCTATTTCTACCGCCAAATAGCATTTGCGGTAAAAATAGGTGAGTCGCATTGCTGTGTTCCGGTTTGAAGGGCAAAATAAGTGAAATTACTGGGTAACGTGACATAATATCTTCAAGTCACAAGGTGTGATATTACGAGCGTCTATAGGCCGCGGCCGCGGTGACGCTTACTGTCACGCGGACTTTATGCACGTGTGTCGACCAGGTCCAATAAAAAAATTAAAGAATCTATCGCTAGAGGATGCCTATGAGGTAAGACCTCGGTTTCAGTGGCCATCGTTAGGGGTAGTTAGTTACTGTTATTTACAAAAAAAAGGATGACTGAGTTTTCTATGCGGAGTTATCTTTTCTAAATATATTTATGGGACAAAAATATGGATGGATTTTTAATGTGTCCGAAATGGACTAATGGAATGGCTAAACGGACTATTTTATTTGAACAAAAAATTACTTACTTTATACAGATGATCCTGAAGTGCGGATTTGGTGGATCATTTTTACTGAAATTCGCAACATCTCTGTTAAACACATCATAATCTATAGACAGAGAACATTCATCGCAAGTGTCCTTGTTATTTTTTACTATGCTCAGCTTTTTCAAAACAGTTGTCATATCTTTACAATCCTCCGGTTGAACCAATGACTTCAGATCTATGCCTTCCTCCATCATTGCTTTTGTTTGAAGTATATCATTTGTATCGTCAATGTTCTCTTGAAAAGCGATCTTGACTTGAACCCAATTTTTAAATTTGGACATCTTGTTTTTTAAGAATTCAAACAAATATTCTTCTTTCTTGGCCTCTATTATTCGCGGATTCATAAAACTGCGCGAAGTTATTTCAGGTTTCCCAAAATCATCTTTATCAGGTAACCAATTCTGGCCAAATATATTTTCTAAAGCTTCTCTACTAGTTATCTGAAATGTATGGAATTCATCAACATTCTCTATTTGTTGATTGCTTGTAGCCGAAGTAGAAGAACAATTGGTTTGCTTTGTCGATAGAGTTTTTAAAACACTGAAAGGATTCAGTACTTTCTTCCCGATTTTCTCTTTTGGACTATCATCGATGACACAATCCGATTCTGAACTACTATCTAGAACGATTTTCTTCCGATCTAATATTTCGAAATTATCACTTATATAAATCTCAGCATTAAAAGATTTGTTAAAAACTTTTATCAAGCTGGACATAGCCCTTCTATGGCTGGCCGAGGACTTGTTCTCGCTGTCCAGTTGCTGCAACTTCATTGCCATTTGTTTAATTTTTTCCACATACACATCATACAATTCACTTTTGCTGTTACTAAGTTTACGTCTTTTCGCTTTTGGTCCTTCAACATCGTCTAGATCAATAGTTTCTATGACTGGATCTTGGCTAATGTCATATTGATCAGTCAGATGTACTGAAGTTTGGTATCTAGTGTTGTACGTGTTGATTAACCTTTGTAGTGCTGCTATGTTTTGCGTTTGGACGTTTCCTAAGGCCACAAGCTCTTTCAGCCGAGTAGCCAAACTTTTAATGGAAGCCAAATGACGTTTCCGTACATAACTCCTTGATCTTTTACCAGCTGATTCGCTATATCTTCTGTGTGGAGTGTTCATGTGATCATAATATGGATTGAAATTTTGATGGTAGTTGAAATGGTGCCTCGGATACATTGGCCTAGGGAAAAAATGGTGCCTTGGCAGAAAGTGTGGTATAAATGGCCGTTGGAAGAAAAGATTAAATTGGAAATAACTCATATTATGGCGTGGTCTCCAGTAATTGAAGTTCCGAATAGTATTATGTCTAATATTAGGGTAGAAAGGCGCCGGGCCAAAATGATGTCTCGGAAAACACGGCGGCCTGAAGTTGTTAGCGCTTGTGACGCGCCTGATGTGATCTCCGTTCACTTCATCAGACATGCTGTAAGTCCGCGATTCTGACGACCTCACATTCCTTGTTTGTACATTTTCAACATTGATGACGTAAGTGCTGTTATTTAATATAACATTTTCGGGTATATATTCTTTGTTTGGCGCTTTGATAGTGACTATCTTGTTTTTAGATAAGTCGGGTATGGTAACAAAAATGTCATGAGTTACATTGCAATTTTGTTCATCTTGTCGACTTTTTAACATGTTAGATTTCCATTCATTGAACTGTGTCAAAGGGTCTTTGTCACTGATCACATTTATAGACTGTGTCTCTAATAATACAATATCATCATTATCACTGCACATCTCTTGATCCATTGAGGTAGAATTTTCATGTGTATCTGTAAAATGTATACAAAAATATATATCAATTATAAAGTACTACGGTTTACTACAAAAAGTTATTCATAAAACTATTTTCACACACCTTTATTGTCTGGTCCGGTAAAATTATCACTTTCCATAGATTTCTGAGTTTTGTCATCCTCTTTGTTAAGAGCTGTGTTATCAGTATCTGATTCTCTTTTACAATTTTCAGTAACTTCACGTTCATATATATTATCACTTTCACCTGATTGCAAACCTTCTTCATTAGTTAGCATTGCACAATCCTCATTAACATTACCATGCTTTTTATTGTCTGCTCTATGTTTTGGTGATCCTTCATTATTTTTAAATGCTTCAGATGAATCAGCAATTTCACTTTCGCCATAGCTATTAACTTCACATTCTTTATTTTCGTCAGAATTGTTCACAGATTCTGTATCTGTAGGAGCTTCTTTAAAGTCATTGGACACTTTTGGAATAACTTCAGTTTCTATAGAATCACTTGTTGTTGATTTTTTCAGTGTACCATGACGGAAAACTTTGTACCCAACACGACTTAAAGAGCCATAAACTTGGTATTGCATGACAGAAGTGTCATCAGGTAAGAGCAATGCATATGATTGCTGGAGAGAAACTATTACATCATTATATCTCAGTAGGAGGCAGTTCTGAAATCAAAAATGTATTTAAAGCAAATGTGCCACACCACCAAACTTAAACAAATATCTAAAGTATTGTTATGCCTAAACTTTAAGTAAAAATTCTTTAAATTTAAGCGCATACTAAGTGTTCTTTGAGTCAAATTGATAGTTTGTTTTAACTTGATCAATAATTTTTTTTAGGTTTTTGCTTCTATAATATTTTGTCCATCTATATAATATCCAAAATGCCGCAAATTCCTGTAAAGGCAATAAGAAAGGTTGAAAACCCATGATATGAGGGTTTTCGACCTTTCAAAGTGTTTTTATTTGTGGGTGAATAATAGTCAAATGAATTGCAAAACATAATTGGAACTTTACAAATTTTACAATTAAAAACTTTACAATTCCCTAACGACAGCATCAATTTCAGGATATCATAGATCAATCTACAAACAACTGCAAAGGTGTATCTTCTAATTCAGAAAATATAGCTTATGTATCTATAACATAATAATGAAAAAAAATTATATTTTCAATAAATAAACCCAAAAGCAATAGAACCAATAATAATAAATCTTTTTCTAGAAGGAAATTACTTAGAGGTAAGTTAGGTCATAATAATTCCTGTGGGACTTTTTAGATAGATTAATGCAGGGAATAAAATACTAAAGGGCCTGAAACTGGGTACCTCTAAAATTAATTGATTAATTAAATAATAAATAAGATCTCTTATATTTTCGTGATCGTTAAAAATTTTAACGATCAGCACAGCACAGATGTACAGGAATTCATAGGAAACAAACAAACAATGCACTTAATTAGTTCCTGATATTATATGTACCTCGTATGGTTAAAAAAAGGAGTGTCTAAACTACAGATAAGAAATAGGAAATTCTGTGTGAAAGTTTTAGTATTAGCATGCACTATAGGATAATAAATATTACAAATGCATCAACAGGTTATGATTTATCTATCTTTGTTACCTCAAACCTACTGAATGCATTTTAATAAAACTCAATTTGTTTCTGATACATAAGAAAAATAGAGGCTAATTTATGAGGCCATGATTGATTAATGAGGCCAGGGATAGTTCCTAGACATGCAGATATAAATATCCATTATAAAACATACCACTTCCATGAGATATAGTGCTTCTTCAGGCCACAAGTATTGTTTCTTGTGTCTATAGTGACCTAAGAACCTCCAGTGCCCTCCTACAGCCTGTGTCACCTCTGCCAACTTCAATTTGTCATCCCATGAAGCATAGCTTAGGCAACCTCTGTAAGGTTATACATTTTTTATTTAACTTAAAAAAAAGCACATAATAACTAAGCATAATAGTCAATTTTCACAAAAGTCTATCCTATTTTTAACATAGCCAAACAAAATCCAAACATAATTTTAAAATTTGCAAGAAAATTTAAATGTAAATAATAAATATTTAAAAACATACCTTTTATCAACTTTTTCTACTTCTACAAGTTGTTTCCTAGCTTCCAAAGCAGATTGAATTTGTTTTTGCTCTAACCAGGAGCCATTAGCGATTACTTCTTTTAGGCCAATTTCGGGCAACTTAGCTTCTGTTTTTGTAGCTCCCTTTGCCACTAATTCTTCACCACTAAAAATAATGTCATAGTTATTTTAAATTGCAGATTACACGAAGTGTTTACAAAACATACATGTACGTATTAAGAGATTCTTGCTACCATACTTACGAAAGCAATTTGTATTTATCCATTACGATACATAAAAGACGTCAATCATAAATCAAAATACGTTGCAAATTATAATAATTCAAAAAAGCAAATATAAAGTAGTCTTAATGGAATTTTGACCACATCTCATTAAGCCATTTCATTTTCTTTCATCTCAGTATCGAAAATATAAAAGTCAATGTCAAATTGTCTAAGGTTCAGGAACAGTAAACTCACAAAAGATTTCATAATTCATATGAATTTTATTTAAGTTTTCAAATAAGAATCAAAATGTAAATGAAGAAAAAAGACAGTCGGGTACAGGGCTTTGTTTCTGGTAATTAGAAATATACATGCCTCTATTTCTACCTCACTTGTGTAATAAACGCCTGTTTGAAAATAACAGTTATTATATTTCCCAACATAAACGCGTTCAATTAACGTTTAGAAACCGCTTTTTAAAGCCCAAAGTAGTTCTCGTGAAGCAAGTCTATTTTCGTTAAAACAAAATTTAATACGATTTATGCCTGCGTGGTATCTGGTATTTCTTACCAAAATTTATTACATGCTTAACTCCACAGTTTTACCTCAATCTTACGGATAAGAGAGCATATAATCGTATATTTACTAAACTTGCTTTCCGCCACGAATCCGATCACATGAATAGGGTAGTTTCATCTATCGAAATTAAGTTGTGAAAGTTTATAACTTTCCACCATGAGACATACGAGTATAACACTATTTTGTTATATATACATGCGGTTTATTTATAATTTCCAAAATAAAACTGTAATTTTATTATCTATATTGGTATATAGATAGTAAAATTACAATTCGTCACCGAAATAGTCGGCCACCATACTTTTGCCGTGAGTGACGTCAAATGAGTAGCAACAAACAAGTAACCTACAACAACAGGGAAAGTTTGATCTCTTTAATTTGAATTTGTGTCTTGTTATATTTGTGCATATTTAAAACGTTATTATTTACAATGGAGGACCGATTTCCGATAGATTTATTTAAACATTTCTCATAATCTATCATTTGGAACTCTAATAAATAACTTTTCTCTTGTCTTCAATGATGTGTTGTTTCAAATTGGCACTATACACGAAGGAAAAGTTAAATGAAAGCTTAAAAGTTTAGAAAAATATAAAGTTTAATGCACTACATTCGTATGTTAGACATTTCTTCGTTTTGTACATATGACGTAAAACAATGGCGGCTGTCGTTTTGGCCAGTTATGATGCGAATATTTATTGTTTAAATTTTAAACTTTGTTTCTTTGTATAAAACGGTATTATTTCCAGGAAATAAAAGTACCGGTTGACTATGAGATCGAAACAAACATTTCAAAATATAATAAAACAAAAATTGAATAGCCTATTTCACTTCACATCTTCGGTTGAATCAAATGCAGGTCTGGTCAGACGTCCAGCAGTTATACTAAGAAATAGCCGAGCATATCATTATAGGTCTCAATGCCCAACACTTCTCCCTCGCTCGAGAGTACCATGAAACCGGAATGGGACTGACGGCGTACGTTCAAGGTCGCAAGGTATGGACATAGCCTTAAGGGACCGTCATTGGGAAGGCTTTTCAAAAAAGTTGAGGGCTGAGTGAGCCCGTCCGGACGAGTGTGATCTATATGCGCTCGGGAACAGGGACTACCAGCGCTCGTCGGTGAGAAACAAACGTGTGAATGAATGAAAAGAAAACGTGGGAATTTAATCATATATTTTTTTATTGCGTTCAAATTATAATTAATCGATTTATAGATTTTTGAACTATATCCCTACTAATATTATTAATGCAAAAATAACTCTGTCTGTCTGTCTGTCTGTTACGCTTTCCCGCTTACACCTCTCAACCGATTTTGATGAAATTTGACACAGACAATCTTTAGACCCTGAGAAAGGACATAGGCTATTTAGGGGTCCAAAGGGGGGATGAAAAGTTAAAGTTAGTTAGAGCTAGAAACTTGAAACTTATTTTTCATGCCGTTGTTTCGATATAAATAAACATGACATTCATAGTTTATATAAGTTAAGGTAAAGAGGTATGGTACCCAAAAAAACAAATCCACGCAAATGAAGTCGCGGGCACAGCTAGTGTTCTATAAAAGACTGAAATAACAATTAAGACGTAGATTTACAAAATGCTACTCATCACCGTGAAACGTCCCCAGCTGGGCATAGAAGAGCCTCCCGAAGAAAGAGGGAAATTCCCGGGCAAGCGTGGTGGCAATCGTAGAGCGTAGCTTCGCGACAGGAATGCTGCTGTCCATCCCCGCCCTGTTGAATTTAAGCCACACTGCTTCGGGTAGATATATTGCCATATTTTGTCGGTTCTATCGCTGGTAAGGGGAGATAATATTCTATTCTGCCGGTACCACGTGGCTAGCTACAAAATCTTCTACTTGTATTATTTTTGAAGTTTTTTGTCTACTGTTTAAACTATTTTATACCTCCACCTTCACCATCATAAGCAATTAGAAGTCCGCTGCTGGACATAGGCCCCGTCAAGAAAGGAATTTACCCATAATTGCCGCGCTGGGCAAGCGTGGTGGCAATCGCAGTGCGCAGCTTTCACGATGGGAGTGCTGCTGCGCATCCCCGCCCTGTGCATCTGAGCTATACTGTTTCGGATGGATAAACAACCATGTGTCGGTTTTGGTACCTTATTCGCCCCTTATGACACCTGGTGCAGTGGGAGGTAAGGATTAGTTAATCTTTTCCCACATTAGTGAGATATTAAAAACAAAATTAAATTAGGTATAATAGTATAATGTTGTTGTACCAGAACTAAATAATCTAGTTTGTTTTAATAAATGAACATTTCCAACTTTCAATTGGAAACGTGACTGCGTTCTGGTTTTGCTCTATTGTAGCAACACACACCCCTATCTAAAGTCTATTAACCTCGTCCCGACGCGACATTGTCTTTGCAGCAAAATAATTAACCGACGTAATACTACTAAACCGAATTCTACAAATTGCACCAACTATACTACTACGAGCAAAGTGCTCGACTCCCAAATTCGGCCGCATAAAACGTAGTAAGCTACTGTAGTAATCGTAGTGGCTACGTAGCGTAGCACGTCGCCGTCGTAGCATGCGACGTGTATCGATTAGCTTTCGGAGCCGACCGAATTAGCCCGAATTACTCCGAGTGATCCCGAAGCTACCCGACCACGTCCATACATAGCGGAAGTAATGAAATGTACAGAAAGATATGAACCGGAAAAATTGTCGCTCTCCTTTTTCTTCGCGTCGCGTCTTATCCGGGTCCCTAAAAAGGCTTCCTTTGTCGGTTTTTCCTTTCAACGCATTTTTTTCCCCGGATAACGAATGGATGTTATATGCGAGACGACGTTTTATTGTCTCTCTGTTTAATATTCTTTAAGCTGTTTGCGTTTACGTGCGCTCACAAGAGTTGTTTACGTAAACTTTTCGGTTGTAAAAAATAAATTGGTTCGTTTTATTGGTATTTGAGAGGATTTGTATGAAATTACAATTAATAACAAAGTTACTATGTAACAGCTTGAGCAAGGGATAAAATGAAAAGTAATTAGAAAGGGTCATTCATTGTGGCTACAGAGTGGTAGACTATTTGAAATGTCACCGGGAGATCCCGCTGCGTTACGGCCACAGTAGGCGAGGGTTGGATGCGATTCAACGTATTGTTATGCGAGTGTAGGAGAGAGCGCCTCCCCCGATCGTCGCGTTTACGACGGTAGCACCATAACTCAACTACGAATACAAATAGTTGAACCGAGGCTTCCACAGACAAGCGCAATCGATTTCTCCATTCCATTTTTCGAATTTCGAACGATTTTCGGAAATAAATCGAACCGGCGAGTTTACCGCCCGCCCCGCAGTCGCGAGGGGGCGGGGATACGTACACTGTTATTTATGGTATATTTTGACGTGCCCGCTCGCTGCTAACTTCAAGTCGCGTAGGATAATGGGGTGATGGATAGTGTTATCGGTCGCTATTCAAGGCGAATCGTGTTTAAATCGTGCTTTTACTATCGTCGTGTGTTATCGAAAACCTAATAACGTTACAGATTTGCATATAGCTGTGTTCTGTCAGTGTTTCCATTGGTTGCACCGACCGGCAATACCTTCAATGCGGATTTTAATGGATTGTTTTGCATTGCTAGCTCTTAAATTTTCGCAAACATGAAAAAATATTTAGATGTTTATTAAATGGAGTGATGTGTAGTTCATTTATGCATGGAATAACTGCCAATATTATCTGGAGCAGAGACTAAAACACGGAAAATAAAAAAGGTTTGTTAATGTTCCTTTAGTAATTGTTTCATATTTTGATTTACTTTTATAAGTTATCTTTTAAATACAATATTATTTAGTAGTAAATAAATATATTTTTTTAAACAATTCCAAAAATCGTTATGTAGTTATTTACGTTAAATTATATTAATAAGTATTCGTTATAATAGGATAAATGCAGCCATACATCATGTTATCTACTGCATTGAAATTAAACCAAAACACAGAATTGAATATTATTTATATGGGGCGCCTTTGTGGCAGCGCCATCTATTGTCAGCTCCCGGCCACTTGGTAAGTAGTTCTACATCCTGCCGTGCGTAGTGGCGCCAAAGTGTCAGCCGGCGACACGCCTGCAGTCACGCGGCGTTGACGCGCGTCGCAACATGTTTGCGTGGGTGTAGATCGCTTCGTGATATAAACGTTTGCGTTTTCTTCCTTATCGAATCTAATAAGTGAACACAAGTTGTTGTTGTGATTTACCGGCGTTCACGTACTATTGCGTACAAAATCTGTTCGTTGTGTGTGTTATTTAATAAATGAGAGTGCAACATTCAGTGTATGTGTTTTGTTGTTGCCGCGACCGGGGCAGGATTTCGGCCGTGCAGTGAAGGTCTAGGGCCGGTATGAGAAAAATAAACGGTGAGGATGCAAATTCCAGAGAGTTTAACAAGCTCTCATTTTATGTTATTGCACGGCTTGAGTTAAACTGGATAAGCATAGCATATATCTATGTGAAAAGTTTATAACTTGTAACTGAACTTAATAATTGAAGTGACATAGTTTGTTTAACATTGATAAAAGTCACTGAAGATAGCTTTTATATTTTGAGTAAGATAACCTTTCGAGGAGTTCGATATGCCACGAGAAGGGGTGCTTTTAAATAACAGGGGGAAGTTGAATGGCGCTACCTTTGCTAATAATAGCGGGGAAACATAGCTGAGTCAGGTCATTGATTCACATCTGCGGCTATCAGATGTGTTAATGTTTCGAAAAATTAGTCTCGGACAGCGGCTACCGCTTTTGATGACACCAAAAAAGTTTTATATCAAACCTTTTGGAAGAGAGGAAAAAAAAGTAATAATGAAAGTGCGCCTCAAAAAAGAGTTGCTCAAGCAAGCGAGGGAAGAACGGTCGAAATCATTAACCGTAGCAGATCACATACAAATGGTCCATAAAAGTAATCCGACATTGTCTGATGGGTTGCCGCCAAGGCGCTTGATTACGAAACCGGCAGTCCGACAGCGGGTCGCCGAGGTCGACGCACACGACGATAGACTACAAATCGCAAACATAATAAATACAAATTAAATACATAAAATCATGTAAACGTAACGTGATCCACTTTTTCCAATTGCTACTTTTCATTATCAGATTATACTAATTCAAGCAGAGAATTCACGCAGAGAATATAAAACAGCATTAAGCGACAGTTATACGGACCCTCTAAGGAAGTTGAAGTAAAAGTTAAAAACCTTGCTTTCCAAATTAAAAGGTGTTCATTTAATTATGAGAGAAATCATATGAGCTACGGTCCGTAATCAGGTTTTAATATAACTGGCATTTACGGATGTAACACGCTAGGAGGCCTACGGCACAGTAGCGAGATTTATTGTTTAATTATAACGACTGAAGCGACACGGAACATCTATTTGTTTTAATAACACGACCGAATGAAGACGCATTATGAGGATGTTTGGTCAAATATTACCACACAAAATCGTCTAACAGCGTGTAATCGTTTTTCGGATCTATAAAGCGTAGGTTAGGAGAGTTTGCACTGAGTTTTATTAGAGGTGAGGTCTTGCAGGACTTTTACGAGCTAAGGGAATAATGGGCCTGGCTTCAGAGGTCATTGGCCTGAGCTTAGTTAATATGCTCGCGCGTACGGCAGAAAATCAAATAAACAGTCGCTTTCATCTCCGGTTTATCGGCGATGCACTCCGTAGCCTTGCACTTTGAGTGTGTTCACTCGTAATAGCCATTACTCAGACATCCGAGGTTGTCGACTCAATAACAATTCGTTCCGACATCGTTTAATTTTAATTCTCATTCTCAGAATGCTGACAGCAATAAAATCGATTTGAACGAAGAAAACATGTCACGTGCGACTAATTCAATTATATAAAGTCTATTGTAAAAAATAGATACTGCCATGGCTAACCTCCCAATCAGTCTTCCTCAAATAAATGTACCTGCTAGACTGCCTGTTGCTGTCTGTTCGACGATTATGTTTGTTAATGATACATCATGTATTATGCAAGCTATTGTATTTAGACCCTGCCTTCTATGGAGAGCTTGTCAAACAATGCAAGTCTTATTAACATGATCTGCCCTGTCTGTATTTGTTATTCATTAGTGGTAACTGGTAAAACTATTGCCGACAATCATACGTCTAATATCCAATAATGTGTCTATTGATTTTACCAGTGGTTCAGAACACTCCAATATTGACAATGAGCGGTAGTTTAGACGCCACTACGTGCTCCGAGAGTTGATGAGCTACCTACGTGACTCCCAGTTCGTTGCTCCAGTTTTTTGCCACTTGATCTTGTGAATGAGTTTGCAGGCCTTGGCTCAAGACTCAAGACAAGGATCTCGGACAGGATTTATGGTTACAAAAACACTTTACGCGTGCTCGGACACTGTCCGCACGTAATGAGCTGGTTCTTATCTAGCGAAATACGACGAGTGATAAACAGCGAACACTGCGGTTTGACCGCTTGTTTTATAATATTCTGTACTGTCCATGAAATCACAAATTTTTCCCAAAGAAATGTATTTCAAAGACTGGCAACTACAAGTAATTGTTCATTGTTGTCGATTCGTACAAAGACGTACGTACAGTACCATAATCTAGCTAAACTAAACTTTGTATGGAGCATAAACTTTAATAATAAAGGGGCACTAAAACAGACAAAGTAGGATAGCAACCAGTTGGGAAACAAGTTATCAGTATCGTCGGTAAATTAGTCTGCACGATGAATGTGCGTATGTAACTGGGCGTGTTGCCGCCGACGTTGAATGCTGATTTTCAATACGGGCACATTAGCAGTAGTTGCGGTGTCGGTGCGCGTGATTGCCATGTTGATTGAGACGCGACTGTCACAAATTGTCGCTCCAATTCGCGTGTGATGAGAATGTTTCCCTGTAACTGTAACAGGCGCCAGAGATCAAATGTTCATAGATTCACGCCAGACGACGGCATATTTGTAAAGTCTTAACTCACTGCGCGTTTTGCCTAATGAAATTGAAAATCGTCTTGCCATTTTATTGTATACGAAGCACGTAACAAGTAATTCGAGTGAAAGCTGAAACAGAGGCTGTTCAATTGATGCAATGAGATAGAATCGAAATCCAGACAGGGAATAGAATGGCATTCCGAAAATATTTACTCAACTGTCGGCCGCGCATTTTCGATTTCATTTACTTTTTCTATTGCACGAACGTTAATGAAGATAACGCCATTTATATTCTCAATCTAAAACGCAGGTAACTCGGCCGCTCGTTTACCTTTAGAGGGTGGTGTGATATATTCAGAGCCCATTTAAATATTCCCAAGGGTGATAAGGGGAAGGGATGCGTACCGGTTAATCAAGTAACGTGATCCATTTATCTGGAGCACTCTTGATATGGTGTCGGTGAACTTTGGAATATTGCAAGCCTATTTAACATCAAATTGAAAGTAGAATCTATGTAATACATAGATTCTTTTAGCTTAACATAACTTTTTAACGAACTAGTATTCTAATTGGATTATTCAATTTATTCAATTGTTTTTACAACAACGCAGTCATTTGTTTCCCAGTACCTACTCAAGGGTTTAACCGTTTTCTATTAATATTGTTGTTTTGCTACTACATTTACAAGCTTCATACATCGTATCACAATCTTGCATATGTTCTCGCATTGATAAAACAAAGTTATCATGGCCACATGACGTGAAATGCTCCCGTTTCCGTTAGCTAGAAACTGTTCAGTTACACTTACGGCCTAGGTGTTTGTCCAAGTGTTCTCAGATTCTTCGAGGCACCTTTGAATGGAATTCGATCGATCGCAATGCAGTGAAATTGGAAACAAGCCGACGTAGTGGGTCGGGTGCAGTTTGCCTCGTTTTACTGCATTCGATCTATTTACGGGTTTATGAACATCGATAAACTTGTGGCGCGTTGAACCGTGCACCAGCCAGCCACACCAGCCGAACTGCCGACTCAATACGTCCGTCTACATTTTGAATTTATGGTTCTCTATCTTTATTCAGTGAAAGTCCATATTGTTAAGATGATTTGGATATTTAGAAAGGATAGATATAAATAGAATGACGGCTCAAATATATAGCGGAAGTGAATGGAAGGGTTGGTGTAGGACGACGAGGCGAACATATCTTAACCAGGTAGAAGAAGTATTAAAGAAGGGCCAGGTCAGAAGTACTAAGAATAAACGAGCGTGAATGAATAGACTAATGCGAGTTAGGGAAACGATAGAGGTTTGCCATCATTGTAGCAAGTGGAGACCCATAGTCTACATCGATGGGTCACAGGCGTGATGTATGTATATATGTATGTACGTCCATATTTCTGATGGCGAAAGTGTCTAAACTAATAGTGCAGTGAATTTTTAGATAACATCACTTTTACGTGACTATTTTTTATGAAATGTAGTCTACGTATTTTGGCCAGGGACAAAGCGTACAGTCCGCGTGATATTAAGCGTTATCGCAAACTATAGACGCTAGTAATATCACTAACGCATAGCCAACATTGAAGATATTATTTCACATTGTACTGTAATTTTACTGACTAACTGCTTTTTGCCGGAAGAAATAGTGAGATAACAATGCAGACGACCTTTGTATGAGGTCTAACTCATGTAGAACGTTGGACCAATCATAAACTCTTGTACACATATTGTCAGGGCTACAAAAGAAGACATGCTGGGAAGGTATTATTAGGAAATAAAATATTGTTTTAATTAATACTTAGTTTCAATTTAAATCTTTATAAATATTATTTTATATAGCTTGTTATTGAAATTAATGAAAAAGATACACGCCTCTAGTATATTCTTTATACATAATAAACAAAGCGTTCAATTTATTGGGTCCGAGCTGCATTAAAGTTGAATGTTGCACCAAATTCGAATGCAAATTGCATCGCCCGCGCCTGCATGGTGTGGATGAGGCATTTGTTTTAAACGTACAAAAAAAATCCGACTCAAATATCCCTACCTCTTTCTTGAACATGTTACTTCGCAAAAACACAACACAAATCTATACAACATTAGGTGTAGCTGACATCGCTCAAACATCAGCACCTGTTTGTAAATTGAAATGATCATTTAAGCTACCAACACTAGTTTACGTTTTGAGTTATCGCTTAGAATACCTCAGCATAATGCTTCGTTGACCGGTTAAGGAAATGACGTCACTCTCATGGCCTCACACGCGTTTCCTGTTCGTTTTCTTGACCTTCACCTCCTTTGTTCTTCATTTGACACTTCAAACAGGTATCCGTCTATTTAAATACTGGCTTGGCTTAGTATACTGTACTTACATAGTTATAATAGCTCAAGATAGTTATAAGTTAATATTTTGTTAAGTGCTCATTCATTACTGAAAATGTGTTATTTTTTAAAATTTCCGCTTTCATAATCTAACTAATTTTAACGTCATTAAAAAGTAGTGTTCCTATCTTATGCGCCAAGGGTCGTGGGTTCTATCTCCACTCAAGACAAATATTTATATTCACACATCATCTCATACATTGACCTGACTCCGAGGTAAGTCGTTTAAAGCACTTGTGTTACGGACATCAGACAATTGAGGAATCACAAATATAACACTTAAATACACATTATTACCACACAAGACAAACACAAACATCATCATTTAAATATTTGTCTTGAGTGGGCTTTGAGCCCACCCTTGAAGACATAACCTAGAAATGTATGATAATCATCAAAAGCCATATTATATTCTGTTAGTTCATAATGATCGTTATCCAATCGCGGGTAATTAAAACTACTACCAAATTGGTAGTAGTTTACCTTGGAAGATGAGAAAAAAAAGGAGGACCAATCATACACATGCATTATTCTTTTATGAAATGATAACTGAGAATAGACCCTTACTTGTCAAATTTCAAAACAAGTGCACAGAGTAAAAAATAAAACAATACACTCCTAGAGAAACGGTTAGTGCAAACGCGCAATGACTTCTTCTGCCCTAAGGTTATGTTGGGCAAATAAATAACCATTTTGTATGACTTTCTGGCTGATTAAGCGTGCATCGTGAGTCACGAGGTTGTCGAAAGCCATCTTGCTACCCGTGTTGTAAACAACGGTATATTTGTTGATGTTCGTTAGCGGCGAACGTTATGGTCAGTATTAGTGACGGGCCCAATGGCGCAGGTGGTAGTGATCCTATCTCATTCGCCAAGGGTCGTGGGTGCGATCCCCACCTAAGACAAACATAATATCATTGTATTTGTGTTTAAAATATGTATTTCAGTATTATATTTGTGATCCCTCTGTTGTCTGATGTCCGTATTGCAAGTGCATTAAGCGATTCAACTTGGAGTCAAGCCGAAGCATGATATTGTTGTTCTGTTGATTGTTATTATTATTATCTGGACATAGGTACCTATTTTGTAGTTAATAAATACTTTATTTTAATAATAATTTCCAAACAAGAGATGTTATACTTATATATAACATCTCTTGTTTGGAAATATCTTTTGAAATCGTCAGGGTCTGTCATCTGTTTATGAACAAAATTGTGACTCTTATCTGTAGGATTTGATATTGAATACTCTTTTAATTACTTAATTAAATTAATTTAAAGAATTAAGTGTATTTGAGTAAAATATTTAGATAATATAATAATTATATTACATGTCGATTTAAGAGTGATATTATATCTTTGTAGTATACACTGCCTGTGTAGTAAAGACAATTTCTTCAAAAAATCCTCAAATGAATAATAGTTAGAATAATAGTTTTATTTAAGTTTTCCAGATTCCTCAAGGAGTATCTTTATTATTATCATAAGTTGAGGTGCCTTAGTAAGCAGTTAAGATTAAAAAATAAGCCTGAGCATGATGTATTGAACCATTGTAGACTTCAAATTATATTTTATTATAGATCAGCGCATTGAATAATCTCAAGATAATTGGTGAAACCATTGATTTCACTCGGTCAGTAAAATTTTACTTTGATGTAGTTCTACTATTATTTTCTCAATTCTGTAGACTTAGCAACACTTGAGGTCAATAGATGACCTTGAAATTATACTTAACGACGTTTGACAGTTGGCGCGACCAACTGTCAAACGTCGTTAAGTATATATTTTTTTATAAGTTCTCCTAGAAATAACAAACTTAGCAAAAAAATATTTGGCGAAATCGGTCTAACCGTTCGCGCGTGATGGCGTGACCTACGTATTCATTTTTATATGTTTGTAATATATATATATAAAAATGAATATCTAATGTATTAAAAACATATGTCGTAATATACTGCTAAAAAGCAGCACAATTTTTTCTTTCTTAACTCTTCGGGCCTTCGCGAGTTCTCGTTTCCTCGGATACAATGGCCATCCTTGCGGGCTCAAGATCACGACCGCGAGTTTCCTATGTAAATCCCGAGAATTAATATTCGACTTTTGCTTGCACCTCTGTGAAAATAGGACCTGCATGATGGTTTATTTGGAAACTGTGGAATTTCTGAAGTTACTAATTCACTTTAACTCTAATAAATTAAATATTTGGTGATATTTATAAAGAGATATTTATATTTATAATGCGTTGCAAGCATCGCTGTTTTGCCTGCGTAGTTCTCATGGGAATATAGGGATAATATATGTTCATCATCATACCAGCCATTGAAAGTCTACTGCTGGACACAGTTCTCTCTAAGAAATGAGGGTCTTTGCCTATAATTGCCGCGCTGTTCAAGCGTGTTGGTAATAACAGAGCGCAGCTTTCACGACCGAAATGCTGCTGCCCATCCCCGCCCTGTGCATTTGGGCTATATTGTTTCAGATGGATGTACCGCTACCAGTCGGTTCTGGCATAATAGCCGCCTCTTACGACACCTGGCGCAGTGGGAGGTACTATTCTAATCTGCCGGTACCTCAAGGCATTAATATATGTTACAATAATGTAACATTCGATTAGTGAAACAGTACGAATTGGTCTATTTGTTTTTAAAGATTTTAGATCCAAAGTCCCCGTGGGACGTATTGAAAAATTAATTCTTAAAGCTAGCTATGTCTCTTGTTATTAGAACCAGTCAGACGTTTTTAAACACGAGTGGCTCGCAAATATGCAATAAACAAATAGATATCTGAATTACAATGCACCGCATTATTGTCAGTTATCCGTTTTAGGCAAACAGTAAAATTGAATAGCCGTAACTCCGTCGAGTACCGTCGTTTGAACAAGCGCTTTTACTAACAAAGTTATACTATTTACAACGCATACAATGGAGAAATTCGAATAATATTGTAAAGTGCGCTATCTCTTAAACAGACGGTTTACCTAAGGCATGATTCTGAACGTTTGATCTGTGCTAGTCTATCTCAACATTTTGAATCTGTACCTCCCCTATACTAGGTGTGGTAAAAGGCGACTAAGTTCCAACAACCGACAGATGGCGGTATATCCATCCGTAGCAGTGCAGCACAAATGCACAGGACAGGGATGGGCAGCAGCATCCCCGTCGCAAAAGCTACTCTTTAAAATTACAGGCAAAATTTCGTCTTTCATGGGGAGGTCTGTCTTGGAGTGGACTTTTATTGGCTGGTATGATGATGATGAATGTGACATAATATCTATAAGTCATTAGGTTGGCATAAGCAAGTGCTACACTTAAGATATTACAAGCTTATATAGGTTGCGCTGGCACTTACACGCAGACCGTATACTTTTTTGACTTTTTAACTTGATCTAATAAAAAAAACCTCTCGCTCCCCTTGCTCGCTCGTTTGTTCTTGGTACGACTAACCTGGCCCTTCTTTAATACATCTTCTACCTGGTTAAGATATGTTCGCCTCGGTCGTCATATAACAACCCTTCTATTTACTTCCGCTCTATATATTTGTGCAGTTGTTCTATTTTATCTATCCTTTTTACATGTCTAAACCATCTTAACATTACATTCTCTATAGTTGTCACATTATCATCTTTTACACCATATCGATCTCTTATTACTTTATTCTTTAATCTATTTCTTAAACTCATACCATAGATACTTCGAAGTGCTCTTGTATCAACAGCATTTATTCTACTCGCAGGCTTCTCGCCCATACCCAACAGTCACTACCATATGTCAGTGTTGGAACCAACACACCTCTATGAACAGCCAGTCATGCCCCTTTTGATACATTTTGGCTGCCCATAAATGCATGTAAGGCTCAATTGACCCTATTTCCAGCTTTCACTTTCTCTTCAATATCTTCTTCATACTTCCCATCTCTCCTAAAACTCTTTCCAAGTACACAAACTCTTTCATTTGTTCAACTTTCATGTCATCGATCATGATTTCACAATTAGCCATGCTTTCCTTCTTTTTAATCACCATCACTTTCGTCTTACTTAAATCTTCTTCTATCTATTAGGAAAGGTATTATCCTAATACTATCAACTGGAATAAAAAAATATATATTTGAGTTAGAAAACGTATTTCAAATTACCGGAGAATCAAAACCTCTTCAATGCTACATCTGTTTTCTCTATCTAGTTATTAATTACTTTTTCAATAATACTTGGCAATATATAGTGGATCCGAGGAATATAGTTTGAGAACCTCCAGCTGTGTTCGGTATACTTTCTGCACGGATAATAATGCGCATTCTGTGTCCATTCAGCGTCAAATCTCACGTCTGGCATGGACAGACGAATCCTTTGTCAATTCTCTAGCAATGCTATTATCAAGATAGTTACATTCTAAAGAATGCAATTTGTATTGTATCCCGGATATCGGAGTAAAATAAAAATATTATTACTTATTTTTGAAAGCCTTGATCCAGCGTTACAAGTATTGACTGGGTATTTGTTTTTATTTAATGATTTTAATAATTTCGCAGCCAAACTACAAAATGTAAGCATGAATTTTATTATGAAATAATATATGTTGTTAATGAAGTCTTTAGGTAGAGATTGACCACGTTTCATTTCCGGGACCGATAGCGCTGATCGTAGTGATCCTGTGCATCACAAATGCATTAAACACTTGTTGTTGATAATTGATGTTGTGCGGATTATAATTATCTGTTCATATATAACTCTCGTGGAGTCTTATAGATACATAATTATTTTCATTACATGTCTTCTTTGAAAATATCCCTAAATCAACTTGGCCTGTTTTCTGTTTATAAACAAAGTTATTACTTTTCGTCTGTTGGATTTTCTGTCTAATACTTTTAAAGCATACAACATTTGTTATTCACAAGTGCTTTAAGCGACTTTGCTAGTCAGCATATACTGAATCTTCGGATGAATTTATTATTATTGTCATAGTCATTACTAATAACACACATTGGTCTATTGGTGACTCTGAGGTACTCCGTTGATTTGATGATATATCTTTAGTCCGTTTGCTATGTTTTGACTAAAAGTAGTCAAAATATAATTGTTATATATGTTATAAAATGTAATAATCAAATTATAATTGTTTGCTAAACCTATTGACTTTTTCAAAGCATTTCCCCAAGTAAACGAAAATTTGTTATTCTGAGGCAAAAGGTAAAGTGGATTCCTGAAAGGACATAGTTTTGTTTGCATCCAGTTGAAATCTGAGTCAGTCTCAGATCGCAGCCAGTCCAAAAAGAACAGCGTATTTTCCACAAACGAAATGGAAATAGGGAAATATTTTCCAAGTCTGATAATTTGAATTTAGTGCACACTGGTAGGAAGGAAGCGGGGTTCGTTCGTTGGAGCCACGTGAATTTTATTGTACACGGAAACGACACATCGTGTGTATTGCGTTTACTTGTTTTCTACTCTGTGGAAAATATTGTACGGTTCATGAACGTTAGGTCGTTTTTAATTTAATTGTGATGCAAATTACTCGTGTGTTTGTTTTTACAGTTTTTACATAGAGGTACTGGCAATTTTGTTAATTTACAGTTAGGGTAATCTGCCTGTAAGTTGGATTCTTATTTATTTTTCTTTTAATTCTAATTAGATAGATGTGCACACTTCAAAAAGGAAATTGATTGGTTTTAAAAGGGTGGTTACTATCAGGCAGGCTATGCTTGTTTGCCTCTGTTATAGAATAAAAGAACTGATTTAATTTTAGTGAAAGTTTTGTAAAAGAAGTAATTATAATATCTGAAATAGCTTTTGTAAAAATTTTAGAATAGCATATACTTATTACGATTTCGTTACGCCAAATATTTTATATGTTGCTTATTCTAAAATTATATAAAAAATAATTGTTGATATTAAATTTGATCTGTATCAAATTTTCCATTACAGCCGACTAGAGAGGTCTGTTTCCGTCATAAACTTTTTGCTGGCAAACGAAAGTGACATTCAATTGTCAATTATGCCCTGACATTCGATTAGCAGTGATAGCGAAAACAATGGCGGGCGAAAGTAACAAATGTTACAATTTATTGTCTCTAAACGGTTGCTTGTAATCAGCTGATCGGAGATTATGTAACGGAAACAAGCACTAACTGGAAGCGTCAAAAGTGAGTTAAATTACTCTTGGCGGATACAGGATTAAGTACAGTCGTGCGCGCAAACCAGATTGCGAGAGTTTACTCTTCCTGCCTTAGAAGGCCTAGCCCGAGTTCAACGCGTGTTCTACGCATTTGCTTTAACTGTCGCACCCGGACGCACACATAGGCGTTGCCAATCGTGTAGCAGGTATCTTAGTGTGCGTGATAATAAAATACGTTGTTAATTTTAACTCATAAAAGACACAATGCGCTGGTTGTTATTTTTTGTTAAAATAAAGTCTAAATAAAAATTAAGATATGTTAGTAGGCAAAACTACAATATCGTGTATAAAATATGTATCGTTCGTCACATCATGTTAATTTAGCATTCTTCTATCATTGAAGAACATAAGTCTTATTTATGAATAGGTATGTGAGTTTTAAAAATTGTAATTAAATAATCAAAGTCTGTATATAATTTATTTTGTGAAATAGATTTAATATGTTTTTATTAGTTTTTTAATTATATCTTATTCACTAGTGAAGTAATTATTTAATCTATAAGAAAAAGATGCAAGATACACAATGACTTCGACGAAGATAGTTTACTACTTGGCAATCTCTAATAGTGCCTGAGAGCTGTCGTCGTCTCACTCACATCTTGTGATTTTGAAGGGTCTTCTACTAATTGTTTGGCCTCTTTCTCCTGGTGGCGCTGAATCTGACGTAAGTAGGTCAGCATTAGGTTCTTAAAAAATACCTTACAGGTCTATTAAGACGCATAGTTGCTACCTGATTTCATTCCTGGGTGACCAGAAAAGACCTATCAAGTTTCTCCTATTTTGTATTATATCATCATACCAGCCATTGAAAGTCCACTGCTGGACATAGGTTTCCTCAAGAAAGGAGAAATTTTGTAAATTTTGCAGCGCTGTTTCGGATGGATATACCGCTATCTGTCGGTTCCGGTACCTTAGTCGCCTCTTACCTAGTATCGGGTGAGGACCATATATTTATGTCATATATTTTTTTAATATATCCGATAAGATACAAGTGCTGTTACCGGGCATACCGGTAAGTTTGTCACTTTCGAGTCGTGAGTCACGAAGCGCGACGGGCCGCGCTTTCGAGCGTCCGCCCGAACGTCATAAATTGGCAATCGTTAACATTCAACACCGAATTTCCGTAAATCTACTGTAAATTACCCAATTCCAGGGACAACACATACTAACGATTGTATCAAGTGTGAGAGGCGGATGTTTTAAGCTGTTTAGTTGAAAAGTTAGTGAAAAACAATTGACAGGTGAATTTAT
>JACJUM010004390.1:13793514-13857204 GCA_020976665.1 Heortia vitessoides
TATCTAATAAAAAAAAAATAAACTTACACAATTAAATCACTCGTATGTCCGTTGGATTATATCAAACATTAGTAAATTATGAAGCAGTTTCATTTTAGGCATCATCATTATGCCAGCCATTGGAAGTCAACGGAGGGACATAGGCCGTCTCAAAAAAGGATTTTTACTCCTATAAGCTGCGCTGGTCCGGCGTAGTGACAATCGCAGAATGATCAACGACGACGAGCGACGTGAATGCTGCTAAACATTAGTCGCCTCTTACGACACCTGGTACAGGGAAAGGTACTATTTTCTCTGCCGGTACCTTAATTTTATGCAGTGAACGAGTGAACGATATATAATACTGGATAAAATTCGACCATTTTACAGTATTTCGACGCTCAGTATGCGTGATTCTTAAACTGTAGGCCTACTATCTTTGAATACAGGTTTTGCGGTTGACTGTCACTGATATATACGTGAATAAGTGTTTATTTAGTGGGAGTTGCCCAATGTGAGCCAACCAGGGGTCGTGGCATTGATCTCTAGCTTTTTCAGCTTAAGAGTTCGCCTAGGGTTAGATGCCGCTTGGGTTGATGATGCTTGTTGTATTTATAAATTGGCTAAGATATTATCTTTTTAATTCACTAAAAAGCATATTAGCAACACAAGAATTTATATATGAGTTTTGTAAAAGAACATACAAAATCATAACTAATAAATTTACATATTGAATGTATCTAATGTATTTGAGCATGAAATATATGTGTATTTATTTTTAACCGCATTTTTACATATTTTTCTGTAACTTCAACCGTTTACACTGCGCAGGCTACGAAATTACTCACTGAAAACGTATATTTTTTGCCCTTTTTAAAACATTTTTTATTAATGCTCCGCTCAAATTAGTCGTACCGTGATTTTATGTAGCCTAAGTTACTCATTATATCAGCTGTCTATCAGTGAAAGTCTTATCAAAATCAGTCCAGCAGTTTTAGAAATAGATAAAAATAAAAAAAATGTTATTTTGTTATATGTACATAATATATGTACCGTATATGCATCCATATGCATTCAGTGAAGGAGTTATTTTAATACGACAAAAAAAAGACGTATTAATAAGTGCTAGCCCTTAGCGAGCTCCTTGAGGTTGTGCTTGACCCTGTTTTTATAGCGGCTAGAAATAGAAATAGGACAAGTATTGTTGGCAAAGGTGAAGGTCGTTCGCTGCCTAGGCCTTTATTTTTTATACCTCTGCCTTTTTGATATTGAATAATTTAGGGTAGACAATAAAATATCACAAAGATGTCGGTCGCTCTATCTCATATACATTGAGGTATCCTTTAGGAGAATTACTGGGGGGTAAACGAGTTACAACCATATTGCTTAAAAAAGATGTGTCCCGACCCATTGTACCCTATGGTCTTGAGTTAGATTAGTATATATCTGTATGCATGATAACATGATACGTATTTATAAGGGATTAATACAAAAATTTAAATTGTTTTCTTAGTCTAGGCGAAACTTACTAAATTTCCCCTAACTTGAGGAGGCTTGTGTCCAGTTGTGGACTTCCAATATGTTTGATATGATGAACTGAAAGTGGTGTATGAGAGATTAAAGTAAGTTACATGTGACTTTAATATTTGTTTCCTAATGGCTAAGGTCAGAAAAAAAAGTTTTAATGTCGCGAACTAAGGAGGGAATAGATCAGGAAAGTTTAGGCCTCAATGTCTCATACATAGTTTACTATTTTACGGACGACGTAGATAATGTTGAAACTTATTTGAAACACTGTCAGTAGTCTGCTATTGACGAATTTTCTTTAGTGATTCGATGAAGTTCGCCAAACAGAATAACCCCAGCTTTTCAGGTGTTGATTTTTGTTGGTTCTATATTTCTTTTTACTCTGATACCCTTGGACAAGAGAGGTACTCTGGTCAGCGGTAAGAACTGCAAGCAATGGTATTGGACTCCGAAAGTGCTGCAAAATGCTGTAAGAAATCGCGGCTTCCATGTATAAATAACCGTTAGGTTGGTGATACCCATCAAGGCCATAAATAAAATTAGTATTTCTAGAAAAGGAAACTGTCTTTGGATGATGACAGCTGCGGTCCCACGACCTTAAATAAAGCCAACAACATCCAATCTCGATCGCCACCGGAATCGATGTTTGTTTAACCCGAACTTATCAAACTTCCCTAATCAGAACCTCCTTTGCGCGGCGTGGCAAATAAGAGTTTTTCATAAATAATTTCCATCCGAATTCCATCTTTGACTTCTTAATCAGACCAGACACGCCCGAGAATGGATCGCAAGGTGTGGACAGAAGGTCGGTTATCGGTTGCAGGGACAGTCGAAATCTGTAAAGTACTTAATGTTTTCAATTCTGTATAATCGGTTTAGAATTTCCAGCGTTCCGCCTCGGTAATTGGATTGGTGGAAGTTGCCGGGCTAGGGTGAATTTTTCAACGGGCTTAAGCGACGCCATGCTTACGAATCAATCGCTGGACGTATCTTACGAGACTGGCTATAGGCTAAATTAAATTAAATTTCAGTTTTGTTTGCAGTTGTTATTTAGTCACTACGTAGTATAAAACGAAGTCACTTCCCGCTGTCTGTTTATCTCAATGTAAGCTTAGATAAAGAACGCAACGGATATTTATTCAAGAGCAAAGTTTATATATATAATACATTTATTACAAGTTTTTTAATGTCGTAACACATTTTTTGCGCTGATATAGCAAACGCTAACTGAACACGACGAAATTGGTCAAAATAATGTACTTCAATATTGTACACCTTTAAAATGTCCACAAAAACATCCTCCATTAAACGTTTACGTCAATAGATAACCATAACAGGTTGATAAGAATCATTATCATCACCGTCACATCAGCCACAAAACTTATTTGGAAACATGTTGGTTTGATACTGTAATCCTAATTAATATATATTTAAAAGACTTCTGTATACATTATATTGGACGACCCCGAACCAACTATGGCAAAAAAAAGCTTTGAAGGAGTATAAATTTTTGCCAAAAAAAATAAAGTTCAATGAGCTGTATTTAAAATTTTAAAATCTCCATATTCAATAATAATGTTAGCAATTAGAAGTGAGGAAAACTAGAATGTATTACAAATTAAATAACTACACTTTTCGAAGATAGATCCTAAAGGGAAAAAAATTGAAATTTATTGAAATATATATTTTTTTTATTATCCAAAAAATTTGTAAACGAACAATATAATACGCAAAAACAAAGAAAATTACTTGTGTAAAATCTTTTTTATATAGAATTTTGCTTGCCGTTGCAGAAGTTTTAACCAGATTTTGTTCCTGCATTAGTTCAGTAAGTAAAATGTAAATTTCTTATGAGTTATTCAAATTTCCTTAACCACTTCAATAGACTCATGACAGATAGGGTTACAAACGCCGAATCATATCGTACTGGTGTCATATATTGGGAAAGAAATCCGTATTAAATCTTATTTCTAATTTTAAATTAAAAAGTTTTAATCGAATTTTTGGTAGACCCAAAAGTTTATAGTCGTATTTTCCTTGTTATTTTTTCCACCTGTTCAAAGCTGACAACTAACAAACCCTCGTTTACTCCATGCCTTTAATATTGCAGGAGGGAGCAGCCGTTAAAACGTTTTACCTATCGTATGCGTACATTAGGCCTACGTAAAGTCCCGGCCACATTACGTTCTATATAATATTGTAAATCTGAAACTATTATATTTTCTACCATTTACGCGTTACTAAAAAAAACTATTTAAAAAGCTTTCAATACCCGTTTCCATTGCCCTGAATGCCGATGAATAAATACGGATGCCGCGAGGTAACGGAGACTTCGAACTAAAAATTAATAATTAATTTATGGCTGTTAAAAGAGCAGTTTAATCTGAAAATGTTTTTAAAGAAACAGATTTGTATATAACATGATATCATAGGATGCAAATTAGAGTTTCCTATTTTGAAATTCTTCTATCCCTAACTTAGTGTAGTATAAAAAATGATTGGAAGTTTACGTCAGGGAGCCAGGTCAACGTTTAAGATTTATTATAGTAATATTCATCTGATATAAATAAATCTTAAAGGTAATAAAAATAAGCTGTTAAAATAGACGTTATATGTTTTTCTAAATCTCTTTATTTATTTCCTTTAATATTCGAGTCTTACTTTTTAAACAAAGATATGGCTTACTTTATGACGACAATACTTTTCTAGGTCTACGATCAATGTGTTTTTCTAAACACAACAGTACAAGTATTAGAGAGGTATTCAATATACACATGTTTATATTGTTTCATTATTTTTAAATATATATTAGATATCTTTGTTCAAAAAGTAAGACTCGAAATTAAAAAACAAAATCCTTTATTTATTTATATCCTTTGCCTTGAGGCAGAGTGGAATAGTACTTCCCTCTGTACCAGATGGCGAAATATCCACCTGAAACAGAGTAGCTCAAATGCACAGGGTATGAGTAGCAGCAGTCCTGTCGTGGACGCTACGCTCTGCAATTGCCAACATGCTTGCCCAGCGTGGCAAATATGGGCAAAATTCCCCGTTTCTTGGGGAGGCCTATGTTCAGTAGTAGACTTCCAATAGCTGTAATGATGATGAAATCCTGCGACTCAAAATAATAGGTAATAACGGCGTTGTCTCTTTTCCCCGATAGCGCTAAAACTTAACAAACAAAAAAAGAAGACAAAGTGACAAGTTTGTTAATAAATAACAAGTTTTGACAAAAACGAGCTCACGTTCAAGTGGAACTAAATGTTTCTTTACATTTTGATTGTTATTAGCCCGCAGCAGAGTTGCGATCATAGAACAATGCTATCAAAAACCTGCCAACACTTAATATAAATAAATCTGATATGCATTGCCGATAGCGAATATAAATTCCATTCCGCGCCCAACATTATACCGATGTTAGGTTTCAAATAGAAAACTTATATTTAGTAGTAATTGAGAAATAAACAGCGGTTGTCTTCCTGACAGACAGGTAAACAAAGAAATTGTGAATTTCATACATAAAAATCGTATATTAACTAATGTTTGTAGGTAGTTAGTTTATAGGACGGGGTCAAAACAAGCACAATATCGGTAACAACTGCATAGTGCCTGCACGAAGTCAGGGCAGGCCACTAGTTTTAATATATTAAAAGCGGAGTCCCGCCGATTCTAGTAGTCTAGTAGTCTAAAATTACTCCTTATAACATCAGAAGTCCTGGTCCAGATCCAAATCGGTCCAGCCATTTCGGTGTTTACCTTAAACAGACAGACAACAAATGTTAGAAGCTTTTTTTATAAGTATAATACATACTTTCATATGTCTACTTTAAGAAGCTGTTATTTTGATATCTGTATGTGGACTAGAAACTGTCATAGAGACAGTTTTTAGTCCACCGTGCCCTACAAATAATTACTCAAGATTCACATTGCCAAAACTGTCGATAACAAATCACCTTAACATGCACACACCTTAATTCTCAATGGAACAAGGTGCGAGCTGCGAACGCTCGTAGCGTTAACGCAACGCCTCTGATATACCGTGCGATTACAGCGTTTGTGCTACAATGAAGTATGTTATGGCACTTTGAAAGGCGAAGACGTGTGATGCATTTCGCTTTTAGGCGCGTTCAGTGAACACGTAAGAGGGAACTTACTCAAGAGTCTCTGGTTATGAGCTTTTAAGGAATTAGTAAAAGGAGGGTTTAATGTTAAGATTATATATGTTTTTAAACAAAAATAAGCCTATAAATTGTCTTGAGTTATGGCTGGAAAAAGTCGTTATTACGCTCATATAATTCTAAATAAACAGACTCGTAAACATTTTATTGCTAGAGTGCTAGCTGAATCTTATCAAATGAAACGCGTATACAAATAAAATTAATGAGAAAATGGTGTGAACACTAATGCAAAGTTTTAATCGCGAAGCATTGAACACCGATAGTGAGACCATTCGATCTCTGTCGAAGAAACAAGTTGAAAGTTTATCGTAATGAAAAATGTGTTCAATCGTGCTAGTTGGCACCCCTCCCCGGTCCCCGTGTCACCCTCTTTGGAAATATTGTTATCGATTGCGAGTAGGAAGCGGAAATATCGCCAGAAAACTTGAAAGAGGTTCCCTTGATTAGTTTAAGTTCGTTCACCTTCACAGTTTTGGCGGTAATGGAATTATAAAGACATGACGCGGTATAAGGCGCAAGATTTTCGATCAGTTCTCATTAATACTATAGTTGCATTTTTTTATTATTATTTTCATATAAAACCTATTTTTAAAGACTTATTTTTTTTAACCATTATTCGTGCTGCGTGATTGTTAGGGTCAGCGTAGACCATATACCCAACTCGCATGGTATCGCAAAAATTTTACTAGCTTGTCGCCAACCTTGTAATCTGAGGATACCTCCCTCAGTCTTCAGACACACACACAGAAATGCAAGTAATGTCGTTTGTCGCAATGGGTCACAGTGAGATTATTAGAGAATAAGGGCCATATTATACTGATAATATTATCGCATATGCGACTAAGGCAAAGCTTTAATCCTTTTTTATCTAAATTAAAATTTGGTATTAATAAAGAATTATTAAAGTTTGTGGCCTGCGTGAATTAACTATAATATATATCCTAGTTTACAAATTTACCGTTTACCTTTCCCTAAGGTTCAATTTATTCACGTGTGAAATTGTTTCAATTGTATTCAAAACAATCTAACGGATTTTTGAACGGTGTTTTCCAATCGACTGATTGATTCATGACGTACTTATAAGTGGAACCCTTGCCAAGTAGGTACACCTCCTTCGCAAGGGTTGCAATAAAACGTAAACAACTTTGTTGGGGTTGTAATCATGTCAATATGATGCACCATGGTATTCCCATAAATGGTATAACTGTATATTTTCTATTTTATAGTTAACCTTCAAACGTTCTCATTTATTTGCAAGTATAAACATCCCATTCCAACAAATTCTAAGCCAAACTACAGACACGTATCTGTCTGGACTTAAATTTTAGCGGTATAAGTAAAAACGTTCTAATTAAATTATTATCATTTCGCACGGCACCTAATTCAACTCACGTTTCAGCCGGGTTTAAATAAAAACCTCCAGAGATAAGTCATTCCGGGGGTAACCACCCGAGTCCTCATTTCAGGCCTTTTGAAATATTACCCCGTAATTATAGTTGATAATAACCAAGTTCAAAGGAGCTATTGTCCGAAGCTAGGCATGTTTAAAATATGCAGAAGTATCCCAACTTAATTAGGCAGGGTTTTGTAGAGGAAGTAAATTTATGAAGGCAGGGGAGGTCGTCAGGGGAAAGTCATTGCCGATATAACCCTGTTGAGAAGAGTGAGAGGTGTAATGTATGGCAGGGTGAAGCAATAAGCGTACTCCCTTCTTGACCGGATTGAAATGGCGCCATGCCGTCTAGGGCCGGGCCGTATCGATTTTTGGGAGTCCCCAGCCTGTGTTAGAATAATAACCGGCTATTGTTGGTGCACACGCAATGGCATCGATTTGAATTCAAGGGGATTACGTGAGTTTAATTAAATGATGCGTGACGAATAATTCCTATCTGTGTCGTGTTTGGACAATGGTTTATTGTGTTTTGCTCAGGATCTTATGATGTTTATGAATTAATTACACAAATAAAAATTATTAGTTGTCAGGTTACCGCTTCAATGTAATGGAATGGAAATCTTTGAAAGAGGCTTACACTTGTCCTATATAATATTATTCTAAACATAACTATTATTATAGGATACATAAAATAAATTGTAGAATATTTGAAAAAATATATTTAATGTAAAATGATAGGTTTTTCTTATTATTAAAAAAGATTTCAAAATTATTATGATAAACTAGTTTTCCAATTCTATTTCCGTTTAGGTATCTTGGACCAACTTTGAAGGTTTGTTTGCATTGTGTTCGTATTTATTCAAAATGTATCGATAATAGATAGATCGGTATGGACAACACTATGTTCGTGAACTCTAGGAGTCGGGAGTTATAAGACAGAGCAAGGGCAGACCATTCCCTCCGTTGTTCTTGTTTTCTTGACTATTGCAATTCTATTTTATTTATGAGTACAATAAGGAAAACATTACATGGGGCTATACTATTATTATATGTTCTAAATTTTTGTATGACCATTGTTGATTTTTTTATAATCTACATACAAATGCAAGCCTATATGAATATTATATGCCTTCCCAAGAAAGCGGGAACTTTGCCTATAATTGCTGGGCAAGCAGCATTCACGTCGCTAAGCTAAGCTCTGCGAATTCCACCATGCTGACCCAACTTGGCAAACATTCATGGAAAGCCCATGTCCAGCTGTGGACTTTCAATGGCTAATATAATAAGATGAAAACTGTGACAATTCAAACCCATAGTTTTGTCTGTTGATTTACGGGAAGAACACAATTCAAAACATTTTATTAATTAAATATTTCCTTAAAATCCGCGAATTAATTGTCATATTTTTTTAATTACTAGTAATGTCTTCTAAAATGCTAAATGTGTTACCAGATCCCAGATCGTCTGTTACTCACTGAGTCATCCAAACATGGGGCTAACACAGAATTCTAGAAAAGTGTCGGCTTTGTCAAGTTACAGTGCTAACACCGGGCAAGAGACCTAAACAGCGCGCCGCATCCCCGCTTGTTTGTCGCACAAACGGTCGGGAACGTTTCTTGGCAGACGTCGCGAATTAACATCGCCCGGTTGTTTATTAAACATCGTGGTGCGATCGCCATGACGCCGACAATTGACACGTCTCGGTTTGTTATCGGTACTGTAAACTAACCGCCGACCGCGGTTTCGCGCGTATTACTGCGACCGGAGATTACCGATGGTGTTGAAATTTGAAATGTTGCAGTTTTTATAGCGGTGTTTTAAGATTTTATACTAGTTGAGAGAAGATATTTTTGTTCGTGATTCGAAAAATGTATCTGATTGCATAATTAATTATTGAGTCACACTTGACTATTATATAGAAAGAATTATATTTAATTTAACACTCAAAAAAATATAGTAAATCCCATAAATTGGTCAATTATTCTTTCTCTCTTTAGTATTTTATTATGATTTAGCTTTTTTGTTCGACATTTTGGTTGCCTTGCGTCAACAGTTTTGTCGCTAGTTTCATTATAAGTTTATCCGTGTAAATGTTAGAAAATATTAAATACATCCTTTTCAAGTGGTTTAGAAGTGTCAGCAAGAGTACTTTCACATGAGCAGGCACTAGCAAAAAAAAAACAAATTTGTTTCTTTTTAAAAGAGGTTTGTTAACAGACCGGACTACTTCATATAAGTACTCGTTAAAGTTAGAGCTGGCAACTTCGGCGCACGAAAAAGTCTGTTAAAAAAGTTGGAAAGTAAAAGGAGGGAAAAAACCCGACGTCGACTTTTAAACAATAGCCGATGAGCAATGTTTGCTCAAGGATTAGCGTGTTTGAGGTTCTCATGATATTAAACATGTGGCCCGCCATTTTGGCCGTGCAGCTAAATTGATATCTTTAAGGCCCGGGGCGAGCGTTTTAAATGGATTTCGTAGCATTTTTGTGTTGAGCTCTTTTAAACATTTGATTAACATTTAAACGGGACGCTATTGTCATGTTACCCTGAAAAAATAGGGAACTTTGCCTTGCATTGTGTGTTTGGTTAGTAACAAATGGGTTTGGTATCTTATCTGATATTGTTATATTCGTAATCATTATTGTCAGCCTTAGGATATCCACATAATAATTTCTAATATGGCCGGTTGTATGCGGCCTGCATCCATCTTGTGAGTGGACTGGTTCGTTCTACGCTGTATGACGGTGCCTGGTGTCCATTTCTTACGGCTCCATTCCCTAACCATTGCCTCTTCGAGCTGCAATATTATTTTAGAGATCTCCTCATTCATTATTTGATCGCGAAAAGAAACTTCGAACGTTGCCCTCTCCATTGCTTGTTGGGTTACTTCGTGTAGGCTCATAAGGTCCGTAATGAAAGACCACATTACAGACAATTATACCTATTACGTTAAATTAAAAATTTGAGGCGTTTAAAAAATGCAGTACTACGTATATTTTAATGGTACGTATATTAATAAAATAGATAATTATCTTTATTATCATCATATCAGCCATACGACGTCTACTACTGGACATGTAATCTCCAGTAGGACCGGTAATAAATAGAAAATAATAATAAAAATAAAATGAGTAATGTAAAAACTGCAAACCGCCTTATAAACAATCTGATTTGATCAATAAAATTTGCTTTCCCACGAATGTAGAAACAACATTCTATACCATATTTTTATAAATAAAGGAATAAATATTTTTATCATATTTTATATTTTTTCAACGCCACAAACTATCTCACTACGCCTCTCTAAGACGACTCCTCTTTATTGTTTGTTGGTAACGATAACTTCGATCTCATGGCCGACTTATTTATTGTAATAAATTGATTCTTGACTATGACACAACAGAGACAAACTGTTCTATAATAGAAATATATGGATTGTTTAAAACATATTTGTATCTGCTCTCGTATGCGGTTATTGTAACGATCTAATGATAAATAGTATACATCATTTGTATCTGTCATATTAAGTTTTGACTATTAAACTATGGTTCATCATACCAGCCATTGTAAGATTTGCCCATAAATGCCGCGCTGGGCAAGCGTGTTGGCAATAGCCCTATGCATTGGAGCTACTCTGTTTTGGAAGGTTATACCGCCATCTGTCTGTTCTGGTACATTAGTCGACTCTTATATTAGACACCTGTTACAGGAAGAGGTACTATTCTATTCTGCCGGTACCTCACGGCTCACAAATACTATAGTTACTTGTTATTGCCAGATTCAATTGGTTATATATAGAACTTAAACTCGTATATATATAATTTACAGTCAGACTCAGAACAAACATAAATATCATCATATAAATATTTGTCCTAGGTGAGGATCGGTACCCGAAGACAGGATCACTACCATCTGCGTCATCGTGACTATTAATGTGTCATCCTAGGTTACCTAAGTCTGCTACGGTTAGGTTTTTGGTATTTTATTACCATACGCGATTCCTCAAAAAGTATACAATAGTATCATTAATGAAAACTATTTCAAAACTAGCCTTCCAACCGCCATTTCCTGCCTGTGGTCTACGCTTTAAATTTTCCAAATATATTTAAAAATCGCTACCAGATTTAATTAAATCGACGTAGCGGTTAAACTGTGAACGCGTAATTTACGGATAGGCACATTTTGTCACATATAACAAATACTAGCGCCCCGCCCTGGCTTCGCATGGGTATTTAACAAAACTTTTAAGAATTATAAATTTTAAAATGTGCCGTGATATTGGCAGAGTATAATAGTACCCCCCCTGTACCAGGTGCCAGAACCGACAGATGGTATATCCATCCGAAACTGTGCGGCTCAAATGCAGTAGATTTAATAATTTCCATAGAAACTTTCTATCATTTTACTCCCTTGAATCCAATGTATTTAATTTTTTTTTACAAAGGAATGCTAATTTTATTTTAATGATTTAAAAAGAAAGTAATTTAAAGTGTCCACATTTCACGTTTCTACCATTAGCAGCTCTGGCTGTGCGTGCGGTTATTTTACTGTCGTCATTAGCAATTTCTTCTTTTATAAACTATTCTATACTTAAATATTTTGTATTAGATTCGTAGGAATAAGTTATTATGTGTGAGATATATGTTATTGAAAAGTTTTAATAAAATCATATTCTTTTGTTTCCGTAATTTATGCCAAAATTCTCTTAAACATGAAGTTTCAGTTTCTGCTTAATAAAATAAAGTATTTCTGATTAAATTGTTAAATTATGCCATTCTGCCTATTCTATTGTGAATTGTGCAGTAGCTGCAACACCTAACAGACTTTTCTCACGGCGCAGTGTGACAAGTTATTAATGAGGGACAAACCTATCTTGCAGATCGCGTGTTCACTGTCAAAGACATTTTATCAGGGTTGCCAGTCTACACTTAATTATCGAGTAAAAACTGCATACGAAATTTTGGTGGTTGATTTTAGAAGCTATTTAGAATTCGTGTCTGATAAACATGAAGTGTGTAGCATTCATTCTCAGCTTCGTTTAAGAGATATTATTTTATGATGGTGTTTTGTAAGTACTTGCGAGAGAATGAATCTTCGTCGAAGCTACCATTTAGTATACAATTCTCCAACAAATGCATATTGCAGTAAATATTTACAAAATCTTAATTAATTATCTTGGTAAAGTGTCCTTACATGCATCACTTTATCTATTGGCGAAAATTGTATGAAATTATAGCATGTAAAGCTCAATTCCGGTTAGAATAAAAAAAACAAGTGTTTATCAATTAGTTTAATTGTGTGTCTGTTTGTTTCCCTATCACTGCTTAACTAGTTCACCGATTTCGATGAAGTTTTGCATGTGAATAGTTTGGTTGTGTCTATCTTCCTTCCGGGAGTGTTGTGTCACTTCGAAGACGACTCGTCGTGCCAGCAGTCAGAACTAACCAGCTAAACAAGGCGTCTCTTACCAGGTTGATTCGATTGTGAACCAAGTCCGGAAGATAGTCGACGTATCTCCGCATAATTTGGCTGAATTTTCTCTTTAAATATAATTCACTCATGATATTTTGTAAATTTTTAAGAACTTATTGTATTATTAAAAAATCTGTATCTAAAATATAAATTATTATGTTTTGCTATACTATCGCATTAGGTTACGAGAAACCTGTAATGATAGTTTTGGTGTAAATTAATGAATAACTGAATAAATTAATATCAATATAATATATTTTTTTTAAATTCTGCCTTTGTATACTAACGATGTAGATATTTTAATCGGCCCAACCCACTGTCTTCATATGTAGTCTACAACCCTGTACAAGACAAACTATCTCGTTGCACCTGCCGATTGGATCGCTGATAGACTTAGTATCAATACTAAATGAACTAGAACAGGCTATAAAGATAAATTATGAACCTAGAAAGCCTTAAACGTAGACATACCTTAATTGTATCAATTTAAGAGAATAAAGAGAAGTGTTGGAAAGAAAATATGTTTTTTTTTTTGGGGAAACTGAAGCTTTCTATCGTAGAAAGAATCAAAAATGCTTATGGTTGCATTATAAGTTCAATTTTATAAACTAAACACAGAAGATTTTTACGTTATGTACCGACTTATAATATAAAACGTTTCAAATAAAATTTAAACAAATATTTTATACCGATGCTATAAATTGTAATGTTATAACCGTTTATACAAAATAAATTGAAATGGAGGCTTGCGATAGCGCCGATTGTCTGATCAGAATAAATTTAATAGGTAGGCAATTTGTCAATGTGTTAAAAAAACACAAAGCTTTTTTAAAAAATATATTTTATTTTATGTTTTTGAATTATTGAAAGAAATGTAATATTTTGATGAGATAACGTTTTTATGACATGCAGCAAACATTTTACAAGTATAAATTCATTTATTTTTTTTCATTCATATCAGCTGTATGTCGTCAACTTCTGGACATAGGCTTTCCGAAGGAAGGGATGGAATCAGTGAGACTTTTTGAATAGTTTAACTTCTAGGAAGCGATACAACAATGTATATTAAACAAAACAAACGAGTTCTTCAGGGATAGGATAGATTTTCGGGCAATGTCGCGGGTAGAATGCTAATATGCCAATAATCGATGGAAATAACTTATTGGGAATTCATCATCTTCGGTATATAACATAAGTTATATCTGCACAAGGCATTTCCTGATTTAGAAATTTGTTTGTGTCCATCATTTCCAACCACAGTTCTCAACCAACTTCGGACGTTTCTAGAATGAAATATTCCCGGAGATGGGTCGTTTGGTGGAATGGATTTCTGTTGGTATGAATGGTCTAATGGAGAACATGATGGCGTCTCCCGTTAAACGGTCGGACAGCAAATGGACTTTATTATTCACTGTTCTCTGATTTTCTGATTTACTGGTTTTTGTTTCGTTCTATTTGAGCGAGTTGTTTGAAAATCGTACTGATTTTGTGTCTAACAATGGCGCAGTCTTAATATAGTGACAGATTTTATTTTATTTACTTTATTACGGACAGTTAAACAATAGGTATTCCACAATTAATAATAACTAAATTAGTAAAACATTAGATTTATAACCCACTGCATCATCCATAGATTACATGTTAGCGAAGTTATTATTTTTTTTATAATTTTTGTAGTAAAACTATAACATAAATTAAGAAAAAAAAGTAATAAACTATAACACAAAGTAAGAAAAAAAATTATGTATGCCTTTGTTAATACTAGATTTAACTAATGCTGGAATAGAATATCAATTAAAACTAGTACTTACTAGACAAACCTGTTGTAATATTTCAACTGTTAGTATATTATTTTTCGGTTCTGGCACTCGCCGGCCGCTGCCACGGCCACGCTTGCTTCGCTCGCTCGACTCGTGCGTTATTCGCAGTTCTAACCTAACCGCCATTTCGTTTCAGTTTATCCTACACTTATAATTTTGTAACTAATATTCGATTTAAGTATTAGTTAATTCTAGTATTGATAGAGGCATACATAAAAAACTAGTTCTAATTAGAAAAAACGCGTTCTATCTAAAACTAGTTTTAACTACATGCTTGTTTTTGCTACATGCATGTTTTAACTACATACATACATTATTTTTATTCATTTTATATAAACAGTTCAAATTTATATATTAGCAGCGATCTACAGTGTAATCCGCGTTTGTTACTTTTCCCGTGACTATGTGGGTTATAAATTATAGCTTAAGTTACTCGTTGATAATGTAACTTTATTTTAGTAAAAAGTTTCTGACATTGGTTCTGCAGTTTTTGGATCATTTGTTGCGAACGAAGTAAAATACAAATCCTACTTACATACCTCTATTTTGGGTAAGGATCTATATTTCTGTTTGTAAATACAATATAGCATATGTTGACAATTGAAGAACGGAGTTTTTATGAGTAAAACAACTTCCTAAACCTAAACCTAGATTTAAAGCCTTTTCTTTAAAATAAAAATTACTAGTCTTTTGCGTTTATAATACTAGTATAGACTACCTACCGCCTGCGATTTTCACTGCAGTGCATTTGGCAAATGAGCAAGCTGATACAAACCTAACGTTTTATCGAATTTGAGGTAGTAAAGTGACCGGATTTCTTGCTTTTTTACATATTTTAATAATTAAATTTGAATGGTACAATAAAGACGCCATATTTATTAATTATCAACAGAATCTTCGCAGAACTCATTTTATTGATATCTTTATTGACAATTACCGGATTAAATGTTATAGCTCGATCGTGTCGTTGCCATGTGGGCATAATTAGTCATCTATAATAATATTGTAAAGAGTAAATATCTATTTGTACGTTTGTTTGGTACGATTTAACTAATAATATACTCGACCTATTTAAGTAACTCTTTCACCATTTGAGAACACAATCTAATATAGGTTTTTTTATGTTTTATAAAATCGAACTATAAACGCCTAAAATGGAATGTAACGAGACAAGACTTATATTACTGCGTGTTTGTAACGAATAAACTCAAACTACTGGACTGATTTAAAAAAAATATTTACTAATGTAAAGTTATGGTATCATCAAATTATGAAGGTTATATTTTATCCCTGAATTTTGATGGTGACGGGGATGAGGTGGGGAAAACCGCGATGCCCTGCTTGTCTCAAAATAAAGATATCTGAGTATACATAAAATACTAGGGATTCTGTCAATAAGGTTGGTTAACGATATTCGATGAATATTTGATGTTCGCAACCTATTTGTTCATTTAGAATGCAGACATGCACCGATGTAGATGTTGGCCGGAGCAATGTTGATACACCGCTGGATACACTTCGTCGAAATATTGGGTCACGACCTTGCCATGGTGACATTGACAACAATCTCGTGCCAGAATGCAAGATTGGATTTGCTCTGGAAATTACCTTCGTGGCTTGACTTGTAGCGAGTATTGAATCCATATTGATATCACTATATAGTATAAAATGAAGTCACTTCCCGCTGGCTGTTTATCCCTCTGTATGCTTACATTTTCATGCAGTTTTTTTTAAGATAGAGTATTTCAAGAAGTAGGTTTATATATATAATACATGTACAAAAAATTAGAAAAATACTGATAACTTTAATGTATTCTAATGTGATCTCGTAAATATACATACATTGCATACGCTTGCTGTATCCGACGAGATTGATCAAAATAATGTAGGCACTACAATATGGTACGCTATAACGAGGACTATAAAAAAAGTTCGCGTTGGTATAGGTCCATCTATTAGGGATAGCTGATAAACCCATATTAGTCCTCGTTGCATCCGTGCGAAGCCGAGGACGGTAGCTAGTATTAATATAAATGCCAAAGTCCTGCCTGTAACTCTATCTGTCTGTTACGTTTGGATAAACATTTGTAGTACGTGATATTTGATAGATGGAATGATAATTATACATCCATTCCACCAATATCTTTTTTTGATCATCATCATAATAACAGCTGTACAACGTCCACTGTTGAACATGGTCAAGAAAGGGGGAATTTGCCTAGAATTGCCGCCCTGGACAAGCGTAATTGGTGGGCAATCTGTGAATACAGAATCTACTTTACTTAAGTATGTGCATAAAAAAAACTTGCTATGTTTAAAAGAATCTGAAAAAACTAGTTAGATTCTGTTGAAGCTTCGTATTAGAGAATTTTTTGGAAAACAACTAAATATAAAATTTGGTGCTGTATATACTTCCGATCAGGCATCATTATTTTGTTTCAAACAGTGTCAGATATATCTATTATATCTACAGAAGCATCGTTACCATCAGTCGGTCGTACACTACTGGATGAAGACCACCGAATTATTTCCAACTGGACCTAATATGTGGTCTGTATCCAGCGCAAACGTGCAATTCTAGTAAGATCGTTAGTCCACTTTGGGCTTTAGAGCCCCATCAGCCATCGATTCTGCGAGCTCGGTTTTCTGAATATTACCACATCACTTTGCTAATCCGCTAACATGTGGTGGCTAACTTTGGTCCTTTTTGGATTGAGGAAGTTCCTGATTCGTCCAAGCAACCAAATAAATGTATATTACTTGTATTAAAAAAAATGCAATGCTATAATGAGCCGTGAGGTACCGGTAGAGTTGAATAGTAGGTACTATTCAACTCTACCGGTACTGTCTCCCTATACCAGATTTCGTAAGCGGCGACTGAGGTACCGAAACCGACAGATATCCATCGGAAACAGTGTAGCTCAAATGCAGAGTATGGGGATGGGCAGCAGCGGATCCGTCGCGATAGCTGTGCTCTGCGATTGCCAACACGCTTGCTCAGCGCTGCAATTATGGGCAATATTTCCCCTTTTTGGGGAGGCCTATGTCCAGCAGTGGACCTCTAATGGCTGTAACGATGATGATGAACTATAATGAAAGTGAAAAAGCTAAAAGACAGTATAAGTGTATTAGAAGTTGGATGCTAACTTACTCAATTGATCTTCGTTGTTCTATGAATGTTTTTCTTTGTCGCTAGCTGTAAACAGCTAAGTAAGCTGGCCCATTGATCCTTTCTGGTGTCCCGAGTAAGTGACAACACAATACGATCACTATCGGCGGCAAATGTCGGCACGGTCGATTTCATTGTTACGCCAATTCGACGCTATGTGGGAAACGTTACGATTGCATTGACATATTGAGCAATCACATTCTTTGTTCTTGTTTATTTTGTTAATGTTGTGTATTGAAGGACGTTGGATATCCTTTGGAATGATACTTTTAATAAAAGATTTGATTCCACGATTATAAAGTTTCTTTTTTACAATTATTTGTAATTCTAATTTACGAAATGGAATAGAAAGATAACATTACGAAAAAAGATAATTTTCTACTGAGTCCTCGGGGCCGACTAAAATAATAAAATAGGAATAAAAATGTATTGATGCTGGATTTATATTTATAGGTTTTTATTATATAGTGTTACGTCGTTCAGTTTAAATTCGTTAAACTTTTCTTGACCAATGTTTTGCCTGTTGGGGGTGGAGGGGGGGAGGTCACAAACTTATGACCACATTATAGATGCGAAGTAAAATTTTTGACGACGAAGTCACCGGCAAAAAGCTAACGAGTTATTTTTATATTTGAATACATTCAGAATTGACTTTTGAACAGTTTTTCATTATGTTGCAAAATAACATACACGTGACAAAAATAATGCTTAACTGCAAAAGTTTCACCCTTCACCAGTCTGTAACAATTGCAAAATTGAGAAAACAAAGCCTTAAAACAGCTGGTAATGTACTTGTTTGCATTCCCACGGAGAGTGAACCACGCGCCAACGGCAATCCTTTAGATTCAGAGAGTCCGCGTGTAGTACGCGTGTCAATACAAATGCGAGCTCAGCGTATACTGGTGACGCTGCTATTGATGTTTTCGATAGTATTTCACAGGGGGCATGCTCACAGCACCTTAGGCTTCAACGCGTGGAATTGGTATGGCTGTCACGCAACGTTGCCTTGATAAGGGAATGTTTACATGAAGTCAAATATGTAACAAAATATCTTTCCAGGCATTTGTTAATGATATGAACTATATTAAATGTACATAAGAAAATATTGCTGTTTGGATTTGCATGAAATCATCCAAAATAGAAAAAAAGCGGTAACGGAAGGAATGGAATAAAATGATACCAATGTGCTATGTATCGTTCCTTTGCTAGAATAACGACAAAACTCAAAATCAAATAAAATTCAAAAATAGAATCAATAATCACTAGTTTAGCGTTCTTTTTAGAACTTCGGTTATTTTAGAATTGTGTCGTTGTTCTTGCATTGAGCTATTTGTATAAAATGTAGCGGAATGAAGTCGGGCTGACCTCCAGTTTCGAATATAGCTCATACATCACAGTAACCTATAGCTTGTCTTTTGTCGTTAATGTACCTACTATTTGCCGTGTGGTGCAGCTAGTAAAGTTGACTTTTGTCAGCCAACCTTGTGAATTTGCGCCAAAAGATAACTGAAACGTCGGAAAAGAAATATACAAATATAAATAACTCGCGCTTCAAAACCGATAAAATGTACGCAGCTCAGTTAGGAGCAGAATATTACTGAATTTATTTAAAAAACTGTTTAATTTATTTTTATTTATCAATAACATCATGAAATTAAAAATGTTGTATTTTCATAGATAAATGTTATCGAATAATTAGAAAATTTGAATACCTTACCACACGCAACTGTGTGTCACCGGCCTGCACACAGCCTTAGCACCCCGTGCTGACGACCAAATATGGCGCTAGTGAAGGCATGTGTCGTGTACCCTGCCCGTATAAAAATTTACGATCGGTTCGTCTCACATGCTAATACGTTTATTTGGGCGTTTCGCGACTCCCCGCGCGCATACATTGTCGTGGCTTTCGTGGCGTTTTGCAAATGTATAATGCACGATTAAATTATTTTTAACACAGCTTTTTTCTCTTTGTGTAGCATGTATGCATGCTACGGAAATTATTGCGGACTTAATTGCATCTTTTTTCTACGGGTAATCATCATCATCATGATATCAGCCTTTGGAAGCCCACTGTTGAACTTCAGCCGCCCTAAGAAAAGAGGAATTTTCCCATTTGGAGAGGCCATGTCCAGTAGGACCTTCGCGGGCCTAAGTCCTATGTAAATGCAGATAGTTCTCCATGTAATAAAAAAGTAACTTTATTTATTTTAAAACACATATGTTAACGGTAATATACAGAACGATTTTCAGGCAATTTTGGATTGAACGTAAAAAAACAAATATCTTATTGTTTTTGATACGTCATTATAGTACGTTAGGATATTTATTATTTTTTCCTCGAAATAAAATTTTACTCAAATAAGATTTCTCATACGAGTAAACTGCGTGTAATGTATAGTAGTTATTATAAAACCTCGTTTCAAGGGCCCTTAAACGTTTTATATCTGGGATTATAGGTTTTTAATTCGAGGTTTTGATTACCTTATGGCCATCGTTCTCAAGAGTGACAGATGTAAAAGAAAATAGCACTTGTTATGATTCTTGAACATTTAAGAGGCACGATTTTAGTTGAATATTATTATTACTTGACCAGAATCAAATGTTTAATGACAGTTTTAATTGTAATAATTTGTTGTCCTACTAGGTTGGTGAGCAGTATATACTCAAGATACGCTGATCGTCGGACTATGGTTATCGCAAGCGTCATTAAGATTACTTCTAGCTCATCTCCTTATAATCTGATAATATTATGCCTCATTACCGAGTAAATTTAATCCCATAAACAGATGACAAGAACCCATCCTAAACAATTTTAAATTATATATAAACGGTTTTAATCTTTTATACAAAAGTATTATTTGTGTCGAATCTGGCAATATTGTGCCTCCATTTTATCTTCCAAGTAACACAAGATATATCAGCACCAGATCACGTATTTGATTCTCGTTTCATTTCACTATTGGAAGTCCACTAGAAATAGGCATCCCCGAGAAAGGTGGAATTTCGTCCATAATTGCCGCGCTGGGCAAGCGTGTTGCCAATCGCAGAGCGTACCTGGTACCTAAGTCGCCTCTTACGACACCTGGTACAGGGGGAAGTACTATTCTACTCGGCCGGTACCTCACGGCTAATACACAAAGCCCATTATCTTCAAATAGTACAATACGATTATAAATAAGTTACATCTGTGTGGGACTGCTTGACATTATCCATTAAGTAAGATGCCCTTAAGCTTCTTAATTAGCAATAAATCAAGAGGCACTTAAATAATGTTAATGCCAATTCTGCGGTCAGAAACGCCGCGGGCCTACGCTAGCCTTGATTTCCGTTTGGTTTTAATCTTTATATACTAGTTGTAAATAAGTATGTTGTCTTAAAGTTGTGAAACACTTAGTTGCATAGCTCATTGTCAGGATGTGCAGGCGCAATGACGTCACTACATAGTATGAAACAAAGTCACTTGGGTGTGTATGTACCGTCACAAAACATTTTGGCCGAGTACGCTGTGGACATAAATAAATAAATCATCATCATCATACCAGCCATTAAAGGTCCATTGTTGGTCATAGGCTACCCCAAAAAAGGGGGTATGTTGCCCATAACTGTTGCGCTGTGCAAGCGTTTTGGAAATCGCAGAGCGCAGATTTCGCGACGGGAAATCTGCTGCCCCTCCCCGCCCTGTACATTTGAGCAGACTTTATTGCATGGATGTACCGCCATCTGTCGGTTCTGGTATCTTAGTCACGTCTTGTAACACCTGGTACAAAGGGAGGTACTATTCTACTCTGCCGGTACCTTACGGTTACTATTAAATAAATACTTTCAGGATAAAGTTTCTGAGCCGCCGGCCTACATAATAGTGAGAAATACATCTAACACACCGGTCTCAGACAAGTGCACTTTAACTAACAAGACAGACTTAGTTGTTTGGTTCTCTTAGTAACAACCACAAAGCAGCTTAGAAAGTTATACTGATTCCTGTCTGAGAATAGAACCTGAGGCTTTACCGCGTTTAAGACGAATTTTATGTTTCTGGCATTAAAGCTGACAGATAAATTAACTTGCTTATTATAAAGAACAAGGTATAAAATCGAAATTCTGGTTTCACGTCTAAGACAAGGCATCGACTTATTAATTGTAACTCAAAACAAGCCAGGAAAGTTCCGAACCTCACCTTGTATTATGGGTATGACGAGAGCTGATGTATAATTCATAGCGCATTATAGGTAGGCGCTTCGCAAAAAGGCAGGCATGTCGCCGCTATTCTGAAGGAGCATGGGATAATGCTCTAGACGGAAGCATCGTGCATATGAATGATGTGTACTTACTTGGAAAGAGCCTCAGTTAAAGTGTAAGGGATTGATTTAAATTGATTTATCGTCGCAAATTAATATATTCTACTTGTACCTACCTCACCTACTTCTGATGTACTATATTATTGTTATCTATGAATTGTAATCTTCTAATATTATTTGTTTATATCTTATGCATGTTATTAATTTGTTTATAAAAGTATGCGTGTTTATTTATACAAGTTTATTTTTATAAAAACTGGCATAAGTCCGAGATTTTGTCATATTTTGTGCAATTAAGTTCAATATATATTGGAAAGTGCTTGTTATCTAATTGAATAAAGAATATTTTGATTTAATTTGATGTTCTATGGCGTATTAATATCATTAGTATATCAACATAAAAAACTTGTCTTTACGGATATCAGACAAAAAAGAAGCACAAATATAATACTTATGATACATATCTTGACACTCAGGCAAACAATAAATAAAGATAATATTAGACTGAACAGTGTCTGACGGACACGATGGCGCAGATGGTAGAGATCTTGTGCGCCAAAGATCGAGGGTTCGATTCTCACCCACGGTAAATATATATATGATGATATTTGTATTTATTCTGTCTAGATGTTGAATGTATGTATTAGAGATTATATTTGTAATTCCTCTGATGTCTGATGACCGTAAGTGCTTTAAGCGACTTATCACGGGGTCAGGTAAATTCATGAGATTTTCTATGAATTTATTGGTGTGCTTATTTAGATAGAAACGCACCCGCCTACACAGTACGGAAAGTAAAATACATAAGACGAAAACTATCTCACATAATATAGTAGCATGAAAGTATATACTTATATATAGCTTACTATACTGTTACGTACGAAAAAACAAGGCCCGTCATTACAATTACTCGCTGATTTCTTATAGATCTTCTTTGAAAGCAGCTTGCTCTCAATGTGATTACCGAAACAAGACCTCAATCAACTTCGATAAGATTTATTACACAGGGTTGTCTTGTATAAATGACTAGTTGGCCTTTTGATCAATATTGAAGTATAGTATTTCTATAAGCCTCGTGAATTTGGACATATTAAAAGAACAAACCAAGGATGTAAATAAACATAGTTCTGTAAATCACTTAGTAAATTTTTCACGAAAATATTTTTATTAATATTTATTTTTAGCCCAGATTGACAAACAAGCATACAGACTGCTTGATAGTAAGCGTCACCGCAGTCTATAGACGCTCGTAATATCACAAGCGCGTTGCTACGTAGTGACTTGAGGATATTGTCACATTACTCAGTAAGTTCTCTGCCTCTCTCACCCTTGACATCGGATCACAGTAATGGGAGCACTGTTATTTGGCGGTAGAAATAAGTGAGAGTGAAGTGGTAATGTAGGCGGCCTTTATGTGAGGTCATCTGCCATGGTAGTGCATGTTTGGGTACATACATCAAAAGGATGGAGATGAAATATAATTTATTTTACGAATACTAAAATGCGTTATTGGTCCTCGTATAATATAAGCATGCATTAATGAGTACTAAATGTGTCAAAGTACGGTATTCTTCGTAATAAAGAAGGATATAAACAACTTCCACCCGCAGCTTCATCCTTGTAGTCCATTCTTTGCATAAAGTCCCGCGGGAACTTTGCCGATATTAAATGTAGACTATGACTTGGCCTAGAGACCAAGGCCATTTGTGTTAAATTGTTTTTAAACAATTAATCTTGCACTTTTTTGCAATCCTTACTAATATTATAAATGTAAAAGTAACTCTGTATGTCTGTTACGCTTTCCCGCTTAAACCTCTCAACCGATTTTGATGAAATTTGGCACAGACAATCTTTAGACCCTGAGAAAGGACACAGCCTATATTTTAATTTGAAGTAAGGGTTGAAAGGGTTAAAAAGGGGGATGAAAATTTGTATGGAAGTATCGCTATTTTTAAAGCTAGAAACTTAAAACTTATTTTTCAGGCCATTCATTCGATATAAATAAACATGACATATAAAGTTTATATAAGTTAAGGTAAAGAGGTATGATACCCAAAAAAACTATTCCACAAGGACGAAGTCGTGGGCATAGTTACATATATCTCTAAGAATATGATAAAAGAAAATAAGTGAATATACGTCATATCAAGCTGCTGTTGTGAACCCTACATCATGTTTGGAGCAATGAGGACGTCATTCATCTGACTTCAATTAATACCAATACATCGGCTCCACAACCCAATTTGCTGCACGACAGTTTTCTGATAAATAGATTTCGATGGATGTTTAACATATGTAGGTATACAAGGCTGCAGATAAACATATAAATAACTATATTACATTGACTTGACTTCTTGATAAGACCTTAAAGAACCTGTCTTCGGTTGTCTGATATCCGTAAGTATATCAAATATATCTTTGTTTAAATAGTCCTGTCATGGTACTAACTAAGTAAGTAGTACATACGTTGGTTACAATATTACAATAATGATTGACGACCCTGACAACCTTATGGTGTATTACTCTTACCACCATAAGGTTGTCAGGGTCATCGATCTTTAAAACAAATATTTCGTGGAGATTGATTTTTTAAATATTTATTCCTTTAAATGGATCTCTTGCAGATCGCATTATTGAATCTCTCACCTATTTCTACCGCCAAATAGCAGTACTCACATTACTTTGTTCCGGTTTGAAGAGTGAGAAAGTGGCAGTGAAAATATTGGGTATCAAGTTTTGCGGCAAGTGAGTGCGATAGCTTGAGCGTCTTTAAACTACGGCAACGCGCAGACCATTTGCTTGTTGGCTAACACATACAACAACAAGAAATATAACATTGCATAATACAATCTAGGTTAACATGTGTTGTGCATATGTTACTAAAGTATGAGGTAGGCCTCAAGCAAAAGTCGTCTGCATTGGTACCTTACTCTCACATATTTCTACCGCCGAATAGCAGTGTTCGTATTGCTGTGTTCCGGTTTGAATTGTGAGGGAAATTACTGGGCAATGTGACATTATATCTTCAAGTTACAAGGTTGCCAACGCGCTAGTGATATACTTGTTTGTTCTTGATATTACTAGCGTATGCTGCGGTGACGCTTACTATCACGCGGACTGTTTGCTTGTTTGTTGACCTGGTCCGATAAAAAAAATTGACGATCGCCGTTGTCTAGGGAATGCCAAGAAATGTAGTTGCTATATTATTTTTAAACAAGTGTGTTGTATTGTCGCCTTTGTTTTTGTGTAAAAACATATATTTTGTTTCAATTTCAGTTTTATATTGAAGACTGTATGTTATTGAAATAACCATTGGAATTCACTCTGTTGTTTTAAGTATTGTATTTTTAGTCTAATATTGTTTGTAAAATTTAACGTACCGGAATCGACAGATGGCGGTATATCTACCGAAAGAGCATAGCGCAAATGAAACAAAGCTGAGATAAGCAGTCGCATTCTCGAGTAGGAGTTACGTGCTGCGATTGACATTACGCCTGCCCAACGCTGCCTGAATGTTCTATGGCTTTTATAATCATGATGGTAATTGCTTGTGCATAGAATGTTATTTATATGTTGATTATTGTTGAATGTTATTTAGAAAGTTATGATTGGTATTTTAAATCCTAGCTTATTTTCTCAGGTGACTGCGTTTCACCGTTATTGTTATTCTAATGAATGAGTGAGTGAGTGTTATTCAAATGTGTAATAAAATAAAATATTATTTTATTATTTTAAATTAAAAAAGCTTTGAATTGATACATACTTGATTTAATTGCGAATTGACGTCTACTTTTATTTGTATATTTTAAAATAAAGGATATCATTAATAAGGCTATATAAGGGAGCTTTAAACATCGTTAATCTGTATTTTAAGTTCAGATTAATGTGTAATTTAAGTAATTAACTGATATTTGTTATAAAATTGTAATAAGAGTGTTGAATGAAATATATATTTTTAAATTGAGAGAATCAATTTGTGGTTTATTTTTAATATTTTTAACACTATTCCTTATATGTACATATATATTATGAATTTTAAATAAAATATAATATGTAGCTTTGGCGACAAACATTCAAGCATTCCCCCTATAAGGAATTGCTCTATAGAAAAATCGGTTCAAGAGAACCAGAGTGTCACAAATTGTAGTCACCACTTCAGTTTGATAACAGCCCTTTGATGATAGTTGGAAATTGGAAAGGTGGATTGACAATGAAACCAATTTCCTAGTAAGGGCGATATAGATAAATATTGCTATAGTGCCGATTTATTAAATTTTCTTTGACAATTCAGATTATTATGCTATATATTTTTTTGTATATGACTAAATTGATAAACAAGCATCCGGTTCGCGTGACAGTAAGCGTCAACACAGCCTTAGACGCTTATATTATCACAAGGATGTCACTACGTCGTTGCCAACCTTGATATAAGGTATTACGTCACAATAACCAGTAATTAAACAGCCTGTCAAACCGAACCACAGCAATACGAACCAGTGTTCAAACGGCAGTCTGTTTGACGGTAGAAATAAGTGAGGGTGAGTTATCAATGCAGACGACCCTGATATGAGGCCTACTACTACTCGACCTACTCGATCTTGAGGCCTACCTTTTGTAATTTATGAGTGTACTACTAAAACCAATGAAAACCGTTCTTGTAAAAGAATTAGGTAGGTAGGCACTATATATATTATTGGTAATAAAATATTTCTTTAAAAATAATATATTAATAGTGAAATTGTTACATTATCGTTTTGTCTCCAGAATCCATCAAAGACCCATCATCATCATTACAGCCATAAGACGTCCACTGCTGAATATAGGTCTCCCTAAATAATCTCCAATAGTCTATAGATTGGCTAGCATGATATGTTTTTGACATAACGTTTGTCGGTTGTACCATTTTCTTGTGTATAATAACTTGCTAATCGGTCATGCTATGTTGATGACTTCGGTTCTTCTGTTGTTGAAGTATTGATGCAGGTCATATAGCACGCGCAGCTGTTGTTTATTGAGGCTGTAAGATTCTGGAGCAGGGACCACGCACCAGCAAGAACAGCGTAGTAGGTCGCTAAATGCGGGTAGGCGCTAGATGCTGGCCGCATCCAAGTATTCATATTAGAAATCATTTGGTAATGATGAATGATGAATAGTACCTCCCCCTGTTCCAAGTGTCGTAAGGTACCAGAACCGATGGCGGTATATCCATTTGAAACAGTGCAGCTCAAATGTACAGGGCGGGGTTCGGCAGCAGCATCCTCGTCGGGAAAGCTGCGCTCTGCGATTGCATGCACAGCGCGGCAATTATGGGCAAAATTCCCCCTTCCTTGGGGAGGCCTATGTCTAGCAGTGAACTTCCAGTGGCTGTTATGATGATGATGATGGTGAAGATGTTCAGCAATGGGCATTCTACAGCTGTTACGATCATGATGTTTTTTTATAAAAGATAATACGGTGTCATAGACGGTAAACAGTGACGCACTTATGCACCTTGCATCATAATCTCGTAATAAAAATCTTTGAACGGCTTTAAAACGTGGTTTATTTAACATTTAACATTGTTTTTTATTACACGTTTCTTATATTCTCAAGATTGATAAAGGATGTTTGACACATCTTTTGCCAATGTCAAGGACGTTGACTTATAGTTTTATTTTGAGTAGTATACGTGTAAAGTTTAGAAAAAGAATAAACCTAATTTCTATATGCATTTTTTGTAAAAACCAAACTTTTAGCATTACGCTTCTATATCTTAAGCCAAAGCCACATTTGAAACTAACAAGCGCAGTGGACGCAACAAAAAAACGACAATACCGCGGATAGGCACCGTCCAAATTTTACACAAAAAAAAGAAAATTACTCGCTGATTGAATTCTGAAAAAAGCGCGGACACGGAATGGTTTTGTGCAGAATTTTACAATGGTGCAGATAGCCGCGGGGCGTCAACTGCCGCGACGCGCGCTCCTGCAATGAAAATCATCCTTGGTTAGAAATAAAACACTTGATTTCTGAATATTACTTGTGAATACTAGATTTTATTATATATATATTTTGGCCAATTTTTAGGCCGAATATGAAAAGCAATGTTAATGATATTTTGTAAACTTAAAAAAGAATTTCTTGTATAAAATGAATGTAACTTGTGTTTTAAAATTTATGCAATCATATTATCTACTAGCAGTGCCCCTTCCTGCGAGAATAATATTTAAAAAAATAGCCCAACTTACTTCTCATAACATCAGCTTTCTGCCGTTTCATTGCCCGTTATTAATATTGGTCCAGCCGTTTCGAAGTTAATCTCAAACAAATGAACCGACCTAACATTTAAAATGCTTTTTAATTTCATATTCTTTTTTGAATAGGCTTTTTTATTATCATATACTTATTTATATAACTAGGTTTTATTATTAACTAAAAAAGATACTCTGTTATCTTCTGCACTTACCTTCATACATCAGAGAAAGAGATTTTATCTGCAAATAGGAAGATAAGCCGATGATAGCTAAAAGGTGGATTTGCTTCTGAAATCAACTCGGCGCGCAGTTAAAATGCACTGCACTGTTCTCGCCGGCTTTGCGTGTACCTGGTGTTTTGAGTTGCTTATATCACGAAGTCTGTAAAACATAACAGGTTTGGTTGCTTTTTGAAAATGGTTTCAAAATAACAAAGAAACCTTTACATAGGGATTTTGCCCGAATACATTTTCATTTAAAGCTTCTTTTGATTACAAAAATTATGTACCGCCCGGATCCTTGTGCTTAAATCCTATTGGATTCATACCTAACAGTACCCTACCTAGGTAGTGTAATGTTTTGCCAAAAATGTGTGGTTAGGTAATAAATAATCTGTATCTAGGATAATGTATCGTGTATTCTGCTTAATCTAAACCTATAATTAAAGAACAAACAATCAAATCTTAACTCTTTTTAATATAATAATAATAAGTTCATACCACATCTCATACGTTGACCTACTTTTGAGATAAGTCACTTAAATCAATTATGTTACGGATATTAGAGGAATTACAAATATGGTACAACAATATAAAAAATTAACATATTTAACACTCAGACTCTGAACAAACACTAATATTTATTACAAATTACTCATATAAATATCTGTGCTTGATGGGGTTCGAACACACGACCCTCGGCGTATAAAGATAGGATCTCTACCATCTGCGCCATTAGGCTAGTATATAATTAGTTGATATTTTTAGACTAGCTAACCCGACAGCAGTTGTCCTGTCAAAACTACTCGTACTATAGATTGAGATTAAACTATCCTATCTTTGGAGTATCTCTCCGGAAGCTGCAAAACGTCTTCCGCATACCCCAGTGTCAAAAGTCCCTCAAGTCTTAAGTCTTCGATCAATGTATGTTGTCTGAAATCGCAGTGAAGGTGGTCTCTTGCTATTGACCTTATGGGCCAACTTAAAATAGCCCAACTTGTTACAGAGCGGACATTACTCGGAGTCTAATGAGGAATGAATAAATCTGTGATAGCCAGTCGACGTGTACAGTGGTATTAAACGTGGAAGTCCCTTAGCTGATGATGATGATGATCTGTGAAGTTGGATCAATGTGTACAAAGTATGAAGTTCAAACCACTAAAACACTGTTACATGAAATTTTTACATATAAAGATATCTACTGCAGCAAACAACAGATAATCCTACAATAATGAAAGGTAGAGTCCGACATGAAAATTTACAAAGTTTTCCACCGAATCATTAGTAAACCGGGTGTGCAAAAATGCACCGCACGCCTGTTCTCGACGGATTTACATGCTCCCGGGGGATTCGCCGGGAATTGGCTCGTGTTATGTTGTTGGCACGTTACTAGCAAACATGGTCGCCGACAACAGACCTTTCGGATTATTCTATTAGTTTCCTTTTCAACATGGAAATCCTATGACATTTTTATGAATTAAAAGTTATAAGATTAATTACTTGTTGATTTGTTGGTCAATAATAATAATAAATACCCACAACACATCACAAAGAAATCACAAATATGCTACTTAAATCCATATATTTAACACAGAACAATAATAAATATCATCATATAGATATTTGTCCTGAAACCCCACGATCAAACCCATGACCTTTGGCGTACAGGACAGTATCACTACCATCTGCACCATCGGGCCCGTCATTCCTTTGTCAGGTTTGTCAATACCCTTTTTTAAGGAGGTATTAAGCTGATATTTATACTCAGGTCTGATATCCTTTGACAGTTGTGATAAAACCAAACTTCTAAGCCAACCCAATGAAAAGATACAGCTGTCTATGCTGCATCTTTTCATAATCTTTAACACTCGCAAGGGAATCAAAACCTGTAGGTTACTTCCCGTGAACTCAGAATCTTGAAGTTTAGAACGAGACAATGTTTTAAAACACAGATATGTGAAACATTCTGAAAATCTTTAAGTATCTTGTTACATGAATTAATATTCATTAAAATAATTATTAACTTATTGCCCTTTTCATCATTAACTTTCACTTGAATACCTACTAGGTTTATGTTTCTAAAGTTTAAGTTTTGTTTATATTAAATCTAACCAAAGTCAATAAACTTTTGATCAATGATAATTATTCCAACAATTAATATTTACATATAACTAGCTTTCTATCCGTCTTTCAGACCGCGAAATCTTTATGTCAGATCTCATTCCTGAGGGAATGTTGTCTTACCGGGACGAAGTTTATTCACTATCTAACAGCTTAAGTATGCATAGTAATTGTGACAATTGCTTAAATAAAAGTAAAAAGCAACATCGGTAGCACGACAACATGTTATTGGAATAAAATCATTGTATCAAATTCAATACAGATCCGAATAGGTGTTCCGACGTAAAACAGTATAAGGCGTCCATCCATTTAAACTTTCACGTTTATAATATTAATAGGATACCAATAGATCTCGTGGTTCGCTGTGGCAGGTACGGGCAGAGTGTACTCTGTCGTCGTATCGTATAGTCTCACCTCAGTCGTACCTCCCACCTCCCACTGTACCAGGTGTCGTAAGAGGCCACTGAGGCCCCAGAACCGACAGATAGCGGTATATCAATCCGAGACAGAGTACCTCAAATGCATAGGTTAGGGGCGGGCAGCAGCATCCTCGTCGCGAAAGCTGCGCTCTGCGATTGCCAACACGCTTACCCAGCGTGGCAATTATGGACAAAATTCCCCCTTTCTTGGGGAGACTAATGTCCAGCATCGGACTTCTATTGGTTGTAATGATGAATAGATCTTGCGATTTAATATTAAAAGTCTCTATATATGAAATGAATGAGACATCGCTTATATGGGCCCGATGGCGAAAATTGTAGTGATCATATCTTGTGCGCCAAAGGTCGTGGGTTCGATTCTCACTTTGTTATGTGCATGCGTGTTATTTATATGTAAATACATACAAATTCCTGTATTGTCTGATATCCGTAAACCGTAGGTAACGTATGAGATGTTGCATGATTTTATTATTATTTCTTATTATATATCAATAGGGAGCGAAGAATGTGCCACATGTGTGATGTGTGAAGATCATCAAATATTTTAGCAAGTAATCTACTTGCGGTTTATTAAGTACGTCTTATTTTTAACGACCCATACGAGTACGTCACTCTACCCTATTGACTGTAAGTCATTGCGCGATATTGTATTCAATTGATCGGTTGTATTCATTTAACGTTTATGTATGATTGACAGACAAATCATTATTCAATTTAGTGTCTTAAAAATATTTATATAGTGTGTAGCAGAACAATAGCGAATACAATTTTATTGTTGTTTAGCAAGACTATAAAGAATGTGCTGTCATCATCATCTCATTAGCCATAGAAAGTCCACTGTTGGACATAGATCTCCCCATAAGATTTTTAGGCAAAATTTCCGCGCTAGATAGGCGTGACCTCACGACTGGGATGCTGCTGCCCATAACCTCCCTTTAGTATTTAAGATTTGCTATTTTGGATGCATATATCGCAAATTGTCGGTTGCGGTACCTTAGTCGTCTCTTAGGGTACCTGATACAGAGATAGGTATTATTTTACTCCGCTGGTACCCCACGGCTGTTGTACTGTGTAGTCACTCATATTTAAATTGTTTTGATGATGTTTCATTAATGTTTTGTTTCTATCTTGACTGACTTATTTACTTTAGATTATAAGAATCGCAAATAGCCCCCACACACTCTTTCGAATATTAAACGTTCGAGTACAGAGTGCATGTGCTTAAAGTGTTCCCCATAAATTCAGTTTAAACTCGGATTTACCTACAAAATGGACGCTTAAGCGTTATTTATTTAGCTCGGGTCGCACGAGCCTAACGTGTGCGAACAAAAACCACTGCGCAGAGCTAATAGAGGTCCTCGTACCGTGACCGACGGACAAAGGTGCGTTTTGCACATAATTGTAATGTACATTGTTAGTGTTTGCAGTGCGTTAGTGGCGTTAAATCATGTTAGCTGCGTTTTTTTTATATGAAATGCGTGTCACTTTATTAAGTTAATGTTTGCTGTGCAAGATCTTATGTGTCGAAAACATCGCGTTCGAATCTCGTCTACTTTGTGTTGTTTTAGCAATACTATACATAATAAATATTAAATTTTCATAACATCTCATACATTGACCTGATTCCAAGTCAAGTCGCTTGAAGCTCTTGTGTTACGGCCATCGTGGCGCAGATAGTGGAGATCCTGTTTTGTGTTTTGGTTATATGATGATATAATATCTATATAATATTTATATGATGATATAATATCTATATAATATTTATATGATGATATTTATGTTTGTTCTGTGTCTGGGTGTTATTAGAGGTATTTAAGTAGTATATTTGTGATTCTTATGTTTTATGATGTCCGTAACACAAGTGCTTTAAGCAACTTAACACGGAATCAGGTCAATGTATGAGATGTTGTTGGAATTAATTTATTATTAAGCCCGTCTTGTTTATATTCTACTTTTGATGTTCAAAAACTTAAATAAATAAATAATTGTGTACACATCATTAAATTATTTGATGGTTAAGTACTCTCTCACAGAAATTCCTATATATTGAATACCAACATAATAAACAGTTATAATATAGTTACAGGAAAGTCTAATAGTTATACAATTTTAAGTGAAGTCCTCAATTGTTAGCAAACAAGATTTAGTATGAATATTGTTAAATAATAAGGCATTATATCAAGCACACAACTAGTATGTGCTTGTTAAAAAAACACGTTCTATTTCAAATTATGTATATTAAAAATACCCTAATTAAAGATACCCGACAATGCAAGTGTTCTCACACTTGCCGATAACAGGCTTTCCCATGAGCACACGAGATATTTTCTAATTATAATTAAGTATAGTAATATTAATAACTCTATAAAGATAACGCGTCATCACTTTATACGAATGGTCATATCAAATTTCGTGTAATAATCCCAGCGCTGGCTCACTTCGTCTTACATCATTTCGATTTGTATTAACATTGGAAACAGATTCACGTCTCATTTTACTATTCGGTTTTTAAATAGTTTCAACTTACCGATTGGTTTTGTCGAAATTAAACATAAAACTTGTCACATATTAAGTTTTATGGCGTGAAAATTCAAATGAACGTGATTTGCTGTAAGACTATTGGTGCTTTGGGTGTTGATTGCCTCTTTATAGTTGCAATGAATACAAATGCATACAAACAGGACGCAATCAGAGTTGCCTAGATGTTATTGTGACTTATGTTCTTTGAAATTGGTTATTATAAAATGATGTGACTCTATATGAAAAATGAATGGTTTAACAAAAAGTTTGTTTAATCAAGTTTTAGTATTCGTAACTAGTATATTTTTTATTTAATATATTGGCGGGCCCGATGGTGCAGATGTGGTCCTGTGTTCCAATCTTGTACGCCAAAGATCGTGGGTACGATACCCACCCAAGGCTATATTTATATGATGATGTTTGCGTTTGTGCTGTGTCTCAAATATATGTATTTAAGTACTATCATTGTGATTCCTCTGTTGTATGGAGTCCGCAACACAAGTGATGTAAGCGACTTACCACGGAGTCAGGTCAATGTATGAGATGGTGTGTGAATTATGATTATATGGCAGAGAATACATACATTTGGATTTATTTCACTCGAATATTATTTGGTTTTAAACTTATATACGGTAGAATTGAACAAATCATATTATTACCTACTAGGCCCGTGGAATAGTTTTTTTGGTACTATACCTCTTTACCTTAACTTATATAAACTTTGAACGTCATGTTCATTTATATCGAATGAATGGCCTGAAAAATAAGTTTCAAGTTTCTTGCTCCAAAAATAGCGATACTTCCATACAACTTTTCATCCCCCTTTTCAACCTCTTACAACCCTTATTTCGAATTAAAAAATAACCCAAGGCCTTTCTCAAGATCTAAAGATTGTCTGTACCAAATTTCATCAATATCAGTTGAAAGGTTTTAGCGGGAAAGCGTAACAGACAGACAGACAGACAGTTACTTTCGCATTTATAATATTAGTAGGGATTAAAATCGTTTATACGGCCTTTAAATAAAGGCATACTCACTGTCCATTTGGACAAAGTTTCTTGTTGTAGTGCTCAATACAAAAAAGCAAATCATTTCTCTTTATAATATTAAAATATTTATCTCGTTGCTTTAGACGTTTTAATTACTACAATATCACTTTTCTGAACCACTTACAGACTTTAATTAAATCAATTATAGCGTTTTAATCAACGATTTGTTTGTTAGATAGCAGATGGTGGTAAGATAAGAAGTGAAACAAAGTTCCGATCAAGTTTCACTACACTGTTCAGCGTGACCCAGTAAGAAAGCGCGAATAATTTTCAGATCAACGGGCTCGCGAATCCGTACTGGTTCTCCCATTAAGACCGGCCACTCTGTCAAGAGAAAGAGTCGCCACACTGACCTTATTTTGTAGGACGAACCTGGTATTTACGCATAATACGAATAATGAATAATGTTTAATAGACTTCTGCGTTCACTACACGTATCGTGGTTTTAGGACGCTATGGTTTGCATACAATTAGCTTTTTAACTTTTTAGTTTTAACTTCGGAGTTGTTTTGATTAAAGAAAAAATGGCTGCAAGGTTTATTAAAAAGTAATTTATCTATCTTTTTTTAAGTGTTTGAGAAGCAAAGATAATGAGTTTTGATATATCTTTGAACATTGTTTTGTGTATGTGTCAAGAGTGACAAAGGTAGGTATGTACATACATACTTTTGTCACTCTTGACAAGAATTGCCGTTAGGTAATCGGAAAGTGGCCATAAAGTGTAAAGACAAAATTAATACATTCCAAAAAGCCGTTATAAAACAATAATAATTTTTGTTGATCTTTTAGGAAATTTTCTATCGAAAGGTTTGAACATAATATGGGAATAGTTAAATAAAACTCATTTTAATACTTTATTCTATGTAGTGAACATAAAATTTTCATCATTATATTAGCCATTAGAAGTCCACTGCTGTCTCCCCAAGTGAGAGAGAATTTAGCCCGTAAATGCCGCGCTTGGCAAGCGTGTTGGCAATCGCAGAGCGTAACCTTAACGGTGGGAATGCTGCTCCCTATCCCCGCCCTGTGCATTTGATCTACACAGATGGATATACCGCCATTTGTCGGTTCTAGCACCTTATTCGCCTCTTAAGACACCCGATACAGATGAAAATACTGTTCTACTCTGAAGGAACCTCACGGCATATGCGAAAGAATTTAAATACATTATATAGGTTTAAGTATGTTGATGCTGATGCATTTTGGTAATCAACATATTTGAACGATCAATGATTTGAATGCCTCACAACAATGTATAACAATCTTACTTCGGTGTTGATTAGTTGCTAGCTTACCATATATGCACTATAACTAACTATGCAGTTTATTGCATTTTATTATAGTTCCATAATCGTACAGGTATAATACGAGTCTTGACTGTTACTGTTATAACACCGAACATTGTATCACTAGATGCAAGCAAAAATACACACATTTTTTTTCAAGATTATGGAGTCAGCAAACAGACCCGTCTGATGATAAACGTGACGGCAGCCTATAAGACGCTTGTGTTATAACATTTCATATCAATAGTGTGTCGCCAACCCTGTTAAATAAGGATATTATACCACATTTACCCAGTGATTTCACTGCTACTCGAGTACTGCTATTTGACGCAATTATTACTATTTTAGCAATAGGTGAGAATGAGGTACCAATGCAGATGACCTTTCTAAGAAGTCTACCACATGTAGACGTCATTAAGCTGAACTGAAATTGCTGTAAATCTATACTTCATGCACTAATCTCATTATTTATTTATTTATGTAAGGTTCGCTGAAAGATGACATAAACACAAAATCATATTCCAACAAGAAGTTAAGACTTAACAAGAAGTTAATAATCATTTATTCAAGTACTAGTTATGTTAAAGAAACATTTGTATACTAAACTAAACTAATATAAACAATATATAAAAGTATTGCTGTGAGGTACCGGCAGTGTAGAATAGTACCTCCCCCTGCACCGGGTGTCCTAAAAAGCGACTAATGTACCAGAACCGACAGATGGTAGTATATCCATCTGAAACAGTGCAGCTCAAATGCAAAGGGCGAGACTGGGCATCAGCATCTCCGTTGAAAAAGCTGCGCTCTGCGATTGCCAATACGCTTGCCCAGCACGGCCAATTATTATGGACAAAAAACCTCCTTTCTTGGAGAGGCCTTTGTCCAGCTGTGGACTTTCATTGCTGGTGTGATGATGATGATAATAACAGTAAACAGTATATAAAATAAGCAAAAAGAGGTATTTAGATTCTTTCCGACATATATATCAGTTACAATGTTTTTAAAAGTCGAGAATCTATTATATTAAAATCATCTACTAACATACGTTTCAGCTCATTATAGGTTCGACATATTCTTATGAAAGGATTGTAAATTAATGTACTGCTTTTATAATGCTGAACTAGAATGTATTGGTAAATAGTATCTTCTAAAACTCACACCACATTGACCTGATTCTAAGATAAGTCGCTTAACGCACTGCAACAGATATCATACAAGGGAGGAATCAAATACAAAATCGATTGTCTGTAAAGTCGGTTTACTGACGATAGTTGAACGTGGCAACGTCATAAAAAATACTGATGAAATGGTTGCATTTTTCAAAAGAACGTTTTAATTTTATTTCTGTATAGCAGCTGTCCGCTCTGGCGCACGCTCACTCGAGTACGAGAGAGACAGATTTTAAACGCTGCCGATCGCGGGGCCGATTTTGCCTCTTTGTAGCTCGTCCCTCGCTCTCGCTTGCACTTTAAGCCTTAAACGGAACGCCTCAGAGCGAGGTAACGCCGCATGAGTCATGTTTTTTCGTGCGTGCAGCCGACTCCATCGAATTATAAGACGTTTTCACGTCAAAAACTTGAATACATATTTAACACAGACACAAATACGATCGAAACCACGACCCATTAGACAAAATTAAAAGTTGGTTCGAACTAATAGGAAAACAAATGTGACGTGATCAAATAAAAATTGCATTAAGTAAGCAAGAACTACTTTTAATATTTTTGTATTGAAAAGAAAATATAGTGCTGGCATTTATTTTGATTTTCCGGTACAGTCCTTCCGTTGAATTGAGTGCTGGTTACAGTAGCGTCGGCCTGCGCTGGGTGCGGTGTAAATTGCGCTTCTATTTGCATCTCTGAATACATCAAAACTGCATAACTTTCAATGCAATTATCCAGAATCGGCGAATACCATTATGTTAATGCTGTTTTCTCAGCGTGAGTAATGTCCTAGACGCATTGGTCGTGTTGTGATGAGAGAGAATTGATTTAGGATGCTAAACCAGCCATTGACACGGTTTCTCTGGCTTAATATTTATGTACTGGGTATTTTTCTATTTATTTCATGTGGTGAAATTGAAAGTAGGTACGCTGTTGGGGATGTAGAAAAGGATACAGGCCTTTTATCCAGAAAAAAACGTAGCGTTGATGTGGGATAGAATAAGGATCAAGGATCACTCGATCCTGCGGATAAAATCAATCAGTTAATGATTGACGGGCCCTTTGGCGCAATAGGTAGTCTCCAGATCTTGTATGCTAAGGTCGTGAGTTCCGTCCCCACCCAGGACACTCATTTATATGAATAATATTTATGTTTGTTCTGTGTCCGGGCGTTAAACTATGTAATTAAATATTATGCTGGTTATATGTTGACTGATTTCCGTTACAGAAGTGCTTTAAGCGACATACTCGTAACACGAGATAATGTTTGAATTTTATTTAGTTTATTGATTTATTTATAACGGTAAAAAATTTTAATTTTAATTATTTAAGTCAAGACTGCGTGATGATTAAAATATTTTTTTTTTGTTGAGAATTGATGAGTGGTATACATTATTACCTTGAAAATAACACAATTTTATTGGTACATTTACAGAGATTTTGTATAAAGAGTTTCTCAAGTTTCACGGAAACGATTTGGTCTTGCCGGTTCGTTGAGCATGATCTGAGCTAAGTTTTTTGAAATTTAAACACATTTTTTGTTTCAGGTCAGTATTTCAACACTTCATATAGCCTGTAGTTGGCTGAGTCGCTTGAATTGGTGAGTGTACAGAAACGCTACTTATTGGAGCGTGCAGTTAATATTGGGAGACAGTTTTTTGTGGTCCGTCTCAAATGCTCTTGCATACAGATACGGATCCAGGTCCCAGAAAGAGTTATTTGTTGCATTAGGCCACTACTTGAAAGTTACATTGCACATAGTGCCAACATCACATTAATAAACTAGCATCGCCCTGCGGTTTCACCCGCGGAGTTTCCGATTTCCGTGACAATAATAAATGCTATGCAAGTAGTAGTAAGTTGCTCAAATGCAAGTTTATTTGAATCCACTAAAAGGGATATCGGCAATGATCATTATTAGGAACTTTTTACCCAAATATATCGTTACATTAAAAATCATAGAAATTTCGTACTATTCTTTTTTGGAAAATCATCCCTTACATCCCCTTTTACCCCCTGGTAAAAGTTAGTATTAAAGTACTACAATTAAACACGGGTGAAATTACGAGTTACTATATACCTATAGTTGAAGGTAACGTTGAGGCTATATCTTGTACTAGCTACTGCCCGCAGACGAATTCGCGGGCAGTAGTTTCTTTGGGCACCGTACCTTTTTAATTTAACTTATATAAACTTTGAATGTTATATTTATTTATTTATACATATCAATAGCTTAAACAGTAAGTTTTAAGCTTCTATCTCTAACAATATCGATACTTCCATACAACTTTTCATCCCCCCTTTCGACACCTTACAACTCTTATGTCGAATGAAAAAGTAGCCTATATGTCCTTTCTAAGGCTTTAGACTATCTGTGTACCAAATTTCATTTAAATCGGTTAAGTAATTTTAGGCGTGATAGCGTAACAGACAGACAGACAGATAGAGTTACTTTCGGATTTATAATATTAGTAAGGATTGAGTGGCGACAGACCTTTGTATCTATTGACATACGTCCATTGACCCGGGTTCACTGGAAATAATAGAGGCTTTCGCTAAGGTCTCTAATGGACAAGGGCATCAGTGACGTAATCATGGTCATTTTGGTCGCGCAACCTGGTTAGATAAGCTTTAGGCATTACCTATAACTTTGTCGTCGTGTTTGGTCACGTTATGCATAATGCCCTTTGTGAAACATCGCTCTTACCCAAGGGTTGTGTAATAATCGCATATTTTTATAATATCGAGTTTGTTCTAAGCAGAAAAATAGACATATCGATACAAATTTAGCACGGATGTGTAATACAAGCCGTGAGGAACGGGCAGAGTAGAATAGTACCTCCCCCCTATTACCAGGTGGCGGTACATTATCCATCCGAAAGGCCAGCGGTATCCACGTCGCGAAAGCTGCGGTATGCGATTGCCTACACGCTTGTACAGCGCGGCAAATATAAGCAAAGTTCCCCTTTCATGGGAAGGCATAGGCCTTATGAACATAGGTCCAGCAATGGACTTTCAATATCTGTTATGAAGTGTAAGTTAATAGGGGTGATTATTGCGCATTTTGTTTAAAAATTTAATTTTGCATTAGGATGGCAAACAAGGCTACAGTTTGCATGGCCGTAGCGTTTGCTCGTGTCGCAAGCCGTGAAAGCGTTACAAACAAATACATACTATCGTATATCATTGATTTGTTATGTTATGTTAGTCTGGTATATTAAAAGTGGCATCCCTCTTTTCTTAGGGTTCGAGCTATCTACTGGGTAAATTTCATCAACGTCGGCACATTGCTTATGCCGTGAAAGCGTTACAAACAGATAGACAGATTTACGTATTTACCGTTAATTACAGTATGTTATGTTATTCATGTATCACGGTGTTGGACATATCACGTTGATACGCGTTTTTAATTGAAATATTAAAAAGGGTTTTCTAGTAGAAGTAGTAGTAGTAGTAGTAGAAAGATATAAATTAAATATCATAATCTTTTATCACCCTAAATACGTCGCTGGATGGGTCACCTAAAGCAGATAGAAAAAATTTGTCATTTGTCTGTCCTTCGGTGAATTTTTGCCTAGAAATCTTTTGTGTCAGTTTTTGGACCAATTTTCATGATATTTTCTACGATGAGTCTCCAATGGCATTTCTATTGTGAGCTGAAGAATTATCTGAAATCCACTTGTCTTATTTTATTGATTAAACTTCTTAACTATTAGACTTGCTGATAAATATAATGGAGTCATTCTTTTGATCCAAAATGGCGACCTGACTTCGCACGCGTGCCCAATTCCTATACGCACCAACGACGCGCCACTTGAGCTTTTATCTGTAAAATTTTCTGAAACCACGTGAGTAGCCGCGGGTTCAATTCCCACGCAGGATAAATAATTAAATTAATTTATTGAACTTTATTGCACAAAATATGACAAATTATACAAATGGTGGACTTAGTGCCAGTTGGCATTAAGTCCACCTCCCAGTCAACCATTACACGAACCAGAAAATAAAATATAATGGTACAGACGATATTTTTACAAAATAGATAAACGTTACATACATATTTACATAAATAAATGAAAAAAAAATTAGAAGATGCACATATTATATGATGATATTCGTGTTTGTTCTGTGTCTGGGAGTTAATATATGTATTTAAGTATTACATTTGTGATTCCTCAATTGCCTAATGTCCGCAACACAAGTGCATTAAGCAACTTACATAGAGTCAGCTCAATATATGATATGATATGTTTTTATTTATTATTATTCACATATCACAATCCATTGCGTTGCTTAAAAAAATCCAGAATACCAGCTGCGGGATAGGACTTTGTTTTAAACATTACTTTCAAATAATGCAGTAGCAAAGGTCAAGAATGTTGCCACCCTAAATACTATATATAAAACATGGTCCCATTGGTGTGACAAATGCGACAATTGCCGGCACACGATGGTGGGCAGCCCTTGTCGACAATCGCGGGTGTCAGCCCTGACGGCCGCTCGTTTGTGACCGGGCCTCTGCAGGGTTGTCAATTTGAGAAAGGTCACCAGTGATTGGCGTCGATAGAGCACGGGATAGTCTAGACTCCGATTATAATCTGAGTACTAACTATAAGGCATTGATTCCTGATTTACAATAACAATAGTGATTGCGTTCTAATGCTTGATCTGTTGTCAGTTTTCTGTTCTAGTTATTTAACAAGTGTTTGACACCATTTGTTTATATATTGTTTTAAATATTTTGCTCAAAGTAATAATACAAATTACTAGCTTACTTGCGACTTTGTCCCCTTGAACGGCTGTGTATATAAAATTTTTACGTCACGTTGTTTGTCCGGGATGAACTTCTAAACTACTGAACCGATTACTATGTGCAGTTTGTTCTTACTTCAGGGATAGAATAGTTTTTGTGTCAATTTATAGTCGCTATATATTTTTCATAATAAACCAATTTATTAAAGACAAGACACCGTCTATCTTGATCTGTCTTTATCTATATAAAAGTCATAGGCTAGATATGATTTCGAGTTTAAAAGACTATAACCCTATAGTAAAAAAGACTATTAAAGACCCATAAACCTGGTAATTGTTGTTTTACGTTGCTATCAAATTCCATGTCGCTCTAATTAAGATCAATAAGTATAATTGTTGTTTGTTTATTATGTAATTTTTAGTTTTTGATTAGACATAAATTTTTGGTCTGTCACATGTAAAATTTGAAAACTTTTAAAAGAAAACGAAAACTAATTAAATGTTTGAAGTCAAGGGTTCAAAAATTAATATTTATCTAAAACTGAGCGAGATTGCTTGGCGTAAATTAATTAGACTCTTATTTGTTATAGAACCAGTGTCGATACTTTTTTCTTTAGATTCTATCTCCATGTAGTTGACTTTATGTAGTTAAGCCGCGAAAACGTAATTAATAGACAGACAGATAGACTTTCGCATTCGTAATTTCGGTGTGAATGAGATTTCATGTTAGTATAAGTAATTACATAAACCATAATTAAGCCGTCACTTAAAATCTAAAGAAAGGAAATCACACAGCCACAAGCAACGACGCGAAACACCGCCGAATCGTAAACAAGATGTAATCAACAAAAAAAATGATTGATGTGCAGCAGCCCTGAGTTCCTTCCTGCTGTCGCTAGGGCTGTCACAGAGCTGTCATGGCGTCGTTATGTGACGGATGTGCCAAATGGGGGCGACGAATATGTTCACACGGTTATGAAGGTCCGACGGAGATAGGGCATCCGTATTTTTATACGACTGCTAGATGGGTTTGGGTTTTTCTCGCCACTATTGTATGGAGTCAATGATATTCTTTAAATGTTCAGAATCTTTTAGTTTTGATACCTAAATTGGATAAATCTCGAAAACCTGTGTGCTATTTATCATCGTCATTACATCAGCCATTGGAAGTCCACTGTTGGACACAGTCTTATGGAAAATATGAAATGTATAGATCAATTATCGTCATTAAAGCAGCTAGAGGACGTCCACTGCCAAATATACAACTATGTAGAGCATAAATTTGCGACTATTCGTTGCTTCTCATCCCCGCCCTGTGCATTTTAACAACACTGTTTGAATCGTTTAGATGGAAGTGCTATTTACTGGTACCTAATGATTTTAGGAAACCTGCTTCAGCAGGCAGGTTTGAGCGGGGATGAATAAATTAATTAATTCACACAACATTTCGTACATTGACCTGACTACGAGTTAAGTCGCTTAAAGCACTTGAATAACATACATCAGACAACAGATGAATCACAAATATAATACTTAAATTCATATTATCAACACCCAGACAAAGTACAAACACAAATTTCATCATATAAATAACTGTCCTGGGTAAGAATCGAACCCACGGATTTTAGAGCACGGGGTAGGAGCACTACCATCTGCGCCATCGTGCACATATGCATAACTAGGTGTTTGTGTCATTACTAGTGACGAGTGTCGGATCGATAGGTAAGAAGCAATATCAGCGTCGTGCCATGTAATGCATTTCACTCTATCGAGTTGACACAAACAAACCCGTATCACTCAACACTGAGTAGTGCGTAATTGATCCTTTTATACGCCGATCTTGATCCCTTACTGCGAAACAACGTCCTATCAACTAATCCAAATCAAACGAATCTCAATTCTAAGTATATCATGGGAAGGTTGATTGTTGATTGTGGGTGGCGAAGAGAAGTTTTTACTAAAACTTTTGTTATAGAGTTACTTAGGGACCCTTCTGAGTTTAATGCCGTCTCCGTTCGTTTCCTTTTTAAACCCGAACTTGGTGAATTGATTCTGATTGCTCGATGGAAAGTGTGTTAGTGAAGCCGTATTATATCGTGCCTAGTGTTCTATGTAGTACACTTAGTGCTTGCATCTATGCACAAACGACTGGTCTGGTCTTTAATATTGTTTTTGAAATTAATACGTCTTTAATTGTCTTCCAAGTTAATTCTAAAACTGATGATAAAAGAAACGGGAGGTTATCATAATAATCTATATTATCTACACTATAATTGTAAAGATAAAAGATTTATATGTATGTATGTAACGAATAAACTCAATAACTATTGGTACGATATTATTCTTTTTTTTCTAAAAAGAAGCTTCATTCTTCTACAGTAAAATGGGCTAAAACCTATTTACATTGTATTAACTAAAAACTAATATCCTTACCCCCAGTAGAAATATATGAACGAGAATTTACATATATCACCCGGACGCAGAACAAACACGCAAATACTCATCGTATAAATATGTGTCCGAGGCGCACGAGAGGAACTACAGAATGTACCATCGGGCCCGACCACAGAGTAAGACATAATTACTTAACTACTATGTAGATATATATGTGAGTAAGGCATAATTACTTAACACCCGACAGCTAGTAGCAATGACACATGTATTAAAGAAAATGTTATACGTAAATACACAATGGATAATAAAACAACTCTTTTAATGGCTTTGAAATTTATTTTATTTAATTTATCTTTTTATGAGCAGTGAACGTGTTATATTAGAAAATGTTACGCAACAGTTAATCAGACTGAAAAGACTAACCAATTTTTTATTGCCATTTTCTTTGTACTAAATGTACATAAAAATACGCGTTACACTTTTGCATTTGCGCTAATTAAAACATAAATTTTATTAACGTATTTGGCTCTTGGTATATTTTCCATCCTGTTTTTAATATAAATCAGATAAAACATCTTATAAGGTACCTTCAAAATAAAAAAAACAACAGTTCATGTTTAGTGTGACTAATCGTCGTAAATTTACAGAAAAAAGGCCTATTTTTAAAGCAAAAATACTCTAAGCGGTGACGGAAATCATTATTATTTTTTGTACCTGGATATATTTAATAGTAGTAAAGAAATTTATAGTGTGAACATGTACATAGATCTTATCTATCTCTGTGCTTAAATTAAATGTAATTAAGTCCAGTATTTCCATATAAGGATGCCACTTTCATGTATATTATATTAGTAGGAAAGTTTATAAATAACGGGTTTGGCAAATGAAGCACGCGAGTTGAATAAATCCTGTGGAAATGAGAGCACTGCCAAGTATGTATAGTGTGAGTTTAAGAGATAGATTAAGGAATAGTTAAACATGTGTTTAACTATTCTTTAATCTATCTTTTATTTATATTATTTAAGATATATATTGTTTAAGAGATAGATTAAAGAATAAAATAGAAAACACATGTTAATGAAATCAGGAGTAAGGTTACTGGAACGCTTCGTGCTCTCTACCGATTTAAAAATTTTCTTATTACCAAAACCCTTCTTAAGAAAAGGATTGAATTCCTTGGTTTTATATGTATATGTATTTTTTTCTGTTTCGTAAAATGTTTGACTTTGAGACAATGCCACCTGGCATTAAGTCTGCCATTAGTACAATACACTTTTGTGCAATAAAGTTCAATAAATAAATAAATAGTACGATAAGAGATCAATCTGGTGTAAAAGATGATGTTGTGACAACAATAGAGAAAGGAATGTTGAGATAGTTTGGACATATAAAAAGGATAGATGAAAAAAGAATGACTGCATAAATGTATACAGCGGAAGTGAATGAAAGAGTTGGTATAGGTCGATCCAGGCGATATCTTAACCAATAGAAGAGGTATTAAAGAAGGCCCAAGTCAGATGTACCAAGAATAAACGAGTGTCTATGAAAGGAATATTGCGAGTAAGGAAAGGTAGAGAGGTATGCTAAGATCGTAACAAGTGAAGATTCATAGTCTCTGCCTACCCCGATGGGACACAGTTGTGATGTATGTATGTATGTATTTATAAATAATTAATAATGACCGGTATACTATATAATTTTACATGTAAATAGGCAACAGAAATTTAATGCGCCTCTATAAGTGTATTTCACGCACTTTGACATCATTTCCGCAGAGGTGGTATACCTGCAGGCCTATGTGGGTGATGTAAAGTGGGTGACGAAAACACTGTTAATAAATAAATTCACAGGACATCTGATACATTCACTTGACTTCTTGATAAGTCGTTTACATTTGTGTAACGGTTATCTGCCAACGGAGGAATCACAAATATAATATTTAAATACACAGATTATTTTCACAATTTGACTTATTTAATTATAAAGATACTATCTTTTTAAGGAAGAGCGGTATCACCTGAAAAAGGCTTCATTAAGCTGAAAACGAGGCACTGGTCATTTTATTTATGTTACCCACCATATTAAGCCAAAGAAACATTTTTTTCATATATTTAACACTAAACAAGCATTAGTGCTTGTTTAGAGTGTTAAAATTTGTTGTTTTAGCGATAATAGCCGTCATATAAATAATTGTTCTTTGGCGAACAAAATCACTACCGTCTGCTTACAACCATCACTACCACCATATTTATGTGATCATTATATTTGTGTTTGTTCTGTTTCTAGGTGTTAAATGTAAGTATGTAAGTATTATATTTGTGATTCTTCGTTTGTCTTATATCCGTAACACATTTGCTCTAATCGTCTCATCTCAGAATCAAGTCGCCTGACATCTGTAACACAAATGGTTTTTGCGACTTATTTCGGTCAGGTTAATGTTGTTGTGTGATTTTAAATTTATTATTTTTAGGGAAGGGGAATTATTTGGGCTTCTTTCTAGATATATGCAAAGATTTCGCCAAAAAAGGCAACAAGAGTGTTACGTCTGGTGTTGCGATATACATGTAGGACCATGTCTGAATCACTAATTACCGTTATTTATTTGACTTAAGCGTTATATCTTACCTGTTTATGATCGAGTGTCAATTTGCACTCGAACAATCGGCATATTTGATGAGATGTTTGTTGTTATTATTAAACACGAAATACACAGTCTAAAGTTTTGACGAGTTTTTAATACAAAAACTATAAATATATTTTGTCAATGATATCAAATCAGTAAAATTTGATTTTGTTCATTAAAGAAATTTTCTTGCAAAATATAATATATTTAGAGATTTGCTCTAAATATGTGAATACCTATGTCAGTCTAAAGAATACTTAGTATAATATAAAATCATAAAGTAATTAGAGTCAAGATTACCAAATAGAAAAGATAAACAGATGTATAATAAATTCACTCGATATCTCATACTCACCTGACACCGAGATAAGTAGCTTAAAGCACTTGTGTTGCGGATATTAGACAACAGAATAATTACAAATATACTATAATATAATACTTAGATACATATAAATAACACCCAGACACAGTACAAATACCTCATCGATCGGATCGAAGCCACAGCCCTTGCACATGGGAGGATCACTACCATCTGCACTATCGGGCCCGTCAATTATAGAAAATTAAACCGAAATTCTAAATATTGTTAATTACTACAGACTAATATTACTATACTAAAAGTATACAGAAAATTAACGTCAAGTGGTAGTACCATAGTTATATGGCGTTCTCGATTTTAAATTGATCATTACATGGTTATCTCTTTCATTTATTATGGCCACGTGTATATAACAACTGTATATTACAAATCATGCAAAACATGTCGTTAAATACTTAAATAACGGACCGGTCATCTCGTTAAAGCCATAGTTTCATGAACTACCATAGATATGCATAGGTTTTTCACAGACTAAGCGAAAATGTGCCGGCAGAATAGAATAGTACCTCCCACTGAACCAGGTGTCGTAAGAGGCGACTAAGGTACCAGAACCGATAGCTGGCGGTATATCCATCCAAAACAGTGCATCTGTACAATGTAAGGATGGGCAGCAGCATCCCCGTCGCGATAGCTGCGCTCTGCGTTTGCCAACACGCATGCAGAGCGCGGTAATTATGGGCAAAAAACCTCCTTTCTCGCAAAGGCTTTCAATGGCCAGCATGAAAAAGCGAAACTGTTAACCCTGTGGTACCGGTTGAGATTCTATTCCAATTTCTTCACTATTGAACTCTCTGAAAGGACTCTTTAATAAGACTAATCTTGATAAGTCGCTTACGGCACTTGTATTATAAATAACAGTATATTTAACTTCCAGACAAAAAAAAACATATATTTTATAGTATGAATATTTGTTCTGTTTTGAGATCGAACCCACGAACACTTGGCGCACATGTTAGGCACACCAACAAATGCGCCATCGGGCTGACACCAATATTTTTAGTCAACAGCTTCCTTTGCAATATTTGAAAGACCCGATGACGCAGATGTTAGTGACCGTATCTCGTGCACCAAAGATTGTGGGTTCGATCCTAACTTAGAACAAATATTTTTATGTCAATGTCAAAGTAAATACTGATATTCGTTCTGTGTCTAGGTGTTGTTTATATGTATCTAAGTACTACAATTCTAATTCTCCTCTTGTCAAAGATCCTTAAAGCTCGGAGTCAACGTATGAGTTGTCAATTTATTTATTTTTATATATCATCTAAAACTCGGCGTCACCCTCCTGTTCGGCAAAGTTGTCCTATCTATTAGCTAGTCTGAGATGTTTACCAAGTTTATGAGAATCAGCTTTAATACGGGCAGGGTTCGTTAGGCGCCCAGGAGTTTATTATTAAATGCAGCTGACTGGAACTTTCTGAAATAGATTAAACTAGATTTTGTTCTCAAAACATGGGGGCATATGGGCGTGTTGTTAGTTACCTTTGTTGTCACTCCAACTATAGCTTAATGCCAAGTACAGGTGAACTTTTCTGCAAGTAAAATTATGTTTTCAGGTATCCGTACCTGGAAATTAAAGAAAGGGATCACTTATAGGATCACTTAGTTGACCATCTTGCCTGTGGGTCAAGACTTTTTTCGGAAACGTGTGGAGGTATGAAGTTTTGTCTGCGGTCCATGGAGGCTGTTAAAAATTATAGTTTCTTTTTTAAAACGCTATTTTACCAATCGAAAGATAAAATTGTTTAGATTTGTACAAAACTTCCGGTGGCGCGAGATTTTTTTGTTCCTTTAAAATGCGATTGTACATCATATAATGCCATTCATAATAAGAATAAGTTTTTAAAAACTTTCGTTCTCAAGAAGGAAACACAATGTCGAATAACAACTGAAAAGAGTTAAAATAATCGCGATTTAAAAACTACAAATATGTATTTTATTATGGTTGATAAACGCGTACATTTTAGAAAGTACTTATTGTCTTCGACTTGTACTCGAATAAAAATAAAGCAAAATGCATATAAAACTAACTGACTCGATAGACGTTGTCCTGTTTTCAACTGAGAAATAAACTATCGTATATCTCAAGTTGGATCAAACTACATAGTAAGCAAACAATATTTAAATCGGTCGGTTTAACCATGATACGTAATTATTTTATATATAAAAATCATCGTACAGCCCTTAGAAGTCCACTGCTGGACATAGCTTCTTCAAGAAAGCAGGTTTTTTGGCCCAAAATTGCCGCGCTGGGCAAGCGTGTTGGCAATCGCAAAGCGCAGCCATTGAGACGAGGATGCTGCTGCCTCCCCGCCCTGTGCATTTGAGCTGCTCTGTTCGGATGGATATACCGCCATCTGTCGGTTTTGGTACCTTAATCGCCCTCTTACGACACCTGGTGCAGTGTGAGGTACTATTCTACTCTGCCGGTACCTCACGGCCCAGTAAATATTATATAAAGATGTTGGTGTTAATCAATATATTCAACAATGATTACCAACAATTTGGTTTGGGTAAAAGTATATCTATATTAAAACTACATTTTGTTGTTTGAACTCTTCAGCCAGTTGGTTATCTGGAACTTTCTGATAGATTGCGCCAGATTTTCTTCTCATCAAGGTGTCAAGTTATTTAAATCGCTTTTTTGCGACTTGAAGTATTGTTTGACGACGTTCATTTGTTAACTTCTAGAAAATGTTGTTTTATTTAATTTTTTTGCTCTGGACTCTTGAGGTCGTGACATTGGCCTTTTTGTTATAGCTTACTGCTAGTGAATACTTATATCTTTTTTTATATTATTTACTTTAATTTTATTAAGCTTTATGTATAAACACTTCGTGTTTGTCTTGGATACAATACTAACACGCTGAATTGATTTTAATCAATTTTTGCTTACTATGTACAGTTTGATTCAACTTGGTTCCTTCACTTTGGTACTAAAACTATTACAATTTTTTACTTATCTACAATATTATAGTTCGTAGATGCCTTATGATTAATAGACATTAAAACAGCTAAACCTTATATTGTCCAAAAAGTGGTCATAATTCGACGATCAGAAATTCAATTGGCGTCAGGGACATATAGGCAATTTTCGTTTAAATTTTATTTCTGACTTTCGCTAATAATTTCATGTAAACGAAGATTCAATTACAATAGTGTTTGTTGAAAACACTCAAACACGATTAAAAATAACTATGAAGTTATCAAGATTTTGTTTTTCTTTTTTGATCTTCGCATAAACCTCTATTGTCCCTTACGACAATTGAATTTATGATCGTCAATATGTTTTCAACCTTATTGAAGCGAGTAAGCGATTATATACTAATAAATAGGTTCAAAAAGTCGGACCCGGTGGCGCAGATGGTAGTGATCCTGCCTGATGTCTGTAATACAAGTGCTTTAAGCGACTTATCACGGAGTCAGGTCAATGTTGTGTGTCAATTATTTCATAAATATTAGTCATCAATATTATCATACTTTTGCTTATTATTATTCACAAAATAATATATTATCTTATTTACAAAAAATACATATGAACTGTGATTCAAATATGGCGGATAGAGAAGCCTTTAAGACAGTTACCTAGGCGGGATAGAAACCTAGGACGTGCCATGGCGACTGGGTGTCCGCAAATGGTCCTTCACAGAACTTCCTAGTCCATAATAAATGATTGTTCTCTTATTCCACTACCCCTCCTCTTCTAGCGCGTGGAAACAATGCAGCGTTGGAAAGGGAGGAAAAACGACGGAGAAATGCAATGTCGTTTAGAAGTCAGTGTTTAAAGCCGTTAGCCTTAACTATCTTGTCTTTCTTTGTTAAAACAGATTATGTTACTTAGTTTATTGTGGTTGTGCAGCTTATAAATGTTGGAGATTGTAATTATTGGTAATGTTAGTGGAAATCTGTCGACATGAATGCGAAATACTGTAATGAATGTTAATGCAAACTATGAAATTACTTATTCACAGCTTTCTGTTCTGCAATAACTTGCTATCAAAGCGTTGTGGTGAAAAAAGGGGGGGGAAAGTCGGGTAAACTTATACACAACGGGTAACATATAAAAAATGTCTTTATATATACATATTTATATAATTATATTATTTGAGTATCAGTCATAAGAGTTATGTTGTAATATAAAATCATTTTTTACTTTGACTAAGTATGAGTTTATTTTAATCGCCAAACAGAATGGCGTACACAGCTGTATTTTAAGGGTGTAAGCACTGTTTCTGAGGGTACTTTTGGGTACTTTAGGGTATTTAAGGGTGCCTTAGGCTATGCCAGGTCCAACATCGGCCACACATTCTTGAAATCCTTGCGTTGGCGCGATCGTCAATATGTCAGTGATCGCTTACCATATTTTAATAACAACCTAACAAAAATACAAAAGGAGGATCAGATTGACTGACTGAATGACTGACATATCAACGCATTGCCTAAACTATTAGGGTTAGCAACTTGAATTTTTGCACAGAAGTTCCTTTTATAACGTAGATACACTGAGAAAGGTTTTGTTAAAATTTACCCGCTAAAGAAGTAAAACTGTGGTGCAAAGTTAGTATGAAATTTCGTCGTTTTAGAAGTTATTGAAATAAGTATAAAGGTTCCTATATTGAAAGTCACCCGTGTAAATATTTTTTGAAAATCATCCCTTAAGAGGGTGAAAAAGGGGCGCAGTTAGTATGAACGTTTTGCAACTTAAGATAAGATAAGATATTCCGACTCCAATTACTGTGAATAACCAAGTGTGGTTGATAGAAGGAAACACTCGATTAGCGGTGCTGATCGTGTCTAATACGCTTCGCAGCTGTTTCTACTGTCACAACCTGAATGGCCGATGCATTTGCCATGACGCCGCGTGGCGCAGCGCCTCACGATCTGTCATTCACACAGTTTCGCAGTTCCTTCGCGGTGTAACGATATGTTTTTTTGCATCGACTTCGGTGTGGTGTAAGTCTAAGTCTAAGTGTGGCTAGCAGATAAGGATTTCCTTCGTTAACTTACCCGTTTAGGAAGACTTTACGTAGGAGGTGGTTTGTGGCCTGCTCTCATGTTTGTCTCTAAGCAACGGTGCTCGCATTGCAGATTTGGCGGTAGGTAATAGTACAGAGGTAGACCTTGTAAAAATCTGCATCGAAACCTCAATTTTATCTATTTCTACTGCTAAATTATCTTTAAAGCTAGAAGCTTAAGACATTTATTGGGCTATTGATACAATACAAATAAATATAACATTCAAAGTTTATATAAGTTAAGGTAAAAAGGTTTGGTATCCAATGAAAATATTCCACCCGGATTAAGTCGCGGGTACAGCTAGTTAATAATAAAAAATATAAATTTACCTAACATAAAATCTAATTACCTGACTCCATAATAAGCTTAAAGCACTTGTGTCACCGATATCAGACGTAACTATTCAGAACATAAATGTTTGGATGGATGCAAATCGAACCCGCGACCTTTGGCGTACAAGATACGGACACCACCGAACACGCCATATCAGGCCTCTCAATGATGATGATGACTTTGGCTTACTTAAATATATTTTGCGTAACCGTCGATTCCATATTTTAATGCTGTTGTTACCGACGCGTAGTCACTCACGCTTTCATCTCGTAACTCGCGGCGTATCGTGTTACAGTGTAGGAGAGAAGCAAGGATAATTTGCGATTTGCCTCGCGCCAGCCACCACTTTCTCTCCGCCGGGAAGTCTTTGTCACGAGGTTGGATGTGTGCTACGCTCATTTTGCCTACACTGTGACTTCACCTCTCATACTTTGATATAAATCATATGACGTAATGCCAATTTATTATGAATGTCATAAGGTTCACGTATATTGTTTTAATATTAATATTGCTTTTATAGCGGCATTTATATTTTTACTATAGGTAGACCACATGCAAAGGTTGTTTGAGGTACCTACCTCACTCATCTCTTTCTACCGCCAAAAAAACCATGGTCGCATTATGTGTGTTACGGTTTGAAGGGTGAGTAAAGTACTGGAATTACTAGCTAAATTATCGTCATGTCTTCTGTATATAGGCTGTGGTGGCACTTACTATCACGCGGACTTATTTATATAAAATAATGTTTGAATTAATATTTGTTATCTAATTACGCTAAAATTAAGAGAATTTGAGTAATAGATTATAGTCTGAAATAGCGCATAGGATTTGTATCCCGAAATTTTGTGGGCCGCGATTTAAAGTGAAGTCTTCAGATAGGACTTTACTAGAAACCTGTCAGAATAAAAGCTCTTTATTCAATTACCAAAACAGCTTTTGTTCGACAAAGCTGTACAAAGTTAATTAACCTGCTTTTTTTAAGCCGTTAAAAAAGTCGTTTTATTATGAATAGTGAACACGTAAATGTCAGAAAAAATTATATTTTATACCCTTATGAAACTTTATTTGTATGTGTGATCTGTCGCAAATACCATAAAGGAAATAAAGGTGTATGTGTGCAAGTTCATTCGTCATAACTATCCACGCGAAGCCGGGATATTAACTAGTAACCAATAAACATAACTGCGCCAATAATATAATATGTGGGAACATTAGACCCACCTTTATACCGTAAATTCCATTATAGCCCTCAATAAATATCAATAGAGAGATTATCTATACAGAACTTACAATCTGGTTATAAACCTGTAACCGATTCCATAGAAAGTGACGATGATCTCTATAGCCGCGATAAATAATGCGAGTACAAGTCTCCCATTGAATATTTAAGGGTTATCTTTATTAATTAATTAACTGGACACGAAGGTAAGTGAGCTTGAATTATGGGTACCGCGTAATTGTATGATATTAACTGTTATTTATCGTAAAAATACATCTTTGTTTTCCATGAATTTACGCGTACGTGTCATTTACCTAAAGTGTATTGCAATACGTTTTTATTATATGGATAATAATCTTCCTGTGATAATTGACGTTTCAATGCATTTTGAAATGGTGTTTTAAACAATTTTAAACACCGTGTGAAGGAAGACGAATTTTGCATTTTATGCCAGAGATTTTTTCTGCAAACCGTAGTGAAAATTAAGGTGTTGTTTTTCTCTTATAAATAAAATTGTGTTTATTTATTATAAGGTTAGTTTTTGATTTTGTGAACAAATGTTTTTGTATTAACATATCTTATGTTATTTGTATATGTTTTGTTTTGTTCCATCTTGGTACTCAGAGGATCGGAAAGTTACCGAACAAAGGATCCAGGAGTCTTGGACATATGCACTGGAGAGTTTTAAATTCCTCACTAGATACTAACTCACTCACTAGATACTGGAACATATAGACAGTGTATTTAGGTCTTTTAGAGATAAGTTACGTGGTTCTACCGGTTAGGGCTAACACATGGGAACATTTTAAACGTTAAATATATTTTTTTTTCAATACTCGTAGACTGTTCAGCGTGTTTTGTGATAAAACTCTTGGCTAAGCACTTTCATTTCAAGAATATTGTTTAGCATTTTCTAGGGTTAGCAAACTTTTTTTTGCGTGTTCGACATATGTTTCAGTGCCACAGATTTAGGCACCAATAATTTAGGTACAAGTTTGTGTCTGTAAGGTTTTTGTAGTAGTACTATGGTAGTAGAGTAAATTATTATAAATTTCAGCATATCTCATAACACTAATAGTAACATCAAAATAGTTTAGTAACTTCTTTTTACTCTTCTTTGTCGATTACTTTAATTTTCTGAAATCATGACATTAGTGTTTGACATACCACACTAAAAAGATTGCGCTGGCTGACTTCTCGGTACACAAAAAACGTTGACGTGTCTACAAAAGTCTTGGTTAAACTAAGGCAGTGAAGTCTACAAAGAAAAAGATGCAGGTTGAAGTCCTGCCTGACATCTGTTAAAGAACTAGTTCAGTTTTGTTTCACTGACAACCCTTTCGTTGCTATTGTGGCGCCATCTTTATCGGACTTTATATCGGCCGACTATAAACGATCTAATTTGTAAGTAGGTACTCTACGAAAGCGGATGGTACATAATGACACAGTCTGTCATGATCCGATGACATCTATAAAGATGGCTCTTTCCAGAGAATATAGATAATGAAATGCAATTTGTGTCGAGAATTAATTAGCGTCCATTACTGTGTTATTACTGGGTCAGCGATAGAACTCGAGTAGGTACCTCGCTATGTACTTGTGAAATATTAAATATGATTGCAAAGTTTAGCATGCTAAGTTTTGTTGCCTTAATTACCTACATTATTTATATTTGATGAATGCTCATGAAAATTATGCATAAAAAATATTATTTCGTATGCGCGTTTAACTGTCTATTATTTATTCTCAGCTATATCCTCGAAACGAGGTTTTGATCCGAGATCGTAGAACCTAAAGGAATCATTCATTTCAAATAATTTTCTTCTACTATTGCATAGCCAATATTGATTTGTTATTTTACCTTACTTATATAATTATTTCTACTAATGATTATCTATATTTTTTCTATTATAATATATAATAACTATCGAATTCATTTAAATTCATATTTACAACGATATAACTTGTACACTAAAGATGCTCCAGTTATTCATGTATTCTCTGTGCGTTATCAAATCGAGGAGATCCATAAATTACCAAAACGAAGAAATAACCCAGCGGACACACAGAGACACACAGAACAGTCCTATTGAAAAACATTTGCTCATGTCTAGCAATTATAGTCCTACGGATGATATGCTGAAGATATATCCAGAATGACATCTATGCTTTAATTTCAAAATCAAAGTGAAAGTAAAATATGTTTTTATTTAGATAGGTCCATCATAAGCATTTTCATAACGTCAAAAAAGAAATATATTAGACAAAGTTTACTAACAAGCATACAGTCCGCGTGATAGCAAGTCTCACCGCAGCTCGTAATATGACGAAGATATTACAACCGCGTGACCAACCTTCAAACCGGAACATAGCAATGCGAACACTGCTATGATAGCGGTAGAAATAGGTGAGAGTGAGGTACCATTTGTATGAGGTCTACTTTATATATAATCTATGAATGAGTACTAATGACCCTGAAAACCTTTTGGTGTTGTAACAGGTCATAGAGTGTCTTCTTTATACTAGTCTACCCGCTATAAACGGGTCTTCTAACTGAGTTTATAAGCTGGTTAATTACGCGAGTCACCTGAAAATAGTCTGCATAAAAGAAAAATAAAAACTATTGGTGATACGGGTTCCAATAACACCTATTAGTATGAGTGGTACCGACACCGGCATCCGACATCGACGCTATTGGTACTTTTTATTATATTAAATTGAAAGCACTTCTAGTGGTATAGTGAGGTAACAATAAGGTATGAAATCCTTAATTTTATTTTACATTTCTCTTTTCGATAACTTTATCTAAACTTTTAACGGATTTAAAACGCAATTTTTCATTTAATTTTAAATGCTTGAAATTTCTATCGGATAATTTACAGCAATCGCATAAAAATTACCAATAAATCTAACAAATCAATACAAGTTGTTCGCACGCATACTTGTTTGTAAATATGTGTATTTACATATGTGTGTGTGGATGTATATGTGCATAAATGTATGTATAGGTATATATCCTGCAATCTTCAATTTGTAAATTGCAATAACGTTGGAAATAAATATCTATTAATACTATAATTACTATTGTTATGCTGGTCTTTAATTATTAACTAAAATGATAGTTAGATAAGACTTGTGTTGAGTTGTACATAGCTTATAAATGTTTTATATCTGTAACAACACACGATAATAGCTGATCTTAATTAGCCACAGCTTTTATTGCATTTTGAACAACTATTTAGTTTCTCATTGGTTTATGTCCAGAAACGGGGATTGAGTTATTTATTGCTCGCGGCTTTCAACGCCAGCTGTAGTCATAGCTTGGAGATAATTAGCACAATTTTAATTAAACTTAGCAATACTCTATGTCTATACTTAGAAAAAGGTTGCTGGTTGGTTTTCGGGAACGCGGAGAAGTATCCTTTGTGTTATTAAACTTAATATCACCATTATCATATCAGCTATAAGACGCCCACTATCCAACAGGCATCCCATAGTAATCTCCAATAGGACCGGTCGTCGGCCTGTGTCCAGCGTAATCCTGCGGTATTTGTCAGATCGTCTGTCCATCTCGTGGGTGGACGTCCAACGCTGCGCTTACCAGTACGTGGTTTCCATTCAAGATATTATAGTGTTTTACTTTGTGTTCCTTACAGTACATAGCCGTCGAACGTTCACTACTGAACTGATTATTAAAAAGCTTAATTTTAACTAGCGTTAAGGGGCACGAAGACATGTACCGGCAGAGTAGAATTATACCTCCCTCTGTACCAGGTGCCGTAAGAGGCGACTGAGGTACCAAAACCGACAGATGGCGGTATATCCACCCGAAACAGCGTAGCCCAAATGCCTCAGGGCAGGAATAGGCAGCAGCATGCCCGTCGTGATTGCCACCTCGCGCGCCCAGCGCGGCAATTATTTGCAGATATCTCTTTCTTGGTGAGGCCTGTGTCCAACAGTGGACTTTCTACGGCTGATATGATGAAGAGTTAATGGATTACAAATATATATATATGTGTAAGGAGAAAATGACTGACTGACATATCTACGAGGGCCTAAACTTGAAGGATTAGAAACCTGAAATTTTGCACAACGGTTCTTTTTATAGTGTAAGGTAAATTTATTAGTTAGATTTTTGTAAATTTATTAGTCTGCCGAACAGATCTTAGAACTAAGTTTACTGTAGGTTCATTACAGGAGCCAACTTGTTTCAGAAAGGAACCCGCAAGAAAACTCCACTAACACCAAATAATTTGTGGTAATGAAATGCCTTCCGGCGCTAACAATACTTTGTCTTAAAGCTAGTGGTTAAAGCAATTCAAGCTTATCATTATAAGCCTAGGCAGTTTTATCATTAATATAATTTAACCATTTCAGAAATGTGTGCAAGTAAGACATTAACAAAACTTATGGAGTCCAGATCGTTTGTATAGACAAAACTCCGGCGTTCTGAACTATGACCACAATTCAGTCCAGTCCAAGTCACGAGACCCGCGAACTATGTCAGAAACTATAAGTCCTCCATAAATTCTCAGTTCGGTATTGTACTTGGGAATGTTACGACGCTTGTTAATTGTTTAGATGGTATGCATTTCGTACGTTAACTTTCGCTTAGGTATCTCTGATAATACTGCGTATATTTTAAAATAGACCTTAGCTATTCGATTTTTGAGTTCAAAGTTCGATTAATTTCATGCCACCTGCTGCCATCTTGTGTCGATAAATAGAGACCGGGACTACGGTACCAGCCCTTTTGACCAAAATCCGGTTTGAACTGGTCGCTGAATATGAGCGGCTTTAAAACGATATTTATATAAAAATTTTAATCACCGTTCTTAAGTTATTTAGGATTCCTTTCTCACGAATTTGCCTGAAATGCTAAGGTCTTCTGCTTCTTCTCGAACTTAATCATGGACTAGACCTCAATTCTAACGCCAGCGATTTCTGATAAAAGCCAAACGTCAAGGTAAGATTTGAATGTCTTGCTTAGGAACATTTATTAAAGACCCATGATGATAAGTTTATTTTATCCTTATGTACTGAAGGCGACTGGGCCAATAAAAATGAATCTATCAAAATTTGACAACAAATTTTAAACGCAAATGTAATTTTATAAGTCAACCTTATGTTGACCTTATGTACATTAATTCCACGTATATTTACATTCTTCCCAACTCCTAAAGTATTATCGCACTTTTAAAAGCATTTCTAAACAATAGACCTTTAACACGATAAAAACATTATTGTCCCTATAAGAAATTATTTATTTTAGTTTAAGCCTAACCCGACTCTAAAGTGAAAATCTACGAGGCTCGTTAAATAACAGACAGTGAAATATATAATAATAGGGGTCCAATTTAATGTAACTAGTTTACAAGTGGATCAGAAATAATTGAATGATATCATTTTCTCGGGTAATTATATCTGATGGTTATCATAATTAGCCTTTGGCCTTGATACGAGCGACTTTTGACCCGGACAAGGGCAGCCGGGATAAATCACCGGTACTAACACTCGATTTGACGGGCCCGATGGCGCAGATGCTAGTGATCCTATCTTGTGTACCAAAGGTCGTGGGTTCGATTCTCAACCAGAGCAAATATTTATATGATGATATTTGAGTTTGTTCTGTGTCTGGGTGTTAAATATATGTATTTTAGTAATTTATTTGTGATTCCTCTAACGTCTGGCGTCCGTAACACAAGTGCTTTAAGCGACTTACCGTGGTATTTGATTATGTACAATGCAAATATAGGCCTATCCTAGAAAGGGGGAATTTCGCACAGAACTGCCGCGCTGGGCAAGCTTGTTGGCAATCGCAGAGCGCAGCTTTTGTGACGGGGATGCCGCCCATCCCCACCTTATGCATTCGAGCTACACTGTTACGAATGGATATACCGCCATCGGTCGGTTCCGGTACTTGGTTGCCTCTTACGACACCTGGTAAGCGGGGAGATTACTATTCTGCCGGTACATCACGGCCGAATCTTTTGGGACAAATCTTTATAAATTATAACCTATGTGTTTCTCTGATATATAAGCTGTAAAATATTACTGTAAAGTTTCATTAAAATCTATTCAGTACTCAGTAGTGTAAGCGTAACAAACAAACACACTTACAAACTTTTGCCTCTATATTTAACATTAGTGTAATTGCTTTGAAAACTTAACAGGATAATTAAAATAGATAGAAACCTACCATTCTGGTTAACTATTAATGTTTATATCTAATCTATTGAAGTGTTCATTTGTAATGCCAGAACAACAGTTGTTTTTCAAAAGCCATTTCAAAAAATTGTTTCTTTACTTAAAAATGTTGCCTGTCTCTATGTCTGAGGTAAACTCCAAAATGGCTGGACCGATTTCAACGGGACTTACTCACAGCTAGCTGATGTTATAAGGAGTAACATAAGCTACTTTTCTTATTTATTATTCTCGCGTAAACTGGTACTACGCGGGTGAAACCGCAGGGCATCGCTAGTAAAAATAAAACGACCTATATCTCCACGCCCCTTAGAGAAAATCCAACTATTTAATAATGATTGATAGTGTTATATTCTAATAGTTGTAACTCACTAATGTTTGTTAGACACAAGTTTGTGTTTAAGTTAGCTACGTTCACTGTTTGCGGGCTGGTTACGCCGAATTTGACACGTTTGCTTTGAATTAAGTTCAGTGATATGTGGGCTTGGGTTCCTAACACTTGAGAACTATTGGGTACCATCCCTAGTAAGTCATCCCTTACAAGTATAGTATACGTATTGTCAATAATACCGTGAACAAATTTAAGGGGACAATCCCTTGTGTGCATGGTGTTTGGCGTCGGCTTGAGTGTAGAGCAATTCAATGAGTAAATGGCTTTATTGTATGCTGGTATGGTCGAATTTGGTTTGAACTTCAGTGAACTGTCACGACATTAAAAAGTGTGTAGGCTTAGAGGCTGTGAAATTACTTAATATTGAAACATAGTATCTTCTAGTTGTGACTTGAATTTGTTCAGATTATTAGTATTTGTATTATTAATATTATGGCCATGAAACTTCATATTTACCAAAGGGCCCTATTTAAGTTATTCAATTTCAATTAATTAAATTAAAAACATTAAATCATGATTACACCATAACAAAATTTAACTTAGAATATAGGTGAAGAAATACTAATTTAGTAACTATTAAACTTTAAAATCGGTGTCTAATGTTGCCCGTGGTACGTATTATCAAAAGAGTTTGTCTTTAATCAGAAATAGCAAAAGAAGTATGCCGTTTGGTGTTGCCGATAGTTTTACAAAGTTACCTCGTTTTTTTTTTAATAATTACACAGTAAATGGTAACGAACATTATACATGTTATTAGGTATAGGTACGATAGAATTGACATATCCTTGAGAACGAAAACTCTTAGAATAAACGTTAATAATAAAAGTAGTTTGTCTCTAATTCAAACATGAATTTTCTATTAAACATACAAGACCGTACTTTCGGACTCTCACATTATTATAAATCAATAAACAGTCATTTCGTATTTTGCAAACCATAAACAACTTATTTACCCAGTACCAATCATTCATAATATGTACTTTAATAAAGTTATCTGATGTATCGCTTCATTAAAAAACAACTAAAACTTTTTTCATTACAGAATGAAAATAATGATGATCAATAAATACTACTTCGTTGTTTTCTAAATTTTTTATTTTATTTTTAAACTTTATCTGATCATTTACTTTTTAGATTGTGATATTGTTAACTATTATTAACTACATGAGTACTTAAGCTGGCTTTATGTTGACGGTACGCATGCGCAGGCTTCATGATCGCACTTGCTTTAACACAGATGATTTTTTTCGCATTCTGAGGATCTTGATCAAGATAGGTAATGATATAATCTTATCGAATTATTGTATTGCTGGCACCGTTTCTTGATGTGTGTACAAAGTTTTAATTGAATCTGTCCGTCTAAAATGGGTCAAAATCAACTTCGAGCCAGTCGGTTACAAACATACACACTTTCATATATCTATACAACTGAAGCTAAAGCGTTTAAAAATTAAAATAATATGGGTGAAGTTTAATCTATGTTCTAGAAAATGAAACTCTCACTTTAATTACCGCTATCAAAATATCAGGAAAATAATAGTATTTAACTTGTGCAAACCCTGCATTCCCAACATCGCCACCCTTCGCGACTACTTAGGTCAACTCATTAACAGCCTTAAGAGCCGGTAGTTAAGTTATTAATCGGTTGCCCCCTGCCCTCTGTTTTCTTTGCCCGTTGACCCTCGCAGAGTAATTGTTCTTAAGCATTTGTGCGTTAATTAATGTGTGGTCACATGCATTCAATTACTTTTTATGAATGTTCTTAGAGGGTCAACGAGCGAAGCCATCGGACTAATTGTTTTTTTTTGCTCGTGATTGAATGCCCATGCATAATTTAATCAGTTTTGTGTGTTAATTTATCGCTTTTCAGATGGTATTATGTGTAGGTTCTTATGGGAAGTTTTTGCTTGACTCCTGGTGTTTTCTTTCTGATTTTTTTTGTATCGACATTTACTGTTACAACCGTAATAGATATCGTACAGTTGACTGTTGACTCAACACACATACATCATAACTAAAATACGCAATACAATAGGTAAACCAACGCACTACGTAATTGGTTTTCTGCATCTTTGTATAAACGCAACCTTAGGTAAGTACATATATATACTTTTTTTATTATAAAGTTACACAACAACATCATATTAGTAATAGGAAATCCACGGCATGGCTGGGCATAGGCTTCCACAACTGATTTTTAATAATACCGTTTTTATACGGCCTGCGTTTAGTGTGACTCTACGTTTTTAGTTAGATCGTCGGTCCACCATTTCGGTGGACATCCTACGCTGCGCTTGTCAATGGACGCAATTATTCACGCATTGGCAGTTTAGATATTGTATTACAATGTTAGATATTTTCCTTATTTTTGCATATCATAAGATAAAAAAATATATTACTGTCTGTTGTTTAAAAATGTTAATACAGAAGCAATGTTTCGATAAATTTTAAGTAAACTTGAAGACTTTTGATATGTTATCTATCAAATATCAAGAGAGTGCATTTGTCGCACTTTCGATCTTTATTACTCGTGTCAATTGCATTTATTTCGAGATAACTACGTGGGTACTCTCACGTATATATCCATTTTTATGACCTCGTGTCTTGATTTTTTTTTGTTTGATTAAATAATGCATTCCAATTTGGCAATACATCGTGACGAATCGGAAATAATTCTGACTGTCTGACTGAAATTGAAATGTTTACTGTAAGTAGACGAAGTATTTATTTCCTGTAAATAAATATATTATACATTTTAATAATATTATTAAAGCGAAAATCAAGAATGGTTGTTAAGAAGAATGTACCGGCTAGCCATGAGGTACCGGCTAAGCCGTGTAGTACCGGCAGAGTAGAATAGTACTTCCCTCTGTACAAAATGTCGTAAGAACCGACAGATGATGTACAGGGCGGGGATGGGCAGCGGTTAAAATATCCCTATAGAATATTAACTAAAAATAATTCACATAATATCTCATACATTAACATGATTTCGAGATAAGTAGCTTGAAGTACTTGTGTTACGGATATTAAAAAATAGAGGTATTACAAATATTATACTTCAAAATGTAGGTGTATAATAGACAGAGCAAATAGAAATGTTTGTCCTGGGCCCCACACAGAATCAATTAATTAGCTTGACACATAAGATAGGCATTACCAAATGCTCCAAATATTCTATCAAATCCTTCAAATATTTCTGACACAAAATCTTTAAACATAACGGCGCCACAGAAAACGTTTAGACATAACTGATGAAATGTAACGTCGGTGCTCGTTATAAAGGGCGCTGTCCGATGTCCCCTGCGGCGGTTATTTGCAATGAATTCTAGACCAGCTAAAACAGATCTGCCGGCTAGATTGTCAATTGATTTCAAATAATAATAATAATATACTCAATTATACACCAGACATAATAATAAATCTAAATAAGTACAATAACTGTGAAGTACAATAGGCGGTCTTATCGCAAAAAGTGATTTCTTCCCGGATTCCGACCTTAAGAGATAATAAGAG
>JACJUM010004390.1:13857214-13886943 GCA_020976665.1 Heortia vitessoides
GACAGTGAAACTAGACACTAGCCGTAAAATTATTACATTAGTAATTATCGTTGTAGGCAACAAAAAAGTTTTTAATGTCCTTTAAACACATACGTTTGTACATCTCGTCAGATACAAAAGATAACAAAATCCAACCGGCTAAGTCATAAATCTAAACAAAACAAGCGGTTACAAAACGAGCAGTTGGTAAACTTGCTTGCTAAGAATTTTGAAGTGGAGAGGTACGACGACTACATTGTACCAAATCCCGCTGGAATCCAAACGGCAAACCTAAGTAGCGAAAGTCACACAGTCGACCCGCCAAACTGCCATAAATAATATGAGACGACAGCCATTTAGCTCATAATATTTATTAAACTACCTCCAACTTCCTGCGACGAAAGGAGGTTTAAACAAAAGCCTCGTAAGGCGAAACTTATGCTTGGCTCCTTCAATATTCCGCACGCAAACTATAACGATATTTTAGTAAGTATAGATTGATGAAGCATAGTAATTAAATTGTTATAAATATGTTTTTCAATCAATGAATCAAGAATAAACATGTAGTAATTTTAGAAAAAAACATATCGAAAAGAAACCATTAGTTTGTTAAAAAAGTTAAGTAATCTCTATTTTCTTTAATCACACGTATAGCGGGAAATAAAGACCACGCCCTCCAAGGCAGCGGTAGATGACCACCCAGAAGAGAGAATCGCCATCCACCGACCTGATTAGAATTGAAGTATCGCGCTGTACGCAGGCCGCATGCAAACGGCTCTGTTGGGGAGGCCTAGGTCCAACAGTGGACGTCTTTAGCTGATATAATCAATAATAAATTCACACAACATCCCATACATTTGTTATGTTACGCAAATTAGTCAACAGAGAAACCACAAATATAAAATATAAATATATATGTTTAATACCCAAATACAATACAGACAAAAAAAATCACCATATAAATATTTATTCTGGATGGGGATTGAACCCACGGCCATTGGCGTATAAGGTAGGAAAATTACCATCTGCGCTATCCGGCCCGTAATGAGGCTAATGTTAGTGATGATACCAGAAAATACCGAAAGGCCGCGTATAAAAAAAACGGTCGAACCTATCGCATATGAAATGCTTACACAATAAATACAAGATATTATTAAAACTAGTTTAGAATAACACTGAAAATTATGTACCTGTCCCATATTATTATATAAATAACTAATGGTTTTTTGTCAGGAAAATAAAAATAAATTCTAGCATAAAATTTCGCAAAATATATCATGAATTTAAATGAGTCTTAAATTCATTGTGCTCACTGAAAATGATTTTATATAAATTATTAGATAAATAGTCATTGATGCGACATAACAGATTTTATTACATTACCATTTAGTTCTTGTATTGATTCTAAAATGTTGTACAGTGACAAAACGCTCGAAAGGTGTAAAATATTCATTCTATATTCACAGACAGATTTTATCGAGTGAATGCCTTCGCCATTCTTTTCAAAGCGAGATAAATTATACTAATGTGATGACACATTAACATTTGTCTTTCAAAGCAAAATTTATGATAAATAAATTTAGTTGTCTCTGTAACTTTTCGTCTGTCTGTCATCTTTAAAAGACAGTAAAAATATAAATATGTGAAAGTATGCATGTTTGGTAGGTTTTCAAGCTGTAGCCAATTAATCGTCATCGTTGTAGCAACCGCAAAACGTCATTGGGTCAAAGGGAAAATTAACCAACCTAAAACCCCATAATAGCCGTGTTGTCCCTGATGTTTTTGAGCTACACTGCTTAGGATGGACCGCCATCTGTCGGTTCCAAGAAATAATATATTAGAAAAGATAAGTATGATTAAATAATAGTGAAAAAAAACAAAGATATAAGTTTATTCAGGGCTGTAATCTCTAACTCTCACTTAATAGTGAACTCATCATCGTCATTACAGTCATTGCCCGTGCATTGCTGGACATAGGCTACAACAAAAGTTTTCTAATAAGACCTGTTGTGTGCGTCCACCCATCCAATGCTTACCTGCGGCTGATAGTCCGCCAAAAAGGCGACCATCTCACCATATTCCACAGTGTGTCATCACGAAACTGATTTTCAGTGTTAACGACGAAAAGAACAGGCGTATAAAAAAAACAGAGACCCCTTAAGTATGTTATGGTAGTATGATCTATGTTAACATGATTTGTATTTTGATTACGTTTGTAATAGATAAATTCAGAAATTAATGAACATTTTTCAAAAACATTATCATTATCGGCAAGTGACATATTGTCACGTGACTAAATAATAAAGAACAAGAAAAGAAAACTGTGCAGGATAATCCGATGTTTGTACAAAAATCACAGTATCCTGCAACGGGCTATACGAGTATTATAATCTCCATGGTCGACCAACTGGTGGTGGTATAATATTCCGTTTATTTGAAATCCTTCGGATCCATCGGGGCCGCGAACTCTACGAATTGAATGTAGAGGATTTGTTTATTTTATGAATTTTGTATAACGAGTTTGTTACCTTGTGACAACTTTAAATATAAATATATATATTTAAAAGGAAACGCTGGCTAATTGACCGACTGACTGACATATCAACGTAGGGCTTAAACTATACCTACGAATTAGAAATTTTGCACTTTTTATAACTTAAAAGAGCACAAAGAATGGATTTTTGAAAATACGCCCCCTAAAGGCGCAAAACGAGTGCTCTTGCTGTGCTAAAAAGTGTATAAAACTTTGCTGTTTTTGAACCAATGAGATTTAGTATAATGGTTCTTCATGGAAAGAAAGAAAAATTAGCCCTTAAGTGGGTAAAAAGGGGGTGTAAAGTTAGTGTGAATGTTATACTGCGGAAATCGCGGTGCACTTCTAGTTAGAATATAAATGGTTTGCATAATTTGCAGTGGTGTCGACTACTTTATTTTTCTCACTGAACTAGTACACTATAAAACACATTGCCACAAAACTGTCTTAAACAACACTGACTGGGTGGGTTTACGGCTTCACCCGCGGGGAATTCGTTTTCTGTTAAAAGGAAAAGTTGTCTAATGTCCATCATACGATACGAGCTCCCTCTGTACCTTCATCAAACACGGTTCAGTGATTTGCTTCAGAAAGTGTAATTCTAATAATAGTGTGGTTATGTTTACGGTTTATATCTGTTTAGGAGATACGAATGCGGATATATATAACATATACATACATATATATTATTAATTTATCTTTATCTTTTTAACTATATACTAGTCCAATGGCGCAGATGGTAATGGTCCTATCTTATGCGCCAGGGGTTGTGGGTTCGATACCTGCTCAGGACAAATATCTAATGATATTTCTGTTTTTCCTTGGTGTTAAAAATTTGATTATTATATTTGTGATCCTCTGTTGTCTGGTGTCAACACGAGTGCTTTAAACGTCTTACCACGAAGTCAAGACAATGTTTGGTATTGTGTGAATTTATAATATTACAATTAAGTATATCATAGGAAATTTAAAATCAGTAAACAATGTAATTTTTCTTTCAATATAGATTTACATTCCATTCATATTAAATAAGTAATAACTCGAATGACCGATAATCCTGATGACCTTATACGGTAATGGTAATAAGGGTAATTTGAACAAAGAGGCCAATTAGTGGCCTACTATTAAACTAATTTACCGGCACCCAACGGGTCTTATAAACGAACTTTATAGCAGTTTCATTAGGCGATTCATTTGATATCTTATATGGAATGAGAATTAACCAAGAAAATATCTAGGTTAAACTTAACTAGTAAGTACAATAGCAATAAGGTTCTGTATAAGTGAATGTGATTCTTTTCGAGAATAATAAAGTGCCTCAAACCCGAGACCCTGTGAAATAACCAGGCGATCAGAGTTCGGAGGCACGCGTCGCCCCGGCCCTCTTTATTCGCGCCAATCTCCATTGCCCGCGCACTCAATCCGTGGATTCTCTGAAATTAAACGTGCGGCTGAAATTTTCCTGCCCAAATTCTCAGTCAAAGTCGGCACAAAGTGAAACTATATTTATATACCTTGCTGCTGTTTGTCTATGTATACTTATATAATTTGTTTGAAGTCTTTGAATTTAGTAACAAATAGTGACGACAGTAGCGGCATTGGGCGAACATTTTTTAACATTTATATCCAAAAGCAGATTAAAATACAAGCTTTTTGTAAAAGCAGCATGGTTACTTTTGATCATATTTACAAAATGTAACGTATATTAAAGCAAACCAACTCGATTTAATTCGTATCTTATATGTTAACAATTGCTTATAATTTTACATTATGCCCCTTTTTTTCTCTATTCGAGTTGATATAAAATTTTAGATATAAGCGAGTCACGTGGCGCATACGATGGTATTCCTATAATACGCCAAGGGTCGTGAGTTTGATTCCAACCCAAAACAAAAATTATGTGATGAAAATTTGTGATTGTTCTGTGTCTGATAGTATCTGTCTGTAATAAATTATGTACATAGTTTAGTTTTTATATATTTGTAAACCCCTTGCTGCCTTTGGTTTCAGCTCTCGGAGATTTTTTTTAACTAACAGTTTGATGTTCTGTGATTATCCCACCCTTATTTTAAGATCTACCTTTGGAAAAGTAGGGCCTTTCATGCAGTTCATTTCAGCATGAGTATTATAGATTGGACTAGGTTACTGTGTTTGTTCTGTAAAGCATGTTAAAAATGATTAGTTTTTTCTCGTTTTACTATCTAACTACCACAATAAATTTTAACAATTATACAAAAAACTTTATATCAATAAACATCTCAAGAGAATATTAAATAATCGCTCCTCTCTCACGAAAATATGTGCTAAAACGGTATAAAAGTTTGCAAACAGCCGGGAAATAATATATCAAAAACATGATGGAAGGCATCCAAAACCGTTTAGCACGTAATATGTAGAACAGGAACCCTCGGAGGGTAACCGGTAGCTGACGCATCGAAAAAGGTGTTCAATGGAACAATCAATAAAGCGACCAGGGACTTAGAGTCGTCCGTCGGCGGCGGCCACAAGAATTTCTATTGAGTGTCGAGGCAAGTTAGGGGTCCCGCTAGAATGGTCTGTAGTGAGTTCCCAGTTCTCACACGTCAGGCAGTATAATCCGGTCAATAACATAAATTTCTCGGAGGCATGGCTCTTATTGGATTTGTCGGCGCCAAGCAGCCGTCGAGGTGAGCTCGTAACCTATCCGCCACGACCAAAATAAAGTTTGCGGGAAATCTGTGATCGTTTCTACTTCGAAATAAAAGAAACTGGGTCAGAAATAAAATTTGAAATATCACATTGTAGCAAGCATACAGTTTTGGTGGCGTTAATGTTCGGAACTTAGTGAGTGTCTAAATTTTTGTTGCAGATATGTACAGTGTGTTTCCAGCTGAAAAACAAAATATTACATTATTTGGACAGTAATGGATGTTGTAAATATACATTTCTAAGTTATTAGTGCGAAATATCCCTCCTTATACTGGTAGCTTGAACATGGACTACTTTTGATTGTGAGGTGAGGATTATATCAGGTTATATTATTTTTTTTGGAGTTCGATGTTTAACCATTACCGACAGTGAGGTATATTAATTTTAATTAGTAATGTTTATGCGCGTGCAAAATAAGTGTATAGCAATTCTAAATAAATTGATTAATAATTCTTAAGTTAAATGCAATTGAAAGTCTTAATTCTATTGGATTACGAGCATGTCACATCCCTATTATTTTTATTTGTCATTCTCTTATATTTTGGCGCACTGGTTGTAACCAGCGCGAGTCAAGAAAGTCATGGGTAGATATGTATATCTACCCTTGACTTTCTTTTAATATTACAAATTGAACAAGGAATAATGCAAATGTTTACTTGCGGTGGAACATCCACTTTGGTTTATTTAATTCACACTCGCCTTCTCGTCCCGTGTTTGACAAATTGCATGCAGTTTAAATATATGTAGATCTCAAAACACGTCAGCTCGGCTTCCGCGCACCTTTGTCTAGACAAATGCACAACACAAGTATTCAACACGTTGTACGGGAACTCGCCCGTCCAACGTTTTGTCGTCTCGACACTAAGTTTTATGCTCCTCCGTTGGGACTTGCGACGTCTTTGAGCAAGAAACTTTTCAGACCGATACGAATTTTGCGTAGAATTAATATTTTCCACCCTTTCATGTTTGAATTTCACATTCTCATAATGTCCTTCGGCATATATCTATTTGTAGGGCTAGGTAACAGAACTTCATATATTCGAGTATTGTATATTTAGGCCCTGTAGTTGAAATTGATCAATAATTAATTAAATTATGTTCAAACTCCTTATTATTTACTTAACATTTTAAAAACTTCATTAAGTTGTGTCATTCAAACAGTAAACATTTCTCATGTTTATCTTTATAAATTCAATGTGCTCTTATTGAATTTTGAATTTAAAAAATGGCCGTATGCACTTCTTCTCTTTTAAAATAAAATTTAGCTGCATCAAAATTCACGTTTATCCGTTCCTTAAAAGGTGTAAAAATATTTCGCATCCCGCATTAATTTGTATGTCTTCGTGTGTCACGGAAAAGGTATTGCGAACTGCGTTCAAAACATTACAGAATATTTCGCACGTCAAATTATCAACAAGTAGGCGAATCATTTGTTTATACAGACATTTAATTAAACCAAAACTGATTATTTACTTATCTCAATGTATACGGCGCGGCGAACAACAGAGAATTCCGAGGAGGCCAGTATCATTGTACTAAATTATGTTCCTTAATACAAAATATAAGGAGTGTTGCGACATTTCCATGGATATTGTTATTAAAAGCACCGATGCGTGACATAATTACTTTCATATATTATTTAGCAACGTGCCTGGGTTCAACGGTCCCATCACGCCGGCCAAGTCAAGGTGCCTTATAAGGACCGTCGCCATTTTTCTTCAGCGAGAGAAAGTTTTTGTATGCAATCCACAGAGACGGACATCCTCGGCCTTTTAAAACATTTGCATTTCTTCCCAGATGGGAGTTTTTCTTGGAAGATTCCCGCCATAGACCAGTGGGTGGCTGGGGCATACTAATTCGATAGTGCGCCGATCGTGTTTTATGAAACTTCAGTGTGTTCTGGAGAGTGGCCAAGGAATAGAACTAAATAATAGCCCGCGGATAGACATTGGCCAAGAAGTCTTTCAATTTATTGTCATTGATAGTTTACTGCAAGTTTGTGTCTGGAATTTATGGCTTCGATTATGTAGTAGCACTTGTTCTGAACGCGGAAGATCCGTAGTTCGATTGTTGACCAGTTTCCATAGATCCACTCTATGACCTGGACCCATAATATTATTATAGATAGATTTGGTATCAAACACAAAAAATATATATGACTTGCCAAACGTTGAAATATGAGCTATCACCGCTATGTTTTAATACATCGTAGATGTTCTTTAAGAAATAGGGAAAAAGAGAACAACAAAACATACAATGTATCTTGACTTTGTTAGTTTAATTTAAACTGTGTGTTAGTACAACAAACAAAGCTGACAAAGACAAGTTCATAACGCATTACGCTCGAAACAATGACCAAGTTCTCACCTCGTTCATAATAATAGGCTTACAATCAATTTAGAACCCTGTTCCTTTCCGAATAAGGTTAATTATGCATTCTAACTACGTTAATATTCGCAGGGTTCACGCGGTCAGGTAAAGACGCACCCACGTCATATATCTGCTATAACCCTGACAATTAAAACTCGCCCCTACGCGCATCCCTTATTTGTGACGTCATAACCAGGTGTCACTATTGTTCCCTCTAATTAAACGTTATTTAATGTAGGCGGAGGTGATTGGGTTTTAAAGTGTGGGTCGCTGTTGAAACTGAGCCTCTGGGTCGGTAAGTACTTTTGACCTGACCTCTCTAATGCTGTTAGACCTAAAGCGTTGGAGGCGATGGATCGAGTTATATTAGCGAAGCTCTTAAGCATAATTAACTCATTTGCTGCTCGAAATATGTCGAAATTAGAATGATAATGGTTTTTCATGGTGGTTATACATTCTAAAGAAATAAAAGGTTTTGATATAAGCGTCACGCTCTTTGGTTTCATCATCATAATCATCATTTTAGCTATTTGAAGTCCACTGTTGGACATAGACTTTCCCGAGAAAGGATGAATTTTGCCCATAATTGCCGCAATGGGCAAGCGTCATGCCGTACGCAGAGCGTAGCTTCGCGACAGGAATGCTGCGGTATACCCGCCCTGTTGCATTTGAGCTACACTGTCTCGGATGCATGTACCGCCATCTGTCGGTCCCTTAGTCGTGTCTTACGATACCTGGTACGCTCTTTAGAATAATTTAATTTTATCCGTTTTAGCATGGGATTGCGTATAAGTGGTTAGCCAGTGTTTGTAACGTACGTAAGTACGTTTAATTGCTGGTAGCAAAAGTCTTTCAGCATTATTCTTTTTACAATGTCAGTCATATTGATGTGTCGTTGGCTGTGAAGTTGCATAGCAGATTATATATTTTGTGATGTCAGTTTCTATTAAAAATAGTCGACTCAGATATAATAGACTTCTTTTTTATTGTGCCTTGCAATTAATTGCGAATATGTGATCGTAGTTTTAATTTGCATTATTTTTCATGAATACTACTTCAGTATTATTTAATTTCGATACAGACTAGTTGATAGTCGTAGGGTTAAAACTAGCTAATAGATAGGTACTCATCTAGGTTAGGTTTTTTTATACTTTCCTGGTTTCTTCTGCAGCCTTATGAACATCTTATATCATAATGTACATCTAGAATCCAGTTTGATCGTCTTGTACCAGGTCTCGTATTTTGTACCAACGGTATTTTTATTATTTTTCATAGCAATTCTACTTGTTTAATATATATGAGTTTGATTATACGCGGGTCATCGACTAGCTACTGTTTTTTTTTGGTTTATTTTCTAACTGATTTAATTTGCCTGTTTTTTACTTATAACATGGCTATCTCATCGCACTTTAGTTTTTTATTTCCATGAAAAAAAAGATGTTGCCTTTGTTATTTATTATAAAGCTACTCTTTTAACGACTTTAAAACGCGGTTCATTTAACTCATTACATTTTTAGTTATTACTTTTTGTATTGTTTCGGTTACCTTACGGCAATCGTTCTCAAGAATGACAAAGGATGTTGTCACTTACTGCTCACCGGTAAAAAAATAGTTTTTTTATGAGTAATAAACGAGTAAAAGTAAAAAAAAATAAAAAAATATTTTGTATATTTGATAAGGGTGTCTGAAATCTTATATTACAGCCTAAGTACTAAAAGCAGCATTCACATGACAATATCAACTTGTGTCAGTCTGATTGATTCATGTATCAGTAATTACACTTGCAAATTAGTTTGCTAACTGCAACTGCAGTATCGACGTAAACCTCATTTTAATCAATAAAACCTGCTTTCGAATTTCGAACATTCATTAACGGGCAGTATCAACTTTGCTAAACACAGGGCTGGCACATCGGTTCTATTTATCATATGGCTGTGACAAATGCCTGGGGCAACGCTCTCTTCGTTCATTCGGTTATAAATTGTCAACACTTTACATATTGAAATTTGCGGTTTTTAGCCATCAGGATACAATGTATGTTATGTGTTGCATTGATTGTTGCTCTTTGATTAATATTATTAACGGAATTCTAAAAAGACCTTGTTTCCTATTATTTTGCTAATTTCGGAACTATTTTAAAGTGATTCTATCTTATGCGTCAAAAATTGCAGGCCCAATCCCCACCCTGAACAAATATTTGTAATTTCTCAGTTGTCTGATATCGGTAACATAAGTGCTTTAAGCTACTTATCTTGGAATCAGGTGGACTTATGAGATGTCGTGTGAATTAATTTATTAATAGTAGCCACAATTAAAAAATAAAAATATGTACGCAATAAAAATACTTTATTATTATCTACACTCGAATTTAGATTACATCCTATATATGGTAGTGAAAGGATCATTCTTTTAAATAAAAAAATCATTAACTAAAGAAATATATCGGCTAACTTTCCCGATGAACGTCACAGTTGTAAAGAAATAAATGTCAAATCAAATAGTCTTTCTATGCATTCCAATTCAGGTTATGAGAAAATTATTTCGTTTTGTAATTAAAACATTGGTACCTAATATAAATACTGCTTACATTAGCAACATATATATTTTTACGATAGAAGTTTATTATACGTCATATACTTACTTACTTGCCTGATAATTGCCGCCTCAAAGCTGCTGTGTGGTATTTACCAGTAAAATTACCGGGTAATTTGAAAATAACATCAGGTCACAAGCTTGGTGCCACGTTTGTCGTAAGTCCTTGAGAGGCCGCAAGCGTCACTGGGTATAGCGACCTCTTACTGTGTGACATGAAGCGATTGCTCGTTTGCATATTTAGTAGCCAGTATTCATATTTACATCTATGAAATAAATTTGAAAACAACCTTTAACATTTTAGTTACCACATGAAGGCTACTCTTAAGCTAAGAATCGTAACACATCATAGCTGTGTCCCTTGTTTGTAACATTGAGAATTAATCAAACATTGTTTCACCCACGCCACGCCAATTATAGTCCTTCTCCTATACCAGGTGTCGTAAGAGTCAGAAGGTCTGCCACCACGTCATGTTCAATAGTGGACTTTCTACTTCTGATATAAAAAACGTTTCACCCATGATGTGTTTGGCATGCCCACTATTTAGAGCCTGTATGAACGAAGACTCATATATACCTAGATTTACTTAGTCTGACAGAGTACTCTGGGCTCGGCAACTCTTAATTGGACTATCGAGTTTTGATGCTCCTTCTTGAGGAGCTGGGCTGGAAAAAATAGACCCAGCAGTATTGGAACCACGAGAAATGGACATTGAAATATGCAATACTGATGGTACATTAATATCATTATGGCAGACATAGAGCGTTTACTAATGGACATTGACCTCTCCAAGAACGCGGGAATTTATTTGCTCATAATTACCGCGCTGGGCTGACGTGGTATCAATCGCTAGCAAATATACCGCTATCTGTTGGTACCGCTATCTGGAGGTATTATTCTTCTCAATGGGTACTTCTACATCTATCATATTTATACACAATCTGTTCATTGGAGCCATACTTCCATCTTAAGATATACACATACATCGTATACTTCATCCACGAGCCGATATCAATTTATCATCGCCGTGTTTATATATACATACGTATGTGTGTATGTGCATTATATGAGTGTATGTTGTTAATTAATCAACATCCATCACCCACTCAGTTTAAGGGCTATCCATATTTTCTGGAGTATGAACATCTTCTCTTGAAACTGCGAATTTATGGTCCAATGTAAATTATCTCTCGTATATAGAAAGATAAATGTAGCATTGTTTCTTGTTTTGTAAGTAAAGAACAAGCCTATTGTTAATTGTTTATAACACAAGACAATTAATTATTAACATTACTATGTTTTATTCTTCTATTAACAAATAAATAATAGAAAAGAAAAACAAGATAGATCTGATTACAACCGCATTATCGTGCTAGATGTAGGCAAACAACCGGTTCTATTAGAAATCTCTTGTGGATGCTGTGGTGGACGTCCTACGGCTTATATTATGATGGCGCAAAGAACCTTTTCCTCCCTTGTTTTAGTCGGATAACCGATGGTAGCGCAGAAAATTGATGCTGATGAATATTTGTGTTTTTTCTGTGTCTGGGTGTATTTGAGAATGCTACTTGTGATAATTTTGTTGTCTTATGTTTGAAGTGCTTAAAGACTTATCTCGGAATCAGGGCAATGTTTGAGATGTGGTGTTACATAGATTTAAGCACGTCAATATAATTCAATAACTTTCTAAACTATTATTTACGCCTAAGAAATGTACAGACGGATATCAAAACTGTGCTACGATATTCCATCGAAGCAGTTCTCACCCACATTCTCCCACGGCTAATAAACGAGTGCCCATTACAATTAGTTTGAAGTCTGTTCCACGGGAGATATACCCGTATTAATTTCTTAATAACACTAACAGTAACCATTAAATACAACAACTCAATTCAGCTAAGTTAAACGACCGTAAACAAAGTAAAAGTTAACGATTAGGTATATTAGCGAACCTAACATCCCTGTTGGATACAATACTCCTTGGAAACGATACTGATATTACGGCTCTATCGTGTAACACGCACATTACGAAATTCTTGTACCTATATACATATACGTACGTGCGTACATACTGAAAGTTTTTTCCATTATTGACTTCCAAATCGAAATACTAGATTCGGCGCCATTTTGCGTGGACTCAGACAATATCGAGTCTGGTTCATGTCATGATATAGAGAGGTATTGAAGTATTTATTTTGTCATGTCAGGGTATAAAGTTTTAAATAGCGAATATAAGCTTCAGTTTATTTAGTACTTGCTATATTCTTTCAGAATTGATTTTACTGTAGATAGACTCTTAACTAAAGTCGTCTGTATTGTTATATAGTACCTCACTCTTTTATACCGCCAAATAGCAGTGTGCGCATTGCTTTGTTTCGGTTGTGTTTAAAGTTCTTTATTCTCATACGAAATTACATTTCATTTACAATGAGATATTCATAGTTCTAAAAAATATACAATTAGCCGGTACACGACTCTAAATACAATTTTAACTTACTTAATATATTTATGTTTTCACTCTTTTATGGTGTTAGGTAGCTTATTATATAACAGCTGTGCTCCCCCATAACGTACAGTTTTCTTTCCACAGTGAAATATAGGTGCTGATAGTTCGGAGATTGTGGGGGTTGCCTTTTATAAACAGTGTTATATTACTTTTGACAAAATTTGAAAATATTTTATTTATTATGATTGTATTGAATTTGCATAATTGAGTTAAGTTAAATATTTTTGTTTTTTCATATATATGAATAGTTAGTGTGTGGAAGATATATCAAAAAAGGCTTTAATGACTTTGTTTTGAGTGCTCTGCAATGGGTTTGAAGGGTGAGAGAAGTTGTGAAATTACTGGGTAAAGTTATCTTTAGATCACAGTATTGGCGACACGCTAGTGATATCATTGTGATGACAAAGCTGCGGTCACGTTTACCATTAAACAGGCATTACGCTTTATGACTTAACAATATCATCACTATATCAGGGCAAGATATCAACTTCCGAAAAGTGCTCAAGGTGCGTTCACGCATCACCAACCTCACGCATTATATGTGAAAGTTGCCGCCCCTACGGCGTCTTCCAACGACTTCAGAGACCAATACTAGTGCAAGCTTCAGTCACGGTAGGTCCTACCGTGACTGGTTCATCGGTAAGTCTTACCGATGAACCAAAACCCATTATTAAGTAATCAGTAAAACTCCTCGTGGATCGCAACAGACTCCCGCTTGTCCAAAAAGGTACCGGGACTATGAAGTCGCTTGTTACCCGTGTCGCAATCAACTACTTATGCAAGACGTCAGATTTTGCGGGTAGTCTTCACCAAGATTCATCCATTAAGACCGTTCCTTTAATCTTAATTCGATCTGCCACCTTTTGTTACCGAGCTGTGAAGTTACCTATTAATCGTAGTTGTAGCCGACTACTGACGCAGATTGTAAACTATTTGAAGTAGTATTCTCCAAGATATTTCCAGGGAGAGACGGTAGAACCGTCTATTTCAGCCATATTTTAGGCGGACGGCATACGATGCGGTAGTGTTTGGTTGGTGATCTCTATTCAAGAATTTTATAGTCGCACCGACTATCACTCCTGCGTGCTATATGGGCTCCTGCCCACTGCACTTTAATCTGTTTGTGATGGAACAACTAATACGCTGCTTGTGTTAATATAAGCCGTTTATTAGCTTGATATCGTGTTAAAACAATTTCAATGTATAATTAGTAAAAGTATAGTTTTCATGTAGCAATAATTACATGGCAAAATAAATGTAGTAGCAAATCTGTTCTGACAAAAACAAACGATTGTTTTTGTAAGTGTGAGACTTAAGAAGAATGGTTGAAGTTGGAAAAACAAATGACTGACTCAAAGATGAATAATGTTTTTCACCAGAGATGAAAAAGATACTTCGTTATAGTTCACTCATTTAAAATATATGTGTTCACTATTATTCATAGCAATCATTATCATCATCATAGTAGCTGTAAAACGTTCACTGCTGGACATAAGCCTCCCCAAAAAATTGGGAATTTGACCATAATTAACGCGGTGGACAAGCGTGGTGCCAATCGCAGAGCGTAGCTTCGCGACGGGAATACTGTTACCCATACCCGCCCTGTTGCATTTGAGCTACACGGCTTTCGATGGATATACCGCCATTTGTCAGTTGTGGTACCTCAGTCGCCTCTTACAACATCTGGTTCAAGAGGGAGTTACAGCTCTACCGGTACCACACATCAAAATTGTATGCGATTCATACTAATATTATGTTGCGTTAATGTCGGCGTGATATAGTTTTTATTTGACTATTAATTTGGTTTAGTCCAATTGTAGGCAGTCCCTATCTTGAAAAAGCTAGTAATTATGTATATAAAAAGGCAGCTGGTAAAATCGTGAAACACAAAAAAAAATTACAACCCATAGCTCTGCTATATTGTTAAAACTATACCATAATTGTTATAATTAAAGTAAATTTAATTAACGAAAATCATATTTGTTTTAAGATGAAAAAGGAGTTCTATCTCAAACTATCCAGATCCTTTCAGCTGTTCTGCCGATATATAGTAGCAAACATAATAAAAATAAATAATTAACTCACATAACATTTCGTACATTATTTAGCTCCGTGACAAATACCTTAAGGTTTTTGTATTATTGTTAATTAACAATTGACTGCGGAATTTCAAATATTGTATATCTAACATCCAGACACAATAAATACGAATATTGATTACATAAGTACGAGTCTATGTGTTTGATGGGACTCTAACAATATTCATCTAAACATTCGCATTTATAATATTAGTAATATTTATTTCATTTTTACTAGTATATTTTCATTTGTTTGACATTCAATACACAATTTATATTTACTTAATTTATGTATGTCAATGCGTCATTCAAACACTATAGTGTTATGGTTATTTCAATGAATTGAATGTAATTCTAGAATAAAAGCCTTACACACTTCTTCTCCACATTAACGTTAACGGTGCAAAATGTCATATTCGCGCAATTTAATTAGGAACGGATACATAATCTGTTCCAGCCTAAATCCATGATTAGGATATCAATTATTTTCAGTTATTAACGTTAATTTTAGCGCATCATAGGTTGGGTGAGGCCGGTCATTATTCAGTACCCTAGGTTCTGATGTACGAGGACGCCCCGCGGTTCTTGTAAGGCTGGGTTGGCCATATTGGGGGACAGATAAGTTGTGTGCAATAGAGAAGGAGTTAGTGAGCTCGGCCGCACTGGTGCAGTCGGTATTGCTCGAAGGTCAGGGACTGCACGCGTCCAGCGAGCGCGGTGAACAAAAAGAATGCCTTTTAAACGATTGTGTATGTAGAATGTTAATGAAATGGAGGTTTTTATTGAAGTTATGCTATAGGGCGGATGCGTACTCCACGCGTATAATTCCAAAAGATCCAACTGCAAAAACAGTTTTGTACCATTGGGTGTCCACTAGCATTTATAATAATAATAATAATTCTTTTCTTTTCCTAAAACTGTCACATGTGTTGATACTACCACTTTTAGTTACTTAAAACCTGAGTTAGAGAGTACCCTCTTAGATGTGGTGTTTGTATAGGTCTTCCAAGCAAACAATAGTTATTTTTTTAGGACTACAGCACAATGGATCATATCTGTAGCAATAAGTTAGTACCAGTAAGGCACATGACCAAAGAAAGGTCTTCAATTAAAAATAATAGTGGTTACCTATGGGTAAACTTGTACATTTAAATTTGAGCAAATCTTAAAAAAGTATCTATATGAGAAAACTATACACTAAAAAGGTTTTGATTGCTCCAATGAAAGATTGATTGCACATGTTATTGCAGCGTGATGGGACGTGTATTTATTTGTTTGTTTGTCAGTTGTGTACGGTCGGCTGTATGCATGCGCTTGTGTGCATGTGCGTGTGTGTGCAGGTGTGAGTGCGCGCGCGCGTGAGTATGCGTGTGTATGAATGTGTGTCTGTGTGTGTGTGTTTGTTGTGTGTGTGTGTACGCATGTACGCATGTGTTTGCGTGCATTATACATCTCATCCACCAGTTGGAATATGCAGTAATTATCCCTTACGTTAACCGCTACGTAATTTCTTCGTCTTATTGCCACAGCTTTTACCACTCCATTAAATTTTACAAGCAATGAGGATCATTAGAAAGCTGTTATCTATGCAAATGTTGATATTATATTTCCTCAGTAGGATTAATTTCATTATAATATGCACACTTGGACGCTGGTCATCCGGTGAAAATATGGAGTCAAGCTTAATTGCAATCATAGAAAAGATGGTTGCTGGTTGAGGTCACCAAATATATTTAAATAATTCAGCTGCTTGTATGTGGTATTTATTCTATTGCTATTGATGAAATTGTTTATTTTTATTCATTGTTAGCAAAATTATACGGGTTATAACAATAACAACAACTGCACAATTATGAAGATGTATCTAAATTTAAATCATTCTACATGAAAATTAGTTATTAATGATTTGACGTCGTCGACAAATACGTCAAAATCCGGATGAGACTTAAGGAGTGCGTTAAGTGCCTGCTGCATGCGGCATAAAGGTGATCACGCACGCGCAACAATACAACATGGCAGAGGCGCAAACAGCCGATGTCTTCTTCCGGATCGAATGCGCAGGTGATTGTCAAGCACAAAGATGCGTGACAATTGCTTAACGTATTTAGGGAAGTCCACATCTCCACGCAATATATATTGCTATGGTGGTTGACAGTTTTGCACGAGCTCACCTGATTACCAGAGAATTCATCCCCAATATTCCAAGCAAGAACTTACATACATAAAGGGATAATAGCCGTATTCCCTTTTATAATAGCAGCGGTGAAAAGCTTCTGAACTTTTTCTAACATTTGTCTATACTAGCCCTCGTGTGGATCCCAAATGCATGCGAAAGTGTAGAGTCAGCGGTTAAAGTTCCATTAGTTCTGAGACTAATAGAGGATGAATGATGAGAACGATACTTCTTGTCTGGTCTAGGTAATCTATGAACAGACTGATTTCATGAGCGCAAAAATCAGGAACCGGACACCATCATCATCATCATACCAGCCATTGGAAGTCCACTGCTGGACATAAGCCTCTCCAAGAAAGGAGGTTCTTATCCTATAAAAGCTGCGCTAAGCAATTATGAGCTAAACTGTGAAGGGTATACTGCTGCCCATCCCGACCCTGTGCATTTGAGCTGCACTGTTTCGGAAGGATATATCGCCATCTGTCGGTTCTGGTACCTTAGTAGCCTCTTACGATGCAGTGGGAGTTACTATTCTATTCTGCCGGTACCTCACGGCACACGGACACCAACTGAAACAGAAAAAAAATATAAGAAATATAATGTGTGAATATGAATTTGTTTGGTAATAGTCAAATGAGCTTATCGCTAGTTATATCTATCATTAAATAAAACATATATAAGACACGTTAAGGCTTTTATTTGATATTACCCAAACTTTCCAATATATATGCCGCCAGTAATAAGAAAAGAATAGTGATAACAATTCAAACATATCAGTAGCGCGATTTCAACCAGTAATTTAATACCTCTCTCAGCCTTCAAACTGAAATATGATGTTAGCAGCATTGCGATTACTATTGTGGCGTAAGATATAGGTGAGTGCGGTACCCTTGTATGTAGTTGCGTCGTGTGCTTACTTCCCTGGTAGTATAAAAAGATAAAAAACAACCGTGTTCTCAGATACGCGTCTGAACGTTCAATATTAATTCGTCCTGCGGCGTTGTTCGCCGCCGTGTCGAGTCTCCATCGATTTGCCGCGTTGGCTCCATTCCAGTCTTTTTCCTTGCCTAATTTATTTGCGAATAAAGCACCCAGTTTTGCTATTACGTAACAATTACGGTCGCCAGATATTGGTGTGGGACATTCCGATTGAGAAGAAGAAATAAGTAGAAAAAATTATAAAGTTTCGGTTCCCGATGAAGCCTTCTTTTCGGTAGCTATAGAATGTAGAAACACACAAAATATATGCTGAGCATGACTTGCAAACCTGGAGACAGGCACAGTAATTGCACACACCGAAGCAGTGTAGCTCAAATGTGGTAGGGATTACTGCAGTATCCCAAAATTCTAGAGTTCTCTTTATTGGAGAGGCCCATGTTCAGTTGTGGACTCCCAACAGCTGTAATATTGATAATGATAATAATAATAAGAATGTAGAGCCAATTCTTTCTCTAGTTTAGTCTAGCTTCTCGCGATTCATATGTGTTCATGCTTTATAAACGAAAGTCCATATATTATGTTCATTCTTTTAATCGGCTGATGGCTATAAGACGCGGTTTATTTTGTATTTTCAGGAGCACTACGAGCGATGTTAAAATAAATAGTTATTTATCATCATCATAATATCAGCCACATAAATTCCACTGCTGGACATAGTCCTCCCCAAGATAGGGGGCTTAAAGTTATTATAAACTAATAAATTTTGAGACAACAACAAAAAGAAGTTAATAGTTAAATAAACACTGCTTTAAAATCGTTTGAAAAGTAGTTATATAATGAGTAGTGAACACGTAAAGTACTAGTAAAATATATTCATTAAATCTACTTAATATTTGTTGCGGGAAACATTTTCAGGATATAATTTGAGACACTTTTTATATCAAGACCTTGTTTATATCAATCACTGTGTAAATACTATTTCAAGATAGACTTTACACTACTAAAAAGTTTAGTCTTAAATATAATTTAAATATATATGGAAAATTGCGAGTTGAAAATTTTACTTTATTCTAATAATTCTAATATCGTGTCCCGTGTTTTCCAACAACGTCATGGCCGTACTACTAACAAGTATTGTTTGCAAGTAATGTCAGGAATGTGCCAGTCATTTTTATTACAGCCAACTTTATGGGCTCTGTGGCGAAAATATTTGTTGTTACCCTACACAAAGGACGGTATACTGTTTCTAATTGGATATTTTTTGGCAACTATATTCTTCTATATTTCGACCTTTCCAACTCTGAATAGCTGACTTAGAAAGGCGGTATATAAAAATGATTGTATAATATTTTTTTTATTTCATTTAGTTATTTTCTTGGTGAAAACCCTGAAGCGACACCCAATTGAAGACAAAACAGTTTAAGATATATTAAGCCAATTACATGTTTTCACAAATATAAATACGATAACATAAAATTAACGAAAGTAAATATCGCCAGCATGCAATTTACAAAACAATTTAAGTAACTATAACTTAAAATAAAAAGTAGTACGAATAAATAAAATTGATATTCAAAAAGCCTCAACGTTTAGTCGGCTACGCATTGTTACACTTTTAGTTTCAAACGAGTCAAAAGAAAACTTGCATAAGCCATTGAAATCTCTACCCTGTTATCTTGAGTTTAATATTATAATAATTTTATTTATTTAACAGAGGCTAGGCGAACGGAGTTAAGTCGATGAAATCTGATGGACTTTTGAGGAAAAAAGATAATAATTGACAAACTATGCTGAATATGTATAAAGAGGTAGAATGTATTTAAGTATTTATTTATTATGATTCGACTAAATCGACAAACAAGCTGACGGTTTGCCTGATTTTAAGCGCGTCCGAAGTTTAAAGTCGATAGTATCATCACAAGAAAATCACTAGCGCGATGCCAATTTTGTGACTTGCAGATAATATGTCACATTACCAAGTAATTTAACTGACAGTGTAAACCTTGAAACCGGAAAACAGCAATACCTTAGTACAGAGTTAGGATTTGATTTTGAAAATGTCAACTGTAGATATATATATTTTTTATTATACAGATTATATAATCTACCTATGGATAGTGTACGCTCTAATTAATTATATGCCTTGGTGTACTGTGTCATTTATGAAATAGGATAGGACAAGGATATTTATAATGGAGGATATTACATCTTCTGTTTTTAGCATTCTCTTGAGTTTTGAACATTTTATATTGTCAATATTAAGCGGGGTCTGCAATTTGCCGCGAGTAAGTGGATTGTCGGCAAAATTGAAGTTCTATTAAACAGCATTTAAAAGTCGAAGACAGCGGATCGAGTGACCAGCCACAACCTGCGATTTCTTCACAATTTACTGGTTTTTGCCCGCGACTTGGAAAGCGTGTTTTATATGTTTTAATAACTTTAAAATCCTGGCTAAACCTCTTTAGTTAATCTTGAGAACGGATGCCACAAGATAACCGACACTTCGAATAAAATGATACACTATAAAAGAGCAATAAAAACATCTATAAATTTCTTGAAAATCATCTCATTTGACGGACCCGTTTCCGTATTCAGAAATGTCCCTATTATATGGACCATCATATGTTCAATATTAAATAAATATTTGTATAGGATGGGGACCCTAAACAAATATTTATTTTCGAATACAAAGCATATTTGTGTTTGTACTGTGTGTTATATATGTATGTAAGTGCTATATCTATCACGAAAATCCGGGGGTACCGGGAGAATAGTATACTAACACCACCGACAGATGGCGGTATATCCATCCGAAATAATGTAGCTAATATGCACAGAGCGGGGATGGGCAGTAGAATCCCTATCGCGAAAGCTGCGCTCTGTGATTGCCAACACGCTTGCCTAGCGCGGCAATTAAGGGCAAAATTCCTTTTTTCTTGGGGAGGTTTATGTCCAGCAGTGGACTACCAATGGCTGATAATGATGATTATATTTGTAATTCCGCTATTACTAAATATTTGTAACAGAAGTGCTTTGAGCTACTCCGCTTGGGGTCCGGTCCAGGTATAAGATGTGATAATTTATTTATCACAACTCGATTGCGGAGTTTCCTGCGATCGAGGCAAGTTTAACTACACCAACATCAAATAACATACCTGTACAAAAGTTCGCGTAGTTTTATGGGTTAAATATGGCTATCCTTCACGCAGATCTAAGGGGCTAACGCAAACCGTTGATTTCGCTTCCCCGGCCAGGGAAACAAGGAGCGAAGTTTTGTAAAAGTGCGGCCAAATCATAGCTCTCCAGGGGCGTAGTTTTGGAACTTTCCGATCGCATCTTTACTCACCTTTGGCTGCGTACCCACTGACAGCGAGGATAGGCCCAAATAATACAATATTAGCGATTGGTTTTTGTTTCAAAGTGCATGTTAAATTCCACGTAGCAGCGAATATCGTTATCATCATAGCAGCGTTCACTGCTTGACTAAGGCCTACCCAAGAAGCAGTCCATTATTGCCGCGGTGGGCTGGGCCGGGGTGACAATTGCAGAATGCTGCCCATTCTCCCTCTGGTGCATTTGGGATACGCTGTATCTGTTGGGTATACCGCCATCTATCGGTACCTGTACCTCGACCGGCTTTTATTACACCTGGTACAGAGGGATATGCTATTCTTCTCTTCCGGTATCCCACGGTAATACCGGCTAATACATATTTACATCACGTCTGTGTCCCCTCCGGGTAGACAGAGACTATGGACCTCATAATAATCTCATATTGGCTAATAAAGAGGGAATATTGCGGTATATTATTTTGTATGCATTAAATATTTATTGATCCGTCTTGCAGCTCAAGTTTGATTAACGAATGCTATACGAGTATATTTATTATTCGTTTAATTATTTTGTTCGACCATTTAATATTTAATTTTTATTTTCGTTGATTTTTTTTTCAATTATGTTATTGGAATGCCTTTTTGTATATATATTATTTAAAGAACATCTTTTTTGAAGTCTGTTGTATTTTGTAAGTTATTTTAAAATAGCTACTTGCCTTTTATTTACAATTGAAGTGAAATAATATTTCCAAAACGTATTATTGCACCCTTAATTTTATTTTTCTTATTGATTTTTGTATCTTGCACAGATATTGAGTTTACTATATACATAACCACCTGATGTTGTCTTGCCCCAACTATATATCTATGTGCATCATTAATAAAATATTGCAGATTTAATTGCTATATTTTTTTAATTCGGTTCAGTTTTTTTGAAGTTCATTCTGGACAAACATCGTGCCACGAAATGTTTATATATAAAGACAAAGTACCAAAGTTCATTTCAACTTACAATCGTTATCATTTATTATATAATTATGACCAGTCATGTTTATGACAGATAAAAATATTTCACTAATTTAGTTTACCTAGCGTGCCAAGTAAAAAATAGTAACAAAATTTGATCCCATTTAAAAGTCGAAAATCATGAACCAACCGCTTGCATTGAAGCCACGCGTTCTTTTACTATCCGATACCGTAAAGTATCGGGCTGCTACAAAAGTCTCAACTCAAATAAGTCAGGGCCTGTTCCGCATGTGGGTTTTGATTTGGCACATATCTTGGATATGCCTGGCACGTGCAGTATGAGGAAGATACAAAAGCAGTATAAACTTCAATAAGAGGTACGGTGAAAAAGAAACAAGAAAGAAACCCTTTTTTCCTACTCCGCTTGTTAAAGAAAAAGACCTGTTTGTGTTAATATCCAACACATAAACCTATTGAGTCTACTTCTAACTTTAAATATTATAAAAGTATCATGTGTTAATTGTAATTTTATTCAAATTATTTACAACCGTTCTCAAAATTAAATCCGTTAAAATAGTAGTTTTATTCTGAGCTCAAAAATCAAAAATAAAACTTGTAAAATAATCAAGGCTCACAACTAGGTTCTTCTATTAATATTGTGAGAATATTGTGAGATCCATTGGACACCAAATATAAAGTGACCATATAGATATGAATAATCTTTCATATTTTGAATTAATAGATCGAGTTGGCAATCGCACTTAATCCATAAAATATAGTAGCTATATTTAAAATAAGGTTGCATACATAAATATTTTTATGAATTGCAAATTTTATTTGGAATATCCATGTAAGCACAATTAAAATAATCTAATACATTTTTGATAAAACCAGATAGACAAAGCGGATTAATAAGAATTGATATTTTAAAATGAGGTACGATTTAAAAAAAATAGTTTGTAAAGTACGTGAAAAGAGTAAGAAACTCGAAAGAATTTTAATTTAAATAAATTAAGATTTTATTTTCGTTTGAAATTTAATAAAAGAAAATCAAATCATAATTTTAAGACGTAGTTAAACTTATCTATGTAATTTTAAACTTACAATTTTAACACATCTTGAATGGCAACATTTTTGAATAAAGATCTGTAATGAAATATAACAAGATAGAAAGTCTAAAATTGCGTAAGAATTAACTCTCTATAGCAGAACATTAACGCCAAGATCTGAAAATCCCGAAAAAAGCTCCTTTATTAAGCTTAAAAAAATAACCCTCGCTTGAAACCTGAGGTTTTAATCCAGGGTAGCAACCCTGCTATTCAGCCAATGAGGTAATTTTTAAACGAATTGCGGTATTTAAGTGAAGTCTGGCATTTTTTTTAATTAGACTAATTCGACACCACATCCTATTAACGTAGCTCGTACAATGATATTACTAGCGCGTTGTGAACCTAGTAACATGAAGCTTTCATGACTTATTTTACTTCCTCTGCTGAAACAGCAATAAGAACACTGCTGCTTAGCGGTAGGTAGGTTAGAGTGAGCTACCAATGCAGACGAACTTACCTCTGGTAATCATTTAGAGGCTATTTGATCAAGAAATTGAAGTCAAGAAATGTAATTAATAATTAATCTACCTATTAACCTAAGACAAAACTATTAAAGTTAATAATTAACAAAAAATTCAAACATACCAACGCTTCTAATAAATACTGATTTGAGATGTCTAGAAATTATTAATAATTCTTTATCTAAATAAATATAAGTTCCAAGATTATCTGAATATTAAGCAAAGTATAAATATTCATTTAATACAGAGAATTCAGCAAAGATTCCGGCCTCCTTAGAGAGTTTCAAGTGATCGCCTAAAGAAGTCGGTTTTTAATTTTCAAGTGTCGTTCAGAGTTTCCCTGGAGTGACTTGGGAGTGAAATTGCGCGATATTTGGAAGGAACCTCTCGGAGGAACGAGGTTTATAGCAGAGAAATATTGTAAGGACGTCGTGGAGATTGTTAGACAGATCTTAGAGGCTTGAATGATGGATTGTTATTATGTTTTTTATCCTTCAGGGGTTATGAGAACTGTTATCAATATTTTGCTTTACTATATTGCTTGTACTTATGTGAATGATTGTGGATTACTGAAACTTTGCTGCTTGATACTGGATAATGATTTTCAATATTTTGTTTGCAGGTAATTCTATTTTGGTGAAATTAAACTTGCTGCGTATTTTCTCCGACTCACAGTCAGAAAGGTAACAAATAAAAAATACAAGATGTTCAACGGTAATTAATCGACTGTTTAATTGTATTTTGGTAATTAAATTGAAATTTTTCCATTTCGTAGTCTCTCAGTTACTGTATAAAACTGAGAAGTAATTTTGAAAATATATTGCTGAAATGCAATCCGCGCATCCCTCGACGCATCCCATCGTGAAAGCAGCGCTCTGCGATTGCCAGCACGCTTGCCCAGCGCGGCAATTATAGGCACAATTCGCCCTTTCTTGGGGAGGCCTATGTCTAGCTGTAGAATTCAAAGAGCTGTAATGACGATGCTGACAAAAATAGAGGCTTATATCTTCTACATTTATAGTGTCGTAAGTTGACAAAATACTTCACTTTATATTGCTGTTCTCTTATACATATATGTTCTTGTAGTCACGAAATGGCCAATACACTTATTTTGGGTAAGGTATAGTTTGTGAACGGAGGCAGTGTAATAATGATAATACTTTTATTCAATAAAGACTTAAACTAACTACTAACTAGGTATAGCCAGTTTTTATAGGCACTAGCGTAGAATCTGAAGCTTGACTCTACATACGATTTAATTACTTTTTGACAGTGCGAGTTATATGGTCTCGCCTTCGTATCATTTTACTTGGTAATGTTTTTGGTGGAATCTCTCTTTTCCGTTTGAGTTGAGAATTACCTTGATAGGACCTTCATAAAAACCCTATTGCATAATCGTCCTGGAGTCTTAATGACCAACATGATAATTAATCTCACATTTCATAGTCAACTTAAAAGGCCTTCGAGAGCTTATAATTTTATTAAATATAATGTGTGAAGTTGATGCAATAGGTTTCACTCTACGTACCATATTTCACACAATATGTAGTCACATCGGGACTCGAGAGGTCGTTTTATGACGGGAACCAGTCAATAGCTAGTTTCTCGGCTGTATTTCTGAGCACCAAATCCCATTTGATTTGTTCCAAATTTAGCTTTATGCTTCTCATCCTAAGGTTGAATTTTCAGTGTAGACCGGCCGGTAGTCATTATATCTCGGCGCATTGGTAGCTAATTCATTTTGCATTTCTTTATTGTATGCAAACTAGGGTCTCTTTAACAAGATGACTTCATTAGTTCAGCTTTCTACAGTCTCGACTGAAATGATGGTTTTCCGTGAAGTTATAAAACAAATTAATTGGGAAAGCGAAGCCGCGCTTACGGATTGCACATTTCTGACTTATCTGCTGATCAACATACAATAAACGAGGCTGTTAGTACAGTTGCCGAAGTAACAAGCCCTGCCTGTTATACTTATGTAATATTATATTAGAAAGTTTCTTCTTGTTTTATTCTCGTGTCTTGATTTGTTTAGGAAGGTAGAGACGTTTCTAAATATAATATTTCAAATGTGTTTAAGGACCTTAAGTAGGTTATGTAAAGAATAAACTAAATGTGGTGGATATTATAATGGTGGATGTAATTCGCTTTTGGTAAATTTTGGTTATCTAGACACAAACTTATCTGATTGTATGTAACATATTCTAGCAAACATTGTCAACAAAATATAGATTCATTGTACTCTAATGTGCCGTGAGGTACCGGCAGAGTAGAATAATACCTCCCACTACACCAGGTGTCGTAAGAGGCGAATAAGATACCAGAACTTACAGGTAAACAGTGCAGCTCAAACACACAGGGCAGAGATGGGCAGCACCATCCCTGTCGCGATAGCTGCGCTCTGCAGCGACGATTGACAACACGTTTGCCCAGGGCAGCAATTATGGGCAAGAAAACTTTTTCCTTGGAGAGGCTTATGTCTAGTGGAATGGCTGGTATGATGTTGATGATGTACACTCAAATCTTTATTTGTACAAGTATAAATCTCCTTGGCATACTGGTGCAATATGCAATGAAACAAGATCGTTATTTTGAACAGAGTTACATACGTGCAGATTGTTAATATGAAAAGTAGGTAATACCTATATTTGCTCGTACTACATAAATACATTTACACAACGTTCTGACTCCTAGATAAGTATCTATCGCTAGTGTCGTCATCATCACAGATGAGTATCTTTCACTAGTGTCGTCATATCACTGCTGGACATAGGCCTCCCCAAGAGAGAGAATTTCGTCTATAATTGCCGTGCTGGGCATACGTGTTGGCAATCGCAGAATGTAGTTTTCGCAACGGTTATGCTGCTGCCCATCCCCGTACTATCCAATTGAGCTACACTATTTCCGATGGATGTACCACTATCTGTCGATTCTGATACCTTAGTCGTCTCTAACGACACCTGGTGCGTGGAATATACTATTCTACTTTGCCGGTGCCTCACGGCTAATCACTTGTGTAACGGATTTTAAACAACTTATCTATACTATTATTAAAAAACTGAAGAGTTTGTTGTTTTTACGCGCTTTGTTTAAACGTGCTAAACTCAGGAACCGCTGGTCCGATTTGAAAAAATCTTTCAGTGTTAGAAAGTACAATTATCGAGGAAGGCTATAGGCTATATAAAATCACGCTTGGAGCAATAGCGGTACAGCATAAATGACGCTAGGTTTGTTTTACGCAGGCAAAACCGCGCGCGTTGCTAGTCTTTTTTTAAATAGTGTCCCAACCACTGACCAAACACAAATGTTCACGACGTGAGTGTTTGTTCTGTCCGAACTGCCCTTTAGCGCTTAAGACTGGTCAATATCAGATCTCCCATCGGACCCGACACGGGGAAGAAATTAGCTATCATGATAGAATGGTAAAAGCATTTAAAAAAAACGTGTTGATGTCGAAAAACAAGCATACCGCGTCCGCGTCCCCGTGAAGACAGCCTTGTGACTTTAAGGTTTTTGTCACTTGGTTTTCATCAATTATGTCACATTATTTAGCAATTCCCAGACAACCTTTGTGTGAGGTAAACCTATTATATGTTATCCCGAATTTAGTATATTTCCCTATATTTTATAAATTAGTGATTTCCGAAATTTCTGAAATGATGGCCTTTATATTAATTGACTCAATTAGTCTAATTTACTGAAAAGAAAACTTCGTTAGTCCACCATTAAAAAATTTGCAATGCTTTTTCTTGAACAGCGGGAATGTGGTATGACGTAATATGAGCACACGACATAAAGACATCTTCGGAAATGATTGTGCGGTTAAAAGCAGTTTAACGATCAGGACTTTATGACTACAGTGATAAGGTTTAATTTTATATCCGTCTGAGTGCCACAATAATGCAGTTTCGCCAAAAACGGTGGCTACAACGCGCAAGCGGTTTGCGGTTGCATATTTTCTTATGCGGTTATAGCCCAAGGGATATGGTGTTACTTTTCCAACATGTGTCAGATAGGCACTGCATATGTTAAATATACACTAGGTGATATGTTTGAGGCTATATTTCATTTGAGATAAGAAATATTTGCCGAGTAAATCCAGAAAACATACTTTCAGTATAAATATTTAGGTGCCATAAAACACGAGGAAGCATATAATAGGAAGATATTCTATCTTGTTAATAATATTTCCGACTAATCATCACTTCAAAAAAGAATTACTCGGCTTGTTGGCATACACCGCAGTGAGTGAACATATGAACACTCATACAAAGTTTCATACATTGACCTGACTTTGCGATAAGTCGCTTAATGCGCATGTTTACCGTCTTGAGATAGCAGACAAATCACAAATTTAATACTTAAATACATATTTAACTCCCAGACACAGAAGAAAATATTTATCATATAAATATTTGTCATGGGTGTAGATCGATCCCATGACCCTTGGCACGAAAGATAGGATCACTATCATCTGCGACATCGGTCCCCTCATGTGAATCAATATGGCAGAGATATCTTCGTCATACCCTGGACTACGTGCCACTGGCAACAAATCAGGAATGGCGATAAGCACTTCCATATGGAGCGTACAATACCGTTACCCGTTCTCATCACATACCTACGATTATTACTGGGGTTTCACAGAGGTACCAATAATATACACATTTGCACTAACACGGAAGGTCCAACTGCAATATACCTTTTACGAAGTATGTTCCTCACTTTGAATAAATTCTGCTGCCAAGAAGCTGTACTAAAGTTGAGGCTTTTGCGGCGTTGCATGGCAGATATACAGCTCTGAGGTACGGGGCAGAGTAAAATTGTAGCTCCCCCTGTACTGTGTTTTAAATGGGGAATGAGCTACGAGAACCAATAGTTGGCGGTATATCCATCCGAAACAGCGTTTATCAAATGCACAGGGCGGGAATTGGCAGCAGCATATCCTTTGCGGAAGGTACGCTATACGATTGATTACGGGCGTAATTTCTCTTAAAGACCTTGGGGAGGCCTATGTCCAGCTGCAGACTTCCAATATGGCTGATATAATAAATGAAGATGAAAGCATGGCATACATGTTAATATCACCATCGTCATCATCACTATAGCAGCTGTTAAACGTCTACTGATGAGAAAAGGGTTCTCGCGGCAATTTCATAAATATAAACTAAAACTAAACAAATGATATCTGAAATAGTATCGCTATGTTAACGCATTGCAAGGGGGTTTTGTTGGCGCAAGGGGATTTTGTTGGCTTATAAAAATGCTTGCCCATTTAGTTAAAAAGATTTAAGAATTCTTTTCGCATATATCTAATGCTTGATTATTCAGACGTTAACTCCAGCGGTCCAACAATAAGTGAAACTAATAAGTAAAGGCTTCATAATATTTTCTAAGATATACGCGTTCGCTACTCATAAAAAAACTACTCAAATAAAGGCTTTTAAACCCGTTTCACTTTTTAGATTTTTTTTTCGACGTTTTGGGCACCATCCCGCATCCGTTCTTAAGAAGCAAAGGCTTTGTTTTCTTAGTTTAAGATTGCGTAAATAGATAGATTCAGCTTCATCATCATAATATCAGCCATAGGACGTCCACTGCTGGGCAAAGGCCTTCCCAAGTAATCTCCAATAGGACCGCATGTGCCCAGCGCGGTCTTGTGGTTTTAGTCAGATCGGTTGTCCATCTTGCGGGTGGACGCCTGGCGCTGTACATGCCGGTACGTTGTCTTTCTATAACCTTACGACTCCAGCGGCCATCGGTTCTGCGTACCAAATACCCTGCCCACTGCCATTGAGATTGAGGTAGACCTTATACATACGTTTTCAGCTTTCATCATCATCATTAAATGAGCCATAGAAAATCTTCTGTTGGACATAGGTTCTCTCAAGATTGAGGGATTTTTGCCCATAATCGCCACCCAGGGCAGGCGTGGTGGCAATCTTCTTTTTCGAGTGGAAATACCGCTATATATATATATATATATATATATATATATA
>JACJUM010004390.1:13887043-13970702 GCA_020976665.1 Heortia vitessoides
CTCGAGGAAATCGAATCATTGCTCTTGGACCATATCCAAGATCAAGGAAGACGGTAAACGAATCTGTATGGATAGCACAATGCCGCATCCCGTTCGCCACATGTACGGTCATTATCGCAGCCTGGAACCGGGATCTAGTCACAAATATATACGGACAGATAACCCCCGCCATCAAATTAATCTTTTTAATTCGCAACACCTGTAAATTAAAAAATACGCGTACATTCCCATATCAGTATTTTCATTGGATAAACAAATTTGACATAAGCATACTTAAAAAAACATATATTTTTAAAATATGAATGACTTTTTTATAATTATATATAATATTTACATGCACGAACTGATTTTTAAATGCCTAGTCGATATAATTCTACCGTATGCATAATATTTTTTAAATTAAGCAGTCGTCAAACATACCTATTAATCTGATCCGTTGAAAAACATGCAGTTTTGTTTCCAATGTTATCAATATCTGTTACCATCCTATACATAAATCACGCCTGTGTCCCATCGGTGTAGGCAGAGACTATGGATGCCCACTTGTTACGATCTTGGCATACCTCTCTCGCTTCACTTACTCGCGTTAGACCTTTCACATACGCTCGGTTATTCCTGGTATTTCTGACCTGACCTTTCATTACTTTCTTAATACCTCTTTTGCTTGTTACCATCTTATAATATTAACAATTCAATCAACATTTCATACATCAACCTAACTCTGATATAAGTCGCTTAAAGCACTTGCGTTACGGACATCAGACAATAGAGAAATTGTAAATATTTATATAAACGCTTATCTGGGGGCGGGGATTGAACACACAGGATAGAATCGCTACTATCTGCGCCCGTCGTTTTAGAAGCGCATGCCTTTAGAGCGCATGGAATAGACCGGACCATCTCCATTTGTTTGATCTCTTAGCCTGCGTCTATGCGGAAGGCTTTTCATGTCCAGCTGTCTAGCCTTTTACGAGAGTCACATGTACCGACGCAAAGTTTAAATTTGAATTTTACGCCGTTAATGAAAACTTATATGTACTTAGCTGAAATTAAATGTGATTTAAAGGAAATTTATATACATATATTTTTTAAATTAGCTAATTATTAACATTTTGTATTTTGATAGAGCCTTAACGTACCAGCAGAGTTGAACAGTACGACCCCTGTATCAAGTGTCGAAGACGCGTCTGAGCTCCGATAGATGGCGGTATATCTACATGAAACATTCCTGTCACGAAACTAAGCTTCGCGATTGCCACCATGTCGCAACAATGTCGGCAATTACAGTCAAATTTTCCTCTTGGGGAGGCCTATGCCCATCTATGATGATGATTCTCATAGTGTTATTTTCCACTCAATGTATTTAAAAAGTTAAGTAATTAAAGGAACAGAGATAGAAGGAATCGGGTTCGATTTGTGGCATATGTGTATGCCGTTTATTTTCTAAAGTCCGTAGTCAACTATATAAATGTGTTTCATGTCGTGACGAAACGCGATTTATTTATTATTATATATTTTTATATTTCTTGTTTGATGTTTCGATCTGGTTACGAGAATAATAATAAAGTGTACACTGTACGCTGGTTATTTCAAGCACTGGTGTCATTCCTAAGCATTTATATCACTATACTGATAAGCGGCAATTCTTAACACTTGCCGCATTGTCCGAAAGTTCCTACAAGATGATACTCCTTCCCCCCATCATAATCTTGCATTTCATTTGGGCTAAGCCCGTGAATTTTAGTTATATATACCTAAACACCCACAGTGTTTTGAGAAACTTAAATCTAAAGAAAATAATAATAATACACGATATTGTGTCAAATTTAAAATTGTACAATTACTGCATCGATATAGTTTTATTTATGTTGGTTTTTAATTTAGATCATTTGCGTTCCCCCCTGTGCACAACATTTTGGCTGTAATATGTGGTCTAGCAGCATCGCATTACTGCCGGATCAATAAATGTTACTTAAATTATGTCATTATTATCGTAAATTAGCAAACGCAGTATTTTTTTATTATGCACACAAAAATCCTGGCACTATTTTAAGTTACCTAAATTGGTTTAATCTTATTTATATATTTTAAGCAGTGATGTAATGGCAGAACAGAATACTATCTCCCACTACACCAGGTGTAGTAAGAGGCGACTAAGGTACCAAAACCGACAGGTGGCGGTAAATCCATCCGAAACAGTGCAGCTCAAATCCACACCGGGGGTGGGCAGCAGCACTCCTATTGCGAAAGCTGCGCTCTGCGATTGCCAACACCCAGTGCAGCAATTGTGGGCAAAAACCCTCCTTTCTTGGAGATGCCTTTGACCAGCAGTCGACTTTCAAATGGTATGATGATGATAATTTACTTTGAGTTAATGAAACTATTGTTTTTATTGTTAAATAGCATATGCATTTGCAAATAAATTAGATCAAATACTTCCGAAAGAATCACGAATGTTAATAATGCCATATGTAACTTTATTGTTGAATTAAATTGGGCGTAAAATATGAGTTAAAATTTTCTATATCCTAATAAAATAAAAAAAAAACATCGATTCTTTATAAAATCATCAAAACCATAATATCGGAACGTTCTTTATAATTTTACTCTTTTTTGATATACCGACGCAAAAGTCGCATAAGACGCTAAGACGCCTAGAGGGACGTATATCGTAAACTAGCTGTGCCCGCGACTTCGTCCGCGTGGAATAGTTTTTTTGGGTACCATACCTCTTTACCTTAACTGATATAAACTTTGAATGTCACGTTTATTTATATCCAATTAATGGCCTGATAAATAAGTTTCAAGTTTCTAGCTCTGAAAATAGCGATACTTCCATACAGCTTTTCAGCCCACTTTTCGTCACTTTACAACCTTTATTTCGAATAAAAAAATAGCTTATGTCGTCTCTCAGGGTCTAAAAATTGTTTGTGCCAAATTTCGTCAAAATCGGTTGAAAGGTTTAAGCGGTAAAGCGTAACAGACCGACAGAGTTACTTTCGCATTTATAATATTAATAGGGATTTCACTTTTTATTGAAATTTAAACTTTTGGGCAACTGTTACTCACGCGGTATTCAATTGACCCTGCCGATATGTCACCAAATTAACGAAGCCTCCAATATGCTGTGTCTATATATCTAATTGTCAACAATTAGCATTCTTCCCCGATGCACTCTAAAGTTAGTACCTTTTTAGACATTTGTAACTGTTAGTAACAAGGCTATATTCCCTGCTTCATTTTAGCGCGAGTTTACAAACAAAGTGCCGATGGAGAAGTCGAAACGGCGTCAGTGAAAAGTAATTTTGTGAGGGGTCTTACGAAGATGCCGATTTTAAAGAGGGGGGACCTTATTGTTCCTGGAAGTGATATTGGTAAGGGCCAATCATTTCTTCTTCTTGGTAGCTATGAGTATAGTTTAAACTAAAAAAATATATAATATAAAGTTTTATACTGTCTAATATTTTATTATTGTTATGCATATGGCCGGAGGAACAGATTCTATTTTATTACACCAAGTTGACATACATGCATACATTTCTAATAGAACCTATAGACGCTTCCAATATCACAAAAATATCACTAGCGCGTTGCCAACCTTGTGACTTGAAGATATTATGTCACATTACACAGTAAATTCACTACTTCTGGCACTTTTCAGACCGGAACACAGCAATACGAACACTGCTATCTGGCGGTAGAAATAGGTGAGAGTGAAATTGATAGATAACAATATTAATATTTTTACATAACAACTCATACGTTGACCTGACTCAAATCAGTAAAGTGAGCTTCAAAGTAACAAATCTCAGACAACAGAGTAAGAACACGTGTTCCTTTCAAATGAACATATTTAAATCCAGTCACAGATCAACAAACATTCATCATGTAAATAAATATTTGTCTTGGGAGGTAATCCAACCGATAACCCTATGCGCACAAAATGGGGTCATTACCGATAGCGCCAGCAAGTTTGTGTGTTATAATTATCACCTAGCACGGAAGTACCGGAACCGGCAGATGGCTGTTTAGCCATCCGAAACAGCGTAGCTCAAATGCACATGGGGGATGGGCACCAGAATCCCCGTCGCGAAGCTACGCTTTTCAGTTGTCACTACGCTTGCTCAGCATGGGTAAAAAAATCCCACTTGGACTTTGCCCACCTGCGAACGTCTAACGGCTGATATAATTATTAAGTAATTCAAGCCGATAATGGTAATTATGCTGTGTTCATCGTACAACATCTTCCAAATCCCTTCATTAAAGCAATCAAACAATCCGTACACTATCAAAGTTGTCAATGTATGCAATGTCCTAATTCGGGCGCGCACAACAATGTATGACATAATTATTTTATAACACTGTCACTAAAGGAGAAAATGGACCTCATCTGTTTACCGGGTCATTAAGTCGTAAAAGTAAAAGGACTCGTAAATTTAATTGGTCATCTGCCTCGGCGGAGACGTGTGCTGGCGCCGGATTAAAGGAAAACGGTCAGTCATTGTTTTCTATGTATCTAGCAGTATTAAATAAACATCGAAATTAAACTACGACAACTACTAAATTCTATGTACAGGGAAACTACTTTTTATACGAGTCATGGCAGATAAACGAGTTAGAGAAAACAATAAAGACATATAAAGATTTTGGCCTGGAATATAACCCAGGCTCTCCAGTTAGTTATTGCAGAAAGACGATTCTATCATCAATATAGAAACCGTAGATTGTCCACTGCTGAACATTGATCTCCCCAAGAAAGTGTGAACATACTTGATTTTTGCCCATAATTGCCGCGCTGGGCTGGCCTGGAGGCAATCGCAGAGCGTAGCTTTGCGACTGGAATGCTGCTTCCCATCCTCGTCCTGCTGGCTATGAGCGACACTAATTCGGATCAGTATACTGCTTCTGTCGATTATGGTATTTGTCTCTTATAACTCCTGGCACAGGGGGAGGTACTATATTTCTTCGCCAGTACTCCACGGTTGTAACGGTTAAATTGGAACCAACAGATGCTGGTATGGTAACAGGACGAGAATGGGTAGCAGCATTCCCTTTTGCGAAGCCATTCTCTACAATTATCATTATGCTATCATTATCAGAATCTGCCTGTATTTCAATTAATTTTTTGATACATTTCTGTAAGGAGGATGTTGATGGTCTGTCAGTTTTGGTTTTTCTAATTTTAAATGGTGAAGTGAAAGCAGACTGACAAAAAGGTTTGGATGGTGATGTCATCTGGTCAACTGAATTAACTATTGTTTGTACAGCTTTACTTCTGAATTTATTTGTTATGTACACTTGAATGGCTTTATCTGTCGTCTTAGGTGCATCTTGAGTAATAACTTCCTGCTTGGATGATGTTCCAAGTAAAGAGTCGATAAGTTCTGACTGTTCTATAGCAATGGTTGTATTCTTAGATATTTGTTCCTGCTCAAATTCTCCAATAAGTTCTTTTCTTTGTTTTTTCACAAAGTATTCTCTTTCCATAGAATCAGAAGCTCGTTTTCTCCTATCGGGTTGACAATAAAATTTTAAGGGAACACACCCTTTTTTCATGCGAATCTGCGACACTGAGCCCATCACATGGTATTCCATATAATTTTCCATATCACTTGGTAACTGAAATTAAAATAAACATAGGTACTTTTATAATAGCTTATTGAGAAAGTAAGAGATTCTTAACCTCTAAATAAAGTATGTTTATCAATGTTTACATCATCTAATGCTTGTCACATTTATTTAGTATCAGCATGAAATCTGCAAACTTAAAGTAAATACTTACGTCAAAGTGATCTTCACAGAAATAAAGCTGAGTAGAGGGTGTTATTCCTTTCAAATCACGTCTTGCATGTTTAAGCCACTTATTTCGAATTGTCTTGTCAAAAGGAACGAAAATAAATAGCTTCTCGGGAGTTTTTATGGAAGTATTAGGACACAGTGGGACGGCACAAAATCTATAAGCTTTCGAATTCATGATTCTATCTGCGAAATTCGAAATTAACAAAAGCGTCTCAATGTTTACAACTGTTGAGTGAACCTTGTACTCTAACGTGACGTCACGAGCGACGAAGCGTTTTGGTACGAATTTAAAATTTATGAATTAAAAACAAATTTTTGAATAGTAAACCTAAATTTTCAGCAGAAATATTATGTTTATCGTAATTAATGTATATCTTTGAACATTATTTCACAGTTTTTCAAAATTTGTCATCATGCCTATTGTGGCTAAAACTCCCACGATATTAGGGAGGTCTGTCATGTCTAACAATGGATATTCTAGAGCTGTTATGATAAAATTAAAAACTAATAACAATTTAATATTATCTTTGAAGAGCATCAAATTATTCAGCTAACTTTGAAATTGATATTATGAGAGTTTACACGTTGCCAATTTCATTATAATAGATAATAAATTCTAAAGTTTTACCAAACTTTCACTAATAGCTTTTATAACTTTATATTAAAATCACTGACACATCCAGTATATCTCTATAATTGCGTTGGGATCATAAAACTGCTTTAGATGGCCCCGAAAGGCCCTCACTGAGTAAAAGGAGAAAGTGTTTTATTACAGAATTAAAATGTAATCTTTTGTCAAGACGTTTCATTTGATCTGGGCTCAGACTAATGCAGTCGTTCGCTTCTGTCACTTTAACAACCATTTATTGAATTAGGCTTTGCTTGGAGACCGCTAGTGCCTATGAGGTCCACAATTTACTAAATAAACTATAACTTATTATGCATAGTGGAGCTATTTATCTATGAATAATGATTAAAACCGATGTTAATCCGTTTTTTTTCAAACATATGTTTCTCTGACGGGCCCGATGGCACAGATGGTAGTGATCCTATCTTGGCCAAATATTTATAAGATGATTTTTATAATTGTTCTGTGTCTGGGTGTTAAATATATGTATTTAAGTATTATATTTGTGATTACTCTGTGCCGTAACACAAGTGCTGTAGGAATATATTGCTATTATTATATATTATAAGGCTTTTAATACGATTAATTTAGATCACGTTAATGACTTTTGAAGTTATATCATACAAAATATACAAAGTTTCAGAACATACAACACAGCGATAAGGTTAATAAAATTGTTAATTAAGTACCGGATTATGCTGCCTGAAAATTTACTTTATCTTTTTTTAAGATATTTTCGCAAAAACAAAAAATATGTTGAATTCTTAGATCTAATAAGTTTGTAATTAATTGGTGCCAGATATTATTAACTACTTACTACATTAAGTAACACAAATGCGTAAAATATACAATATTACAGACGTACAAAAATACAAGTCTAGCTTTGATTGTTTAATTTTAAGTAGATGTCTATTTCTGTATTCAAAATATACCTTTTAACCTGTTGCTTAGTGAAGAGGAACCATTCTAATAGTAAAGAATTTGTATAATCAGTTTTGTAGTTTCGTCTTCACTACATACTATAAAACATAGTCACTTCCCGCTGTCTGTCTGTCCTTAAACCTCTAAAACAACGCAACGGATTTTGACGGTTTTTTTGAATGAATTGAGTGATTCACGAGATGGATTAAGCTGTATAATACATGCATAATATACTAGAAAAACACTGATATTTGTAGAGATTTTAATTTGACGTTGTAATAATATTAATTTTCACTTACTTACACTTTGATTTATTCTGTCGGGTTTTCACATTAAATAATGTACTACAGTATTGTACTCCTTAAAATAGTCTACGAAAACGTCTGTTATGGCAAATGTCTATCTCTTAGGGATAACAATAACCATTTATTATCTTCATTGCCCCCGTGCGAGGCCAGGTTAGGTCGCTAGTGTTTTATATTTATTGTTCATTTTATTAGCTTAGTTGAAAAACCAAAGAACCTAAAATGATTACAGTTTAAATTGAGTTAGCGTCTGGCAAATCTTTAAATGACAGCATCTTCTATATGTGGTAGCAAATAATGATATATAATCTTAGTATCTTGATAATGCTGAACGGTATTGACATAATGGAAGAGTGACTTTGCGCCAGGTATCGCGAGAGACGACAGATGTACTGGCACTGACATATATCGGTATTTCCATCGGAAACTGTCTAGTTCAAATGCACAGGGCGAGGATGGGCTTCATCATCCCCGTTGCAAAACAACGCTCTGCTATTGCCACCCAACGCGGCAAAATTCCCCCTTTTTTGCAGAGACCTATATCCAGCAGTGGACGTTCAACAGCTGATATAATGATTATAATCTTAATATCGAGCTTATTATACAAAAATAACATACAGTCTGCGTAATATTTAGCGTCATAGCAGCCTATAGATACTCTAATATCACAATGATATCACTATCACGTTACAACCCTTGTGACCTAAAGTTAATATGTCACATTATCCAGTAATTTCACTACCTCTGTTTGGCGATAGAAATAGATAAGAATGAGGTTCCAATGCAGACGACCTTTGCATGAGGTCTACCTCATATCTCAGGTCTAGTTTTCAGGTCTAGGTTCTAGCCAGCAGGTATATGATGATACCAGTATTATACAAACTTAGTTTATCGACTTTCTCGGACATCGCCCAGACTTCGCTAGTCTGAGGGCCTGCCAGATTTTATTGAGTTCTGCTTTTACCCCGTACTGACAGTTTTGTTGGTGTCGTGGGCTGTAATACGACACTCGGTGCGAACAAGTACCTGCCACAATTTCGAAACATCGTTGAAATATGTGATACAGGCGTGGGCTTGAGATGATCTACTTTTTGATAAGTGTAAGGCCTTAAATATTATACGTTGAAATCATGTAGATTGTACGTATTATGACGACATACTTACCTCGTCTGTCAAGTCCGAGCAACACTCCAAAGAAAGTTCTCCGATCAAATATAATTGTTTCATTTTGAAAACAAAATGAAACAATTATAGTTTCATTTTTATAAGGTAGTTTATCTAGGAATATTTTAGGCTATTTAATATCCTACTGCGACGAGCGGAGCATCAATAAAAAATTGTGCAAAGAATGATATTCCTTTTTGAGGGGGGAATGTTCTCATCACCAGTTATATCTTGGTTTTGAATCAACATTTTAGGAGATATTTTAATTTAACTACTACTCTACCATAAAATCGCGCAAGACGAGCAAGGTGGGCAAAGGAAAGCCATGTTGGCCAGCAGGTAAGATTGCTCAAGGAAAGACAATAATATTTTTTATCATACCGACATTCACGCAGAGAAAGTCGCGGGTAACAGCTAGTAATCTTAAAAATGGACCCACGAAACCACTGCTAGGCGTAAATCTAAGGTGATTAGGATTGGTTTTGTCCGGCATCCAGCGCGACTGGGTTTCATTTATCTTATAGTTAGATTGCTTGTCCACCATGTTGTATGTATATAATTCAACAGAACTCCTACCATAATGAAAATTCTTTACACTGAATTTCATTTGTATAACTTAAAAAACAGCAAAGTTCTATTTAAAAATATCCTACCTTAGTTTTATCCTACGTTATAAAAGAAACCCCTGTGCAAAATTTCAAGTTTCTATCTCTCATATAAACTACAAGAGTTAGAAACTTGAAATGCGTTGATATGTCTGTTAGTCAGTATGTCAGTCAGCTTTTCCTTTTATATGTACATATATATATATATATATATATATATATTTGTAGACTCGAGCAAAATAGTCTTAAGAATACTAAAGGCGAAAGCTGAAACCTTGAAACTTTCCTCGGACCTAACAGTACATTTATATTGACGCATCAATTGCCTTGGATCGTAAATCCGGACCAAACCCTCTCTAACCACCGGTCAATTAATTATCCGCAGCTCTATTGGCATCTGGTAGTATGTAACTTGAGAATACAGTAGCCTTAAACTTTATTAATAATTGTACTAGACAAGTTGAAGGCTTTGAAATATATTTGGACGGACCGGATATTACGAATTCGGACATTGCTCCGTACATGAAATTGGTAGACCGAAAATCTTTTAAGGATTTTTAGAATTCTTTAAAAATTTGCAAGAAACATGAATCACATAACTCCTTCCAAGAAATAAATGAAACCTATTAAATAACGTTATCTGCAAAAAAGCTGTGATTATGCTGAATCTATTTTTGAAATTTTAAGACTGCGGTAACTAAAATTATATCTTTCAAAATTCCCGTATTTAGGACTCATACTAAAACTAGATTTTAAGGGCTTTAAAACGCCGTAAACATAATAAACTGAATTGATCTTAAATTGTTTGGATTAGATAGGTTCTAACTTTTCTTTTTCGTCAAAATTTGATTTTTATGTACCGATGAGACCTTGTGAAAACATGGATAAAATTTTCACATTAATATATATAATGCTATACTAGCTGCAATAATATAATCAATATACCAACTCTCTCTCTCAAGACAGACAGTATGAACGTTCCAGGGCGGCAGTCTATTGTCTGTCGTCACAAACATGTATATCTCTCTCTCTGACTAACAGCTTTAAAGCTTTAACACTTTGTGAATAATGAAGATATTGAAACAAATGATTGTATATGTTGCATAATAATATTAATATGTTTCTGGACACATGCCGTACACAACCGGTTCTATTGGAGATTACTTGGGGAGGCCTATGTCCAGCAGTGGACGTCTTGTGGCTGATATGATGATGATGATGGTGATGATGATATGTTTCACTGTGCTAGAATCAGGAACAATGTGCCTTGTGCAAAATCTATGACACATTCTACACCTTTATCTTATCTACTAGGTTTTGTATAAGGTTAGTTGACATATAATACAAATGACCTCTTGTACTTGGTCTATTATAGTCATTAGCTTATATTTTATTAATATTTTTTTCTCGTAAATTAAGAGCATTAATTGAACATGTAAAGTTAGAGTTGTGTAAATGTGTAATAAAATCGTCGTAAAACATACAAAATAATTTATAAATCCTGGCAGATTTACACTTGCCAATCTGACGTGTGACTAAAATATTTCTGGTTTGTCTATGCTAATGCAGTAAAAAAACAAGTTGTAAATTGTTTAATTTATTATGAATTAGTATTATAACATGGAGGATAAAAACATGAGAATTACTACTATGTATTAATAATATATAATATAACTTTATAGATACACCAGTGATATAAAAATATATATGTAAATTAAAGACCTAAATGGCGGGCTTTTCGCATAAAACTTTCATTACGGGCTGGGCTTACATTGGGCTGGACAGTGATTAATAAAATGAAAAAGACACTTGACTATACTAAATACGATAAAATTTTATGAGCAAGTACTTAAGTAGGTATTTCTTTATCGATTACATTTAACATAAACATAGGCGCTGATTTCTCAACATAAAAAGGAATATTAGAAAAATTCGACGTGTGTGCTAAGATCTCGTAGCACAACAGTAGTGCAGTCTCCCGGTAAAGAAAAGATGCAGGTTCGAGTCCTGCCTGAAGCCCAAGACTTGATTTTTGTCTTTTAAATATTATCTTTAATACAAAACACAGCATGATAACGATTTAAGAACTATTATATCGCCTGCAATGGAACCTCACTCTCACCTATCTACCGGAAGATAAAATTAAAATTTTTATTATTTTGTATCTATTATGCAAAAAAAAATATGACAACAAAAGTAAAAGATTAATATTTCCCACGAGAACTGTACATTTTAACGAGATAAAAAGAACCTTATGTTGTATTCCACAACATAATACTTCTCTGTGCTATATTGAATTGGTATTATTAGTTCTAGAATGTCTGTCTAACAAACATTCAACGAAACTTTTGTATTATTTGTATTATTGAAATTAAGATACGATACGACTAACATGACATATATGTTATATTATCACCTCAATCGAATTGGACCTTCCTAAATGAGTATTCCAATTATGTTTGTCTTCAAGTATGTTCCACGAATCAACGATAGGAAGATCCCGCGCTCGCGGACCGTTCGACTTTTACTGGAATTTATCTGAGGGTGTTGCCTCGTTGAAGTGGATTAATTATCTAACTCAAGTACCTGAGATAATTATTGAAACACATTCATGAATACTAATAATTTTTTTATAATATTTATAATATTAATGTTGCAAGAGATCGTTATCCTCTTTTATTTTTAAACTAGGAAATTTATTCTGTGTATCTAAAGAATTTGTTTTAATATATTTACGAGGTATTTCTTGTATATTTTTTAATAATTGTAAAGTATCAAAGCTTTAAGCTCTTGTTTGATATTTTAATTAAATTGAATGAGAGCGAGATCAAAGTATATTTTTACAGAATAAAAGTATCTATAAGCATGTCCAGTACAGACTCGCGTTCTTTTGACAATTTACGGACAAAAAAAAAATACTAACACTACTCGTTATATGTAAAATTAAGTAAAAAATATAAAGTAAGTAAATTGCCCGTGGACTCGCACATTTAGTTTATTAGGAGCTTTATTATAATAAATGATGAATGAATGTGATTTTCTTACTGTTATTGGTTATGGTATATATTGGTTATGTAAAATATGTTTTAAATTATCCAAAAGGTACTTACTAGGTAATTGGTACAAATAGAACCTTATTGTCAGTGAGGAAATAATAATCTGATTTGTAGTAGCACGTTAAATCTTAATAATTTCATAAATTACTCTCATATTTTATTTAACACGTTAAAAATACCGCCTGTGCCAGCCATTTTTATGCTAATAAACTAGACTTTCCTCCTCCTATTAATCCTTATATAATATAATTAAATATAATTCCTTGCTTGAATCGAGTGCAAGGGTTATGGGACCATTAAAAAGACCAAGAGTTATTGTTAATTTTGATTATTCTGTCTTATTACTCACACCTTCTAAAGTGCGCTTGCATTTGAATGGTATACAAATACATGTTTGCTGTGTAAAGCCTAACAAATCATCGTCATCGTCATATTAGCCATTGGAAGTATATTGCTGGACAAAGGCCTTTCCAAAAATGGGGATTCATCATACCAGCCATAAGATGTCCACTGCTGGACAAAGGCCTCCTCAAGTAATGCTGCTGCCCATCCCCGCTCTATGCCTTTCAGCTATCCTGTTTCGGATGGATATTCCACCATCTGGTTCCGGTACTTTAGTCGCCTCTTACGACACCTGGTACGGGGGGAGTAGGATTCTGCCGGTACCTCACAGTTGGGGAGGTAACGGCAGGCTTGCGGAGGCCTATGTTCAGCAAAGGTCGTTGTAGGTTTAAGTTTTACTTTTCAGTCACACAATTTATTTGACTCTGTGTCGTAAATGAAACTCTTTAAAAATAAAATCCTTAATTGGCTGTAAGTTTCGTTAGTATAGTGTTAATTAGAATATAAGAGAAATATAAAAAAAGAAAAAAGAACATATGCTATCAGTGTTAGCGATATTGTCAGATCAGTTTTACCAAGATTAAAACAGATTCCGGATCTTGATCAGGGAGTACCGGTGGAGTAAAATAGTACCTATTTCTGTAGGAAGTCTCGTAAGAAGTAACTTTAGTATCAAAATTAATAGATTTCGGTGTATCTATCCAAAACAGCATAGGTTATAGGAACAAAATAGGGCGGAAACATCCTTGTTGAAGACGCTTTGCGATCAATTTAGCACTTAAAACTCAATGGAATTTGGTTGAATCTCGCCCACCTGGCTGGTTAAATGCATAAACCTGATGTAAAGAAAGTTGTATTTTCAAATATGAGTCGTCTGGAAATCTTATATTCTTAGCGTGACCAAATCGTAACTAGAGCCCTATAACAACTGAGAATTTAATTTATATTTTCAATTAAATATTCCATTTAAGTTAAAGTTATGCATTAGTTCACACAGCGAGTTGCCTATCTGGGTAGGAATCTAGCCTGGGCTACAAACCCAGTAATATCAGGTTCTATGTGTATGCATTTGTACAAAAGGTAATTATCTTGAACTACATACGCGACGCTTTTATTCGGTGAATTGGCCACGGTGATGCAAAATCTACTGTGATATAATTATTGTGGAATATTATTGCTACAATCGTGATTATTTTCCAAAAGATTCGTGAGTTTTTTTTAATTTAAACAATTTTTTTAAGAAAAATAAATTCACGCTTTCCCTTCTCTGAAATTTTAAAACGCAGTTAGTTTCGTCCGTTTACGTGTTATTTCATTATCATTAGAATATCAGCAGTAAAACTCCTGCAGCTGGACATAGGCCTCCCCAAGAGGAATCTGCTAATAGTTGCCGCGCCGGGCAAGCGAGGAGGTTATCGCGGAGCGTAGCTTCGCGACGGGAATGCTGCTGCCCATCCTCGCCCTGTTGCATTTGAGATACATTGTTAATTTTAACCGTTTTGGTATTAGAAATTTTTAATACGGCTGCCTTAATATAATCGATACATTAAACATAAATAAATAATTCATTCACCATCTCATATGTTGACCTGACTCCGAGATAAGTCGCAACTGGCTTCGATGATAATTACGGACGATAAAAATGTAAGTTAAAAGCCGATAAAAATGATTAATGAAAAGCGCTATCGTTTTAAGACAACCATATATTTCCGCTGGCGTTCAAAGTTTTTCACAACTTGTATCATAAACATTAAACAATAAATAATTTACTCTCCACTTAACAGGATCCAATCAAAATATAATTCTGAGTAAGAATAAGGTTGTCAATACATTTGGTTGTAGTTTGCCTAAATTAAAAAAATATTTTTATTTACTCTAGTATTTTATATGACATAGATATGTAGTAATAGAATCTAAGTACTTGTAAGCCTTCGTATGTATTTAACCCAATTTATTGATAATAATAAATACTTTATTGTTCACCAAACATAAAAATACACGAAAAAAAAATCAGTTTTAATTTTAAAGTACAATGGGTGGCCTTATCGCAAATGGCGACTTCTTCCAGGCAACCCTTGGATGGACAGAGTGAATGAAACAAAGAGGTAGTAAGAGGTGTTAATGAGATCGTTAGAAAAATATATTAAATATACATATTATAAATAAAAAATAAATTGTATTTAAAGAAATATAATTAGATATATTACTATAATGAAAGATCCTTCCTTCACCAACCGTTTAAACACAGGCAGGGACTGCGTGCAGCTAATATTAAGCGGGAGTGCATTCCACAAATGAACAGCTTGGGCCGTAAAGGACTTAAGAATATGTTAATATATTTAAGTTAAATTTTATATTAAGTTGCGTTGTGCTGCCAAAAAATGTATACCACTGTCCTTGTATTCTAAAGTACTGTAATTTCTTGGTTGATAAATTTATTTTCTAATAACCTCTACTGATAATGTTTTTTATCTGACTATACTTAAAATCGTTTCTATGCATTACAAAAAAACCAGGACAGCTATAATCAAAGCGATTCCCCATCCGCTGTGCAAACATACTAAAAGCATCGCAAACAATAGAATAGTTTAATAAAATAAAAGGTTTTGAAATTCAATTATCAGTAACACCCTCACTATGCCGCCTCTAAAGACGTGATATTGATAGAACTCAAAGAGGAGTAATCTACAAGTTCAGCAGACAGCGTGAGCTTTAATGGAAAACATTTTTTCAGAATCCAGACAATCTTTTCGTTTGTTGTTTTTCATTGAATATTCTATCGGGCGCTTTTATACGTTAGCGGTGTTAAGCTAAGTAAGGTAATAAGGTGGAAATAAAAGATTTCTGCTTCTTTAACTAACATACATTACTGCATTGATGTGGATTTGTTTGTCACATTTTTTTCATAAAACCAGGTCGCCAAACATGCGTACAATCCGCGTGATGGTAAGTGTCACTGCAGCCTATAGACGCTCGTAATATCACAAGGATATCACTAACGCGTTACCAACGTTGTGACCTGAAGATATTATGTCACATAACGCAGTAATATCACTGCCTCTCTCACCCTTCAAACCGGAACACAGCAATGCGATCACTGCTATTTGGCGATAGGAATAGGTGAGAAAGTAAAGAGAAAGGTAAGTGAGGTACCAATGCAGGCGACCTTTTGTATCAGGTCTAACTTAAGAGAGTGGGAGATGTCTTCAGCGCTAAACTTTTTTTTTGCAATGGTCTCCAAGTAATTCAAGGCGATGCCAATAGAGAGCCATACTTTCTCCATACTTAGCTGAGGGCATAATCAAAGATGTAAATGGACTCAAGAGTTTTCAAGATAGCCCAAAGATCCTTATATATGCCGCGATACTGTGATGAAAAACAATTCGACTGATTTTAAATATTCTTTGCGCATTTTACATCTTCAGTAGTACAGACAATATTTATTTAAAACGGAACAATGTATGCAAGATTTGTATTCTAGTACGATTGTAACGAATACAACTGATATAACAAAAATCCATTAATGATATAAAACGATATAATAAGCGAGTATATTAAGCTAGTCTTGGTAGCGGCAGAGAAGGTAAGAGGTGACTGAGGTACCAGAACCGAACAGTTGGGGGTGCATTCATCTGAAACAGGGTATTTCAAATGCACGGCGGGATGGGCAGCAGCATCTCCGTCGCTAAAGCTGCGCTCTGCGATTGCCTACACGCTTGGCCAGCACGGCAATCACCCGGGGGGGCCTATGTTAAGCAGTGGACTTCCAATATTACTGATATGATGATGATGAACTTAACCTATGTTTTATCACCTATATTAGGATTTATAGATAATAACTAGTACGCAGATGAAACCGCGAGACGCAGCTAGTTACGCAGATATTTTACTTGATTTATTGCACGTACGCAAGAACAACATAGAAACAATATCTTTTATTCTATGTACGCAGACATAGTTACGGAGTAGTTGCTAGTGTTACGAAAATGTTATTGATGCAATTTTAATCATAGCCATATCTTCGCAATTACATTTATAGAAAGTTTGTATGGTGCATTAATACAGACGCAGAGATCCGGCTTCGAATCCCGTACATCCGTCCACAAATCACCCGACCGAGAGTCGCAACCCTGTTATGCCAATCGATACCTGGCTTTGCACATAATGACGATAATAATAATAATAATAAACTAACACAACATCTCATACATTGAAGTTGAAAGCTCTTATGTTACGGACATCAGGCAATAGAGCAATCATAAATACAATTCGTTATAATACATACATTTAACACCCATATACAGAAGAGATACAAATATTCATTATATAAATATTTGTCCTGAGTAAGGATAGAACTTAAGACCTTCGGCGCATATGATAGGATCACTATGATCTACGCCATCGAGCCCGACAATGAATTAACTAGTATATTCTAAAATGGCTGCCCAACCAATACGAATTATTCTAGTTAGAATTCCTATCAGGTTTTCTTGATGTATGTATACCTTCAGAGTTAGCTGGTTCATTACTTTCAATCACCGGGAGGGCGGTTTCACAGCTATGCAGCCAGGGTCATCTCGAAGAAAGCTTGACTGACATGTTTACTGCGTTCCAGTGATGTCTTCATTACAGCTCTCAATTCTGTATTCAATGGAAACTAATGAAGATTACAAATTGCAAGCGCTTGTCTGTTAGTGCCAGCTGAGGTACGTTATTGCTTGCCTGTGTACGGTCTGTGGAATATTAACTCCAAGTCTGGTTTACGATCGTCGATTGGAGAAACGACTTCCTCGAGTTTTATCAGTTTTCATTATGTAATATGACTTGTGAGATTTTATTGTTTGACGGGCCCGATGGTGCCGTCGTAGGTTCAATTCCTACCCTGGACAAATATTTATATATTTTTTTTGTTTATTCTGTCTTTGGGTGTTAAATGTATGTATTTAAGTATATGAGTATTTTAATAGCCTATTATGACAACCATAAATACAAAAATATAAGTATTTTCTCTATATAACGAGAGTTTATGAAATCAGTCCAGTAGTTTGTGAGTTTGTTCGTGTATATGGCGAAATTTTATACGTATTAGGTATCTATTTTTTATAAATATAGTTTAGCTTATTTTTCTCTATATTACTTCAGAATTCTTAGAGCCTATTCGTTACAAACAGATATATAAAAATATATGTATTTTCTCATTATAATATTAGTTAGTAAATAATAGTTATAATATATATAAGGTGTAAAACAACAAGGATTGATTTTAAAAGTATTAGTTTCATGTTTAATATATAACATATAACTTCTACGTAATGTGATTACTTGGTATGTGTTATATCGTCATATATATAATTTTTGATTTATGTGAAGAGAACTCTTCTATTTTCGAGGTTAATACAAGCTTTTTATTTTTCTTGAGTTAAAGTTGTTCATATCAATAAAACTATACAACTATTTTATTAAAATCAACCAGTTGAACACGTAAAAGATAAAAAGACAATAAATAATAAATTCACACGTCTCATATATTGACCTGACCCCGTGATAAATCGCTTAAAGCAGCTTAGGTTACGGACAGATAGCAGAGAAAACAATACTTAAATACATATATTGAACACCCAGACATAGAACAAATACAAATATCATCATATACCGTTACACAAAATTTCGCATTTATGATATTGGTACGAAGCCGTCTAAATATTCTCAATCTTTTAAAATCAAACTTTGAAATGTCTAATTTCTTTATTTACTCGACAGAGAGAATTAATTTTGCTGCTGCAGCATATTGAGTTTGTACTTTAAATGGAAAATAAAATGCATTCAAATCTCATTCCGTTTAAATCGCGCCAAGTTCGCTAATTACGAACCTCAACTAAAGACGGCGACTGAAAAGCGTGAAATATATTTTTTCTTTTTTCGAACTAAATTTTTTGCTGTATTACTTAAGACATGAATTTTGTTTGATATACAGTTGCTAAGCTGACATATTTTTTTGTTATTAACCGATAAAACGGAAATTAGACTCTTTACCACATAATATTTGCAAGACAAGTGTTGAAAACTCGTCAATACATTTAGAGCTTTTACGCCTATAATCGCCACACCGGCAAGTTGCTGCCCATCCCCGCCCAGATTGTATAACGCTATTTACGTTGTAAGGTCCCATTTGATTATTATTTCCTTACCATAACTAATATATATAAAAGATACCTATGTTACTTAAGATTTGCATATTACGTGCAGTATAACAGTATATAGGTATTAATTGTTGTAACACAGTTGATGTTCACCGTCCTTCCGATAGTAACAAAAAAATACCCATTTCGTGATGTCATGAGGTACCGGCAAAATTGAGTAGTACCTCCCTTTACCGTGTTGCAAAAGGCGACTAAAGTACCTGAATCGACAGGTGGCGGTATATCCAGCCAACATTGTGGCTCATATGCACAGGATGAGAATGGGCAGCAGTATCCGCGTCAGGAAAGCGATTATGGTCGAAATTGCCTCTCTGTCTCTATATATTTGTGCAATCATTCTACTTTCATTCATCCTTTGTACATGCCCAAACCATCTTAACATTTATCTCTCTATTGTTGGATTAAAGTATTAAATATATAAAGATTAAAGTCCGCGATGGTTTAAGTCTATTTCTTAGAGACCCACTATAACCGTTTATTAACCTATTTGAACCCGTGCGATGCCAGGCCGGGTCGCTAGTGTTACAGTAATACAGTTTGTGAACAGCCAGAGATTTTTTTATTTCGTTTAAATATTTGTATGGGCTTATTCTATAATATATTTTATGTTAATTATATTTATACTTTCTAATAAATATATTTTAAACCTATGTAAAGTTACAAAAACGCGGGACTTGTGCCGTCATTTGCAAGGCTTAGTGACGGGCTCGTCTCGCTGTGTTCCATAAACAAGAAACTATAAATTTCTTCGACAACGCCGCCTAGTGATGTTAAATCGAATCGATAAATCAAATGAAGAATTATGTAAATTAATTAACATACCTATTAGATCTCAGATTACAGCTAGTTAAAATCTTGTATTTATAGTGATAAAGAATCATTCGTTTACCTATAGGCGGGACCTTGACATGGTCTTGGATATTAACTTTTTTTGATAAATCATTGTTAATCCTGGGTCTACGTCAAGCTCTGTGATTACCTAAATCAAGTTGTAGCTACATATAAAACTACATCAGTTTTATGTAATTTGGAACTCCTGAACTAAATTTTACCAATGAAACGGATTTTATGAATATCACTGCACAGTAAAGATATGTTGCCTCGTTTTCACCAACGAGCAGTGTGATTCATGTAGATGTACAAAAATTTGAAAATTAGCGTACACGTATATCATTTATTTATAATTGGCACTTAGTTTAGTCAAAAGAAGTGGTTAAAATAGCAATTTCAAATCGTATTTTATGCAATTTTCTATGTCCCATCAAGTAAGGCAGAGACTACAGATCTCCACTTGTTACGATCTTGGCATACCTCTCTTTCTTCCTCTACTCGCATTAGTTTTTTCATACACGTTCGTTTATTCTTTGTTCTTCTGACCTGGCCCTTCTTTATTACCTCTTGACCAGTTAGTCAATATATATTCGCCACGGTTGTCCTATACCAACTCTTCCATTCACTTCCGCTCTTTATATTTGTACAGTCATTCTACTTTCATCCATCCTTTCTACATGACCAAACCATCTTAACATTCCTTTCTCTATTGTTGTCACAACATCATCTCTTACACCACATCGATTGTGTAAAATTATGTAAACAGTAAATAGGTCTACACAAGCCTATATTTTAATAAATTATTGAATCTCTTAAAAATTTCGTAATATCCCATAGGGATTATTTGACCCTAAAATAATCGGACAAACGTACCTTCTATCCGTAATAGTATTCTCAACACAGTAATATAGTCTTAGATATAACCGCTACATGCAAACATACCTCTTAATAATAACTGCATTCATAGATTATTTCAATTTTATTATTATAATGTCGTAATTACATTACTAGCATCCGTTTACGATAAGGTGTCCCAACACTAGCCACATTTATGAGGCACCGTTAATACTTCGACACTCATAGACAATAAATTGAAATTAAACTGACATTAATCCCCGTATTCATTGCAATTGAAACAAATTCGCATTGATAAGAAATGTCTTCAAAGAAGTATTTCGCTGCGGACGGTTACTTGTTCTCTTGTTTTTACATCTATTGATTAAATTTAATGTATTAGATAACATACCAAATATATGAATAGGCTGATTTTGTATTTCTTTTGAATATGTGTGTAAATTTGTTTCACTGTTTGGAGTAAATTAATCGGCATATACAGTTTAATGTTCACCCATCAAGTAAACAGTCGATCTAACTAAAAACAAAGGATCACGCACGCAGGCAGTATGTAGTTGCAAATTACCTAAAGAGTACCTGTGTGTGTGATATGATGATGATCAATTTAAAAAACTGTAAAAATAAAATTTCTCATCCATCTTTGCATCCAAGTATAAACAATATAAATAAAAATTTCGTAATGGTAATCTTTTTTCCAACTAACCTCCTTGTTGTCTGGACCGACTAACTAGCAGAAAACTCATGTTATAAAGTATTAGGAATATAATACATAAAATTGGCTCATAATAGGCCTCCCCAAATTGCAATTGCCGCGCTGTGCCTGCCTAGCTTGGTAACAATCGCAGAGCATAGCTTTACGACGAGAATCCTTGTCCTGTTTCATTTAAGCTATGTTGTTGCGTGGAGAGATCGCCGTCAGTCGGTTCCAATGCCTCAGTCATATATTGTACAAGGATACGTAGCATTCTACTCTGCTAGTACCCCACAGCAATATTTTATATTAAATGAGAATAGGACAGTAAGTGCCGTGAGGTACCGGCAGAATAGTCGCGATAGCTGCGCTCTGTGATTGCCAACACGCTTGCCCAGCGCGGCAATTATGGGCATAAACCCTCCTTTCTTGGAAAGCAGTCAGCAGTGAACTTCCAATGGCTGGTATGATGAGGACAGTAAGACAAATTTGACGCTAACAAAGCCGGGAACAACATTTAACGATAAAACCGAACCAAGTAAGAGATAAATTAAGATTAGGTGAATCTATAATAAATCATTACGTCAGCCATTTTGATTTTTTTAAGGTCAGTGAACTTTTATAGGTTTTTGACGACATCCATTGACGTTCGTTTTTTGATAAATGATCCCGGATAGTCTCTAGTTCTAATGTTTAGACGTTATCAGGTTATTTAATTTCTGCTGTGTATGTATTGTTTTATATACTTAAATAGTTAAATATGTATTTCTTTTAGTATTGAATTCTACAAGTGCCTAGCGGTTTTCCCTGCACGTAGATATAAAATAGGTATAGCTTATATTTCTTGCTGATAAAATAACAAGTAGCCTTATAATGCTTCTCGCTTCTTTATGGGTAGAATTCATTTTAGGTAGATTTTACTCGGTGAAGATGTATCTTTCTTATGGTAAAAGAATTTTTAAAATCGATGAAGTAGTGTAGTAGTTAAGACTTCTAAACTTTCAACCCCTATTTTGTGCCCTTAGAGGGTGAAATCCAACAAGCCATGAAGCACGTATTTTTAAAAGCTTGAATTTTTAGTTTTGTCAGAATTGTTGCTGAAACATTTTTCCATATAAACTTGCAACCCCTATTTCAACCTTGTAGGGTATTTATTTAAATCCCTCTGTAGTTTGCATCCACGTTTTGAATTGCAACTGTCCAAATTTCACGTTTCTGCCATTAGCGATAACGGGGTATAGGTGCGCCTATATATATATATAAAATGCGCTGATATATAGGCGCATATAAATCAATTTAATTTTAATACAATAAAACAATATATCAATTTTTTATAATTCACGCAACGTCAACACTAGGGTAGGTAGCTTAAAGCCCTCTTGTGTCACGGATATCAATCAGATACAAAGAAAATACAGATATAATACTTAAATATATACATACATACATCATCATCATACCAGCCATTTAAAGTCCACTGCTGACTGCTTTCCAAGAAAGGAGGATTTTTGCCCATAATTGCCGCGGTGGCAAGCTTGTTGGTAATTGCAGAGCGCAGCTTTTACGAATATACATATAATAGGACAACGACAAATGCTTATCAGGTAAATGTTAGTTCTGAGAGTATATGGACACTACTGAATGCACAATGTGGGCCATCGAAACATTTTAGATTATTTTCGGTTAAATATATTTCAAATAAATAATATTAAAGAAATATATAAATATGTAAAGGAAGCGACAGTGGTATGCCAAAGTAGTTGCAAGTAGAGTTTCATAGTCTCTGCCTACCCTGATGGTACACAGCCGTGATATATCTATGGATTTATATTTATATTCACGTATTTGTATTTTTTCAATTGTTTTTTTCTATATCTTATGTAATCATTTAACGATAAGTAGTAAGGATAAAGTGAGATCATAACACGTCACAAATTATTGATAAAAGTTCAATGGCCTTTCAATAAAAAAATGATCGTCTTATCCCAAGAATATCACTAACGCGTTGCCAATCTTGTGACTTAAAGATTCAAACCGGAGCACAGCAATGCGAATACTGCTATTTGGCGGTAGAAACAGGTGAGAATGAGGTATCAATGCAGACGTCCTTTGCACGAGGTCTACCTCTTGGAAAAAAATGATATATAATAATAGATTAAATCGTCATCTCTAGGGCTAAGTTTAGGCTAGTTGCTAGTCAAACATAATATCCAAATTGTTTGTCATAAAACACATACTTTATTATTATGGTGTGAGCAAACAAGGAAAAGGGTGTTGGTCCTAATGTCAAGAGCGTGACAGGTGACAGCTGTCATTTTCCCGTATAAATATTACTTTATCTGTGTTTGGATATTCCATGGAATAGATAAGGCTGCGGCTAAAATCCGACTTCTTTCGTTTATCGACGACCAATTGTAATTGGTGATATTACAAAAAAGGACCATTTATTTGAAAAATATTAATTGTGTTCGTTAAATTTTGCTGTAGTATAATAACTAATATGCATGGATCGTCGATTAATCAAATTCCTATTAAGTAATAATTTTGAACAATTAACTGGTACTGATATGTCTGTATCCAATGCAATTAATTTTTATTACTAAATATAGATAAAAAAATATAAGCAAATCGTCACGAGTACCAATATGTTCTTTTAACGGCAAATTATTTGTATAAATAAACTATGCGCGTTATACTAATTATTATTTATCATGGTTTGTTAGCCGTGAGGTACCGGTAGAGTAGAATAGTACCTGCCTGTATCAGGTGTCGTAAGAGGCGACTAATATACCGGAACCCACAAACCGAGGTATATCCATCCGAATTAGGGCACAAATGCACAGGGCGGGGATGGGCAGCAGCATGCCCATCGCCAAAACTACGGTCTGCGATTGCCAACACAATTATGGGCAACATTCCCCCTTTCTTGGAGAGGCCTATGTCTAACAGTGGACTTCCAATGGCTGATATGATGATGATGGTTAGTTTTGTTCGCACTCTTACAAACCATCTCATATTAATACTATAGATTAATTACTCCAACCAACACACTGATCAGACAGACGGACCGGTAATGCGTTTATTATTAGACCACCAGTGATTTGCTACGGGTACAATTAATCATTAACACCACAAAACGAATCATTAAGTAATGAAATAAAACAAAACACAATGCGCCCAACAACAATTGTTTCAAATCAGATTAATTTAATAAATTACAAAATAATGTGTCTCATAGACATTATCATAGTTAGACAGGCTTTGTTTACTGTATTGTTTACCGCGCATTTTAAGTAAAACAAACTTACTGGCTTAAAGAAAGTATTCCAGAAAAGTTAGGACATAGAAGATAAGATAGGGCTCTCTCGGCTCTGTCCTGAAAGACGACTATTGAGGTGACTGATGCCCCAAAACCCACCGTGAAGCTGCAAATATCCAGCGGTTGCCGTAGCGCCAAGCGAGGAAAAAAATCCCAATTTTTTTTGCAGATTTATGTTCAGCTGCAGTCATCCTTCCTACATCTACTATTCCCGAATATGTATGTATGTACCAAAGCTGGTCATTATTATATGTCAAAAGATTTCTAGGAAAATATCACGTACATTACATTAACTTAACTAAGTGGTGAGACTCTTTAAGCATTGTCTTACGGACATAAGACAATGGGGGAATCACAATTATAATATTTAAATACATTTTTACCACCCAAATACAGATCAAACACAAATATTTTTAATATAATTATTTCATCTGGGTGGGGGTGAACCCGTCCCTTGGTGTATGTATAATAGGATCACTAGCACCTGCATCGTGGGTCCGTTCTTTGTCAGTGATTGGCTTAAACAAGTACACAAGTTAGTAACAGCTTGACTGAGCTTGTAACGGATTGTGATTTCAGGTATATGCGGAAACATACAATATTTTTCAAATACTGCCGAAGCTAATTAAGTATGAATGAAATATTGAATTTTTTATAATAAAGTGCCTTTACAACTTCTAAAAAATTAACAAGCAATGTTGCTAGTATAATATTATTAAGTATTGTTACTATAGCGTCTTTCTTATACGATGCTCTTACCACAACATTTATATTAACACTAAATACAAATTTAACCTATTCAAAAGCGTGTACCAGGTAGCAAACTAATTATTTCAGTATTTTATTAATTTTAGAAATATATTAGGCATTAAATTTGTTGAAACATTAACGGTTAACACTAATACAATAATAAATAGAAGCAATAAATATATGAGAACGTTTACTGGCTCATAATACCCACTTAGCAGCTCCAACTAATAACCCTTCGCTAAACCGATAATTATAAGGAATCAATCATTATCAATTGCAGCCGCTCTTAATAATTATCCAGCTTCCCATGTTACTGTCTGTTGACTGTAACATTCGTCGTTGTGTGTGCACTTTCATCAATTAAACAGAGATAGTACCTATAGATAGAGCCGTGAGGTACCGGCAGAGTAGAAAAGTACCTCCCCCTGTACCATGTGTCGTAAAAGGCGACTAAGGTTGGTACCTTGGACCTTGGAGCCGACAGACAGCGGTATATCCATGCAAAAAAGTCAGCTCAAATGTACATGACGGGTATGGGCAACAGGATCTCCATCGCGAAAGCTGCGTTCTGCGATTGCCAACATACTTTTCCAGCACGGCAATTATGGGCAACATACTTTTTCTTGGGGAGGCCTATGTCCAACAGTGGACTTTTAATGGCTGATACTATATAGATAGATAGATGCATGAGTTCGGCGCAAATGTTTAGATTTCATGAAATCAATATCTCGATAAGAAGTAGATTATTAAAAACTCAAAAAATCCAATAATATATAAGGCTTTGACATTCTGAAGGTATATTAATTGGCAGATATTCATGTAATATTATCATCTAAGATAGGATTTGATTCTTCAGGAATTAGGATTGGAATTCTTCAGATTAAAAAAAATGTTATTGATAAATCTAATTATTATCAAATTTATACAAATAAACTGCATTTTCGTTAATAAAAATCTGTTAATATCAATTGAATACTTATAACATCTAAAGAGTATTTATGTGTGTCTAAAGAGAGTGAGACGTCAGAATTTAGTATTATTATAAAACACGCGAAAATGATTTTGCACGTTCAAAATAAACTTGTTCCCAGAGTATTAGATTAATTCAAAACCGGAAAATCTAGGGGATTTGTTACCCTAACCCTATAAAACGCACGCGGTCATATCTACCCCCGCACGCTGCAACAAATCATTATTTAATAACTCGCTCGCTGCACTACGATTAACTGCAGCATCGACTCTGCACCTAACAACACTACTATTACACTGCCAATTCCAAAAGTCAAGATTTTCTTTTATAACTTGTACAACCCGAGTCACAATAACAATTTGAATAGAAATCTGAGTTTAAATTCAATGTAATGTTCCCAAGTTAAGAGCACAATTTGCAGGAGGGAAATTAGCATGAACAAGGCTGAAACAGAGGTGCTTGGAACAAATAGTTGTTCCTCAGCTCTTGAGACGATGCCTGCTTCAAGTAGGTACATTGTGGAGTAGGTATTTATTATGCTAATGAACGTCTGACTACGGCTCTTGCCAGATTTGCTCCTTTGTTTAATATTAAATTTACTAGATATTTTTAAATCGTTTATGCTAAATTCACAGTGAGAAATCTTATAATATTTTCCATAATTAACAAGATACTAGCTTAAGAGTTATAATCCTAATGTATATATATGGAGTATTGTGATTTTAAACTACTATATATAATATAGTACAAGGAATAATAATTCGCGAGTTATATTTTAGAACAGTAGAAGAGGATCAATTTGTTAAAGTCAAGAATTTGTTAGTTAGCCAGTCAATTTAGATATCACCAAAAATATATACTCGCTTTCCAACCAATTTTGAGCGCCATGTCCAGCTGTTAGAGCCCAATATTGATTGAAATATTATTTGAGCCGTATAAACTTCAAAAACACATTCATGAATATATCTAAAAATGGAGTTGTTATTGCAATTCAAGCCTAAATGTGCAAGGGAACGATGTGAAGGCTAGTCACTCACAACACAGCAGGCAAAAAAATACGTTAAAATACATCATATCACCAAACGCTTGAACTATCTGTCATAACGATATTATAAAGGAAATAACACCCACTGTGCCGCATACAAAGACATCTATATGCACACCAGACATGGCTACTCTATTAGAATTTGTCGGAGGAGAAAAATCGTAGGCACCTGCAAGTAAATGCATCGGAGGGTGTAGGATTGTGCCGGGGAGTTCTTTTGAAGTGCGCTCATTTCGTACGCGTCAGGAGGGTTGACAACTCGTATCATTACATACATGTGTTAGGGTGAAAACTCTTTGTATGGCAAATTCGGGCGAAGCGTTGAGTGGATTCTGCGACCGTGCCCTGCAGCAAGCGTTTGATTAAAACGCAAAATGATATTTCTTCTTTGAAATTTGATACGCGTCCAAATCTAATACCATCTAATAAATTAGTTTGCATTACTTCGCTTTAGCCTTAGGCTACCGACAGAATATAATTGTACCTCCCTTTGTAGGCACTAAACCCGGTGTCGTAAGAGGCGACTTAATATCTGGAACGGACTAAAATACATTAAGGCGGAGATGGTCAGCTTCTCCGTCGCGAAGTTATCCAGCGTGACAATTGTAGGCCCTTTTTTATTAAGGTTTCCCTCGTTTTAATATTAATACATTTTACTAAATCTTTATTTAGCTTATTTTTCTAGTTAGTTTAATTAACTTTTTAAAAGCAAAAATGTTATGAAGTCATTAAAAAGTATTTGATTGTGAGTTGTCAACGCGTGATTATAAAACTACTTATTTCAAAACTTTGTTAACATTGTTATTGAAAGAAGTACCCATTCGATTTTATTATCACCATATCGATATTAGATATCTATATTCATTTACTCTTTATTGTACATTAACTTGTGAAATACGTTACAAAAACTATATATATTTAATTATATAAATTTGGCGGCTTCTTTTGACATATAATTATAATGAAATGGCGCACGCATTCTACTATTAAAAATATCTATAAGCTTTTGGCGTGCTCGTGTCGTGATAATGATATCAAAATGAGCTAGTAGTGTTTTATTCTTGGCAATAATAATGAAATGACAGTAAAACTATTTAATTATTGTCTGTATATCTGTGTGTGTTAGAGGTGGAGTCGTCAGGACCGTCACTGCACATGATGTGATGTATTGCAGTAGGTAAGTCGAGCGTTCGCAAGGGTCTTCACTCCCCCTAAGTAGTTGCTTTATATTGTTGTTTATTCATCATACTTGAGGGGCCGAGGATAGAGTGCGTTTCTTTTTATTGAAACAATAAATAAACAGTCAGATTGTATAAAGCATTTCTATGGATGTAATCATGAGGAAAATTGGATTATTACAGCGATGTTTTTTTAAACATTTTTTATTATACACAGTAGATACGTGCATTTTTTTAAATTATATTTTTTTATTGTTGATTATTTTTATTAATATACAGAAATAATGCACTGAAGTTTCGTGTCGTTTATGGTACGAAGTATTTTGTCTATCAAAACGAGTATATTCAGTGACTAAAACAAGATGCCCCAAGATATGCTTATTAAGCGATTAAGTAAAGGAAGTGACCCAGGTCACACGCTGAGCACCAATGTATGCCAGACCTACTATTTAAAGTCCTAGCAAGGAAACAAATAGCATAGAATATATATACAAAAAAAAATCAGTAAATATATCATAATAAGTTAAAAATACTGTTATACGGACGAGTATTAATTACTACAAATCATTTCAAAACTAGTCGCTTACTTGGTTTATTTTTGTTTGTTAATATTAGTTTTTTTAAGTTACTTTGTGTGTAAGCTGTACAAAAACTCAATTGGCTGTAAGCTGAAATTGATAAGCCGGTATTTTTAGGTGCATTTAGTTGTAGGCAAACGATGTTTTTCGAGCTCTTTCACGGACGTTTATCTTGCTTTTTTATGCTGAACGATCGGAAAAGCTCCATTCATCGTCTGTCAATGCACCCCACACAGCATTGCCCCGGTACAGCTGTGAAAACTTGATTCCAATATCATTATTTCACATTTACACTGTAATTCTTTCCCCCCTTCAGTGTGCACCGTCACCTGAGACATCAATGCTGTCGTTTTGCCTTCACAATGACGAAAGTTTACCCAACTATTGGATTTTAGTTTTATGCGTCATTCTAAAGCTTAAGTATATTCTAAATCTAATACGAAAACGTTAAAACCTTTTAATATGTGAATACTACCAGGTGTTATGTAAGAAAATCTTGTCTCGAATTTCAATTCTTAAGCGAAGTTATGTCATTTGAAATGGACAATGCTGTATACATACTAATGTACTTAACATGGAAATGGCGCCACTTGATTTGATTATTCGCATTTTCTATTAAACACTAAGATATTTCAAATTATAATCTACAGAATACTAACTTTTAAATATAGGCATATATATATACGGTATTTTTACTCAACTGTAGGTTACAGAGATTACCGCTACACCGTTACAGCTACTACCGTTTTGATAGGTTCGCTATTTGCTTGTATACTATGTAGAAATTTCATACTGACAGAACCTACTTTTACATATGTGCACAAGTAATAACTCTGTATAAAGGAAAAATATTACTACATTCATTTGTTTCTCGACTGTACTTTATTGTATATAGCGTTGGAAAAATACCAGCTAAGTAAAAGTGTAGGAATATCAATATTCTCATATCCACTGCTACGTAGACCTACGTAGTGTGGTGGTAATAGCAGAACGCAACTTCGCGACGAGGATGCTGCCGCCGATACACCCTGTAGTATTTAAACTGCGTTGTTTTGGATGTATATGCGAGATATCTGTTGGTTCCGGTACCTTAATCGCCTCTTGCTATACCTTGTACAGAAGAAGGTCTCAGCCTTTTCTCTTTCTTTCTCTCTCAGTTTACAGCATAAAGGGATATTTAACCTATACCTTTACGCTTTTTTAAGAAATCGGTAATAAGTTTTAAATCATTAAAAATTATATGGTTTTATCAATTTTTTCTTCGTTGTATGTTAAATATAAAAAGTTGGCAATAATATAAGACATTGCTTCGTTTCAAATTCTGAGTGAGAAAAGTAGCCTGTAGGTTTTGATTCCATTGCGAGTGTCTTATGTTTCGTTTGAGTTTGGCTTAAAATTTGATTTTTTCACAACTTAAACGACAGCAGACCTTGTGTATATCATATGAATTTCAGTTTGATATCTCCACACATTCTTGAGAAAAAGATCTTGATAGTCAGACGGACAACAAAGTGTTTTATAGGGTTCCGTTATTTCCTTTTCAAGTACGGAACACACATCATTCCAGCCATTGAAAGTCTACTTCTGGACATAGGCCTCCCCAAGAAAGAGGGATTTTGCCCGTCACTGCCCCGCTGGGCAAGCTTGTTGGCAATGGATGGATGTGGATGCTGCAGCCCATCTTCGCCTTGTGCATTTGAACTGCACTGTTTGGATGGATATGCCACCACTTGCCGGTTTTTGTGCCTCAGTCGCCTCTTACGACACCTGGTGGAGGGATAGGTACTATTCTTCTGTGCCGGTACTTCACGGCAATATACTCCATTAAGCGCTATATATTTTTTTAAATGTTAATGATGAATTTGCTGTCAATATTCTTAATATTTTAGTGGACAATTTCAATATGACCTTCGTACCAATCTATATGATTAATGAGATAATAATTGACCACACGCCTTCGTCACAGTGCCGTGTTAACGCTACACAAAGTGAGTACAACACTGATAAGTAGACCGACAAGACTCGTTGTTACATATACCTTAATTAAATCACCACAAATTAAGTCTTAATTCGTCCTTAATTATTCGACTGTAATGAAGTTGTCCTTTCATTACAAAATATACCCGATAAATTGGTGTGGAATAAAATGTCGCTCGGGGAAGTTTTAGCTTCTTTTTTGTGGGTGAGACACGGAAGCCCATTATCCTATCTTTAATGTCATTGTCATTAATATGTGTAATGGAATCAATAAATTTTATGCTGTGGTCGTTTAACACCTATTACAGAATACCCGTACAAATGTAGCATATTTGTAGCATTTAATTATGGCGAAGCAATGTATTAAGATATTTTCTTATTTTTATTTACTAGGACAGGTTCAACTTATTCAGAATTGCTGTTCAATTATTTTGTTTCTGGTTGCAAATTAATATTATAGATAGAAATGACGGTCCCGGTGGCGCGGATGGTAGTCATCCTATCTTCAGCCTAAGTCGTGGGTTTGATTCCCACCCATGTCCAATATTAATATGATGAATATTTGTATTTTTTCTGCGTCTAGGTATTATTTATATGTATTTAAGTGTTATATTTGTAATACCTCAGTTAGTTTAATATTTTTAACGCAAGTGCTTTAAGCTACTTATTTAGGAGTCAGGTCAACGTTTGAGGTGTGTACATTTTTTTATTTATTTATAAATTTGCGATAGGGTACCGACAAAGAAGTATAGTAGTAATGAGAGGCGATTGAGGTACGGAAAAAAAAGTAGCGGTGAGCAGAGATGGGAAACAGCTAGAATCTACGCTTTGTGATTGCAACCAAGCTAATGACTACTTATTTATAATTAATTTTTACAGGAGTCTGGTGCCTGTTTACGGAATATAAAATACTTGTAACTATAATTATCAAGCATTACTAATTTACGTGTGATATTAAGCGTCATTAGACGTCTATAGATTTGTCTATCGTAATATCACAGGGATATCACTAGCGCGTTGCAAACCTCGTGGCTTGATGATATTATGTCACATCAACCAATAATTCTAATGCCTGTCTTACCCATTAAACCGGAATTCGAACACTGCTATTTGTCCGTAGAAATAGGTGATCGTAAGATACAGATGCAGACATCTTTGTAAGAGATCTACTTCTTGTTTAGTTAGTTCCTCTTTCTGGACGAATATGGAGATGAAAGGAGATAAAGTTAAGCGTGATCGTAAACTATAGTCTAACGCTCATATCATCTCAAATATATCACTAGTACGTCTGTCGCCAATACTGGAATGTACTATATCACATTACACAATAATTTGACTGCCTTTTTCACCTATTTAACAACTTTGAACTAACGAATACTGCTTTTTGGCGGTAGAAATATGTAAGGTTGGTAGCAATTCACTAGACCTTTGTAAAATGAATTCTTTTAATATCATTAGAGGTCTATGTCCAACGGTGGACTTTCGATGGCTGATATGATGAAGTAATTATCAAAATGAATCCAAGCTTGACCGGAAAGCCCGAGTCCAGCTACCCAACATTAAATAATTAAGAAATGTTCACTGATTTAAGAGCGTTCTAAATATATTAATGTATTTCTGTAATACTCTCACTGAAAGTGGTTTTGTGCACATATCGTTAATCACGCGTTGAATATAAATTAATTACAAACACCAATATGTTGCGTAAGTTAATTAACTTGCGGATTGTTTACGTTCATACGTCAACTTCATTGAAAACGAATTGATAAAAGTCTTGATATTAGTAAGAATGAGTAAGGAGCACATACCTATATAGATGAATTGAGAATGCAAGAGCTGATTTGGTTAACGCAGCGACACGAAGGTATATTCGTGTTAGGTCTTGAGGAATGGGGTGCTTTTTGTTTTCTGATCCAACAAGATATATTCAAGTTCCAAATTTTATAAATCCTTACACAGAACACTATCTGATAAATAATTATAAGATGCGTAAAAAACTAAGAATAAAATAATTTATATGAAAACCAAATGGGCGCTGAATTTCGATAAAAGACATGAAAATATTATCATCATCGTATCAGCCGAAAAACGTCCACTGCTGGACTCAGATCACCCCAAGTAATTTCAATAGGAGCAGTTGCATGCTGCCTGCATCCAGCGCGATCCTGCGGTTTTAGTCAGACGTCTGTCTACTAAAAACTAAAAATATATATGATTCGTGGTGAATTTTCGAAACTCGGTAGTTTAGCAATAGGTCCTAATTTAAATATTTTTGTAATAGACAAACAGTTTTGGATGCTTACGTATTAAATACATACTTCCGAATATTAACAGAGATTCCGTTCATCTTTTGGTCTGTGGTATTTGAAGACTGAGCCCTGGGGAAGGACATTCGCTATTTCGAAACCGGGAACGTGGCGATGTTAAGTACAGATGTTGTTTTTGTTACCAAATGGATTATTTAGGTGCAAAAGCGGGTTTTCCTCAGATATATCAATAGTGCATTGCGTCCCATGGCGGCGGCTTTGTTTGGCAGTCATTGCATATAAATGAATTAATTGGCCAACCGGGTGCGATACATCTGGTACCGGCTTCTGCTGATGTATGGGGATCGGATTTATCCTTACTTGCTTGTTGAGTATCATCGTGTGATTGAGCATGCATCTCTTCGATAATAATATTCTAATTGGTTGTTTAACGTAGGAATTTCTAGTTTCTTGGTACCGGAAATCTATTGAAAAGTATAAAAAGACGGACATATCATCGCAGAGCTTAAACTATAATGTATTTTTATACATAACTAAGCTGGCAAAGGTCAAAACAAGGTCCACTTCATGGTAAGCGTCATCGTAGACTATAAACGCTCGTATCACCTCAAATATATCATCACTATGACTGAAAGATCGCTATCACATTACATAATAATTTCACTACATCTTTCACACTTTAAATAACTATGCAGACACTGCTGTTTGGCGGTTGAAATATGTGACGTAAATCATTAGACTTTTACTCAAAAATATCCATTTGGAGAACTTCAAATATTCCGTTGTTGATCGAGATTGCTATTTTCTGCTTACTACGGTATTTTCGTTAGGTTTCTCCGAATAATATTTACTGCAATCAATGTTCTTGAGGTTATTATGTTTCTACTAAGGCAGACTTCCCTACTTAATACACGTAATAAATTTTTATATCTCGAGTTAATGTAGCCCTCACTTCTTATGGACAGTATTTGCATTGTAAGTATCTTTGATTCAACAAATATTGTAATATTGATAATCGAAAACAGAGGAAAACTTATTTATTTTTTATTGATGTAATTTTATCTATTGCTTTTTCACTTTATTGATCTCCATATTTAAACCTAAATAATCAAAAAAAGATTTTGTTAATATGTTTTTCTGCAATACAATGTCAATTAATACGTTTTGAGGTAATTGATGAGATTTGTTTGCATTTTATCAGTATTTTAAGTTTCTGAGCGAACTATTGACCAGTCTTAATACGTAAAGTACCATACACAGTACTAATAAAAATCCGACAGATGGAACTATATCCATTAAAAACAATGTCACTGAGTAGAAATGGGCAGCAGCCTCAAAGCTAATACCTCCTTTCTGTATTCCAATAGAAACTAGAACCGAAAAAAGTATATACATTGGACCCCCTGTAGTCCGACAAACATTTTGCAGGGCAGTGTCGAACTATCGAATTCTTCGGTTTATAGAGTACTGCCTAAGACCACCTATAGTCCGGAATATATTACAAAAGAGTACCTTGTAATCCGACAAATTACAGATCCAATGATAAGATTCTTTATACATATTATATATACATATGTACATATATGTACTCTGAAGTACAAATCATACTTGTAGGCAATGTCGGATTACAGGGGCCGGATTACCGGGGTTACACCGACCGAAAAAAAAATTGAACCATCCGAAATCACGATCTCTTTTCACCATTGCATCAAGGTTACATTGAACCAGGCAAGTGTTACTAGAAGGAATAGTAAGATACAATTAATCCTTGATAGAGAGAGATTGGAAATGGAACAATTTCTCGGTTATTGCCCGCTCAGTGCCGACGTCAGATGGAATGAAAGTTGCCGACGGAACTTAGTGGTAATTACAGGTAATTGGTAATTATTAATGGTATCTGTTCTGTGTAATGGTTCTATTAGACAAGTGTAGGTTTATGTGGAATCGGTTAAGAGCGATCCTGCTATTATTCTCGATTATGTTAATTACCAATGTGGTAATTTATGTATCAAACCGTTTTATTTAATGTTCACGTAGACATTTATAAGATTGGGAAAATTAAATGCTGATTAAAATAATATATGCATCCGTTGTTGTTATTTTTGTGGTTTTATTAGACTTTGATAGTAGTTCGAATTAAATAGATATCTTATAAAGTGACATCTAGTAGAGAGAGAGAGATGCTAGTCCGTTACCAAAGGTCGTGGGCTAGATCGGTCGTGTGTTTGTTCTGTGTCTGGGTGTTGATTATATGTATTTAAGCATCGTAATTGTATTCTTCTGTTGTCTGATGTTACAAGTGCTTTAATCAACTTATTTCGAAATCAGGTTAATTTAAAATGTATGTAAATTTAATATAATTATTAATAATTATATTTTAATTGGCCGTTGACTTTATAAATAAAAATTATAATTTGAGCCTTTGGACGTCCATTGGCTAAGACATTTCCATGTATATAGTGTTGCCCTTAATTGCCGCGCTGGGCAGGCGTGGTAAAAGAGGATAGCTTCGCAACGGTGATTCCGCTACCCATCCTCGTATTAGAGGTATGGTGACACCTGGTACGGGGAGAGGGTTTTAAATCAAAATCAAAAAGCCGAGCATATTTGGATAATAATCTACGGTTGCCGTAAGCTAATCGAAACGTAGAACAAAAAATGTAAACAGTTAAAATAAACCGCGCTTGAAGCCGTTTAAGTACTGTTATTATTATTATTATTAGTGAAGAATTCAAGAAGTAGTTTTAGTGTATAATTGTTCATTTTATTAAGATTGGCATAAATAAACTAATATAATGAACATCAAATCTAAACAAACAACACAAACGAAAAGTACTATTTTAATATCGACAAACAAGACAAAAGTTGAGTGAAATGCTCGCCAAGTAAAAGCATTACAGTGCAATAAAATAGAGCGTCTTTATTTCGGTGCTGGCCTCGATTATGTTCCCATTGCAGCGTCGCACAGTGGGCTACCCCTTCTAAGGATCTAGGCAAAAATATGGAAATCTATAATAATTGTGTTTCATCATTTCAGCCATTGAGAGTCCATTGCTGGACATAACCCTCCCCAAGAAATGGGGAATTTGGCCCATAATTGCCGCGTTTGATAAGCGTGGTGGCAATCACAGGGTAAGAACGGACGCTCTGTGCATTTGAGCAACACTGTTTCGGATGTATATACCGCTATCTGTCGGTTCTGATAACTTTGTCGCCTCTTACGACACCTGTTAAAGGGGGAGGTACTTTTTTTACTCTGCCGGTACCTCACGGCTTAGGTAATCGCAATTTACTTATCTCATTTGTATATTTTTTGCCAGTTAATGTTGCGATATATTGATTTAATGTATTAATTACTAAAAGATCATCGCGGCTTTACCCGCGTAGTTCTCTTTATTATAGAAATCAGAGATAGTATAATGATAATGTAACTTTCTATTAGTAAAATGACTTTTCCAATCAGACTTGTAGTTTTAGAGTTTAATCGTTACAAACGAACAATAACATAAATGTTGCCTCGTTACATTCCATTTTAGATATTTATAGTTTGATTTAATGAAATATAATATAGTATATGTTACTTGCTGAGTTTCTCGATGAAGATGTTGCTTTCTTATGGTGAAATTATTATTAATATTCGAGTAGTCTTTTACAAAAATCGTACCAAACAAACAAACGATCAAATATTTACTCTTTATAATATTGAAATACATATGGACAATTTGTCCTATGCGACTAATTACTTATTTTGATTTTGTCACAAAGGTATACAAATACTTTTCGTACTTATTGTGCTCATATTTTTGAGTTGAATAAATATATAAAAAAGTATTGAATAAATGATTTTTTTTGTGTTCTTCACACACACATATATATGCGTGTGTGTGTTGTGTGTGTAAATAATATATTTGGTTTACTGTGGTGTACTGCGATATTGGGTGATTATTAGTAATCGACTTATGAAGACTTGATTATGACTTGCCATTTTCCCCAACGGCGGCCACCCAAGGTCGAGCCATTGAAGTCGCCCTCGGGTGATCGTCGGCGATCCCACTCAGATCCCACGAGCCCTGCGAGGGTGACCGTATTTAAGTCAAATATCTTTATTTAAATAGGCACTTTAAAATCGTCAAAAAAAACAAACAATTAAATCTATGAATATACGGTTAGACTTGCCTTGACACAAACGACTGATGACCCTCACAACCAGTGTGATAAGTGTCATTTAAACAAATAGGTCAACTTTAATCGTATACTGCCGTCACCTAATGGTAGGTGTCAAACCCTTTCTTAGTGAGGCCTATGTCCAGTAGCGGACTTCCAATAGCTGATATGATACTCATTGTTCCAGAACCTCAGTCACGTCCTACACAATTTTTCAAATAAATTAACGGCTTTAAAGAATATTTTAACGCTTTGTTCCAAAAATATAATGGTTGGCCCACTGTGCGCAGAAACGTCGGGGAACAAAGAGTTTGTTTACCCGACTCCGTTTATTACCCCCGTTTCCTTAGATACATCCCATTTGGACGGACTGATTCCGTCAACGGATTTTATTTAGTTTTAAAGAGCTAAATTTGTTGTATTAACACTTGCGTATACACCATCCATAATACAAAATATAAAACCGACTTAAAACAATATGGTATATATCTTACGTGGTATTGTAACTTCAGTTCACAAGGTTAGCGACACACTAGTGATATCTTTGTGATGACACGAGTGTCTATTAGCTATGTGCGCGACTGTGGCAACGCGTACCGTTTACAACATTTGCGGAAGCTGACAAATAATAAAAATGTAAACATTGTTAGTTTTCTTTGCAAATATAAATAAAACCAAAGATTAAAATAGTATTGTTGACATTATTTAAGTGCAATTTATTTAATAGTTTTACTGTAAAATGAATATAATAATAAAAACCGGGTTTGAAACTATTACACATAGTATTAGCTTCCAACCACAAACTGAGATTAAAGGCAATAAATTATTATTAGTCGAGCATGTAAAAAATGTGGAAGAACTGTGACATAATGGCCAGAGTTGCTTAATACGAGCCCACGTAATTCGTCAGTACAGTAGCTTTATCAGGCCAAAATACTAAATTGGCAGTTACAGAATTTAAATCATGTAATAATAATTGAAATATTCTTGAAACTGTGGTTCTATAAACACCAAATGATACACTCAATGCTGAAAATGTCAAGCCAGTTTTCATTTTCATAAAAAATATATGAAGGCGTTTTTTGAAAAACTTTTTTACCTGCTGCTCTCGTTACCAAGAAATCGAAGATATTAAATGTCACACCCGCAAGATCTGAGAGTTGTTGATCTTCTTTTATTGATAATATACCAACAAATTCTTGACCATGTGGTGATGTTGGTTGATCCTTATATGTTTTTTGGTACGTTCAACAGCTTTTGTCTTTATTCTTTGAAGTATTTATTGCTGTAACTCTCAAAATAGATGAAATATCTACTTGAATTTCTGCATCACTGTGATCATTATAGATGTATTGATAGCATGTTGATGTGGTTTTTTTTAATATCAACTCAAAAAAAATATGGGCTTGGCATCTTCTATGGGTCACAAGCTGTTGGGGTTGAATAAATTCATTCATACGACGCTCTTGGGAAACTATAAAATTTACATTTGCTATTGAAACGCAACAATAGTCATGGCCCATTTTTTTGCTTTGATTTTGTACCGCAATCAACACTTGACAGCTGATCGTCCGCATTTGTTTCCAATTTCTGCCGTGTTGTGCGCTGCGGTCGTTATCTGTCCGCCACTACTCGGTCACGTCTATCATCAAGCGAACCATATGCATGTTTCTGACTTTATAACATAAAAAAATACTACTAAAATAGTACTAGATTTACTTTTTCTTAAGTTGTTATCAAAACATTTCTGTCACGGAATCTGTAGTATTTGACGTCTTATCAATATTAAAAATGGCTATGAATTATTAGTTGGAATAGCATTTATATCGGAATATATTAAATTCAAAATAAATTTATCGTCAAACCAGTTAAGTACGCAAGGCTGGCTGACCGTCCTATATAAATATGTTGAGATTTCAAAATTGATGTAAAACTTTGTGTTTTCTTTAACAATAATTGGGCATCGATCTGAACATACGCATTTGTGTTTCTGTACTAGTGCCACATAAATTGCTTTAGTCAGGTAGCATAAATCAAAGTTAAATAAAATTCCTTACATAAATAAAACCAAAACAATCTTTACGAAATATAAAGTAATGTGCTTTCAACGCTATTGGCTTGGACTTTTATTAAAAAAATCTTTATTACTTACACAATTAAATAATTAAGCAAGTCAACAATTTAAGTTATAAAAGTCACTAAGATTATTTTTATTTAACTCTTAAAGTCTCAATAGCAGTACTTCAAATTCAAATTGAATTCTAAATTTAACTTTCAATAGAATGGTCCCGAATGAAGTTTACGAATGCACTCGAGGGACTTTACTTTTTTCATCACATTAATTCGCATGCTCATTCCGGTGGAGCTAATTCTTGCTCGGAGTTTATGAAATAACCGTTCTTACATCGTTCAAATGAAATACGGCTGGGGCTCGAATGGAAAAATGTGATTCGTATATAACTCTTTCAGTTCTGACCCCGGATTTATGTAGCGAAGAAATCGGTTGCTTTTCCTTCTTCGACTACGTAAATCATTTTCACATGGACGCAATCCTACAGTTTCGTACACTTCGGGCCGAGAGAATGTGTGTAGCAAATGTTTAAGACTTTCTCATTATGTTTTTCAAAGGCACGTCTAGGTTATTATGTGAAACTACAGGCTACGCGCGTGCCTAGTCAAACTTACAAAACATTTTCATATAATTAAAGTTATGGCATCGATAAATCATCGTTCAATTGAATAACAAAAGTTTTCAAATCATGTCTAGGAATAGATTCGGGAGGTCGGGTCTTTTGAAGTTCAGAATGAGGCGAGGTGAAAGTAACATAAAATAATATTTACAATCATACAAAAATTCTCAGATAATATTTTACGAAATTAACTATGAGGGTCTGTCTACCCGTCCATTACCTTTTTTTATTAGTATTCGGCCTATTTTTAAACCCCACATTTATTTTCAGTATATAATGTTTATCTTTAGTATTGTAATATTTCATTACTGATTGATTATGTAGTAATATGTTTTAGCAACTAAACGACAAGTAAGCATAGTCTGCGTGATAATAAGCGTCACTGCAGCCTATAGATGCTCCTAATATTACCAGAACACCACTACCTTACCCAACCTTGTGATTTGAAGATATTATGTCACATTACCTATTAATTTCAGTGCCTTTCTAACCCTTAAAACCGGAACTGCTATTTCGACAACCTTTGTCAATACAAAGATTGTCATAAGTAATTATGATGCATGTTAAAATGCAAGCAAATGTACGGGAACACGTATGCGGGTCTATTTGCCAATCTAGCGTGTGTTTTGGTGGAAAAATCTAGGCGATTTGCTTTACTAGCGGCCGACGTCGTCGCACCGAGACTTGTGAATTACGTTACAGTAATGCTGTTTCCACCTAAATCTGGTTGTGAACGAATCGTTAGACGCGAGGTTTGTACCGAAAAAAGTCGCCCGATAAGTCTTGAATTTTTTTATACCACGAAGGTGACAAGCATGCAGTTTGCTTGATGGTAGTTCACAAAATTCAAGCCTTGCCATAACGTGTTGACAGTACTACACTGCGGTTATGTTAGCTTGGTACTGAAGGGCCATAACTAGTGATACTACATTATAATACTTGGGATTAAATTGCTTTAACTGCATAGTTATAAGACATTTGTCGTAGATGGGGATTTTTACTACCTAACTCAGGTATGTCTATCACCGTCAGTTTTTCTTAGTGATAGTTTTCTGATGCATTTCGAAGTAAGATCTGTTTGAGGACGCTAGTAATTTTATATAATTATTTATTTAACTATTTTAAAATGCTCGCAGAAGCACGTAAAGTAACTATCATGGTCGGACTTAGGCCTCCCCAAAAGAGGGGGATTTTGGCCATAATTGTCGCGCTGGGCAAGCGTATTGGCAATCGCAGAGCGCAGCTTTATGAACGGAGATGACCTTCCCACTCTGTGTATTTGAATTACACTGTTTTGTATGGATATACCGCCATCTATTGGTTTCAATACCTCAGTCGCCCCCTACGACACCTGGTTCAAAGGGAGGTACTATTCTACTCTACCGGTACCCTACGGAATTTTAGGTAAATAAAGACGTGAGATAATTTTAGTTGCAGTAAAGAAAACCTTTGCTTCTTTTTTATTAAGACCATGCTATAATTGAGTTTGAATCTTTACTGTCTTGAGTAAATCATTATCTTTATCATCATATCAGTTGCTACTGGACATAAGCCTCCAGAAGTGGATTATAATGATTTCAGGGAATTGCCCAATAATTGCCACGCTGGGCAGGCGTGGTGGCAATTTCAAAATGTAACTTTGCGATGATGCTGCTGCCCATACCCATCCCATTACATTTGAACTTAAGTGAATTAAACGAAGGACGGTTATAAATTTTGCCTTAATTTTTATGAATAACGTAAAGTTTAATACAGTGACTTCATGAAATTATAATTAAAAAATACCCAAGTTACACTTCTCCAATTTCAAAGTAACAATTTAAGATTGTTGGAATGTTCACAAAACTGACAAAGTAAGAATGGGTACTTGGGGGCAGACATTTTGCGACAACTTGTCGTGCCACAAAATGGCGTCAGAATTCCTTCCGGTTCTTACAGTTTTCAATGTGAATATGTCTGTTTTGAACTCAGCACACTGTTAACTTAAGAATCATTTTCGAGAAACTTGCTGTGACGCGCGTACAGTGAATTACTTGCAATTAATTTTGACAGACTATTTAATCAAGATTGTCTCAACTGTGCTCGTGTTTGAATGGTTTTTATTAATGACTTTATTTTAAACAAGCAGCTCTTCGCCATTTTACACGCGTATTTTCATATCCTATATATCAGTGAAAGAAATTCTTATATCGGTTTGGTAGTAACAAGCCTAATCGTCACAAACATAAATACAAATATTTTCTCTATACAAAAAAGTAGAGATGTTAAAAAAATATTTTTTTATACTTTATTTATCAAAAGGCAAAATTACTTACGTTTTTGGTTTGTTATCAAAGGAAAATTTCTAGAATAAATTTCAAATAACAACTCCGTTAGCGCAAAGAAATTACCCCATTATTGTGACGTTACATCTATGCCTATGCTATTAAAGTATTCACACAACATCTCATACATTGACCTGAATCCGTGGTAAGTCGTTTAAAGCACTTGTGTTACAGACATCAAACAACAGAGGAATTACAAATATAATACTTAAATACATATTTCTAACACCCAGACACAGGATAAACACAAATATCATAATATAAATATTTGCCCTGGGTGGCGCTCGAACCCACGACCCCTGGCGCATAAGTTAGGATCACTACCAACTGCGCCAGCGGGCCCGTCAAATTTTATCTGTTCTAAATCGTAAGGTTTGACTCATAAAGAGTTTTACTTTGTAATTCCATATTTAAAGACTTATCTTCCTTAAAAGAGATCGCGGTATAAAAATGCGATGTAATCCTTTATACAAGTGAGTGCTCAAAGAGAAAAAACTTTTTGCTACAAATCTCCAGGCCAACCTCATTGAAGTCACCACTGACGGGCAAACAAGTGTAATTGCTCGTATAGAGTTGTCAAGAGCGAGCCGCGTCTAATTTGAGTTGCCACTTCAGTCATTAGAGTCGGGTAAATGATAGCTATTACTGTCATTATGCGGAAGTTTCTCGGTGAAGTGTGTTGCGGTAACTGTCGAGGTGTCTCCTGGGAAACGCCTGATTTGCTGGATTTAGTGAGAACAGGATTAGCGAGTTGTATTAAAAGTTAGTGTTTTTACTGTTGCTAGAATATCTAGGACAATAGATGCTCGTATTAACGCAAGGATATTACTAGAGCGCCATTTTTTAAAAACTAAAGTTAATAGGTGACAAACCTCAGCCGATAAACGTTGCTCTGTCTTAACAATAGGTATAAAATTTCATTAGTATCTATAAATATAAATAAAATTAGTGTCTGTTTGTAATATTAAAATAACCGCTTTCTACTACATGCGTATAAATGTACGTAAGGTACATATATCAAAATATATATTTTTAAATTTTTGTCTGTCTGTCTGTTGGTTTGTTTCGGCTAATTTCTGGAACGGCTGGATCGATTTGGACGGGACTTGCACTGGCAGATAGTTTACATAATAAGTAGTAACTTAGTCTATATTACATCACATTAGCATTGATTAAAAATATGGTAAAACGTGCGTAACATTTACGCTCGGTGCGTGGGCTGTGTGGAAGTTTGTAGTTTGAAAGAAAATATGTTGCCCAAAGTCACAACTCCACACGGACATTGTCGCGGGCACAGCACAGTAATTAATATAAAACAAATCGTGCTGACCGGTGCGTCTGTTATAATATTAAGAACATAAACGATTTTTGCAATCAATGAAGGTAAGTGCCAAATAACTGATAACATAGTTGATAAGTTCTCTCGAATTTTCTAATTTGTCGCTTTTCAAAGTTTTTTGAAAAAATAAGGAAGAAAGACTTTTCGATATTTTGTAATATATATATATTACAAAGTAAATTCGCTGCCTCTTTCATTCTTTAAACAAGAACGCAGCAATGCGATCACTACAGTGATGTTTAACTGTTGAATAGAGGTACCCAAGTAGGTAGTTAATGGTCATTGAGGTCAACCGTAGTCTCCGATTCCTGTAACGCAAAAAACTTAGGGCTGATCTCTGAATTCTGACTGATTAGAAAAGGTAGAAAGGTTGACAATATTTCATGGCCATAGTCCCAACGACGTGGTCCTGTAGGAATCACTAAAAAATCTTACTGCTAGTTTTCTTTAAAAAAGCTATAAAAGTTTGACAACATATCATGACCGCAGGTCCATTGACAGTGATAGGAACTAGGGACTTTTATTAACATATACATATGAACATGTATTTTTTTATCATAAAAAACAACTGTCTTTGGTCGTGAGAAATGTGTTCTGTACTGTGTGCCCTGAGAAATATAGCAGCCGATAGATAGGATCGTATAACCACTTCTTTGCGATAGACAATACCTCTATCCAGCATAGTAATTATGCAAAAGAACCCAAATAATTCTTAATATAACTCTCTCGAGGATACTATTGTCCAATTGTGCAAGTCTCAATAAAAATAAGACAACCATTTTATGAAATGCTAATATTTCATGATACAGACAAGTGTCTTTTTGTCATATAATGATATGGTCTAGTTAAATCAAAAGCCTTTAAGCATACGAAGCGTTTAATGATTTCTACAAATGTATGTAGGTACTTAAAGAATCCACCAATAAGTATAATCGTAAAATAATAACATTATTCTTCGCTAAAGGCATTGTTGTCGCCTTGATTCCGTAATGTTTTGCTTTAATCTAAAATCAAACATCAATCTCTATTAAATATGGATATTTTGGAAAATTATTGAAATAAAATTCCAGCGTTACAATATTACGTTCACAAAAAATAAGAAAATCCCAAAGATATATTCGTAATAATAGAAGAATAATATCACACATTATGTTAAGATATGTAAATTATGATCGTTATAAAGTAAACAAATAGTTATAATAGCTTAAAGACATTAAAATCATAATAAAAAATACTTCTTGAGTAAATTTAATTTGACGTTACCTGCATCCTTAATATATATTCTTGTAATTATCTGTCCACCACAAAATAACATATTTGCGGAAGCCTTTCAGGCTCAAGAGCCAATTAGAATTTAAATAAAAAGTTACAAATTCGTTTCTTTTTACTATAAAAAGAGTAATGACTTATTAGTTTGTCCTGGTGATTAAATCGTTTTGCCTCTGGCTATCTATGATTTACAATTATATAAATTTATAAGACGTCTAGTTTTTAGGTTTATTATATATGACTTCATATACGATATGTCTGTCTTACGGCTCGCGAGTTCATCCGTGTTGACTTTAAATAATATATATATATATATATATTTGACGTTTCAATTACCTTACGGCAAGCGTTCACAAAAGTGACAGATGTAATGTCAGACCGTGTCGCATATTAATTCAACAAGTTCGACATTTAAATTTTATTCGAATTTTTATTCATAAAGGTGCTAATTGTATTTTGGGATATGGCAGTTTTATGATGTTGACCTTTTTTGAATTAAGATTTATAATAACAATAATGTTTTAGAATTTATTAAATATATGTATGCATTTTTAAAAGTATAATATTTATTTTAAGTTTTCATTCTATAGGTTTGATTATGATATGATTGCGTTGATCAAACAAAGCAAACTTTTTCAGGTTTAATTTTAACGAAACTTTTTTTTTATTGTTGCAGGTAAGAACAGATTCAAGATTTCAATACCAACACTTTGTTTGTCTTACTAATGGATTGACTTAATGTATATAAACTGGTTAAAGCATTTAAAGGTAAGAATATATGTATGAGTGATTTAAAATACTGTAAAAGGTACATCGTTACCTTTGCACGCGACTAGACGTCTCTTTGCACGTTTAATGCATTACTATGGACTATTGGCTCTTCTTTTGCTAGCCTAGTTCCTCTAGAAAATTTAACATTTCCTTATAGTTGCTGGTCGCTTCCGCTGTTGTCGGTACAATCAGCTGCACTACTGCTATGTTGTCGCCAGGAAGTATACATACACAGCTACGTAATTTGTCTAAATTAAACTTTAAAATAGAAAAAAATGGAGACACACCCCGTTTCTTTTGTTTTTCTTATCGGAAAGCGTCTCGCACAAATAAGACAGAATTCGTGACTACTTTTAAATAAACAACAAGGCAACTAATATTTAAAAGAAGAATATTTGTTTGTTTTTCTACAATTGAACTCGAAATCTGGACCAATTCAAACATTTATTTCACCATGAGAAAGCTACATTTTCACCGAGCAACATAAGCTATATATTTCATAAAATCATGCTTTAAACACCTTGGATGGAACGTGACGAGGCACGATTTATATTATTGTGCATTTGTAACGAAAATACTCAAAAACTTCTCGACTAATTTCATTTTCTTTTATACAAATGAAAGGTTACATTATCATCAATTTTAATAAGCTATATTTTATTTTAAAATTTCGATGGTGAAGGAAACTGCGCGGTGTCCTGCTAGTATTTAATACAATGATTATAAACGTTTTCTCGATAAATATACTCGTATCGTGTAACCACCACCATGATATGACACCATGACATTAAGGTATCGGATGTACCGTAGTGATCGGGCGGGTGAAATATCTCGCTGCTCGCTCGTAATTAGCCGCCGATCAATTAAGAACTTACTTACGCATGTGAAGACATCACTCGGTGTAGGGCTGGCAAACATATATTTACTATAAATTAAAGCATTCATCATTTTTCATTTATATCTTCTGCATAACGCCATCCGTAAGAGAAATTTTGGGTGTCCTATGTCTATAATTGCCACTCTGGATAGGCAATTTTTTATTCAAGTTTTGTGATCCATGAAGTGGCGTTTAAGCCATTGAGCGACAAAAAAGTTACGTAGCTTGACGGGTATTCTGCTGCTTAAAATAGGTATATACGTCAATTCTGGTACCTCAGTCGCCTTTTACGATACCTCGTATAGAGGTACTACTTATATTTTATATACTTTACTTTTTATTAGTTTTGCATGTATTCCGTTTTCAAAATTGCAATGAGTTAACTGTTTTCATATGATTTGATATGACGTGAGGTAGAAGTAAAGAGAAATATGTGGGAGTGAGTACCAATGTAGACATAGGTTTTCAGCAGTATTTTGTATTGCCGTATTCCGGTTTGATGGGTGAGAGAGGCAGTGAAATTACTGGGTAATGTGAAAGTAAATATTCAAATCACAAGGATGGTAACGCGCTAGTGATATCCTTCAGGTCATACGACCTTTATAGGCTGCAAAGACCCTTTCTATCAGGCGAACCGTATGCTTGTTTTTCGACTTAGTGTAATAAAAAAAAGTATCGTTATATATTCTAGAATATTATTTTTTATTAACCGTTTGATTGCTTGTTAGTACATTGGTATATGACCAGTTTCTTTGCGCTTAGATATTTAAATTAACGAATTCCATTACTTCATATGTATTTATTAATCATAAAACAACGTTTTTGCAGTTCCGGTCTTTTTCTTATCATAAAATATCTTAGAATTTCTAGTTTTCTTCGTTTTATTACTTCATCCATTGATCGAATCGTCATAAATGACATTCTAATTGTACTCAATTAAAATCTTTCTTGATTTTTATTGTTGTGCGGTTCCATACAATGATTAAATTATTTAAGATGAGTTTCATTACGGCCGTGGGATTAGTGTGATTAGTGTGTGGGCATCAGACGTCGCTGTAAAATTATGCGGTAACGATTCCCGTCGTTGTCAAGAGTTAATTACTCTCGAAATTATGTTCCAGTATTTATACTTGTGTTTGTAGCGTTTTTTTGCTTGGTCTCTTTGTATAAAATACTGACCTGCCCTCATTTTGATTGTGTTTGTTTGATTCGAAAAGCCCGCCAATTGGCCCGGAGCAAACATTTTGAAAACATATTTCTAACTGCGTTATGTTTTGATATGAGCAAAGAAAATAATTTTGGTAATTTTTAAATGAGTAATTAAACATTAAAAATAATGATGTACTCTTTTATGTGCACAGAAAATTACATAGAGAAAAAATTAAACTTATAAATTATGATTTTATTACCTTTGGATAGACATAAACAAGGAAAATGTGATAGGGTAGTTCGATGTGTACTACTATTTTATAAAAATAACAAATAATAACAAAATTGCATACCAATAAATACATAAATAAAATACAACTATTTTTTGTTCTTTTATTACAGTGACAAGAAATGTTTAATTTTATATAAACTACTCTAAACAATACATAAATATATATACAAACGAATAACTTTAAATTGATAAAGTAGATCTGACTGTTTGTTATTCTTTCACGCCAATGCCTTAGCCAATGAATTGATATTGGTAAAAGCTGGCATGTAAATAAATTTATGCTCTACGGAACAACATTAGAACACTTTTGATCTACGACTAAAATAATTATCTAGAAGTGATGAGACTTATAATAAATTCATTGCAGATTTACATGCAATCAAAAAGTGTCTTGACAAATTACTGCGTAAGAAGTTTACAACAAAAAGCTATCGCCCAAAAAAATCAATTAAACGCCATGTATTCGAGAAACACGTTATACCAAACACGTTGTACAAATCAAAATTTTTTTAAACGGTACAGCTTCACACCACAGACAAGACAAAACTCTGCAATTACCATAGCCTATTATTAAATTCTCGTCTTGTGCCATCCCTGCGTTCGTATTTCGAAAACTCACGCAGCCATATTCGACGGCGAAAGTTGAGTGCGAAGCGAAATTTCGCTGTATACGTACTTGCACCGTCTCGTAAAGCCGGACGATAGCATAAAACATGTTTGAGATATACCAAGCAATGATTGCATCTTAAACTTGTCATTTCAGACTTTCGGGTGTTGAAATTTGGGGTACCGCAAACACAACGTCTCATACATTGCCCTGCCATTGACATAAGTCACTTAAAGTTCATGTTTTATGAACATCAGACAACAGAGGAATCACAAATACAGTACTTATATACGGAAATAACACTCAAACACCAATATTCACCCAGGTGGGGTTCGAATCCATGACCTATGGCGCGAAAGTTAGGAATAACGGCCATCTGCGCTACTTTGACAGAACTGAACATAAATGTTTAGAAAAACTAAAAGAGTATATTGAAACAATTGATCTCACTTAAAAACGGTTGTCATAAGGTAGCTGAAACGTCATCTGTCGTTAACGTCACGTTAAAATGTTATGCATAGCAAGTAGAAGAAATGTATAATAAAGAGAATAAATCAGTCCCACTTATAATTATTGCTCACAAACCAAGATTACCTATTTAGAAGAATATATAACGATGAATTGTAGCCATCGATGAATTAACAATTTTATTTTTGAAATAAAAAAATAAATTCACACTACATCTCATGTGACTCCAAAATAAGTCGCTTAAAGCACTTGTGTTATGGACATCAGACAACAGAGGAATCACAAGCATAATTCTTAAATACATACATTAAACACCCAGACATGGAATAAACACATATATCATTATATAAATATTTTTCTTGGTTGGAGATCGAACCCACGACCTTTGGCGCATAAGGTAGGATCACTACCATCTGCGCCATCGGGTCCGTCTATTTACTGAAAAGTTTCAAATTCGATAACAATTCTTTAGAGTTGAGTGTTAAGCTTATTAAGCAAATTGAATCCAATAAATGTTCGTCCTTTAGTGGGTATTACACCGTTCAGTTAATCGCTTTAACATATTGTTACTGAGTCTAACATAGTACATGTCGGTGCCTGGCCGGAACTCTGCCGAAGATTTATATAGATTAAATAAAAGTGGGTACAGAGCAAAACTATATTTATTTTTTGCTACTGTACACCTAGAAAATCTGGGATAGACAAACCCATACATTTTCGTATTTTATACCTAAAATAGGCTATCATTCAGTCCATTTAATATATATTTACAATATATTAAATATTTACATGTCAAAATATATTTTTTTCACACAACATCTCATACGTTGTTGCAGTCGGGCTTCATGGTAAGTCGCTTAAAGCACTAACACACAGTGTTACGGACATCACACAATAGAGGAATCACAATTACAATACTTAAATACATATATTTAACACCCAGACACAGGACAAACACAAATATTCTTATAACATTGCCTTAATTTAGGCAATATACAAAAATGAATGATGATAAAAATATTATTTTAGTAATATTAATGTGTCTACATTTAGTTAAGCCGAGCCCGATGGCGCATATGATAGAGATCCTATTTTCAGAGGTCGTGGGTTCGATCGCTGCCTGGGACAAACATTTATATTTGTTCCGTATCTGGGTTTTAAAAATATGCGTTTATAAATGTTATATTTGTAGTTTTTTGTCTGATATTCGTAAAACGAGTGCTCTATTACTGCTGCTAAACTCAGATATATATATATATATATATATATATATATATAATATAATATAATAAACTACGGAGTAAGACCAGAAACACTTTTCGAATATATTAATTCTGTTAAATACATTGTGCAAACAATATGTATGTTAATATAGTACAGCGTTGATCTCCATCGCACGCCGCACAACCCCGATCGATAGCTTACTTGTAACCAATAATATCGCTAAGCCTGCGCGTTTAAGAACCAGCTGAGAAAAGCCGGACGCCATTTCCCTAGCAACTTTCCCGCGGTTTCCGTGCGGCCTGTCATTTGGAACTTCTACCTGGACGCTTCGTTTGTTTATGTTAATGTTACTGGCCAGTAAAGATATATTTATATTGCCAATTATATTGACAGCGTGTTAATGCAACATTCATTTTATTATTTACCGCTCTGATATTTCCTTGTGCTCTGTAAATAAGGTGGAATTTCGATTACCGCTATTTGTTATTATTTATCTTTTTACATTAACCCTTTTTATGGCAATTACCTGGACATAACCCTTAAGATTTTTTGTTGTAGTTTACAAATTATTTTTACACTAGTGTTTTACACTGTCTATATAAAATAAAATATTTTGTATACTGCGTACACTTATTAAACAAAGCAATAAAGTTCTACTTAAATAATAAAATTATTTAAGTAGAACGACTTTGCATACATTTATATGCATACATACAGTACAGTTGTCGGCCAAGGAACTGACTTCTGGCTTTAAACTTGATAGTGTATTAAAAAGTTGTAAAAAAACAAATATTTATTACAACAAATCGACCAGTCCGAATAATCCAGAAATCGTTGGTACGATTCCCACTCGAGAATGGTAACTTTTTTCCATTACATGTGTTATAAATGCAAATAAAATAATACAAAGACAATAATAAGTGCAACAATCCTTTCAAAAATTGCCATATATCTCCAAAAGTAAGTATGTGACAAATGCATAAATATTACATTGACATGTTTGCATTAGGTTCTTTGCGTCGACGGTATCATAAGCGTTTTATCGTGTGCCGAGTCGTCTGAATAAATAAAACAAGAGCCTGCCCGTCCCCCGCGCCCCGCCGGCTTATTTATATCGGAGGGGAACATCCTGATTCAATTATTGTGATTGTGCCAGTACGGATGCGGCAGACCTGGAGTTATGGCTATTTGATTATGTCAGTGAGTGTATTACTGGTGGTAGAGCAATTCCTTGGTACAGATCAGAAAGATCGATTTTTAATCTATTACAAGACTAAAAGAAAAGGTTCTCTACAAATCTATGTTCTAGAACGTTCTAATGTTTCGAATGTTCAGTCTTTATTGGCATTTTGATTTATCTTCTTCTATTATTTTGTCGGCTTTAAGAAATTGTTTACTAGAACAATTCAAACAGTGTCAGTTTTCAAGCGGGAATCAAACCGGACCTTTAGTTGCACATAATGTAGCTTAAATATGATTGGAATTAAAATGGTCCTTACTCACTTTTAAATTGCGTCCATCGAGAAGTTTCCCAGAACAAACGTATATACTAATAATACCTATATATAATAAAGAGATAATTAATAAGATAATAAATACCCTTTCAACTACAAAATCCAGCTATCCATAGGAAAAAATCATAAATAGCAGATTCCAGTCGAATTTGAAAAAACGTTAAAACAGACTTTCGCTTTACAATGTTGGTATGATTATCCCCTGTGGCGAAGCTCGCATGTAATTTTGTTTTTTTTTATCCAGAGGCTAGAAGAATCCTGTTTTTTACTATTCCTATGGAAATTTTAGCTAATTGTCATTTCAAAAATATAGTCTTTTTTAATGTAAATTAAAATAAATTCTGTTCAAAAAATGTTTATATTGGCCATTACCACTTTAATAAAATGTTATTATTTAACAGCTTATTCAGAGGACTTTCAGAGCATAAAACTTAAAATATGTCGTTACAGAATTTCTGTATTAATAAGGACATCCATTGAATAATTCCCACCCAGAGAAAATATTTATATTATGATATTTGTGTTTTTTCTGTGTCTAGGTGTTAAATATATGTATTTAAATAGTATATTTGTGTTTCCTCTGTTGTCTGACGTCCGTAACACAAGTGCTTTAAGCTTCATTCCACGGAGTCAGGTCAATGTGTGAGATGTTGTGAGAATTTATTATTATTATTATTTTTTGACATATATTGGTCTCTGTTATTGTAAGCATAACAGTATTTTAAGTGTTCGATATTTTTAACAAAATACGATACTTTGTGGTTTACTTTATTGACAGTCATAAATTAATTAAATAACGACTATGGTCTGGGGTCGAATTGGGTTTGTTATACGCCTAAACCTTCCACAGTCCAAAAAAAAGGCTCGCCGAGTGGACCGGCCAAGCACTCTGTCCTTTACTTCTGTTGTTTTGTTTGAGCCCCTAATCTTAAATTAAGAATAAATTACGATACATTTTAACGAATGGGTCAGCTTAAAATTCTGGATTTGAATTACCATGAATATATCAAAGACTTTATTTAGTGACAATTTATAAGTTGTCAATATAATTTATTTTGACTTTCAAAATCTGTTTACATGAATAGGAATAAACTTGGATACTTTTAAACAATACCCGCATTCGACTTACGACTTCATCTCGATCTTTTGTTATACACTAAAAGCATGTCTTCCCAAAGCAAATAGTTTAATTTCCTTGTTTGTAATCTGCTTGTATAATTTCAGACTATAGTTTATCTCTTTATTAAATTTCAGGTACCTTTAGTCGTTCTTTTGTGATTAAGTAACAAATATTCGTCAAGATATCAAAAATCGCATGGACATATTTGTAATTGTATCTGCTACCCAATTTTTTTTTTTAATCTTCTTCGGGACCCTAAATCCAAGTGCCAGTGCCTATTCAGTTAAACTGTGAGAACAAAAAAATAAATACAACTTCGTATAATAATAATATTTACTCCGCGATCGTGTTACAAACATCGGACGACAGAGGCAAATTTAATAAATTAATATTTGTGACACCCAGACATGGAAAAACAAAAATAACATCTTTAATGTTTGTGCTGGGTGGGGATCGAACCTACGACCTTTAGTGCACAATATAGGATAACTACCATCTGTGCCAGTGGGCCCGTCAAATAATAATAATATTGTTGTGGGTATAGCACAAATATTTTTTCTAGTATACATAAATCCATAGTAGTCCAAAAAGGTAAGTATATTTGCATGTACTGGTGTTACATGTCTGGTTTGTATTCTAATGTCGGTCGTAACAGGTCGGGCTGAAGGCCGGACCCAAAGCCCCAGTAATGCCTCGAGAAACGCCAGAAATGAACCTATTTCACTCCTGATTTCAATTGAACGTGATTTGTGAATGCCTTTCCTTACCCGTTTGACGCGGAATGATCCTAGAATTGAAACTGGCCGGATTCTTAACCACATTCTTGGGATTGGACATTTGGAATTCGTGATCGGCGAATTTGTTGAAAGTGTGATGCGATTTCAACACAAATCAAATTCTATACATTATCGTGCATTGAAATAGTTATTTTATTAATGATAATAATATATTTTTATAATAATAACTATAATATATTTTTTACTTATTAATTATAGTATAACAAACAGCCTCTCGCTGTTTCAACCGCATAAGCAGATTTGCAGATAAAACTTGGCAGGCGTTTGGACCGCATACTACACTTATCGTGTATTTTAGACAAATCATTATCAATTGTAGCTTAAATGCCGTCCTGATCTATATATTATTGTAAAATTTTATCATAATCCTTAACAATACTGATAATAAAACTACTCTTTTAATCGCTTCATAACGCGGTTCCCAGGAATAAGAACGGTTGTCACAAGCATAAACCTCGAACGAAAAAATGTAAAAAAATTAATTAACTACGTTTAAAGGCTCTTTATTATGAAACACATCACTTTTATCTATCCTTATAGATTATTGATATATGTCTTATATTGTTGTACTAACTTGACAATTATTTAAGTGTTTTCCTGTCATGTTTGTTGCAATTACCATAAAACGTATTGTATTTGTATGTCTTCTTGTATGTAACATATTTTTGTTATCATTATAACAAAAATATTATAAATCACTAGGTTACAATAAAGCCTTCATCATCATCAAATTTTACTGGAATTTTCTAAAACTTGTACAACGAAGGCCACTGAATGATCTATTTGTTTGAATGACTCTTCTTACCTCTCTGACAGGTCTTCCAACCGTTATTTAATATTGTAAGTTGTATTGTTCATTTTATCTATTTAAAAGTATATTAGGAGGTTCCTTTTCGCGTTGCTATATTATGTGACTACTGCCACGCTTACCCTGCTTGGAAATCTTGGGCAAAAATCCCCAGTCTTGAAGATCCTTTGCTAACAGTGTACATCCTACCTCTACGACCAGTCTAAAAGTTCTCACTTAAGTGATAAATTAAAGAGTAATTAGGAATGATTTTTAAAAAATCAATTAGTAAGTACTGGCCCGAATCACGGTCAGTGCTTATAACAAAAGGCTTTGGAGACCGTAAACAGTAGAAAAAAAAAATTCAACATTGCAAAAGTGTCCATTTGTGCTTAGTTATAAAATATGCTGGTGATGATTAAGATTTTTAGAGGAAGCCTATACCTTGGCCTGTTGGGGGCCTGTGTCCAGCAGTGGACGTCCTACGGCTGATATGGTGATACCTGGCCATGGCCTAACTATACTGTATACATTTTTATTACTATTAAGGTATAGCATTTTGAGTTTATCGACTTGTTATTTGTCTTTGAAGCTAATACGAGTATGAAGAGGTGCGATCAAGTCTACTATATTTTTTTTTAAAAGGAAATTAAGTTTATATCTAAATATTACGTCTTGTTTTACAACAAGAAAAACAAGACAGAAAATATACTTTGAAGAAAGCCTTTTGTTGATTATAGGACTCCTCACAATGGAGGAATTTTTGGTCATAAATTCCACGCAGGGCAGGTCTTGCGGCAATCGCAGAGCGCAACTTTGCAACGAGCATGCTGCTTCCCATCCTTACCCTGTAATATTAAGGCTGAGCTGTTTCATATGAATATACCGCCATCTGTCGTTTCCGGTACCTTATTCGCCTACCCGTTACATAAGAGGTACTATTCTACTCTACCGGTACCGCACGGCTTACATCTTTCAGGTTAATTTCCAAACTGTGGTAAGTAAAATGATATGACACTCAATTGATATAGACCGGCAAATTAATCGAATCAGTGTTGCGAGCAATAAGCTCTCGATTATCAACTCCATTCGATTGCCACTCGATGTTGCCGTATAAATAATTGAACAATAGCCAATTCGGCTGATTGTGTATGCCATGGAATTTCCTAGATAATGCCGTTTTCGGTGGAGTTTTGTTTTCGCAGATTCAATGCAATGTTTGGTATTGGTTCGTACTAGGTTTAGACGTAATGGTACTTTATGTTCTTTTGTCGTGTCTATTTCTCTTTGATATTGCTAGTCAATTGTTTCTTTATTGCCCTAGCGCTGAATTATGGTATTAGCTGGTAATTGGATTTATATGGGTTAATGCTTAAGCCTTGTATCTGTCTGTCTGTCGAATATGTATATGTTCATTGTTAGGTTGGCTGTATTGAATTTAAGATTTGTCATAATAAATCTGTGGCTTGCTATAATCTGTGATATTACAGTTTAATTGAATAAGCCTATTTGGAACTGGAGACAAGGTATCATTTCACTTCGTGACCTTACTGTGTTATTGACATAAAATCAATTATGAACAATATATAGCCAGTAGATTACAGCATGATAGGTTTGAGATCACCTCGAAATTTCAACCAGCGGCATATTCGTTCATAGCCAGTTTTTTCCCTCCACGACTTCATTTTTACGTCGGATCCTGCGGGAACTTTTCCAGGATTGACGGCTAAGTAAGTCCTTATAATTAATAATTTATGCGTTTTTTTTCTTAATTTTTTTGGTTTTTATTGTATTAAGCGTACGAAACAAGATCACAGAATAGGAAAATTTACTCTAGTAATCTGTGTGTTCTTGGCAGTCTGTGACTTCAAAACTATACATGATCGGCATTGGCACAAGCTAAACAAGCAAATACGTTTTATGTCGTAAACTAAAAATAAAAAGTAAGTGTTTATACCTAAATTTAAGTATAGTTTAGGTATAAGATGATAAAATGTAAACCTTTGTCGATAACCTGGAGTGATAAAATAAAAATACCTTGAAAGATTTAAGGCACTAAGACCATACTTATCATCATCAACATCATGATATAAACTACACATATTTAAATATAATTTTATTAGATTGATAGATATCATTATAGTAGCGTTACACACACACTTTATTGCGTTGCCATTCTCAAAATTTGTTATGCATCATTATTTGTACATAATTAAAGAAGATTTATTAAAGAAGGGCCAGGTTAGAAATACTAAGAATAAACGAGCGTGTATGAAAGAACTAATTGCAAGTACAGGAAGCAAAAGATGTATGCCAGGGCCGTCGTAGCAAGTGGAGATACAAAATACTCTGCCTACCTCGATGGGACACAGGCGTGATGTATGTTTTATAATTTGTTATTAATATTTATTGTTTTCATTACACAGTTGTTTGTTTCATTTGTTGTATTATATATTATTATCAGTTTATATATATGACAAGGATTTATTTATTTAGAAAGTTATTCGTTATCCATAACATTTTAACAAATGGCGGTGTATGGTAATTGAAAAAGTATCTAACTTCTATCAGAAACTCACGGTAACGGGATACAATTTTACAATATACCCGGACGAAGTCGGAGTGGACAACTAGTATTATTCAAGATTAATTTAAAATTAGAACATAAAGGCATAAAAAAAATGAAGTCAGTTTACCAGCCTTTGTAAGACCACTGCTGGACATAAGCCTACCCAAAAAGAGGGGATTTTACCCATAATTGCCGCACTAAGCAAGCGTGTTGGCTATCGCAGAGCGTAGCTTTCGCGACGGGAATGCCCATCCCCGCCCTGTGCATTTAAGCTATACTGTGATGGATGTATATACTGTCATCTATGAGTTCCAATAATTTGTAAGCTCAACTCTTGTTAGAGTTGTCCGAACCGCGTCATCCCACAATGTAATATGTTTTGCATAGTTGTATGCATATTTGTGTATTCCTCTTGGAAATTGGATTTGTTGTTGGCAGTATGAATGGAGCACATCTGGTTGTTACGCTTGGAAGCAGGAAGTTAGGGCGGCGCACTGACGCCGGTTGGTTCGCCTAGTGTGTACACCGCCTAAATGAATTTAGTTTTTCATACATACATAGGTGTTTCTGTAAATTGTTTGCAAAACAGATTATTATTTCGTCACTTTATACAGAGATATAGCATTGAAGTATATATATTGATGAGAATGGTAGACATGTCTTTTTATTGTTTGTTTACAAACATTCACAAGCTTCTGATTGTATAATAAAGTATGTAAAGATTAAATTACAAATGAATCGATTGTATTTCTAGGTACTTTTGGTACCGACAGAGTAATATTCCTCCTCTTGTACGAGGTGTCTTAAGAAGCGAACTGAGGTACCGACACCGATAGATAGCGGTATTAATAATATTGATAAAATTCAAACATCTCATACATTGACCTAATTATATAGAAAGTCGCTGAAAGCACTTGAGTTACGGACATCAGACAACAAAGAAAACACAAATATAATACTTAAAAACATGTTTTTATCGCCCAAACATAGGACAAATACAAATATCATCACACAAATATTTGACTTGGTTGGGGATCGAATCCACGACCCTTGGCGCACAAGATATAATCACTACCATATGCGTCATCTAGACCATCTACGGGATAAGCAACAGCATCCCCGTCGCAGATGCTGAACTCTGCGATTGCCAACACGCTTGCTCAGCGCGGCGATAATCGGAAAATTCTCCCTTTCTTGGGTAGGCTTTTGTCCAGCAGTGGACTTCATACGGCTGCCATGATGTTGATGACCGGATTCACCACTACACCTCGCGGAGTGTAACGCCGTTTTTTCTTATTTTTTCAGATCTTCTACAACTCTAGCAAAATTATCATTGGGTTGGGTCTGGGTAGGATAGCAAGTAACCTAATGCTATATTTATAGGCGTCATTTAATCAAAAGATAGTTGAGTAGTACTTTAAACTAGTCTGTGGGCACCAGATGGTTCTTAAAACTAAGTGAACAGGTAAATAAAGAGTAAAGTGACATAGAATACCATCTTTGGTCACAGATAGACTTCACTACATAAAACAAAATCGCTTTTCTATGTATGTTTAGATCTTTAAAACTTGATGCAATGAATTTTGATGCGATTTTACATCGACAGAGTGATTAAAGAGAAAGGTTTATAGGTGCAATAAATGCTTAATATAATGAAGAAATACTGACAATTGTAGAGGTTTCCAATGTGATGAAAAATAAATTAAAATAAATTACTTTTCTGCGATTACATAATGCAAAAGCTTACGAGATAGATCAAAATAATGTACTGTACATCTGAAAAAGCCTACAAAATAGACGGCGGTGGTTTATGTCTATCTATAAGAGTCCCACAATAATATCTTTTTATCCTCATTGCTCCTGTGCGAAGCCGGGGCATGTCGCTAGTTATTAATTTAAGAAACATGCTATTGTCGGTAATGTTGTGGGAGAATGCCAGGACCAGGATATGCTTTGAGGTGATACGGAGTAATATTACGTCTGCGTTATCTTTACAATTTGTCTCATTCCGCGGGATTTTCTACGGGATTAAAACTAGGGTATGCTCTTCCATCGGGCGTGAGCTATCCATACGCCAAATTTGATCAAAATCTTTTAACAGGTTACATAAGCACAAGTGAATGCGCAGCACTTACTTTGTATTAAACATTTATAAACATACAAAAATACACATTTTCATAGAATAAAGTGATTTTTCTAGAAAGGAAACATGACACAATCCCAATTCTAATTATATGTGTAAAAATACTAAACCTCTTCTGAGATGTCGTCATATAAAAATAAAACTGTTATCCTCTATAAAATCGATACTTCGAGTTCATATACCAATTCGATGCAGCTTAGTCATGTTATATTTTATCTGTGTGTATTTTTGTCTATACAAACTTTAGCAACGCAGCCGTGAACGCCGGAAGCCGGAGGAACGGGCCGGACGCCGCGGCGCCGGTGCGAGCGCCCATTCTGAACTCGGCCTAATACTATTAAGACTTTTAAACACTTCTTTTCACGTGTCGATTTGCAACGTAATTTTTCAGTGTTCTTTATATTATGCACATTTTTCTTCGTTCTATATAGCTTATGCAACAAACAAGTTATAAAAACTATGCAAACTTTATATGTATAGAAATGCCTAGCGCGGTAAGTATGGACGATATTTCCCTTTTCTTAGGGAAATATTTGTCCGGCAATAGACTTCCAATGGCTGTATCGATGTTGCTCTCTTGAGATAAATCAATGAAAATAGTATCGGAACGACTTGTTATACAGTTTCCGGTGAAAACTCAAATTACATATGCTTAAGTTTTTATAGAAGCCAACCATCTTTTAAAGAAAATTCATAAACCTCATTACTTTACAGTCCCCGAGCAAGAACACGTCAAATTAACTAATAAGCCCTCTTTGTTCGTGACAAAAGCCAATACAAACCCGCGACGTTGTACGCTTTATCCTTAATTGGACAGCCGCCTCTACTTAGGGAGGACCGAAAGTGAATCTTTTTTATTCTCTGACCCAATTAATTTTGTACGTTACCCAAAAAGATGTTCACATGTATAATTTAAAATATTAAAAACTAACAAAGGCCTGCGGTTTCTCTCGCGTAGTCTCCGTTTTTTTTTAAGAATACGGAGATAAAATATGGCTTATGTTCATTATTATCATCACACCAGTCGTTGAAAGTCTTAAAAAAATATATTAAAATAGGTCGAATAGATTTTGCTATATATCGCAACAAACGAATTGTAAAATTATGCCTTTTAATAATATTCGTTTGAATTAGGTGTTCTTTGCGAATTGTACAGAGTTCTGGACTCGATTTGACGGCTACAAATATATCGACAGTTTTGGGCCTAATTACTTACGTACTTCGTGTATTATTTACAAACCATAGAATGCTGTTGTTGGTAACACTGGCCAATCAACAAAGTAACAATGGAAATCCAACATCACAACACAGCTCGATAACAACACACCGTGGAGCCTTTGACTAAACAATAAAATAATAATGAACATAGTAATTTGAAAAACATGAGCATAATTTGAAAAATATTAGAATTAAGTTATTTGAACATGACGAACGTCGTCGATAGGTCGAACAAACAAAATGCAAAAAAAATAAAACGCATTTTAAAGCATTAAAAAGAGTAACTTAATTATGAACATTGTATATAAATTAAAATCTGTGGGTTATATCTATACAGACATATAGATAAAAATTTAAGTGTGAAAAAAGAAGCACCCGCGGGTTCACCTGCGTCATGTTGTAAAACCTTCATACTTACTTTGCACACACCATGAGGAACTATTTTCGAAAAAATATTTTACGCGTGTTTAATGGCTTTCTATAAAGAATTACTGAATTTTATTTAAATAACTTAAAATACAGCAAAGTTGATACTAACTTTGCACCCCCGTTTTCCCTTTAAGGAGTGAATATTCAAAAATTCTTAGTGCTCCTCTATATTAATGTAATACAATATTGCCTCATTCAAAACTCTAATTCGTGCTGTGAGTTATTACACCACAAAGTGTGAAGCTGACATTCGAGTCACCATATATGTCGTACATTAATGCATGATGAATGCTGTCTGGCGCTAGTAAATTTTTTTTTTAACGCATCCGTATTCTGAGCACCTAGCCGTCGGGTACCCGCAGAGTAGGATAGTACTAGATGTCGCGCTAGATAGAGCGCGACTTGGGTACCATAACCGACAGATGCTCCAGAGGGAGTGAGGTTCTAATGCAAAGTACCTTTGTTTGTGGTCGACTTTAATCTTTGTGAATGCATCAACCAAAAAGCGTCTTACCGAAACATTTGTACTGATATTTTCGATACGGATAACATGGACTTTAATTTGACATGAGGTAAACCTTATAAAAAGGCCGCCAACATTTGTTCATCCCTCTGATCTATTTCTATCCCCAAACAACAGAGCTCCCATTGCTGTCTTCCGGCTTGTAGGAGTGAGAGACAGCGAGTAGACTCTTCAAGTCACAAGGTTGACAACGCGCTAGTGATATCCTTGTGATATTACGAGCGTGTATAGGCTGCGTTGCTTACTGTTACTATTTCGGAGTATATGCTTGTTTGTCGAGCTGCTTTAATAAAAAAAGAAAATACATTTGGAAAAACAAAATAAAATCCTCGTATCCTTACTTATTAATTTATTTATAAATCAATTTCATAATTTACAAACACTTGGTGCTGAATAACACTATATCTCTCTGAGTAGACTGAATAATACGGATAAATATTTCATAAGGTACATTAAGAAAGGTTTAGATTCAGATGTAGTTCCTAAGTGATTCATATCTTATTCATGTAGGACCTTGCGTAAGCCTTTTTAAGAGCCAAATCTTATTTCTTTTGAATATACCCGAGAGACAGAAAATTATTTGTAGTGTATTATTACTTGAGAATTATTTATTGCTTGCCTTAGTACCTTTTATTTTTTATTAACCTTTCTTTTTGACCTTTTATTATGAAAACCTTTAATTTATAAATTAAATACTGAATAGACTTTACTTAACTGACGTGGCATTGTTACTCCGATATCCAGGAATTGTTTGTGCAAATTATATTAAAACATTTATATTGAACTAAATGTAAATAATAAATTGCCACAACATTTCATACATTGACCTGACTCCGCGGTAAGTCGCTTTTAGCACTTTTGTTACGCTCCCCAGACAACAGAGTGATCACAAATATACTACTTAAATATATATGTTTAACACCCAGACACAGAACAAACACAAATATCAATATATAAATATTTGCTCTGGGTGGGAACCGAACCCACGACTCTTGGCGTATAAGATAGGATCACTACCATCTGCGCCATCGGGCCCGTGACAGACACTGAACTTGGGATAAATTCTTTGGTGAGTCTACATTTTTAACACACAAGTTTAGCAACTCTAACGATATTGAAAATATTAGTTTTAATGATTTTTAGTTAGTCTATTTAAGAGTACGGACACGAATTAGGTAACTTGACTTTTTAAATTTTCATTATTTCGCTAGCAATTATATTTTCTATTTGTACCAACTTTGTTTATTCTCTAGCAAAAATTTGAAACCAAATCGAACATTTTTCTTAAATATATCCATACGCATTTACCCTATAGACGTTGTCCTATTGTGACGATAACTAGAGATGTAAACTATCCTCAAGTTCAATCAAACTGAACACAGTAACCAAATATTGATTAAAAACGTATCAGTCGTTTAGAAATTCATTCCGAAAGACACAACGTGACAAAAAATTTATATATATATACACAGATATATAAATATTATCATAAATGTACATCCATAGTGGCTTCCTGAAACGTGTGCATTAACCTATATACAAATTCTAATTAACTACCAATTTCAAAAGACAAGGAAGGAGGGGCGTTTATAGGCGGATCTCGTCACATTAAAATTCCAATATGTCTGTATCGTGAGAGAGGGTGGAGGTGGGTTGGGCGACATTTGCATCTCACAGACAACGCTGAAAATTAACTACGTATCTCGCAAGCCGTTTGGTACCGGCTGAGTAGAACATTACCTCCTCTGTACCAGTCAGTCGTTAAAGGCGATTGATGTACCGAAACCGACAGATGGCAGTATATCCATCCTAAACAACACAGCTTAAATACTACAGGGCGAGGATTGGCAGGAAAATACTCGTCGTGAAATTGCGCTCTGTGAATACCTTACGCAGCATATTTAGGTAAATACCCCTTATCTAATATCTAATAGCTAATATCTTGGGAAGGTATGTCCAACAGTGAACTTTAGATGGCTGATATGATGATAATGATTCCGCAGCGTGCCGCAGTCTTGCGAAGGTTCACCTCTTGCCTTATAAGGCATTACCTGAAAAAATCGTGTGATTTTATTTAATTTGAATCTGAAATACACATTTGTGAAGTCCAATTGAAAGGATAAGATCAATATAATCCGCTGATTATGATCCTTCTTAATGATTGTTCTATAAATATCGACTATTACGTGGAATTGCTGTATAGGTAATCGACTTAGTACTTGCTTACCTGTTTAGCTTAGCTGCTAACCAGACATTTATATGAGGTAAGCTTCATACATAGGTCGTGTGCATGGTACCTCACTCTTACCTATTTTTTACCGCCAAGTAAACGTTTCTTCATCGTGGGGTGATAAGAGGTAACTGTGTTACCGTAAGTGATAGACTGCGGTACCATCATCATGATGATCAATAACTCAGTCGCATCATAAGTCGCCTTGATGGTTTAGTAGCCTTGCCCCCTCTATGACTCCGGTTTTAGGAAGTCAGTTAATTTTCAGCAATTAATTTCACCAGTTACAGATTCATGTAAGGACTAAGGCCTTTAGTTTGCTTTTTTATGTTATGAAGTCATTAAACAAGCATACGGTCCTCATGATGATAAACGTGACAGCAGTCTATCACCACAAAAACTATTATGTCGCGTACCTTGTGACTTGAATACACTATTTTGCATTAGTTTTACTGCCTCCCTCATCCTTCAGACACACTACGCAATGCGAACGCTGTTTCGCGGTTATAATATTTTAAAAAAAGGTATCAATACAAACGACCTTTGTAAAAGTTATATGTATATTATGTATATGTAAAAGTATATCTCTAATAGGATTGTCAAGATTTCTGGAATCATCGAGAACCGACACGCTCGTGGCGGTCGAATGCAGAGACGAATATCGTTAATTAAAGCGGCGTTCCATAGCCATAATTGGCTATTTGTTTTCAATTGGAACGGTCGATTGATCAATCACACGCACGCTGTGTTGGCATGTGGTCTCTCATTTAAGGCTATGAACATATCCGTAATTAATAAGACGGAGGCATTGTGTCGAAAAATTTCGTTTTAAATTGACAGGTGGCGACTTGAAAAGTGGAGTTTTTGTGTATTCATTAAAATAGATTAATGATTTGGTATTGTCTTTTGTTCGCCTGTGTTTATTGTTTGCGAATCTTTTGTCGCGTCTAATTGATTTGAGAAGATTACTTAGTTATTGGCGTTTCAAAAATATCGCTAGATTTCTTTTAGATTTATGCGTTTTATGAAATAGAAACGTCGGAACATTAATAAATGCGTGTATATTTATTATAACATTAATAATTATTGTTGGTACTAATAAAGATATTAACTTTAATAAAAATCTTAATCGATCTACGTCATTATAAAACTTCCTTGCAAATTTTCTATATTTCTCTTCCCGTCTATTAGAGTGTTCGCTGAAGTACTCGTAGTACACATTGAGTTTATCATATTGGATTGTTAATTTCAGCTTCTTATAGCAGTGCCTCGTGATTTTCAGTATTGTATAAAAGTCCATCTAAACACCTACGGGTATGAAACCTCATTAGACTGTCCAATATGGCGACAAAAAAGATGAAACTTTATTGCGAAGTGCCATAACTTCCTAGCACCCTTTCAATAACAGAGTGCACGTCGAAGGCCAGACAAGATCGTCAATTTATTATTTAAAGTTCCAAGTTTTTTCATCGTCAACCCGAGGGTTACTCAAATGCCGCTGACGGATTACATTACAGGGATGAAAGATGTTTTTACAGGCATGAATTTTAAATTGCATTTACCTAAAGCCGCCTTGTCTTGTTTTTATGTAAATTCACTTTGTAATTTTCTTTCAAATGAGCATCGAATTTACCTTTTGCTATCCATTTTGTGGTAACACGTTATTTGCTCGATCCTATTTAAAAAAAATACATCTTAAGACGAACAATTACTTTATAGAATAAAATTGTATTCGAATAGACTGTAATATATTATAAAGTAGAATGCTTGGGTTATAAAAAAATATGTAATTAAAAATTTTGAGCTGTGTGAGTCTCAGATAAGCCAGTTTTCCTTAAAGTATAAAATATATATCTTTATATTAATGACATACATATTAAATAGATAAAAACAGATTGAGAGCCACTGACTTAGGTTGTGTTAATAGACCTAGCATAGCAGTCCATCAGTCAGTCAATGCAAACCCCTGAACGGTACATGTAAAATTAAGCCCAGGAAACGTATTGCAAGCAGAAAGCGTAAACAAATCAGTCAATGAAGATAAATCGCTTGTTTGTTGCATTTTCAATGAGCGCCACTGACATACGTTAGTTCGCCACGTAATCCGGTCGGCATCTAATCCGTCTGTACCAAATCTGGCTTTAAGCCAAGGTCAATAAACCCGTCTGTTTAAACACCAAATACCCGCATACCTCCCAACCACAACCTCGCTACCACACGTGCCCCATACGACAATACAATTGAAATTCAAACCAATCCCGATACAATTAGGGATTCATTTCGCATACGCCGGCAGCTTATGTAAATAACAAGGGATGTATCCTAAACAAATATACAGGGTGTCGCGCAGAAGCTCCCAACTGCGATTGCAACACTGCCGTAAAATGAGCCCCCACCCATTTAGAGTTGTTCGGGAAAATTGAGGGAGAAAAGGGAAATTACACAATCGCGGAGCTCCCGTTATGATTGCGTATTAAAAACAAAGGTACTGATTTTTAAAGCTGGGCTTTTTAGCCTCAATTACTCTGAGGTGCGTGTGCTGAGGCTTCAAAGGCATGTTTGGTTTTGTTCAGATGTTTGAGGTGCTCCATTTAGTTGGGACTACTTCACGTAGCCCAAGTGCCTTTGGGTTTGGTATGTTTGTAAATAAAGCCTTCCGAAAATCCGTGCAATAATATTTGATTTGGGTCGGTTTAGGTTTTTTTGTTAATAAATGTTTAAAAACGCTATCTACATTCTGGCCTTGGGAGGTTTTAGTGACTATGAAATAATTATTTTAAATTATTATCATGACCTTACAAACGTGTTTTCAAAAAGACTAATGAAAATTCACTTATACCTTAGAATGCCACATAAAGAGCCGTGAGGTACCACTGTACCAAGTGTCGTAAGAGACAACTAAGGTACCAGAGCCGACAGATGGCGGTATATCAATCAGCAACAATATGGCTCAAATGCACGTTGCGAGGATGGACATCAAAAGCCGCCGCAAAAGCTGCGCTCTCTGATTGCTGACACGCTTGCCCAGCGCGGCAATTAAGGGCGAAATTTCCCCTTTCTTGGGGAGGCTTATGTCCAGCAGTGAACTTCCAATGGTCGATATGATAATGATAAAAATAGCTGCAGAAGTCGCTTGCGAGTCCTAGTCTTAAATATTATTGGGTATCCATGTCATGATACCCGAAATACCATGCTGCTGCTATATTGTTTTCTTATCTCCTTTCCCACGACCAAAAAATTGGACAGTCGCCTCAGAGAACCGATCAAAAAAATAAGAAAAGGCACCACGCTTCCGATAAAGGTATCTCAAAACAATGTCCCGAACAGATTCCGCCCTTCAAACGCTCCGCGGTATAAATATATGCCGCATACGATATTTATAGGACGTGTTTAGGCATTTCGGCTCGCCCCGTTCGCAACACAAGCGTTCCCGAACCCCAACGTGACATAATAGTAACCTTATCACAACGAGATAAAGGACACATCAGGTGCTTTCAAAAGTTGGCCAGGCTCTATTGCCAAGCCATGTAAAGACTCCATTCATGTGCTATGAAAGCCTGTGGCATAGACAAGGGAGTAGCAAGCGTCGTAAAAATGATTTATACCCGGCTAGATGGCTTATCGAGTAGTGTCGAGCCTCGAAAAAGGTGGATCCAGAGATAAAAGACAGTGCCGAAGAGTTATTGATTTGTGTCCAAGCATCCGCTGTGAATTGTGAACTTGGAATGCGTATCGGATTGGATACGAGATATGTCCGAGTAAAATGGTCACGGAATTAATAAAAGACGCAATTTGTCATCAACGTAATAAAATCACCTTAGAGATGGTAATCGATTTGATAATCGATACAATAAATCTTTTTAGTAAATTTCTTAGCAGGTGTCAATTTTCTGTGTCTTTCATTATACGTCTGTAAAGAACTATCTTTGGTTATGCATGAAGGTATCATATGGTTTTTTTATTCGACCAAGACGGCAAAGAAGCATACAGTCCTCGTGATAGAGAGCGTCACTGCAGCCTATAGACGCTCGCAATATCTAAAACTCACTATTACCAACCTTGTGACTCGAAGATATTATGTCACATTACACAGTGATTTCACTAACTCTCTCAATCTTAAAATTGGAATACAGAAGTGCGAACACTGCTATTTAGTGATAGAAATAGGTGAGAATGAGTTACTGATGCAGGCGACCTTGGTATAAGGTGTAAAATATGAGTAGTTAATGCCAATTACCATGCGTAAATTGACATTTAATACTTATGTTTACGGTTTCTTGAAGCTGTAAAATTCTTGTATCAAAGTTTTCTAGGGGAATCAATATTTATATTGTACGTACAATAGATCTTTTTTAAGTAGATTTATAATATTTGAAGAAGGTAAGCTTTACAACAAACATAATCTAATAATTAGAAAAAAAATCATAAAAGCGTTAATTTGTTTTGCCACCATAAAGCAAACATATTTTTTTATGACAAATCAATAAACTCGAGACGTCATTGACAGTTTTCAAGAAACATCCACTAGAATATAGCTGACATTGTATTGTGTAAATAAATTGGTATATTCAATAAATTTCGTTTATCTTTAGTTAAGTAAGGAAATAAAACCAACTTTCACGCGAACGAATTTGAGGGTTGTGGAAAATGTATAGAAGAATTTAGCTTAGAAGATATATTAAAGAACCAATATTAATTTCGTTCAAGTTACATCATTCTTGATACATAAAATTTCGAACTATAAGTATTTCACCCACGATTCATATCCAAGCTTATATTAGACTGATCTAAACGCGACCCGGGATGGAGGGATGACCACTGTCAATATCCCCCAATCCCGTAATCCTTTAGCTTTGATTAAAACGCGAAAGAATCCCCTCATAGGTCGCGCACGTACGCCGGCCATACCGCTAGATTTGTTAAAGTAATCACATGGGAACGTCACTCGCAGATACCAATCCTGGATACACATTGCTTAGTAGTAAGCCAATCTTTTGCCGGTGAATGTAGTATATTATAAAAGATATGCTTATATCTTGGCATAAAATAAATAACATCAAAGATAATATATTATAATTAAGATATTTTACAATATTTATCCCATTACTATCACTGCTAAGTATAAAATAATATCACTTCTCGTTGCCTGTTCCTATCTTTAAAACAACGCACGGATCAGTATTTACGGATACAGTTATTCAAGAGCTTTCGAACTCGAAAATTTACATTACACCTCTCAAAATATTTATAATGGGTAGAGAAGATCATAGGAGCCAGAATAAATGTGATATTGTATTGAAACAAACACTGCAAACACTGCAACATAGCCTAGCCAGATAGTTAATAACTCTTGGAGGCAGTATGTAGCCTCCGGGGGCGGTCAGTCAGCCTAAACCATTGGTGATTAATGAGTGCGCGCGGGGTATCGGCGCACGCTCGATCCTTCTTGATTGCCCCATATTGTTTCAACAGTACACCCTGCAGATTGCTGATGGACTGCGATAGCACGTGCTGTGTGCTGACTTGCTTTTTTGCGGACAGTAAACTAGATTCTGAATTTGGGGCGCAAAAAATGTTGGTAACAAATTTGTTTTAACTGCATATCTGATAAATTAATATGAAAACATAATATCAGCCTTTGGAAGTTCACTGTAAAATTTTCGCGAATATATGCCACCCTGGCCAATCGTGTTCGCAATCGCAGAGCGTAGCTTTTGCGACGGGGATGCTGCTGCCCATCCCCGCCCTATGCATTAGAACTACACTGTTTCGGATGGATATACGATCTATCGCTTCTGGTACCTTAGTCGCCTCTTACGACACCTGGTACAGGGGGAAGTGCTAAGAATGATATAAATGTGCGTTTCCGACAGTATTATGCCTTTGTTGTCTTATTGCACATCAACTTATAAGAAAAACTTTAATAAATCAGTTTTAAGTATATTTATAATATACTACTGCCGAGTATTTACTCATAATTGCAAGTACAACGGGTTTAAATGTCCAGCAGCGGATTTCCAATGGCTGATATGATGACGATGATATAGCTTGAAACAATGTCAGCGTCTAAGATTTTTTAAATTATTATTGCATATTCTTTAACGGCTTTACATCATATCTGTTATATTTAACCATTTTTTATCCTCATGCTAGCATGCCAGCATGTCGCTAGTTGCTATATACTACGAGTATATAGGTACTCGCGACACATCTGGATAAATAGCGCGAGTATACAGTACAGCCAATTGTGAACTACACCACCGCTAGAAACCATTTGGATTCTATAGAAATCATGTAGATTCATATCAGGAGTTTTAATGATTAAGTAAATTATTATTTTGTTATGGTACACAATTTTTATTTTTATAAAATTTTAATGCTACTTGATAACTGATGATATTTGAGCCCGCTCGCCACTTATACTGAAGGATCGACATCTGATATGCCCATAAACAAATCAATACGCTTATAGAATACATAATATAAAGATTATTTATGGAATTACAGTACAAAAATCATTTTGTCGTCAGCCCTACTCCTCCCTGCAAACTTTTTAACCTGACTCTATACTCTATCTATTTGAGGTTACAAGTTCTCAGAAGATACGGTAAATCTTTTCTAGTAGAGGGCAAGAGTCATTTCCTTAATCGTTGTCCCCGAGATAAGTAAGAATATGAAGTTTTTTTTTACATTCTGCTTGTAAAACTAAATTGAATGTATACATCATGTCGAAAAAACGAGATCTAAATGAGAATAAACCAGAGATCTTCGAGATAAGTAGCCTAAATCATGCATGTGTTACGGATATCAGACGATAGAGGAATCACAAATACTTAAATACGTATACTTAACACCAGGACACTGAACAAACACAAGATCTACTGCAATATTTAAGCCCTACGTGACAGCTTGGATATAGCAGTAATAAAATAAGGATTTAGCCGTGTGGTACCGGCAAGTATCGTAAGAGGCGATTATGGTACCAAATACGACAGATGACAGCATATCCACCCAGAACAGTGTAGCTCAGTATAGCTAAATGAACCCCATCCCCAGTCCCCATCGCGAAATCTGCGCTTGGTATATTTACTAATTTTTCGGGGAGTCCTATGTCCATCATTGGACTTCCAATTGCTGATATGATGGTGATCATTATAAAGAAGAAATATTCGATTGTTTGTTACAATTTAAGTCAAAATCTACAAAACTAAATTAAATAATTATTTAAACACTGCAGAGCTACAACTTCACTAAATATAGGCTTTACTATATTTCATAAAATCAAACTATAAATACATAAAATGAAATGTAATTAGTGTTTATACACTTGTGCGTATTTAACGAATAAATTAAAACATACTCTACTGATTTCTAATAACTATTACACTAATGGAAAGCTACATTTTTCTCAAATAAAATAAGTTGTATTTCTATTTATTTATGTATTCCAATGGTGACGGAAACCACGCTGGTAAAATCGCGGTGCCACGCTAGTTTCATACACAAGCACATAATTACTCTCAATGTTTCCTAAAGTACTTCTTACAGAAAGCCCCCACAAAGCTAATTGTGGTGCAGACGTACTTACTTGCTTTTCAAGGCGTCTGTTGCTTCAGGTAAAACACCATACAGAAGACGGAATTCTTGCACACTACTAAGACCTCATACAAAGGTCGTCTGCATAGGTACCTCACTCTCCCCCATTTCTATTGCCAAATAGCAGTGTTCGCATTGCTTTATTCCGGTTTGAAGGATGAGAGCAGCTGTGAAATTAATGCGTCATAATCATACCAGTCATTACAAGTCCACTGTTGGACATAGGCCTCCCCAAGAAAGGGGGTATGTTACCCATAATAACCGCGCTGGGCAAGCGTGTTAGCAATCGCAGAGCGCAGTTTTTGCGACGGGGAAGCTGCTGCCCATCCCTCATTCATCATTTGAGATGACTTTTTTGCATGGATATACCGCCATTTGTCGGTTCTGGCATCTTAGTCGCCTCTTACGACATCTGGTACAGGGGGAAGTAGCATTCTTCTCTGCCGGTACCTCACGGCTAATATTTAATAATATTTTAAAGTCACATGGTTTGCGCGCGTTAGTGATATCCTTGTGATATTACGAGCGTCTATTACGTCCTTGTGATATAGCTCGTGGTAACGCTTCCTGTATGATTTTTTGTCGTCCTAGTCTAATAAAATAAGCTTATATGTATCAAATATATTGTTAGTTCTATGTTTACAGTTCACAGTTTACAGTTACGATGTGCGGGATATCATTTCACTTTGGTATTGGCTATCTAGCGAGTAAATACAGGCAAAGAGTACGTGTCCCCAGAGTAGAGCGTGCAATCGACCACTGCCATGAGCATAATCAATGAGTTCTAGTTTAGTTTGGGCATTCATTGCAATAACTTTGTCTAGTATCAAGTTCTCGTTATAATGTTATTTTACACCAAGAACTTGTTCCCGAACAGTCAGGATGTTTTTGTAAAAGTTGCATCTATTTGGAAAGCCAAATTTAAGTGAAAAACTTACTAATAATATTTAGATACAATTTAGTTTGGTAGGTGTTTAACTATCATTGATTTCCGAAATGGAATTATACCATTCGATGTTTTTATGATATAAACAACAAATTTCTCTTTTTCTATATTATGAAGTTAGCAAACAAGCATGCGGTCCGCTTGATGTTAAACGTAGCGAGCACTAGCGTGTCACCAATCTTCTGAAGTAAAGATACAATGTCACATTTACCTTGTAATTTCACTGCGCCACTCACCCTCCAAACTGGTACACAACATTGTGAACACTAAGATAAAAAAATTAAGATTTATATCCTTACAATAAAATTAATTTTGATAGGCCAGATTGGATTATATCCCTCCCTTATGTGTCAAAGACCGCGGATTCAGTTTTCATTACCTAGGAGTATTTCTTGGGATTAATGTGCCAAACAGTTGTATTTGTTTTGTGTCTTATATATACATGTGTCTGATATATCTGTTACAAATGTACTTTGAGTTACTTATTTTGGGATCGAGTCAATGAAGAATTTACTTATCATTAGCACTCATCGAGTTTAGAACCTTATAAAGCAGAGCAACGGTTTCCCTCACAAGTCGAGCTTGGAGTTTTCTTCTGGACCAAGCCCGCTCGCATTGCTATCCAGTCTGAAGGGTGAGAGAGGCATTGAATTTACTGGGTAATGGGACATAATATCCTTGGCAACGCGTTAGTGATATCCTTGTGATATTACGAGCGTCTACAGGCTGCAGTGACGCTTACAGACTAAATCATATCATGCGGACTGTTTGCTTGTTTGTCGACCCGGTCTAATAAAAAAAAACATTACGAATAATCATGATCACACTTTAATTTTATTTTTTAATACGCCCTTATAAAAGGTCGCTACCATATGCGCGAATAGAAAGTATTTAAACACGAACGAAAATGTGTAGTACTCAATTGCAGATTTCTTTAGATTTCTTGCAATAACTTTTGGATACAATATCAATAAAGAAACCATATCATTGGCTAACCTATTTATATTACAATGAAAAAAGCTTTTCCAGTTCTTGGTTTAGACTACAACGGACAGGTACATGAGGTAGACCTCATACAACAGGTCGTCGGTATCGGTACCTTATTCTCACTTTTTTCTACCGCTATATAATATTGTTCGCAATGCTATGTTCCGGTCTGAAGGGTGAGAGAGGCAGTGAATTTACTGTGTAATGTGACATAATATTCTCAAGTTACAAGGTTGGCAACGCCTTATCCTTGTGATATTAAGAGCGACTATAGGCTGCAGTGATGCTAACTATTACGCGGACTGTATGATTGTTTGTCGATCTGGTCTAATAAAAAAAACTCTGATTTCACTGATTTTAAATAAAACAAATTTCAAAGGGCTCGCGCCTTAAATTCTTCCTTTACTGTGACCGGATGGTAAAAGCAGATTTTTACTCCGACATGCCGCAGTACTTTATTTAAAAAATCGGTATTTTCGGCAGCATTCCAGTAAAAACAGGGGCGATTTATCAAACAGTGCGGTATGTCACTCCACATAACACAATGGAGGCTGTGTACTTTCCCATTTGTTACTCTCTGCCCTAATGACGTTTTTGCGTAGCGAAATGGACGACGCAACGGCGTGTTCTGCGCTCAAGTTACGCTACTGAAAAATGTGTTAACGATATCTATTCGCATTAATTAGTCTTGTTAATTATTATGACTTAATATATATTCCACTGTTTCTAGACATTCCTTGAATAAATCTAAATTAATAACAATAAATAAATATTTTCACACAACATCTCATATACTGAGTACTTTGTTAATATTGCCGGTTATATTGTCGTTGAAAATTATACCTATTTGGATATTTAACTTGTCTTTAATACAATATTTACTAGAAAAAAAACAACTTGTCTCTGGCTTCAGCGGTGCAAAAACCAAACCACGCCTAAAATACCATGTTATTATGTCTTCGTATTAATTCTCATTGAAATTAATATGTTTTTATTTAAGACTGTTTCATTACCTGTTGATAACTCTTTGAATTATTAGAATCGGCTTTCGCATTCTAACGATATTACGAGTGCGACCAGCGAAGAAGGGCATATGGGACTATTTCTAATGCTTACAAGTCTTTGAAACCGTAGAAGACACAACATAGAAGATACGGTGCACTATCCCCAAGATTTTTTTAATTCGCTTAACCTGCTACGTTTGGTTTCTCTTGAACAAAAATTAAAAGAAAATAATTTTATAACGCTATTGAATCCATCCAATGCGTGTAACGGCACCACACTGCAAAAATAAAGTAAAAAACCTAAAAATTTGTTGTAACGTGTAATAATAAACTATTCTATATTGCATACGATGGATGATACGATAAATGGCATGTTTCATCAGTGTTAAGCTGAACTTAATTTGACAGTAAAGAGCTACCACTGGTTTCTCTATCATATCATTTTGTTAAGTTTGTACAATCATTAACCCTCGAGCAGAAGACATTTCTTTCTGCAAGATTTTTGATTCAGGGTTGGATCGTTGGTACAAGATTTTCAAGATTATGATTAATTTTAGCCAATCCATATATCATCATTATCGTCATACCAGCCATTAGAAGCCCACTGCTGGACATAAGCCGCTGGGCAAGCATGTTAGCAATCGCAGAGGGCAGCTTTCGCGACGGGGATGCTACTTCCCATCCCCGCCCTGTGCATATGAGCTGCACTGTTTCGGGTGGATATACCGCCATCTATCGGTTCTGGTACTTTAGTTGCTTCTTACGACATCTGGTGCAGTGGAAGGTACTATTCTATTCTGCCGGTACCTCTCAGCACTTCTGCCGGTACCTCACGTATCCATTTATGTTTAACGCTAATGTTTAAAACAATTGTCCACCCGTGCAATGCCGGGACGGCCCGTTAGTACACAATAAGCTCGCTGACATTAAAAAAACAAATGGCGCCTGCAAATCGAAATATTTTCTAGTTCTATTTCCAAAAGCAACTTCGTTACGCTCAGTCTCGAATTCGTAAATGGGCTGTTATCTTTTCATTAACCTGCTGTTTTGCTAAATGCATTTGAATGAGGCGGAGATAAGGTCCTGTATTGAATATTCATAAAGCTGTCTTTGCTGGAATTGCTCGTTCACACGCGAAACGATATTGCCTTTTGACTTGCGCGTGTTTATATTGGGTAATGTGAAACGTTTTTTTTTTTACATTGAATGACAAAATGATGGCTGGGTTCGTACGCGATATTTGTAACATTTATATGATTTAACTAAGGCATGTAATTTACTTTTAATATTATTTTGTAGTCGTAGTTGAAGTGGCAGTGGGCAGGGCAATTAGTAGGCAGAAACGATGAACGATGGAGTCGTGAAGTTCTGGAATTGAGACCATGTGACCATGACACCGAAAAGCGTAGGATGTCCACCCAGAAGGTGGATAGACGATCTGAATCGCGTTGGACACAGGCTGCATACAATCTGCCCTATTGGAAATAACTTGGAGAGGTTTATGTCCAGCAGAGGTTACCACTGATGTTATGATGATGATATTGTTATATTCTTTATTTTATACTCCTTATTTTGTAATATATTCAAAAAATTAATGACCCGCCTTGGCTTCGCACGAGTGCAATGAAAATAAAAATTTGTTATTGTGGTTTATCTCTAAGAGATACATCCTTACATATTCCTTCGCGGCCTTTTTTGTAGACCAACCTTGATCTATCTCGTCGGATTCAGCCATCGCTTGAAATGTAAATGCAAAGAAATGTATTTATTTACATCAAATTAAAAAACACTAAAATTATCAGTGTTTTTCTACTACTTTATATATGTATTATAAAATTATATGATAATCTTTCTCTTGAATTAATATTAATTTAAACCGCATCCAAATGCATTGCGTTCCTTTAAAGATCTTAGTATACATGGGGATAGACAGACAGCGGCAAGTGACTATGTTTTATACTATGTGTCACGGTGTTTCTCCGGATGAACTTCTTAACTACTGAAACGATTTTAATATTAATTTGCTTACTGTGTACTGTTTGATCCAACTTGAGAGATAGTATAGTAGGAGCAGCTAGTATTTTAATGATACACCTAAGTTCTGGTACCTCAGTCGCCTCTTACATCACCCGGTACAGGGGAGGTGTTATTTTACGCTGCCGGCAAAATTATTCTATAAACAAATGTACTGTCTTATAAGTGTTTACAACGAAATAACTTAAATGAAAAAAATACTAATATCTTTTTAGTTGGATCCCACTGTATTTACCAAATGAACAAAAGAAATATTAAAGTCGGATCCGGTCATCGATGTCAATATTAGAAGTATCTAGAGTTTATAAAACCTATCGTGTAAATGTCGTAGTATATTTTGACGATTCAAGAGTGGAGTGCAAGTAATGGGCCGTTTTAAATAAAATATATTTTAATTATATTTCCTAACATTTACGCGTCCATTATGAGTAATAAAATTACACTTGTAACGGATTAAAAACGTGACTCATTCTTCTCAAATCCTGAGAGCGATAGCCAGAAGGTAACCTAAAAGTAGAAATAATTCTGTTTTAAAGCCGTTAAAAGGGGAGTTTTATATAAAGTCGACTTCGAGTTGGAGTTTGATATTTGGTTCTCCAAATGCATAATCAACATTCCGTATTCTTCACATGTGTTTTTAACATGTACATTTTTGTTGTTAATTTTTTCTTTGTAAATTGAACCCCATACTTTTATAGGCAGCTTGTTTAGTGGCAGGGCGCTCCCATTAGCCACAGCCGCTCCCGAATCCCTACTTATTTTAATCACACTTGTACCCCGCTGGCTTTTATCATGCGTGTTGTTGATGGCCACTTCCTTATTAAACCATAAACGACCGTAAACCTTTTGTATTTAGGCCGTTAATGCTGTAAAGTCACTGTGGGGAAGAAAACACTGGCTTTATGTAGGTTGTGTATAGGTGTGCTACACTGCTATAGAGAGATTTGAGTAAATTGTTCTTTGTCGTAAAATGTGTGAGCTGTGGAGTCGTGATTGTTGGAATAAGGAGTGTATTTTGCGATTTATTTTCCATTCTTAGTTCCTGGTTAACTGATGTTTCTTGCTGCAAGATATGAATTTCGAATAAAATAAATAATGTGTAATAAACTTAATGACAAGGCAAAGTTAAAGTCATTATAAAATATCGTACAAAAATGTTCTTTACTATCCTTTAAAGATTACAATGAATCTTACTTTTTATACGGATTTATAGTTATCTGCAAAAACGTTTGGTTTTTTTAATATTGTGCCTTCTTTCGATCTTAATTTTTACACATATATTTTTAAACAATTACACATAAATAAACTATATATACTTTTATTACTATTCAAATTATTGCATTTCTATCATTCCATATATTTGGGCAAAGCATTTAATCGATCCAATGATTTGAAATTGATGAAAGTCACCTGCAAAGATTTCGTTATAAAGACATATATGTAACAAGCCAAAGCCAAAAGTGTTACAATTACTTTACTCAAACATATCTCGGTGTGAAGGATACGGAACTTCAGTATACAATCTCAATTGATCTGCCATCGAGCAATAATGTCATACCATTTCAATATGAAATATCGTAAGGAAATTTTTTCAACATCAATTTTATTTAATTACTTTGCTGGGGTCTTTATGGGGTATTTATTACTGCAGCACAACGTTGTGCGCCAACACATTTTTCTTAAATATTTTTTTCTAGAAAATCTATCAAACAGTTCAAACTTGGCATCTTGGAACTGGAAGCGGATCATCATCATATTAGCCGTAAGAAGAAAGTCGTCTGTTGGACATAAGCCTCTCCGAAAAAGGGGCTTTTTGTCCATAATTGCCACGCTGAGCAGTCGTGGTGATTGCAGAGCGCAGCTTTGCCACGAGGATGCTGCAGCCCACCCCCTCTCTGGTATATTAGAACCCGTACCTGTCAGTCCTGGTACCTGGACGCCTCTTACGAGACCTGGTATAGAGGGAGGTACTATTTTATATTTTCTCACATTTATGCGTTCAATACACATGATAAAAATACTTTTTAACGGCTTCAAAACTCAGTTTATTTAACTTTTAACATATGTAGTTTGTCGTTTCGATTACCCTGCAGGTACTTTTCTACTCTGCGGGCACTCCTCCGCAAAAATAGTTTGATTATGAGTAAATCACAAGAAAGTGATTGATGTAGGCTCTTTATTAATTGATAACCTTCCGCAAAGCCCGAATCAAGGATGAGGCTTATTCAACGTTAATGTAAGCACAATTAGCTCGTTATTCTGTATTATGTGTGTATCGCAAGCTAGTTGGCGGTGGTAAGCCGGTGGTTAGCGGGGATTATCGCACGGTCCGAGATTCACCCCTTGCCTATTAAGGGGTCGTTGACCCGGCCGGCGCGTAACAGTGCCTTCCATTTCATATTTCTATTGTGATACCAATATTAATGCAAACGTAAATCTTCGTGCAGTCTCTAGAATCAGTTTAAATCAAATGAAGTAATTATTTTTTTGTTTTATTGCCTAACAACATAACATGCTGAATGATAATACATATTTTCTTTAGCATTTACATGATAAAACTGACTATTATATAAGGGTCAATAAACCTCAAGTATGAAAAGTCTAGCCTGAAACCTAAGACAGGTAAATTATTTTGTAGTTAATATTATTTTGAAGTAATTGAGTCATTTATTTTAAACAATACTGATTTCGCGAGTACTTTTAAGTACATTTAGATGAGATCTTTAAAATCATAACTGTCTGCAGTTTAATAGGTTGACTGTGTATATCTATATTTGTTACATACGAATAGAATATCTTTCAATGGAAGTCCTGGTGCTCCTAACTAACTTTTGCTTCAAAGGTCGTGGGTTCGATTCCTACCCAGGACAAATATTTTTGTGATGAAATTTGGTTTTGTCTGGGTTGTAAATATATGAATTTAAGGGTTATATTTGTATTTTCTCTACAGCAGAGAAAAAGGAATTACAGATATCCGTAACACAAGTTCGTTAAGCTACTTATCGCGTTAAATCAATATAGGAGATGTCGTAAGATTGAATTATATAATTGTATTGTACAGAGAGAAAGAAGTGAATGTGTAAGATGATATTATTATTTAGTTTAAGAGAGGAAAGAGTTTATATTGGTTCAGAAATGTTAAGAGGATGGATAAAATTATAATTGACAAAATGATTCATAAGATGAAATTTAATGGAGCAGTTGTAAAAAGTACCTCTTCATAAATCAAACGAAGGATAAACACAACAAATTAAAGACATTCATGGAAAGTATAAAACCTGTTTTGTATGTTAAATCTGACTGGCATTTGTATTTAAACAGAGGCATATGAATAATAAGAAAGCAAGAAAAGTATGATAGTATCGAAGCAAAAAATATAAAACGTACCGAAAAAACACGTATATTATTTAAAAACTTCACTACTATTTTTGATATGATTTATACAATTTATTATTAATATTAACAAAAACGTCACAAATGCCTCCTCTAAATTACAACAATATATAAAGGTAATATACCTACCTCTATTAAAGAATACATAGGCTATCATGGTAGGGTTGTCAAATCGGACTTATACTTTTATTTATTTATGTTGGTTCGAAAATTTAATGATTTTTTTTTTAATATGTAATTAGCTTATCCGATTGACGGTGTTCTGTCCTAACATCATCATCATATCAGCCCGTAGACGTCCACTGCTGGATTTCAGGCTTCACAAAATTTACGCCACTGCGTTCGGTTTTATGCTGCCTGGATCTGGCAACGTCTCGGTCGTCCCATGCTTCGCTTCTTTTTATTTTTTTTAATTATTTGTCCAGATCAACTTACAAGCATATAGCCCTCGTGATAGTAAGCGTTACCGCAGCATGTAGACGCTGGTAATATCACAGTACTCAGTAATTTCATTGCCTCTCTCACCCTTCAAACTGGAACACAGCAATGCGAACACCGCTATTTAGCCAATACCAATGCAGACACCCATTGTATAAAGTCTACCTCATGCACTTTTCAGTACGTGGCCGCCACTTAAAAACTTTTCTCCCCCATCTGCCATCACCTCCTCGTACTATGTGCCCCCTCCACTGCCACTTTAGCTTGATAATTTGGTGAACTATGTTGATGTATTTCCTTCACCTGCGGATTTTCTTATTTCTGATTCATTTACGTAGGGAAACCCCGAGCATAGCTTTTTCCATCGCTCGCTGAGCGACCTTGAGCTTGTTTTATAAGGCCCACGGTTACTGGCCAAGTCTCAGTACCGTATGTCGTCACTGACTACACACATTTATTAAAAACTTTTATCTCCAAACGTAATAAATAGAATAATTGGGACAAGAAAACAGACCACAATTTCCCGGACGCAATCCAGCCATTTTCATAGTATATTTTTTTTCAAATGCATTTTACGCCGTCAATATGGAATTACAAGCAGACAATTATTTTTATATGTTTATCATGGTGGTTAAGTCTTCATAGTGCCAAGATTACTAATCCCCAAGAAAATCCTCAACAGAACCTTTTTATAGCATCTGAAATGCAGCATCAACGACAGTTTATTCGTTATTCAGCTGTTGTCTTTTACACGGTATTGGTCAGGCATACCAACTGCTCTTATCAGTCAGTATTTTTTTTTTGTCCCGTTAGCAACCCTACCTGGTCATGTCCCATATTCGCCAACTAATGCTCGCAGGGGGTGGCAGTCATTTTTTACGATGGCGTCCACAAACCGCACCCCGCTGCTCTGTCTAATTCGCGTATCTCGGCGTGACAGACCGGGGCAGCAGATTCCAGTGTTTTTGTGTAACCGACGCTGACGCCAATGGGCTGTGACGAGAGATAAATGTTGTATAATTGTTTGCTTTTATGACAGGCGTTTTGGGAGAGTAGATTCGTTGTTTTTATCTAGCAACCGGCCCTTTATTTATTTTTTTGTATACTAAAAGTTTTGCAAAGATATGTCCATTTGATTAGCGTTAAATATATCTAGCGCATTTGCCATTAATAATTTCACTGCCACATATTGACAACATACTATCGCGTATGAGCCTACATAAGTGATCTATATTTTTGAGTATTTAAGCATATAATAGTTAGGAATAGTAATAATAGGTAGCACACATTTGTATTAAAATGTAAATTAATAGTATATACCAATATAGTTTAATAGAAGAATGCTCAAGCCCTATATTTTGCGTTAGTGCATGATCGATGGCGCTGATAGAAATGATCTTCAATACTACATATGTAGATTGAAATAATAAATGTACTCTACACAAATACTAGTGAAATTTTTTTTCCATTCTTGGTGGTATGCCATTATGGTATGTACGAGTACGTGCCATTTATAAAAGACTCACTTTCTGGTCATGCCTGCGTTCAACTTCTGCGAACATTTTGCTTTACTTTCCATAGATTAAAAGTAGTGTATGTTCTGCTCAGTTTTAAAAAAACTGATGGCCCAATTTCTTTAGAATTGATTTACCATTTAAACTGCGTAATCATAGCAAGCAGACGGACAATACAACATACTTTCGCAATTGAAATGTGAGTATAGATTTTGTTTGCAGTTATTGTATTTAATTACATCATTGGCTATTACATCATTTAACATACAAATGGGGGACACAAACGACTCGATCAAACGGTTTGCGCCTAAAGCGATTTTCAAAATGCCGGAGGAACAGATAAAAGTAAGGAGCGATAACCCTACTTAGGCGCAAATGAATCCTTCAAGGCATGTTTAGATAGATAGATACGATTTAATATTCGTCTGCATTACTCAGACTTCGTTATTGCGAGCGATTTTGTCTATGCGAGGTTATTGACCTGTCTGAATTGTGGAATCAAATTTCAGTTCGTTTGAAGTGGATGTTTTGTCAGTTGTAACTTAATTGTCATGACGTGTCCTATAATTATATAAGTATTCCATGACACTTTTATTTACCTCTTCATTTCTTATTGTGTGTTTTAACTACATCCCTGTAATTATATGATTCAGTTAAGAGGCTCCTCCCATACACTTCACCCGAATCAGCTACGAGTATTTAAAATATACCCAAAATTTTGAGATGAAACATAAAGAAAACGATATTCCCATTACTTCTGCAGGATGACTTTTAGCCAATTTTCATGATTCTATTTCTATAAGTTTTATTTCCACTGCGAAATAATATAAAACCGATTTTACGTTGCAGTAAAAGGTTCTTAACTGAAAAACAACAATTGACAACAAAGTTATTCTGTAAATGCCATTATAAGAACGCTGAGAACCAAAAATAATGTATATTTACTCTTAATTTATATTCTACCCGGCTTCGCGCAGGTGCAATCAGGATATAAAGTATGTAAGTCATCCCTAAGAGATAGACATATTCCATCCCGGAGAGTTTTGTAGACCTCTTTAAGGTATCAATATCAATACTGTAGTACACTTTTTTGATCTATCTCGTCGGGTTCAGCCAGCGTTTGCAAAATAATCGAAAAAAAAAAATCAGTGTTCCTGCATGCATGTATTATACATATAAACCATCCTCTTGAATGACTGTATCTAAAAAAAACCGCATTGAGCGGACTGACAAGCGGACGGACGACAAGCGAACAGCGGCTTTTTTATACTACATGTGTAGTGATATGCAAGTACTGAATGCATACTTGAAATAATTTTTCGATTTTAGAAAATAAAATATTAGTTGACAGATTAAGTTTGTCTTAACTAATTTCTTAGACCTAAGATTAAGAAATATTATAGGTAACGCTGTTACCCAAATGGGTAAATTGATCAATGATCGTAGCTAACTTGTATGTTAATAGTAATTTTAGATTGCGATACGCCGAGAAAAGAGGTTCAATATAAATCTTAAATCAAAATTATTTAATTAAAAATTGGTCACAAAATACATTTCTCTCTTTTGGAACACAAAATAAAAAGATGACAATAACATTTGACTCACATTTAAATGCCTTGTCACATGTGAACGCATTGTGATCAGTTCACGACACATTGACATACATACCTCTCATTGTGCTGATAACTACAATGAGAGGTCTTGACGTCAACCGACTCCATATACACACGGATACAGATCACGCGACAATTAAGTCTGTCAA
>JACJUM010004390.1:13970712-14080692 GCA_020976665.1 Heortia vitessoides
CCAAGTGGGAGGAACCGACGTGGCCCAAGTTATTATCGTGCATAAATCTATAATGATTGGCCGTCTCGCGCGGATAAGTGCCTGTTACAAGTGATCGGTGCAAATGAGGTGCGTCACTAGGAATTAGACCTTGTTCTAGGTCTAATGCGTTGGCAGTAATGAGAGTGTTGGTTGGGTATTGTAAAACAAATTGATCTTTAGTGATTCAACTAAATAGCTATTTATTAAGATTAAATTTATGATAAATACTTATAACAATACCTACGCAGTATTATTATGTTGGTATTCACAAAATTTTACATACGAAATCAAACGTTAAAAATAGTTACTGTTGATAATTATTGATGTATAGAAGTGAAATAAATTTGTTATTTGTTTAGTTTGATATGTCGTTCATTTTTAGAAAAATGTATGCCAATCTACATTGATAATAATAATTCAGACGACATCTCATAGAATGACCTGACTCCAAGTTAAGTTACTTAAAGTACTTGTGTTATGGATATTAAACATCAGAAGAATCACAAATAGATGCTCATATCATCACAAAGATATCACTGGTGCATTGCCAACCTTGTGATATGAAGATATTATGCCACATAACCCAGCAATTTCACTGCGTCTCTCACCCTTCTAACCGTAACACAACAATGCGAATACTGCTTTTTGGCGATAGAAATAGGTGAGTGAGGTATTATTGCAGACGATGGTGTATTAGGTCTAACTTATGTATTTTATTTAGTCGTTTTTATGTTACGAAATCACGTTCTGAAACTATGATATAAAATATAATTATTTTACTTTATTTCTATATTAAATTAAGCTAAAATAAATAATATAGTTGGAACTAGACCGCTTATTTAGGCTAGCTTCACGGAGGCAGTGTGGCCGAGTGGTCTAAGGCGCTGGTTTTAGGCACCAGTCCGAAAGGGCGTGGGTTCGAATCCCACCACTGTCAAACTCTTTTTACTTTTTGTTCACAAGCTTTACATTTATTCCGACGTAGATTCACAAGTGATAGATGATATATGATATTTTAAGTTGATCTATTGTTTTCTTACTTTTACAGGTAAAAACACGTCACGTCTGAATCACGAAGGCTGCATTCGCTGTGTTGATGTCGCCGCATGGTGAAGTACCTACGCTTACAAAAACCTTTTTTTTTATTTTCACTCATAATTAATAACATAGTTACAATCAAACAAGGCACCTTTATTTCATTAAAATTAATCCCCAAGTGTCGTGTACTCGATCGATGAGGATGAAGATGATGGAGTAATATTGTGTTTATATTATCTAGTTTTAAGTTCATTTTTGTCTTCTTATTATTATTCATTCCAAACCTAACAATTAAGCTGCATTTCTACTAAAATGAGATACTACATATAAAATATTCTGTTGGAAAATGAATATTTATTATCATTACTATTTTATGTTGTCTACTCGATAGTGTCCGCGTCGTTTCGTCTACGTGATAGTTAATATTGATTTCTCGTTTGGATATATTTATATATATAACTTCTTTTATATATATATTTAAATTTCCAATTTTCGTTCATTTAAGGAGAGCACTGACCTGTGTGACTCAGATGAGAAACTTTTATTAGACAAAAAATATTAATATCTTTTCATGCTATCCGAGTACCCCCGTCATCATTCTCGTGAACTTCTCTAATATTACTTCACGCAAGAACTTTTCAGGGATAAATACATCCTAATTTATTGATATTAGTATGGACGTGTTTGATTTAAAGTATCTGATATTTATAAACATTTAATTAACTCTTGCACGCCGACTCAATGTTAAATCCTTCATCGTATCAGCCTTCCAAAGTCCACCGTTGGACATAGGCCTCGCCAAGATTGGGGGGATTAGGGGCGAGGGGACTTCGAGACGAGGATGCTACTGCCCATTTCCACCTGTGGTATTTAAGTTGTTCTGTTCCGGATGGACATACCGGTATCTGTTGGTTCTGGTACCTTAGTCGCTTCTTTCGACACCTGGTGCACAGGGAGGTACTATTCTACTGTCGGTTCCCTACGGCTAAGTCTGCCGTGGTACCGGAAAAGTAACTAAAACCTGCAAACTTTAAAAGTACCTATGAAGCGTTAATGAAATGCACATAGCCACAAGCACTTGTTCGAACTGACTTATTTTATCAAGTGAACTTTATTGTGGGTCTAAAGGGGTCTCACTTCACTCGAATAAGCGCCCTTGCGGAGTGTGAGATGCTTATCGTTTAGCCTCGTCTGCGTTTTCCAAACGGATTTCAATTTGGCGTTATAAGCGGGTTTATTTCACGCCGCTTGGCTGTATGAGTGTTGGTTTTGACGCGACATATTAGCTAGTGATGAGACTTAGAATTTTAGTTCATTTTATTCAATAGATTTATCGTTTTTAATCAATTGACTTAAATTATGAACATAATTGATTATAAAAAATATTAATATAACCAAGTTTGTTTTATCGCTATTTATTTTCATTGATTAGCAATAGACACAAAAGGCAGCCGAAACAATGAAATGGTGTTATTTGAAGTTTGAATAGCGGTTGATGGATTGGCATTCATTTAGTGGTTCAGGTTTTAAGTAATAAATTAAGTTATTTGTTTGTAACTTTTTTAACACAAGATTTTTTTTTGGCAACTGTGGCCTAAATTCCACCTTTCAAGGGGAGGCGTATGCCCAGCAGTGGACTTCCAAGTGCTGATATGATGATGATAACGGCTACATAAGGTGAAATCTGCACTGAATTAGTAACACTGTGTTAGTTAGATGCGTATGCAAATATAAATAACTATAATAGGCTTTATTAATATTGAGTGTTAATATTAAGTGAGATTGTATCAACTGTTGCAAAATTGTGGCCATTTATGTAATTATTATATTGCGTTGGAAATTATATTTAATCATACGTATGACGACGCTGTTTGATTAAACTTTAGCATAACCTCACTACTAGTGTCCTTGATATTATCGTTTGCTTATAAAAATTACGTGTCACGGTGTTTGTCCGGGATAAACTTAAAACTACTCAAACAATATTATATATTTTCTGTTTACTGTACACAGTTTAATTCCACTTGAGACATAAAATAGTTTATATCTTAATATAAATACAAAATTGTGTCACGGTGTTTTTTGTTCGGAACTTTTAAACTTCTTAATAGATTTTAATAGATTTTTCTTACTTTGTTCAGTTTGATCGATCTTGAGAGATAGGATAATTGATATCACAATTTATAGTCATAATATTTTTTTCATGGTCAACTTAGGTGTTAACATATATATAAAGATGAGACAATATCTGTCAAGTCAGCTAATTATACATATATATATATATATATATATATATATATATATATATATATTTATGTTTTTATATACCAATATTATCTGTAAAATAACCACAGTTAAATTAGTAATGAATGGCAAATACAGCAAGCAGAACAATGTCTTCACATCACATCGTTCTCTCATAACACTGCTCGTTAGCTTGCCAATTATTTTCACTCCACAAGTGCTGCGTTAAGATCTCAGTTCAACCGCATTTAGAAAGTTCTTCATAGTAGAGAATTTAAGTTTGTATATTTCAGTATTTTTTCTCGACTACCTACTATCTGTTCCAGTTCTGCAAACCTATTTATTTCTTTATTCTCATAACTATTCATCACAAACATGGAGGGAGGGCATTTCTAATATTAATTTAATATATTATTCGGTCAAACCCATGCTACATCACTACAAATGTATATGAAATTTATATGAATCGAGTATTTGAAGGGTTAAGACGAGGGGCCGATGACTATTCATGTCGGCGGAAGTGCGCGCGGGTTAGAACACAGCTCCCGATCGGGGCCTTGTGGGCCTTTGTCATTAATTCCGATTTGTGAATGGTTAAACATTAAATTGAGTGTTCGAGGCGCGGTGCTCACTTAATAAATAAGGCCACTGTTCTATCCGACGTAGGCCTACATCTTTATATATTAGAATATGTAAGTATGTACTTAATTTATAACATAATCAGTCGTGGGGTAGAATAATACTTCCCCCTGTACTAGGTGGCGTAAGAATACCATTAAGTTAAAACATTGGACCCAATAACTGTCGTTACCCATAGATAAACAATGTACACCCATGAGGCACAATACAGATGACACTTACATGTACTATTTCTTACAACCTTATAACCTGTATTAACAATAATAAAAGACTTAATTGATTAATTGCAAAAAAAAGAATCGACTTAGTAACAGAACGGACAACGAATGGAAAAAAACAACAACAAATAACATCGTAGCTCGAATGCAACAGGGATGAATGAAGTTACTTTCAGCGATCACCATTCTTACTCGGCCTAGCTATAACAGGGAAGGCCCCACCTGCCTGGTGAGATTTTATCCAGCAGTAGGCATTCTATGACTGGTATGAATATAATGCAATCTATTGATTAGATAGGGAACAAAATCACGTACAATGATTGTTATGATATATAAACATACATCACGCCTGTGTCCCATTAGGGTATTAATTACAATGCGCTTCATATTCGTACTATTTGTTAAAGATAGGTTTAGTAAACGATTAGTTCTGCATACATTGTTTATATTTAATAATATGCACGTTACATGGAAACAAAGAGATATTAATAAAAGTACCACAAACACCTAGACTTAAAACAAATAATGTTATCTCTTACCAACCAGCGCTTTTCTCCACAGTGCTTTGGAGGTCGCCAGTTCACATTCCAAGAAAAACGGAAAGTTTGTTACGGAACATAAGATTTACATCAGCAGTGATGAATTAAGCAATTTAATTTTAACAGCGTTATTAAATCACGTACCTACTGTTAACTTTATCTTTAATTTTATTAGCCATTAAAAAACTACTTAGCTCACACTTTGTATTTCACGGTATGTTTTAATGATAAAACAGATTAAAATTTAGATTTGTCCATTGATAGCCAGAGTTTATTTTTCTATATTTTCTAACATTTCTTCTCGCACTAATTATGATTAGTGATTTTTTAACGAGATTAATATATGTTCTGTTTAAATACGATACAAAATATTTAAATTATTTACTGAACATATCTACTAAGAGTTGGCAAATGAAAATATAGAAACTTAATAAAAAATAATTAAAAATAGAAAAATGAAATCATTGCTTAGTTCATTATAGTTTGAAAAAATGTCTTGCAACAATAATTCTCTATATTTGGAATGACGAATGCATTATGTTAGCCAAAATAATCGAACGAGTAAACAATTATTAGTGTCCTTCACGAAGATATATAAATAAATAGTTAATTTGCACAAAACATGGTGTAAAATGATAACAAAAACAATATAAAGAGCTAATATCTCGCTAATAAAATAATATACATATCATGAACAATGTCAGTCGTAATTACATTAAATAGACTAAAAATTTTAATTTGTAGTTATTATATGTCAGTAATATTTTGCTAGGTTTTCTCAATCAGTTCATTAGCACTTTAAACATTTTTGTCATACAGTAACAACTCTTTTAATCTTCTTTTTAATAAGAAACGATTTATCACTTACAGTTACATACTTGTTTTGGGAACATTTTATATTCATCTCTTCGTACTCTAGTACTTGTGCATTACATGCTTTAATTAACTGATCCATAGGGATCTGTACAATGAGACTGGGAGTTTGTCTATTGACATAGGACAAACTGACAACCCTGATACATGCTAAGCAGGTTTTTCAAGATTCTTCAGGCGAAGTTTTAGAAATGGCCTTAGTGCATTTTTTGTGCCAAATATCTCTACTATAATCTGTGCTATTACCCTATATCATCGAAGTATATCTCAACACGGATAGCGATCTTTATCGCAGAGAGTATCGACGGGGATACTTCTGACCATCCCCGCCCTATGCATTCAAGCTACACTGTTCCGGATAGGTATATCGCCATCTATCGGTTCTGGTACCTTAGTCCCTTCTTAATCCCTGGTACAGGAAAAGGTTGATTTTCAGATTTAGGATTTAAGCTACCAAATTTCGATGATTCCCCAGTTCAGCCGTAGAAGCGCAACAAACAGACAGATAGATAGCCACATTATTGCATGCATATATATTGCTAGTATTGATGTCAATTACACAATTTGTCTTTTCCCCAGAAGATTTGTGTGTAAAATACATAAAAATCCGCTCACTATTTTAATTCAAAACCAAATAACTACACCGCAACTGTGCCCGAAATTCCTGTTGGAACTTCTTAGCATAATGCGTCGTTAAGGAGTATAACGTCTTTTAAATCGTCACTCGTCACAGTCTCACGGTACAATAATTGATTCTAGTTTTGTATGCAAAGCCGGGCTTCGTCGCTATCACTTTAGGTAGAGGAATGTATGTGAACGTGGAGCTTTTGAGGAAATAGTGCTTTTTAAACGAGCGTTGATATATGACGATTGACAAGCCTAGCACAGGTGAAATGATAGAAATTTCAAATTCAAATTTGCACAGCTAAATAGATAGAAATTTCAGTTAAGATAAAAAAATTAAATTGAACTCAAACAGAAAATATTATTTCCTTAGTAATAATCGTAATTTCAAAATGACTGCCATCAAAAGACAGGTTAGGTCTAAGATTACTCTGACTGAACTAACTTGAATGTCTAATTTGACTTGCTTAACTCTCAAGGTGCTGTCCACCAGAAAAGCAAGGAGGTAATAGAGATCCCATGCAACCTGCATTAGATTGTTGGAACCGCGAACCGAACCGTTGGTTTCAGCGATGATACGACTAATATTTATAAATGTAACTAGAGCTTTTTACTTTCGAACAAATCCGAGTCAGAATTGCTTATTTTTTTTCGAATTTTTTATCCTCAAAATTTATTTTGTTCCATTTCCGCCTTTATTGAAGCGGCGCCACCGTATTTGCAGAATGCAAAAACTCAACACTGACATCACGTCATCATTCGTATTTAGTTTGTAAATGATTTTCTGACTTAAACAACTTCTTGATGGATCTTAAATTTTAGAGTATTTGTTAAAAAGAGTTATGACTAAATTGATAAACAGGCACGCGGCGTGATATTAGGCGTCACCGTAGCCTAAAGACGTTTGTACTATCACAAGAATATCACTAGCGCTAACCACAATATCCTTGTGAATTGAAAATCCATCAAATCGGATCACAACAATGTACACATCGGATCACACAACTGCTGCTTGGCATCGAGAATGTCGTACCGACAAAGACGACCTTTGCAAGAGGTCTACCACTAAAAGAGTATTTTCGCAATTTAAAATATGAATCTATCAATTATGTCGTTAGGTGATTTAGCCGTCATTCCTATTTTCTTATTCCTAAATTTTACTTAAGTAGTTCGTAAAATATCTATGCTCATGGAAACCTAAAAAAATACTCTTGGCGTGAAATAGTCAGTCTTAGCTAAATACGTCAATCCGGAAATATGTTTGATGTCGTGTCCTATTACATAAACTAAATTAAAAAATAAATATTTTACTTTATGGCCCATCCAATTTATCTGCTCGTATTTTATGTTTATCCTTCACTTTGAAATGATTGAAATATATATTTTAAAGTAAAACAACTTTTCTGATCTTACATCTTTATACTTCTTGATATTATTCTAATCCTTGCTAATATTGTGAACGCGAAAGTTTGTGAGTGTGAATGTGTGGATGACGCCACGCCCGAACGCTTGAACAGATTTGCATGAAATTTGACACAGAGTTTATTGATAGTGTTGAGTAACATAAAAGCTACTTTGTATCGCGTGTAAAATGTGCCCGTGAGAGTGATCTGGTTTTTATTTTTCTCTATGGAATCGGCTTGCATAGTTTTCAGAGAGCTGCATAGATTTTAATAACAAGAGTTATTTATACTAAATAAGAAACGATTATAAACTTGTAAGTAATAGATTTTGAAAGTGGTTTCCGCGGACCGTAGCGCGGGCCTAGTGGTTCCGTAGAAGAAGAAAAGAGAGACCAGCCCATCAAAATTATGAAAAGTTGATGCTCTCGAATTTTATTTTTAGTGATTATCGTTTGATATTAGGTTACATAAAATAAAATGTATTAAGTACAAATACATACCCAGGACAAATCTTGATATAATTATATGTATCATATTTGTGATTCTTCTGTTGTCTGATGTCAATAATAGCTTTCAGTGACTTACCATGGAGTCAGGTCAATGTACGAGAGTGTCAATGTATGAGATGTTGTGGAAATTTATAAAAACAAAATCTTAAAAAAATAATACAACAATACTTTAATTAACTATGTTATACCTTAAGACTTAGACTTAAGAAAACGGTTTTTCAAAAGTGACAATGATATTATTAAAATAATATACATTAATCTTTAAAAGAGTAGCTTTATTAGTTAGCTCCAAGTTAACTCCTTAATATTAAAAAATGTTGAATATCATTGTTTATCTAGTATCGATGTCGTAGTAGCACATTGCTTTTAAATATTGAAGTTCTTGAATTCAAGCTAAGGATCATCACAGTAGTTTGAGTAAAGGAAAGGAAATGTTTCAAAATGTCACTTATCCAAACTACTGTTAGATATAGAATATATAAAATAAATAACTGTTTTTGTCATCGGCTTAAAAAACGCTGTCTATTAAACTCCGTTTTGAAGCCGTTTACTAGAGGTAGACCTCATACAAAGATCGTCTGCATTGGTACCTCACTCTCACCTATTTCTACCGCCAAATAGCAGTGCTCCGGTTCGAAGGGTGCGAAGCAGTGAAATTACTGGGTAATTTGACATAATATATTCAAGTCAAAAGTTTAGCGACACGTTGATATCTTTGTGATGACACAAGCGTCTATAGGCTGCTGTCACATTTACCATCAAGCCTCACGCCCGATATCGTAGACCGCGTCACGTCTTAGACGACCCTCCCGATAGCATAACCGCGAAAATCGCAGCCCTTCCTCGCCCTCTTACTGGCACAACTCAATCATTGACACTCCACATGCACTCGTACAACAGAACAGTACACCGCGTTCGCCGGCGAACGCGTGCAGTCCCTGCCCCCACGATAACCGACCCAAGCGGACCGTTTGCTTGTTCGCTGACTTCGTAATAAAAAAAAGATTTTTTTTTCATGTGCACCGTTACAACTACCTTCTGATCATCAAGTGAGACTGTCAACACTAAAAACACTGTATGATCAGTAGTAATCGAGTGCTTAACCCAACCAGGCGTCATCTCTCACTTAATCACGTCGCGTAGTATCGTGTTATAAATAATTGAGGCGTGCGTATAAAACTAAATCGTGTGAACGACAATCAGGGCTGCCCGGCCGTGCCCAGATGTTCGATCGGGGGACACGTGTGCCTAAGCTCGGTTTGATGGCCATAGACAAACTGTTTCGTCGCTTGCCGTCTGTATTTACCGGTCGTGTGCTTGACCCCATCGATGCATATCTTTTGTCTATCAACCTTATTAGTCGTTTGTGTGTGATACTAATGTGTGACTGTGTGATTAGCCGGTGTGTTCTTATGTTAGACTTATTTCTTTAGAATTAGAACTAGCGCGATCGATTTTCATTTTAAATTTTAATTAAATATGACTTATTTTCTTTAGATTAGTCACTGAATTCACTGTCCGTAATTGGGAATAAATATTATATATATATCTAAACTATAATTTTAATTTTATAAGCGTGTTTACTAAAACGACTATATATATATATATACCTATTTAACATTTATGTTAGAGTATAACTTAAATGTTACATAGGTATTATTTATAACTGCCGATAATATAGTACGAGGTATAGATTGTTTAGTTCAATGTCCTGCATCAACTAACCAAGCTAAAAGATAACTACGTAATACGTGTTATTCTAATGGGTAATTTGTAAAAATGAAATCATTATTATGCGTCTAAGAACACTCCCAAACTTTTTTATAATATCTGAGTGATATTAATATTTTAACGTTTACTACGAGCAGTTTGCATTGTTGTTTTTACAAAATCTTGAACTTAAAGGCGTTTGACGGAATTATCTGTACTAGTTTTTTTTTTAGTAATAACAATAAGCATGATATAACAAAAAAGTGTGTACACTGCAAACTTCGAGGAGAGTGTTATTAATATAAAATTAATAAATTCATAAGATATTCAGATTGACCTGACTCCAAAATGAGTTTCTAAAAGCACATATATTACGGATAACAGACACATAAAATTCACAAATATAATACTTAAATAGATATACAATAACCACAAACAGAAAAATCAGACATATTCATAATATGTTTGTCTTGGGTAGGGATTGTACATACAAAATTTTCCAATTAACGTAAATACCTGCAGCACTAATATTCCGAAGATATTTTCTTTTCTGTAATCACATTTCAATTAGTTTTTAGAAACTTTGAAGTCAGTTATATAATCACGCACAATATAAAACGCAATAATCTACATCGAATAGATGTGACATGACGTGTAACAAAACATCTGTCAAACGCAAGTTATTCGATTTCTTCGAACACAACTACATCTGCGATCGTGCGTGTACATGTGACAGTTGCCCTCAAATAGGGAGGCTGCCATCTGCTTGGTATCTGTCAAAATAACGGCGCACATTGATTGGCAAACAATACACAGTAAGTACTTACAAGAAGCATGGAACAGCGCGACGGGATTACGTAAACAATAATAGTGAAGATGAGGCATTGTGTGAGAATTACAATAAAAACAAAAGAACCGCGAATTTAAACTTTACTTGGGGTCGACGTATTTTATCTATTTTTTTTTAATTTTAATCAAATCTATAATAAAATATATCCACGTGTTTGCTACGCTAACTTGTTTCCAGACAGATAGACGATTTAGATAACTTGAATTTAACTTGGAAAGTGCACAGGCTGATGAGATTCATCTCAAAAAATAAATTTATGCTATAAAATAAATCTATTCTGTTTATAATAATACCAACTATTCTTGAAATATTATTATACTATGAATGACAAAAAGAGAAAACCCAGTTAAGTTACATAATATGACAATTGGCGGCCTTATCGCTCCGCAGGGCTCCAGGCAACCATTGGATGGATATTATTTTACTAACACATGATTGGATAGTTTGAAATTTACTTTTATAAAAAGAAGGAAAAAAATTAAACAGTATGAATTATTTTTTATTATTAATAATTATTTTAATTAAAAGTCAAAGAAATACTAATAGTAATATATATATATATATATATATATATAAACATATAAATTTATAGATAAATATATACTAATATTAATAGTATCGCCAATCTTAATCACATTTACAAGATGGCCGACATATTAGTTTGAAATATAATTACTAATGTAACTTAAAACCTTGATTTTTTTTGTTTTTTTAGAAAACTTTGTATTTTTATCCAATGAATAACCTGAAAGACTAGCATTATGTACTTAGTTTTTACTAAAAGTTTCTTATACTTGTCTAGGCTATCCATCACCGCCTCGCAACATTTCATCGCGATAATTCCAGCTACTTATTTTACAATTCATGCTGTTCGAACGTATCGCTGACAAAACAGTTGAAATCACGCTATTTATCGACAAGCGTAGATTGATGGTGGAATGTATCTTACTGGTAATTAAGCTTATCTGACTTTCTACATCCGAGTCCAGGTCTCCATTACCACTAAACATGCACTAAGACGATGCTGTATTTACATAGCAGTATGGAGCAAGCCATTGAATACTAATAGAAATTCTCTCCTCTTCGGGGTAACTTTTTGCTATGCAGTATTGTAATGCGTTTACGCGTTCGCAAGACACAACGTAACTACTCTTTATCGATCTATAAACGTTATTTAACTTTTTTTATTAATCGTTTTTTGTTGAACGTCCTCACACATTCTGTCATTGCCATAATCGTCATCATAACATCGTAGAACGTCCCCTGCCCATATTTGCCGCGCTGGGCAAGCGTGGTGGCAAACGCAGTGTGTAGGTGCGCGACGGAAATGCTGCTGCCCATCCCCGCTCTGTTTCATTTGAGCTACACCGGTTGAGATAGTTATACCGCCATATGTCGGTTCTGGTATCTTAGTCGCCTCTTACAATACTTTGTGCAGCGAGAGGTCCAATCCTTTCTGGCGGTACCTAACAGCATAGCTGGTACCTCACGGCATTTGTTTGTGATAAAAATCTAGTTTGTCCGTTTAATCATGTTAAAGATTTAAAACCTAGCTTGTGGTGCAACCCATGCTATAATAATTCAACCTATTAATAATTTATAAGACTGGGGTTTCTTAAAGATATTAAATGGTGTTTAAAATTAATCTTGCGTACGACCGTCACTTTACAAAATAAATTGAAAAGACTCCTAGTTAATTTATCCTAAACGTTTTTGTCGTACATTTAATATATCTTAACTCAAAAATAAAATTAGACATGTAAATGCAAATTATGAAAAATAATTGAGTTTTCATTTTAAATTTCTTGCATTTTATGTTTCCTTTATTTGTTTTATAATCTTTATATATACAAACGAGTGTTATTCCGGGATGTACTCCTAAACTACTGAACCTATACAATTTTGTTAGCTTACTTTAAGACTTTAACTTTAGAGATCATCATCATCATTCCAGCCCCTGGAAGTCCACAGCTGGACATAGGCCTCCACAAGATAGGGGGAATTTTGTCAATAATTACCGCGCTGGGTAAACGTATTGGCAATTGCAGAGCGCACCTCTGGCGATGGGGATGCTGCTGCCCATCCCCGCTCTATGCAGTTAAACTGCACCATTTCCATTGGATATACCGTCATCTATCTTTGGTACATCAGTCGCCTGTACGACAGGTTCAAGGAAAAGTACTATTCTACTGTGCCGATATCTCACGGCAAAACTACATAATATATGTAGTTTTGCCGTGTATGATACAACTAAAATTGGGCAAAATAAAAAAATGTTACAAAAATCTCCTAATTCTGAATACAGGTGCCGGCAGTCAATTCAGAGGAACAGACTAACTAACTCAATAAATCTCTTTTTATTGTTTTCAGAAACGTTAAATTTACTCTTCGCGTCTGTATTTCCTTCCTCGGAAACAGAAATGTCGGTGTGTTCGTTTCTGTTGTAAAAATAATATCCATTATTATAATTGGGCCGAGACGCACGTGTGGTTTCCTTCACTGAAATAGTTGGGCGTTTTTCTGCCGGATTCCTCCGTCAATTAGAACCGTCTTTTGTTTGGTTGATTAGATGGGAAATGTCACTAGAGAAATATAATTAGGGATATTAATTAGGTTGGTTTGGTTGGTGCGGGTGCACTTAATGTTATTTTATGAAATGGTTTTTGTTTGATTTAATTCTTGATTGCCTGTTATACAAGTTTTGAGCAAGTATATATATTTATATTATCTTATCGTAGACAGATTTTTTACCAAGTAGCCGTTTAGTGTTTGTCCTAGTTTCATATGATGTAGGAATGGGCCTCTAAAATGATTTTGTTGTAATCCTAGTATTGTAAACCGCGAAAGTTAAGTAAGAATGTGTGCATGTATGTTTATAACTCTTTCATACAAAAATAACTAAATTAATTTTGACGTAACTTTACAATAATATATTTTATTTGTCCAAATTATAACGATAAGTGTTGTTGCGCTCCAAACGCCAGCCAAGTTTAATTTGCAAATCTGCTTTGTCATGTATGAGGTGTTGAGAAACTAATTTGAAGGTTTCAAATCTTTTTCTGTCTATTTGAGGTAATCTCCGAAACGGTTGGACAAATTTTATTGGGAACTTCACTGGTGGCTAGCTATGTTCTCAAGTAACTTGGGCTACACTTATAATTATTATTGGAACGGGAACTACGCGGGGAAAACGGTGCTTCTAGTGTCTAATAATAGAATTTTCGTACAGTACCTTTAGCACTGTGTAAAGTCTAATTGACCCTTTATACTTGTGAAAGAAAAACTTGAATAACTGTATTAATACAATAAAAAATTAATACTTATCAATTACAGGTTATTATAAATAAAGTTCCACACAGTTAAATTTTAAAGCAGATTATTTTTACTGTATGAGGTCGATGAACATGCATACAGTCCTCGTGCTAGTAAGAGTTACCGCAGCCTATAGACGTTCATAATATCACAAGTTGAATCTTGAAGATATTATGTCACATTACACAGTAATTTCACTGCCTCTCTCATCTTTCAAACTGGAACATAGAAATGTGAACACCATTATGTGACGCTAGAAATCAGGAAATGATAGCTGAAAATGCTGCTGACAAGCAAAACGAAGGCTCTACATACTTACATACTCTACAGACGCCTACAGAAAACATCATTATTGCAGCCGTTGGGAGACACTAGCCTCCCCAAAAAAAGTAGAATTTTGCCTGTAATGACCGCGTTGTGCAAGCGTATTGACCACAGAGTGCTCTGTCTGAGTGGTACCCTGACGGCTGAATAATAAATGCATGCCGATAGCTGTTTCGCAAAGTGGCTTTAAGATCATGGATTATTTTTTTTAGCCCCCCCCCCCCCCCCTAAAAAAAAGAAATTAGATCGGTCATTATATAATTTATTACACATACTATATCTGGTCGATTTTGTTCGATTAGTATATAATTTTGCCTAATTTTAAGGGAAACCTATCACAGTGTAATTAGTAACGCTGTTGGTTTTATTAATAAATGATAAAAACACGACTCCGGGAAATTGGTCTCGGCAATTTGAACCACAAATAATTCTCGCGCTCTCATTAAAAGATATTTCCACCCGTTTTGGTCTGTCGTGTCCACGAAGGGATCGGCGCTCTGATTCGTTTAATTAAGCTGAATTAGTTACACTGCTTCTTTTAGTTGTAATTAGTGACAATTATGAAATAACTGTACGCGAATTTGAAATGGAGTTTAGTCGCGTGTGCTATTTTCTTTGGATGCTATATCAGCTATTTTGTGTAACTGGAGCATCTTATATGGTTGCTTTTGCTATGTCAACAGTATTTAAGAACTTTTTGTGTTCAAATTAACAGATACCTTAGTCGTAACGAAATGCGCTTGGTTAATCCTACTAATGCTATATAAAAAATCAACGGTAAGTCTGTACAAGAAAATACCTTAGTCATTTACGAATCTCATGTTTAAAACAAATCCAATTTCCTTTGGTTACGGCATCGCTTTTACTATTTTATTTATCGTGTTTATTTTGCAAGAAGATGTTTTCATGATATAAAAAGAAAGATTTTCGCGCGTACTTTTCAAAATGTATATATACGATCATATTGACTTTAGCCGTTAGCGTTCGAAACTATTTTTTTCTTATGCAACCAAAATAATCACACCTTATAACTTTTGCCATATCGTAGGTAACTTGACTTTGATTCTCTGCGGTAACTTTTACCACGGGCTATGTAGGTATTTAACCTAACCACATAGGGCAAAATTATTTAGATAGTATTTAATGAACGTATATCTGACACAACAGAGTGGATTCTATTATTTAAATATGAAAAAAAATATGTAATTGTACTTTTTCATATAGGCTAAAGTTACCCTCACGGTCAAAGTAATCCTTATTTACTGTAGTCATTCGACAGAATGGGCGCTGCAAGTCTGTTTAAAATACACGTATCGGTCGGAATTATATATTTCTTTCATATTGTTCCATTTCATACACCGTAATGAACATAAATGGTTAAGACTGGACAAAGTTTGTTAGGTCAGCTAGTCTATGTAAGTAAATAATTGCTGATCGCGAAATTCGAGAACCACTTAACCTATTCGGTCATTCCTTTTTACTTTCTTGAAAGCACATGAAAAGTTCTGATAACGAAAAGAATAGATAGCGTATTTTCAAATTCATTATTCAATGCGTGGCGGTTCTTGTTTTTTTTTAATTTTTAATTCTTTTGAACAAAACACTTTTCTTTTATTTCAAATAGTTGACGTAAATTGTAAACGTCAATTTAGATACATCAAATTAAAACTCGCAACGTAACGGTATTTTTTAGATAATAAAATAAGTAAAAAAGGGCCACTATTCATTTAATATTAATAATATAATCCCTACTAACATTATAAATGCGAAAGTAACTCTGTCTGTCTGTTACGCTTTTCCGCTTATACTCCTGATGAAATTTGGCACAGACAATATTTAGACGTCAAAAGGGGGGATCAAAAGTAGCATGGAAGTATCGCTTATTTTGGAGCTAGAAACTTGAAACTTATTTTTCAAGCCATTGATTCGATATAAAAAAATGACATTCAAAGTTTATATAAGTTAAGGTAAAAAGGTATGGTACCCAAAAAAAACTATACCACGCGGACGAAGTCGCGAGCACAGCTAGTTTAAAATAAAAAGAATTTTAAATAATTTCTTCAAATCATAGGTCTTCACAAGAAAGGGGAAAATTGCCCATAATTGCCGCACTAGGCAAGCTTATTGGCAATCGCAGATCGCAGCTCGCGTGCTGCATTGTGCCATCGGGCCCGTCATAATAAAAATAGTCAAAATATAAATATTTAATAGCTATATTAACACTTAAATGGAAACGGTAGTGTTTAATTAGTTTTGGCATGTGGAGCGGATGGAAGAAAGTAGAAATATGAAAGCTGTTTATATGGCGAAGGTTAATGGAGCGGATCGTTAAGGTAGGTCTCAAAGTATTTATGCACTTATGCTATTGAAGACGTTCAATGAGAATGTTGTCTGTCTCTCTATATTACCACAACGTGCCAATGTCTCAGAAGATATTAACGAACGTTGAGGATGCCAGGGAAGTATGCCTGGTTTGAGACGGCGATTAGCAACTCCTGGGACAAGAAGTTCATTTATATTGTCTGCGTCATTCCAATGAGGCATTGAATGCAGGCGATTATCTATTAAGATCTAAGCAAATTTGTAGAATGCAAGGAAAGGGTGCCGGAATCAATACGGCCACTAGCAACTCTTTGGACAAAACATTCATTCAGAATGCATGTGTCTTCGCAACCAACGATTGTCTATCGTGATATTATCGAACGTGGACGGTGCAAGGGAAGTGTGCCGGGATTAAAACGGCGACTAGCTACTCCTTAGCCCAGGTTATATAACGTTATTATTTTATATGAAGTTATTTTTTGTAAACCAGCTCTAACCGATAAATTGGTCTACTTAACAATAGTAACACTATTCTGAACTCTATTACAAAGAATTAAAGCTCCACCTCTCTCTGTACCAGGTGTCGTAAAAGGCGACTAAGGTACCAGAACCGACAGATGGCTCTATAACCATGCAAAAAAATCTGCTCAAATGTACAAGGCGGGGATGGGCAGCAGCTTCCCCATCGCCAAAGCTGCGCTCTGCAATTGCGAACACGCTTGCCTAACGCGGCAATTATAGGCAACTTACCCCAAGAAAGATCTTGGGGAGGCCTATGCCTATAGAGGGATACTTGCCCATTATTGCGGCGCTGGGCATGCGTAATGGCAATTGTAGAGCGCAACTTCTGTTGCTGCTGCCATCCTCACCCTGTAAAATTTTAGCGGCGCTGTTTCGGATGAATATCGGTACCTTAGCCGCCTACGACACATGGTACTATTCTACCCCGCACTACAAGGAGCTATGTTACAAATACATTTTATTTGTCTGTTTGTTAAGCATTCATGGCTTAACAGGTAACCGTTTATTAATAAAGTTTAGTATACAAATAAATTAGACCCTTTAAGAAAGTTATACTATTGTAAAATAATGTCAGATAAAAGATCATTTTACAAACAACGATAGAAAAACTAGTCACTTGACATACTTTAATTTCGCAACCGTATAGTACAGGTTTCGCAGATGTTTTGTTTAGGAAATATTTTAGCTTTTCAAATTTTTTGGTAGTGGCGTTTTGACATAACCTAACCCGACCATTTTGTTTCAGTTGGCCCTACACATATTATTTTGTGAAATAATATTTTGGCATAATATTATTATTATTATATTTATTAGTATATATATAGTATAATGAGTAGTTGACTTAAACAAAAGTTTGTCAAATGATTAATAAAAAAACTATTTCTGAACCCGCAAAAGTTCCTGCGGGATGATGCGATATGAAAGTGAAGCCCTTACGGACAAATTGAAAGTATGCTACTTTTATACCTCCCTCGCTTCCCTAACTCGCATTAGACTATTCATACATGCTCGTTTATTCTTGGTACTTCTGACCTGGCCCTTCTTTGATACTTTATATATAATGCCCTTCTTCATATATATATAGGTATACATATATGACAAATATATAAAGTTAATGAAGTAACCTGAATTTAGAATTGTGCAATATTCAAAATATGATTACAATTTAATTACAGGCAAGTTATGAGCACGGCGGCCACCCCGTTTTGGGCTCGCTTCCTTAATTAATTAACCCCTATCAATTGAGCGTTAAATATGTAAATAAAATTGTCGCCAATGGTGCGCTGGCGGTATGTTGTTTTGTAGGGTGACCATCTTCAAACTACTCTTTTAACGGCTTTGGATCGCGGTTTATTTAACTTTGTATATTTTTTTGTTAAAAACAAAGTAGTTTTATTTAAGTGAGAAGTGAACGCTTTTATATGTTATAAAACATTACGAGTGATCATTTGTTGAACCTCTGATCGTAAAACTTTTAGACAGTTTTATATATTTATGATGTTGTGAGGAGCAATAATAGTGGGTAAACAAAATTCACATGAAAATAATTCATACACAACATCTCATACGTTGACTTGATTCCACGATAAGTTACTTAAACTACCAAAATCAGACAACAGAGGAATCAAATATAACACTCAATTATTCTTCATATAAATATGTTTTCAGAGTTGGAATCGAACCCAAGACCCTTAGCGCACTAGATAAGAACACTACCGAATGCGCCATCGGGCCCGTGACATCGATATATGAGTCCTAATATTATTTACACATGGTTTGGTCAATGGTTTGTTATTTATATTAAGTGTGTGTGTGTATTTTATTAATGCCGCGACCTTATTAGGTTTTTATACTCTACACGAGATAGACTTTATACAAAGGTCGTCTACATAGGTACCACACTCTCAACTATTTATACCGCTAAATAGCAGTGTTCGCATTACTGAAGTTTGAAGGGCGGGAGAGGCTAATCTAAACTACTGCTCTATGTGACATACTATGTTCAAGTCCCAATAATAGAAACGCGTGAGTGATGTCCTTGTGATATTTTGTGTTTTTATAGGCTGCGGTGACGCGTACTATCACGCGGACTGTTGTTTATCGACCTGGTATAAAAACAACTGAGGATCTAAATTATTTTGTCCTTGTCTTTCTACATGAAGGGATCAAACGTCTACAAAAATCTACTTGTCAATTATCATTTGAATTCCTTCACTGGTTTACTCTGGTCTACACTGGTCACTTTCCAAATTATGATGTTCGTATTCGTAGATAGAAGTAAAAAATCTTTAAGTATTTGTTACTCGAAAGATTTAGTCCCACATCAAACAGTTAAAAATAATCTTCAGTATTACCACGAACTGCGAAATACTACGAACATAAATAATCGAATGCGTAATGACCCTATTGACCTAATGGGGTCATTGATTGTCTACATTGAATAAATCTGCTGTCGCCAGACGGGATTTAAACATAGCTAGGTTACTATGTAGGCTTGTGCGTAGATGTCACTACTCAAATTGGAGTGTCTGTTTGTAATGTTAAAATAAATGCTTTTTACTAAATGCATACCTATGCATACACGGTACATTAATAACAATTTTAGTTTTTTTGTCTGTCTATTTGTTTGAAGTAATCTCTGAAGTGGCTGGACCGATTTTGATAAGACTTTCACTTGCGACTTATAGCAGTCGAGCATCAATTAAATATGTGGCAGAAACGGACGAAAAATATACGTTTTGAAAGCTTTTATTGCGTGCAAACGGTTGATGTCATCTAAAAGCTATGTACACAAACCTATTTTATTGTTGTATGTTTTATTAATACTAAATTTTATGTTTAAAGCGAATGATAAAAAATATTTTTTTTATTAATTAATATTGGATTACCAACAAAAGAAACAGAAAATTAAGAATAATAATTGTGTTTTCAAAACATATTAACCTACTGTTCTTACAATTACAGGCATAAATTATGCATACTTATTAATATTTAAAAAAAAGATAATAATCACTCAGTAAGGATGTAAAATAAATAGCCAAATACACAAATATTAAAAATCGAAAATCAGCAAACTTACGGTAATATTTATCAATAATTTTTCAATGAGATATTTGTAAGCATTGACGAAAATCAAATCAACGTGTCTGTTAAGATCTCGGCAGTGTAGCTGATAGTGCATTTTCGATGTCGGTCCCGATGGCGCATTCGATAGTCTTACCCACCTAAGGTCGCAGGTTCGATCCCCGCACAGGACAAATATTAACATTATGAATCATCATCATCACATTGGCAATTGCAAGTCCACTACTGGCCTCCCCAAGAAAGGGGGAATTTTGCTTATAATTGCCGCGCTGGGCAAGTGTGTTGACAATCGCAAAGCACAGTTTTCGCAGAAAGGATGCTGCTGCCCATCCTCAGCCTCACTGTTTCGAGTGATCTGTCGTTTCTGTACCTTTACCTTTGTAGCGTCTGTTACCTTTGTAGCGTCTTACGACACCTGGTACAGGGGGAGGTACTATTCCACTCTGAAGGTACGTCAATGTTTTACGGATTTAAGTATTATGCTTGTGATACCTCTGGTGTTTGATATCCGTACCACAAACTTTTTAATGACTTTTTTTGGAGTCAGATCAATGTTGAAGATGTTGTGTGTGTTTTTTTATCATTATTATTAATTCTACCGGAAAGCTCTGGTTGCGATTTCAAATCCCGCCTGACACATAAAACAAGTATTTTTATTATTAAACTTGCTTTATTAAAAACTTGTTGTATTGTTCTTCTTTAGTTGACATTCGTTGTTACCCTTTGCCACCCTACAGTAACCCGACCCAGACAACACAGGCCAATTATAAAGTGCGGGCAGCCGGGTGTCGGGTTGCAGAATTTTTGTATCCGACGGTGGGGATTGACGGCGCGGCATCTCAATAAATGTAGCGCGGCAAACGGTTTTTGGATATTTTTAACGAATTCGTTAAAACAAACCGCTGTTTTGATGTGTTCGTTAAAGTCTCTGTTTACAATCTTGATTTTTGATAAAATTCGATTTACTTCTTTTTTATGCAGCTGTGACACAGTTTAATACGAGCACATCGGCCGACTATCCCTTCTTACATGATTGACATTGGACGGGCTTGGTGGCACAGATGGTAGTGATCCTATCTTATGCGCCAGGGGTCGTTGGTTCGATTCCCACCCAGGACAAATATTTATATGATGATATTTGTATTTATACTGTGTCTTTGTTATTCCTCTGTTGTCTGGCGTCCGTAACACAAGTGCTTTTAGTGACTTACCACGGAGTCAGGTCAAGAATATTATATTATTGGATTATATTATCATCATACCATTAATTGGAAGTCTACTGCTAGATTTAGGCCTCCCCAAAAAGGTAGTAGTAGATTTGCCCAATATTGCCACATTAAGCAAAGCGTGTAAGTAATCGCAGGGCGTAGCATTTACCAAGGGGGTGCTGCTGTCCAACCCCGTCCTGTGCATTTGAGCTATACTGATTTGGATTGATTTACCGCAATATTTTGGTTCCGGTACCTCAGTGCCTCTTACGACGCACCTGTTTCATGGGAGGTACTATTCTACACTGCCGGTACCCCACAATAAATTGTAATATATACTAATAACTTACATGTTTTTGTTGTGCCTGTTATTTGGATTATGGAAAAAAATCATTATTATCATTAAAAAAAAAGTTTTGAGGAAGATGCATCAGTGGTTAGGTATTTTATAGCTTTAAAATCAAAACGTTAGACAAAAAAAATATAAATTTAAATAAACCTCGTTTTGAAGCTGTTAAAATATCAAACTCAACAAATGATACATTTAGCTGTTCATAGATGATGCGTATACAGCGATGTATAGATTATAAATTGAGACGAGACATGGAGCGACACGCATAGATATCATAAAAAATATTTACCAACAACACAGATCAAACGGGAACAGGTTAAATATTTGTAAAAAGCAATAGCAATGACACGTTGACGTTATCGGCTTGGATAGCGCATCGATCAATCATCGGCCGATACCGAGACTATAGGTCAGAGATACCCAAACTAAAGTATTAAAAAAAATAATTCACACGTTGTCCTGACTCCGAAATAAGTAGCTCAAAGCATATATATTACAGATATCAGACAAAAGAAAAGATTTTTTTAGCACCCAGACACAGTACAAATACAAGTATGCATCATATAAATATTAATCCTCTATGGGGATGACCTTTGGCGAAAAGGTAGGATCAAACAGTATTTATGTTCTAGAACCCCCAGTCTTATCGTAATAGCCGTAGAATATCTACTGCTGGACATAGAACTTCTAAAGAAAGGGGGAATGTTCCCATAATTGCAGGCTGGCGTGATAGCATTCCAGAGCGTAGCTTTACGATGGAAATGCTGCTGCCCATCCTTATGCTGTTGCATTTTTTATCTACGCAGTTTCGAAAGCAATAACCGCCATCTTTTAGTTACCGCGCCGTAGTCGCTGCTTACGACACATTGTTTAGGGGAGTACTTTTCTACTCTATAGATCCTTCTAAGTACAAATTTGGAATACCTAATTGTCAGCATTAATCTGTATTGTCACAAGCCTTAACGTACTCAGAATCGATGTATTAAAGACTAAAAATATCCTATAACATTTTAATCGTGCAAACCTCTATTTGATATCGACCCCCGGGGGTTCATATGGACGAATTTGAGAATAACTGGTATAGATGTTGCCCAACTTTCATAGCGGTCCTCGGACTGTGTTGACACAATATTGGTAGACGCTAGGGCACCAATCTTATCTACATTGTTTTCTACGCAATTCTATATAATTGTGTAAGTTGTGTAATTAATGTATGTACTCTAATAGTCTAGAAAGAAAAGCATGGAAGCGATGACCTAGTATCAACTGTCCTTATGTCTACCTGGTGATAAAACAACTTGCCACATGTGTATCATGTCTAATTTTACAACGAATTATTCTCGTTTATCTTTAACTCTCATTTTTCAGCATCGAAGAAAAATAAGCGTAAAGGTAATGTAAATAAAATATAGGATAAAAACTAAAAAACGTGCAAGGTGACGGTGCGCATACTCAGCATGCGTGGTCGCATTTGCTTTTACAAAGAGGAATTCTTTCATCCTGAGAATGCTTATCGAAATATTGTATGAGCACGGATTTTTCATATATGTACAAAGTTTTAATCAAATCGGTTCGTCTAAAGTGCGACAAAGCGACTTTAAATGATACAACTGAAGCTAATATAAAGCGTATAATACTACACGTACTATTTATTTTATTTTTATTTACTGTGTGTATGTATTTATCATATCTGGCATATAAAAGAGTATATTATTATTATGTAAATTATATTTATATTATGTAAACCAATAGTAAATCCGTTACCTTGCTTTCTAGCTACCAGTATAGTCTAACTACCTAGTCTACCAACTGATTATTGTCACAGTGATCGGCTGGTAATCAGTTAATCTAACTTAAGACGCTCCGTTATGTGCCGTGAGGTACCAGTACATACATATTACCTACACCTGTACCAGGTGTCGTAAAAGGCGTCTATGGTGCCAGAACCGACAGATGGCGGTATATTATGCAAAAAAATCAGCTCAAATGTACAGGGCAGCGATGGGCAGCAGCTTCCCCATCGCCAAAGCTGCGCTCTGCGATTGCCAACACGCTTGCCCAGCGCGGCAATTATGGGCAAAATTCTCCCTTTGTTGGGAAGGCATATGTCCAGCAGTGGACGATCAATAGCTGGTATGATGATTCCAGTGAATACGTTGGTCTTATTCAGTTGCTGTTGGAACAACTCACTGGAACCAGCTCCCCTGTCTTAAAAGATAGCAGCTGTAAAACGTCAACTGTTGGACATGGGTCTACTTAACAAACAGGGAATATTGTCCATAACTGCCGCGTTAGTCAACTGACTCGCGACGAGAATTCTGCTGCTAATCTCTGTTGCATTTGTCGGTTCCGGTATCTCAGTTGCTTGAAACAACGCCTGGTACTATTGCGAGATATTATTCTACTCTACCGGTACCCCAGGCAATATAGTACAGGGATATCTCAAAGTTAGGAAGAGTCGACGGGCCCGATGGCGCTGATGGTAACGATCCTATCTTGTGCGCCAGGGGTTGTAGGTTCGATTCCCACCCAGAGCAAATGTTTAGCAAATGTCTGGGTGTCAAATATATGTATTTAAGTAGAATATTTGTGATTCCTCTGCTGTCTGGCGCCTGCAACACAAATGCTTTAAGTGACTTACCACGGAGGTCAATGTGTGAGATGTTGTGGGAATTTATTGTTATAAAAGAAAAGACTTAAAATTATCGGTACGCTGCAATTGTTCCATACCCACTTAAAGTGCGATCCGGTAACTATTCGTTGCCGTAAAGCATCACAAAGACATACACATAACAAGTTAGATGTTATGTAAAAGCTGCTTTCATCTCGCACTGTTGTCATTTGTTTTCTTTGCCAAACATACCGAAATAATTGGGAGGCTGTAGGCAGGAAGAAATTTGCATATTAAGGACCTATATACACAGGCATCGGTTGATATGTTCCTGGCATTAGCATAAAGGTCAACGGTACACTAATTAAGGGTTGGTTGCTTCAATAAAAAAATTTGATTTACATTATTCATGCACGCATCTTAGAGGTGGATTGCGAATTTTAAGCGGTCCTTATTTAGTTCTTGCTTTGGTTTGGATTTTGGTTTGGTGCAGAATGTTTTTATTGTATTTTCTTAAATATATACTTCTTTAATGCACTCCCTTTTTATTGTCCATACGGTACCGGTGAAGTTAAATAGTAGCTCCCTCTATACCAAGCGTTGTAAGAGACTAAGGTACCGGAACCGACATATAGCGGTATATCTATTCAAAACAGCGCAGCTTGAATACTACAGAGCGGGGATGGGCGGCAGCGTACTCGTTGCGAAGCTGCACTCTGTGATTGTGGCAATGGTAGAGCCGAGCGCGGCATTTATGGGCAAAATCCTATCCTATCTTGCGGAGGCCTATGTCAAACAGTGGACTTTCTATGGACAATACGATTAATGCAATAACTTCGTTAATGTCATCTTCTAGTGAATTAAATATTAGGCAATATTATTGCTATAAAAAACCCAATCACCGTTATTTACGAGTATCATAAATAATAAACTCTTTTTATAAGCCAATTGCAATTTTGGATATTCGAAATCTTAAACACACGAGCATCTGAATTAATTAAAATAAAACCGGAATGATTATAAATAATTGCTATTTTACTTACAGTGAATCCGGGTAACATTGAACCATCTGAGTAAATATGATCTGTCCTTATTATAGGATAAATATATTTAATACTTCTATAATCGCTTATTAAAACAAATAATATATAATCGTTTAATAAGTCTACGAAAAAGGATAATTCAAAGTTTCCCTAATAGTTCAATATTACCTAAATTTACTTTAACTTCTCCAATAATGATTTTCACAAAATAAGCAGCAAATTAAATTCGGGCACAATTTTTTTATATTTTTGAGAGGTTTGCCTAATGTATAGAAAATGCTGAATAATATTTAAGATGATATTAACTAGACCGAGACGTTAGCGGTAAACGGTAGCACAATGGTAGTGCATGCCCCCGCTACGGGAGAGATGCAGGTTTATGTCCCGTCAGATATCTTCATAAATGAAGTTAAAAAATTCCAAAATTCGTACGGTTTTACCTGTTACAAAAACTCCAAAAGAAGAAACACCTTCGCTACGTTTCCGAGAAACGAATGACCAGACTCGAGAGACTAATGACTCATCATGCGAAGTATAATGTATTGTATTTCTATATTTGTAATGTGGGAAATAGATGAGAGGCGAAGGACGTTGTTATTTTAGCGTATCGACATACCTACGTCTATTGTTTTATAGTTCATTGTGATGTGAATTTCGATGACAGGGTTTTTAACAATTTCGCACAAAAGGAGTATATATTATATAAAATATATTTGCTACAATGTCCCTGATGATGTGTTAATTAATATGCTACATAAAGGATGTACAAGCAAGGCTTCTGTCTCCGCGTTCCCTGGAGTAACTATGTAAGTCATATCAAAAGACTTAAGGGAGCCTGGAAACTATAACTTCGTCTTGCCCATTTAATATTCTTAGTTTAATTAATTATATTAGACTACAGCGAGGCTAATTGGCAAAAGTTTGAGCGTTCATTAATTAATCTAGAAGTACGAGAACAAAATTAAAATTTGTACAAAAATTGTATTAAATTTTGAGTGAAAGGCCCTGCCTCTGGGTCAATAAGTACTAGGTTTGTAAAAATGTATGCTAATATTTCTTTTATTATACCATTTCGACAAACAAACATACACTCCTCGTGATAATAAGCGTCACAGCAGCCTGTAAACGCTCGTAATAACAAGGATATTACTAGCGCGATGCCAAAATCGTGTCTTGATGTTATGACGTCACATTACCCAGTAATTTTACCTTTTAAACCGGAACACAGCAATACGAACACTACTATTTGGCGGTAGAAATAGGTGAGAGTGAAGTACCAATAAAAACGACGTAGCCTTTGTATGCGGTCTACCTCAAGTAATCTTTTTGTAAAACGATTACGAGGTAATTCTAAGATTTGAGCATACTTAGTACTTGTATTATACATTTTTAAATATTGAATCTTCCATTGTCTTCTCCGTTCAATATTGAATTTATACAAGATATTCGCTTCATTAGTTCGTCTAGTAAACGTAAACGTCATCTTGAGTAGGTACCATTTTAAACGAACTTAGGTTTTTCCGCTGAGTCTTATTTTTGATAAACCTACTCACCCAGTCACTGATTTAAAACAACAATCGGTTATTATACTCCATAATGCCATTGTTTATATCCACGAAGGTAAAAAAACAATCTCTTCTAACCTTTCTTTAATAAATTCACACCACATTTCATACCAGACCTTATTGAACTGACCAGAAAGATAAATTGCTTAAGCACTTGACAACAGAGAAATTGCAAATATAACCCTTAAATACCTAAATATAACATTACATTTATTAAACATTAGATTCAGAACTTTAACAAATATTCATCATATAAAGGTTTGTCCTAGAAATTTACTAGGAATCGAACCCAGGACTTTTGGAGCACAAAATAGGGACAATACCACATGTGCCAACGGGCCCGTCGACTAATGTATTTTCAATAAATCATACTAATAAAAGCTCTTATTTCTAAAATGTAGAAATCAGTCGAGTGCAAACACCGAGCGATTACCGGCAAACAAATAGGTACTGTGTTGTTCCAGTTCGATGGAAGTCAAATGCCATAAAACAACACGATAACCAAATTTATGATGAAAATATAGACAATAATATCCTCAACGTTATAGACGTAACAACTAGAATTGCACCCCGATAGCATCTCCATAGAATCTTGATCACAATAGTTTTGTACAAGGAATAACAGAGTAAAGCAAAGCAGTTTCAATGCACACAATAATATAGGAAGTGTTTAAGGGACAAATGTGTGGGATTCTTGACAAGTGGGCCAAGAAAGAGCGTAGGTGCCAAGCTCGATTATATACTTTATCTTATGAAATACGGCGCGCAGGAAGAACGGATTTTTATTTGATAATAACATGCTATCGCCAGAGAGTTCAGTGCTGGCAGCATTGTTCCAGTATATAATTTAAAAATGAAAGTAAATAAAAATAATAATAAATTCACTTGATAATAAAACTAATTTACCTGACATTTGAGAATTAACTAAGCCACCCAAACAAGTTTTTAACAAATCTTTTGTAGAGTTCTTAAAAAGAGGAGGAGAAAATTTAAACCTGTAATATATGGATGATAACTTGATCGACTTTAGTTTAATTTACCATTGACTAATAACGACAAAACAAGACCATAAAAGTAACGTTAATGTCAAATATATTTAAAATTTTCATCACATATTTCAATTAAACCGCAATCAGAACCAATAGAGAATATGCCAAGTGTCATTTCTTCAAACATGCAACACAACCCACCAAAATCGAGTGCAATGACCCCAAAAACTACCGGTTTTATTAGGTAATTATTGGTTTTCGGCGAGTGTACTTTAATTACGCGAATCGACGCTTAAATCCAAGTTCGTTTTGAGTTATCGCCATAATGCTTTCAAACTTTTTACATTGAAACGAAGCGAATCGATGTGAAGTATCAGAAATTGTGTTGAAACGGAAATTGCGCCGGCAACTGGAGAAACTAATTAAAAGAGTTTCGATAAATCCTCCGTGAAATATCCAACAGATATTTTTCCATCCGAGCAACGTTTTATAAATCATAATAAGAAAAGTAGAATCGTGACCTGTCAGACGTCCTTGCGTCCGACCTTCCCAGAAGTTCGTAGGCAAATAAACCAAAACTAAGGGACTCGATGTTGATGGACGGCTATCCCGGCTAGTGTAGCCATTTATCGCTCCCGTACAATCTTCTAATGACCGAACGGATTATGAATCTAATTACATTGAGAGAGAACTCATTTTGGCTCGATCATTTAATAAAGACTTGAGCGAGCTTCATTTTAATTTAGGACCTAGGGCGCGCTTTGATGTAATTTCAAATGAAAGCCGTTATTTGATAGATTGTTATCCAGCGTTCAAAGTATAATAAACGTGTCAGATTAATACAGATCCCTTGCTACATAAAGCGGTGGAGTGAAATATGGATTAAGGTCTGAAGTAACATCAAATAAAACAGGTTCATTTATAACTACAGTAGAATCCGTTTACCGTGACCCCGCCTATATGAACAACCGCTTAGTATGAAGTAAGCCTGTGTGAAGTTTGGTTTTTATATATATATTTTAACAATTCGGATATAATGACATGTCACTTATTATGATATATTCTAAAAAGTTATGTCCGGTTATATTAACTGTTTAGGTTTCTTACATCTCTCATTTTCGTGATCATCCCTACCTCCCTTGCGACTACGTTGGTCGAATGCGAGCCACGTTTAGGCGATACGCTTTGTAGTGAATTATACTAAATAATATTATAACTAATATTATACCAAATAATTAACTAATATCCTTAGTTGCTCTTACATATATTTAGCGTTGTATGACCTCTGCTTAATATGAAGAGTTTATTTTCCCAGCTTAATATTTAGATAAGTGGATTCTTCGGTACTTAATTGTTTATTTTATAAATTATTTTGTATTATTCAAGAACTATGTTGAGTTACGTGTCTAAATATAAAACGTGTAGATGTTATCTTGATCATTGAATTGTTAATCAGCTCCTTAATATGCATGTCCAATGATTTATCTATTGGATCTTTATTAAACTTTGAAGATCAGTGGACTGCATCAATCTTTGTGAGCCTTCTACTGGCACGATCCGGTTCTTTTCCAGTGTTTCTCTATATCTGTACAAAAATCTTCGAATAGGAACAACTGGATAAACATCGATATTGCTGTTAAGTATTCAGCCGGTTGTATCTACGAGATCGCATTTATGGCATCGTGTTCCCCTGTCGCGTCGTTATCGTTGCACTCACCGATACTCCGTCGAGTGCCACACATCAGATAACGGTCTCGCATCGTGGCGTAAATAAATTTTACAATCTTGCTTTATTACATTATCGAATGGGCGATCCGAGGGCCGTGCGCCCACACGAGCGTGTCGGCGCGCCCGTCAAAATCACGACCTACTCAAACGAAAACCCCGCGTAAAAACGAGAAGAAATTTCATACAAAGGTGGGTTTAATCTATCGCCAAGTCACGACAGTTCCATCGAGCCGTCGTCAGATTTGTCGGGTGCAGCGCACCGATGTCCCTAGACTTGGGAGGGGGGCCGGAGGGGGCACGGGGGCGCTACCGCGCGTCGCACGGCAACGCCGGCTCGGCCCGCGCTATTCAGTTTATCGTTCGAGCGAACCGGCGCCGAACGTGTGTCCCGTCGTAAGTTCTCAAGTGTATTCGAACAAGTTGTGATCAAACTTAGTGCACTCGAGTACCAAGTGGATCGGATGGTTGCAGTGTTTGTGACGTTTGCTGACAATGAAAGTGTGTTTCAAGTGATACATCTAATTGTTTATGTTTCTGGAAACTCGAGCCGATGGTCCTTTTGAATAGTAATATGAAAATAAACGGTAAAGTCCTCATATGTTTGCATGATTGGATTTGTTCACTGTCATTTGGTTTGCTGTTTGGATGATCTGATGATCTTGGCTTGCACGACGCACGATTACACTCATGGTGGTGCTAGATCGGGAATATGAGACGAGTTTATTAATTCAGATATTTAAATGAACGTAGCGTACGCCATCCGGACCACCGAAACCGCCAAAACAATAGCGGACCTTGCGTCTGTCAGACGACATTGACTCTCCGAATGTAAATTTGAGTCTTGAACAATGAACATAGTGAGTTTAGAAGTCGATATATGAATAAAGGCTTGTGTGTGTGACCCTGCTGCGCCTACGGGACCAGCCGTTGTGGGTGGACGGCATAGTTCCAAACCACCTAGTACAGCAGTGGGTGTTTGAATGGAGCCAGTTAATAATAATGGTGAGATTTAATCACCGCTATAGAGGTTACACAATAAAGCTATAAGCATGTCTATAGCTCGAAATGTAGAAGAAAGGCCCTTTAAAAATAACATTAAAATTTAACTAACAAATGCTTTTAGGGTAGTAGCAGTATCGCCTTGTAGTTTAGGTATCTAGGTAGTTAGGTACTAATCATTAAAACCAGAATATGTATATTATTACTCAAATTGTGTGTACCGGAGTATCGATGCGTTAATTTGTCTGAAACCTTATGAATTTTCGTCGTGTTCACAAGACGCGTTAGTTTCGCACATGTTACCGATCGGACCTCAGATGGCGTCTGACAAAAAACAGACTCCTTCCGCACATATGCCATGGCCGAAATTCAGGCCAGAACAACTCACACGGCCCATACCGGCTGTATCGGTGTTTAAAATCCCAGTTACAAAAAACAAACCTTTTAAATAGTAAACAAAATAAACGGACACCTACGCAATGGAATCAAATTCGAGGGGAGAATGAAATTTAATTAAAGAATGAATTACCTAAGGTAACCCTGTTATTACAGAACGCATCTGTTGTAGATGATGAATGCGCTCGGCGTTTGGAAATAAAAAAAGTTTATATGAAGAGAAACCTGCGCAGGCGGCACGTGGGCCGGCAGATGTGCAAGCGCATCCCGCGACCGACGCCATCTCGCACACAAGCGATCCTTTATCTCACAATCTCGTTAACCTCGCGTGCAGCTGAGATTTAAGCTCCATTATTCTGTCGTTAAAACCTTTAAGGACCTCTTGATATCTGAGGAATACAGTTCATTTATAGTCACGAAAAATTCACACCACCCAATAAGTGATCAGTATCTTAGGAAAAAATTGTAGATGCTATTCGGGTCACGATCTCATAGAAATGGGTTTCTAACTTCCAAAGAGGTCAAGTCCGGTTCGAAGGGCCGAGTTTTTCCTTCGTCGATGATCGCCGGTAACTTGTAGACTGGTCGCCTTTTACGGCAACCTGCGCCAGCGCCGACTTAGTATTGACAACTGTGGGATCGTCGACATCGAGCCGACCCTCACAGATAACTATCTACTCTCTAGGTGTTTCCATAATTTCTCCATCCTTATCCGACATGCGCCGTCCGATTAAGAGCATTCTCTGAACAAATTCCTCTCATACTGCGAACGTTGGAGAGAGCTTGGCTAATGTTACAATGGGGAATTTATTTGCAAATACGGTTACGTAAAGTTTCACATTACCGAATTAAACTTCAGATGTAGTAATAAAAATTAAGGCATGAAATGACCAGTGAAACTTAGTTACAAGCTTAAACAAGGAGTGCGAGTAGAAATATGTAATACAATACACCTATTCGAAAACGCATTGGAGGCAACAAGCCGTGTAAACACATTGTAAACTTAAGGTAAACTGTGAAGCAGAACGTGTAAACTTCAGTTTGAGTAATCGCCGAGAACGCTGTATGAATATTAATACAACTCGAGAAGCGTGTATATGTTAAATTGTAACAAAGTTTGCTCACGGTACATAGCTGATTTTTAGAAAAAAACACTCTTTTACACTTCATATCCAACAATTGTCTCTAATCGAACAAACATTTGCAGAATCGTCTTATCTTTACTGACATTTATATTGATGAGGTAATCGTCTAAATAACAGACACGTCAACGCTCGAATGATCAACATTGTTGATTCGATACACGTAATTACGCAATCATGACTGCAAAACGTGCAGGTATTATCAAATTCAAATCTTGACGGAAACCATACTACAAAAACTCTAAATAAACCAAACTCTTTTCAAAAAACCGCAGCCCCCTCATTTGATAAGCAGATTGAGACATTTAATGTATGCAGAACACGATAATAATGCTAAATGCATCAAAATGTAGCACGTACAACCCCACCTGTCGACCAGCTGCCGAATTTACAACTGACACAAAAATACCCCACAAAGGATATGATCAGGCAGCTGTTTTGTAAACGTCGCTTTTAAACCTTCCAGGTGGACTGTATTAAGAGATGTGTGTTTATTTTAGCTTTGATTATATTAACAATGTACAGTCATAACTAAGTTACGATAATAAGAACGTATACTTACAATCTCTTCTATAAATACGTTCATCTTTATTATCTTAGTGCTTTGTAGAGACGCGCTAGACCATTTAATACGTCCATTAATTAATTCCTTAAAATGTATCTAAAGGCGAAACCTTTAAAGGGAAGCGCGGAGACGAGCCAATTTCTAATATAATTACTCTTATCCGAACTTTAATCTTCTAATTGAATAGGTTTAGGTTCAAATCTCTTCGAATTCCATATAGCGTTAACTTACTTGCGCTTTCGACATTGATTTCGTCGAAAACACTTTTATTTTCACTTGTACCGTAAGAATAGTTTTTGCAATCCAATCAATGTCGACCCGCTCGTCAAACCTCAATGCTGTAACCGAAGCCCACATCTGACACCCACATTAATGTATCTAATCGGCGCATCTATCTAGTAAAAGTAATATCACGACTCCGAACGCGTCTGAAGAGGAAATAGAGCCGAGAATAAATCGCCCTTACTTCGTTCGGACTTATACTAAAATAGTCGAACACTCTACGACTTCCATTTCTCTGCAACCATTACCATATCCTGTGCACCAATATGTTAGTCGAGGAACGTGTGTTCATTGCTCCTATTAAAGTTTACCACTATTTTTATAAAGGCTGATTATAATCTGAATGACACTAGAAATGTAAAAAAAATAATTCAATGTAATTTTAATTGAAGCCTTCTAGACTGGTATCTCGGGCGGGGCTTAAACTGAGTTTATCACAGGTTTTACATGATCTACTAGAAGAAGGACATTCGTGTTAATGAAGCCCTCATCAATAGCGATGCATACAAAATTAAAGAAAACGTATGTTAAAACTTAAGTTTTAAAGGCGACTTAGTCACACATTACAGACGCATACAACGGTTAATTACGGCACAGAAGGTAATTTACTTGACGCCAAAGCGTTACAATATTGCTATTATATGGCATGACTTGGACATTGTGGTCTGACGGGGGGCGGACCCGATGACATTACATCGTTAATCACTCCCATTCTTGGCGAAGAAAATTTTGATTTTCAATTTGAATGGCCGCAGTGATTACCAAATTCAATAACACTTGATAAATAACACCGTTAATTAAAGGCATTGACGTGACGTTCATTTTTCGACAGTGGAACCGGATAAATTGCGGTGATGTATGCTCACCGAATTCGGGACCCCGGATGAAGTTCCCTCTTTTAACCTCACCAACTTTCTCACACTAACGTTTTTGTTGTCCTGTTTGTTTTGAATAAATTGAAATGGGGGATTGAGTAATCGCCACAGATGTGACTTTTTTAATTTCCTCCTATTTGTTGTTGACTCGCACCCTCATCGCATTTTTTACTGCTCCTCATTTGTTTTCACTTCGGCCTTCTTCCTCTAAAAAAGTTCAATTATTGGGCTTAGTAAGCAAAACAATTTTCAAAATTTAACCTATTTTTATAGGTAATACATATAGCTTATCATATTTATCTTTTTGCGATAAGTCTTTATCAACAATGTCGTTAGATATAAATTTGCTGAAATCTAGAGTAATAAGATCAAATTTGATATCCATGTCACGTATTTAATGTTTGTTTACATATGGACTTCCTGATTTAACATTCACAAAATGGTTGCCGCTAAATCTGTTTACTTACATCCTTTACTTTACAACAATGACTAAATGATTTAATATGAACTCCATTACTAGAATCGATATATCTTTCTTCTCACAGACGATGCTATAAATCAGTTAGATTATTGCTACTTTTCTATTCACTATTTCACGTTAACAGACAACACTAAACCTTTCACCGCGGATGTTAAACTGATGTTCGGTTACTGGGGCCACGTGTTACGCTTCCTTTTTACGTTTGTGAAGAAACAAGTTTCCGATTCACTATTGTTATCTTTGTCTAAAACTCGGTCGAAATCTGAATAAGTCGATACATCAGTGGTTTTTTGAACGCAATAACGGTAAATTTTCAGTGTTGAATTGAGCGAATTGAGTTTTATGTGTTTGTAAAGTATATCATGAGTGACGTGATGAAGTTGACATTTTCTATAAGCTGTTTCCTGTTGAATTCATCTTCGTGTATGTAGTTTGTTTATGTTTATTAAGTTTATTTCTTGATGTTTGTTTTAAGATATATCAACGGACTAAACTCTTGAAATGTTAGACAAGTTAATCCTTCTTCGTTTTGTGTATATTTTTGTGACCATTAAATGTGTGTAGTCTTCAGGTGTGCCTGCGATTAAAATCTTGGCCGGCCGCCAGCATCTGACTGCAACAAGTCAGTAAGGGTCTCGGCTTATTCTAGGAAACGATTACTAAAACTAACGACATTCAGTGTCGACTGCATATTTTTAAATTGTCAGTATTTATTACATGAGTATAATTAATAAACAAACGCACATATCAACTTCAATATAAATCAGCTTTGTCTATAAGGAAATTAGGATCATTTTTGAAAAGTAATTTTCTTAAGCCTAGCAGCGAGTCTAAATTAGGTCCTTTCGCTTCTGAATTAAAGGTTATTATCTATATAAATAAGACAATTTAATTTATAACATTGATCCTTGATTTGTCTAATATGCATTATTGTCATGATTATATAGTTATGTTCATTAATGAGCTCACGATTCAAACTATTAGGTGAGTTTAAACTATTTTGTGTGTTTACTAAACGTTTTTATGGGTTTAACACGATAGTAAAATGCTAACAGCTCACTTTACTTTGTAAAGTATATCGCTTTAAAATTCAAACTTCAAACAATGTTGCCACAAAACACTTCACTAATTTAACACTGTTTAGATTATGTTTGACATTCTGAACCTTTGCGATAATAAATTGAAGCATCTGAAAATATTAAGGATTTGTATTCGAAATAAGATAACAAATATGTTTGTTATCATTTAAATGTAATTTTATTACTTGATATTTATAGTTACAGCAAAACTGTACGCTATCATGTGCATTTCTGGAATAAGTATCAAAATATGTATACTGTTTAAGACAATGGTTTTTAAGCATTACCGTTGATGGTGGTTCAGTCAATTCGACTGAAGTATACGCTTAATGAACCTACAATAAACTTAAACCTCTCCAGTTTTACTGCCATTAGTATTGTTTAACAGGCTTGCTACATTTTGTCAGAATTGACATTTGACTCTATCTACGCATCGGAGCGATGAGGAGTCAGCAGATTTGTTTCATTATCATACCTTTTGGACACAGGCCTACCCAAGTGATTTTCAATAGGACGAATACGTGACTGATTGAACGATTTGTGTTTATTTTACCTGATTGATGAAAAATATGCACTTAATTTGGATAAAACTGACTCACACATTTTATCTTAGACATATGCAAGTCATGCACAGCAACAGTAAACATTGTATGGCTTTCTAGTCACATTTTTTTATGTTCTGTTGTTCCTAAGCTTCACAGGTTTTTTATTTGTGTCATTTAGTAATCCATCCATCCATCATGCGGCAGGTAAACGATCGGCGATGGTAACTGTACCTATTTAGAGGCGCTAGTCTGGCAGCCAACCACTCGATGAGATAAGAGCATTTCCGTAGGCATAAGAGTGAGTGATCCTGCCCCTCGACCCATTTTGTACGGTCGTGCAGCGATTAGTCAAGGCGTCCATTTTGGCGCGCGCCTTACTTGGCCGACACTTGGTGTAATCTCACTGCCGTCTATGGCACTACAATTAGCTGTCATAACTTTTTTCTTCTTTTGTGCACGATTCATGTGTAATTGTACGTCGCTTGTGTTTTGTTTCGATCATTCTGCTAACATCTGTTTGTTGCATGCCGTCTTACTAATGCTGTGTACCCGTTGTTTTGTTTGGCGTGTTTGTCTTGTGTTGTTTATACTATCTAGTACACATACATAATTGTATCGTCATAAATGCATTTATATCAATGAGAGATGCTTGTTCGTTAATTCCACTCTATTGTTTTTCATTAACATTAATTTGGTCGCAATGTAAATTGTTTGTTTTGTAAACTGATTTTGTCCATAATTGATTTTGTCCATAATTGATCCCGAATTAAAATACACACAATACCGACTAAAAGCTTGGCTGGCTGGATGGCTTTGGAAACTAATTTATGCTGTTCACACGCTATGCAATTCAGTGCGATGATTTATTGTTAAAGTATAAATATCTGATTAACTGGGTTAAAATCATTACAAAATATTAACGTTGTAAGGCAGAGTAAAATAGTACCTCCTTTTGTACTAAATATCGTATGAGGTGACTAAGGAATCAAAACCGACAGATGGCGGTATATCCATCCATAACATTGTAGCTCAAATGCAAAGACTGGGGATGGGCAGTAGCATCCCCATCACAAAGCTACCGCGTGCGATTGCCTACATGCTTGCCCAGCGTGGTAGTTATAGGCAAAATTCCCCTTTCCTTGGGGAGGCTTATGTCCGGCGGGAGATATCCAAAGGCTGATTTGATGATAATGATGAACCTACTAGTATTTCCTCTTTAGCACTTGTAACCATGTGGATGCTTTGTAGAAGCTTTCACGTTATACAATCGAACGTAATATCTCTAAGAGGAGTTGGTGATAAGAAGCTGGTTAGAAGTCTCTCTTCAAAAGAATACAACACACATACTGATCTAGACACAATAATACATCTTAAATAATTAGGCATAGAGTCTAAACTTTTCCCTTCTACTAATAAAGCGTATAACAAAGAGTGATCCGTCAAAGAAAGCCATAATGACTCCATATGAGCGACGAAGCGTGAACAATGACGGTGTAATCGCCGTGTGTGTTTCAAACAATTTATATTCAACACGACGCACGGTTTGAATACTCAATTTATAACCAGAGATAGCGTCAACCGTTAACCAATGATTATCATCGGTGCTATCAAGACACAAAGCTGGGCCTCGTAAAGCGATATCATAGAACTATCTATCATTAGCCTCGGGTGAATAAATAAGCACTGCTAAATGCTTGATATCATAGTATTTCTGATATTTTGCTGGTACATGTTTGAGTCTCACCATGCTTCTCTAATCCATCTGAAAAAAATACCCCCTTGTCATTCTCAAACAAAAATCCAATTTACCTGAGATAATCATTAGCGATAAATTTAATTAAATTTGCAATACATTATGATACCCTTTCACAAATTTGAAAAGTCTCATATAAAATAATTATACCTCCTATAACTCAGTCTAATCAAATTTGTCCAGCGAGCAAACATGATTATTTAATTTGGACCCCATAACAAATATTAACTTTTTGAAATTGGACTTGCACACAATGGAGGCAGCCATTCGTCCGGGCCAGCCTGACAGGCCAATCCATCATACGAATCTAGTACTATGGGTACTGTTAACCACCTCCCGACCAATCAGGGTTTTTATCCGATGTCAACGGCCTCTCAATAACGAGACGGGTGAATAGAAACATGTGCGCCCATACAATCAAAGCAAATAAAAATTATATTAATCACATCTTCGTACAATGGATGTTGTGGAGCGAAATCTTTTTTACGAGCCCCATCGGCCCGCTTTTTGCATGATAAGCAATTACTCTTAACGATTCTAATACCAGTTCAATACAATTTTGCCAGTGTCTTTATCGAACCGGACGCGTTGGAACGTTATCAGCGTGCAGCTTTCTAATACGAGCTTTGTCGTGAGATTTTTAGTGCTTGATGTCTGATATCTGATTGTCCGGACGGTAATTATGGACATGTCATGACACTTTGGCAATTTAGAAACTGCATAATCATGTTTGACCTCCTCGCTTCTTCTCGGTAATACGAATCGATAATGTCTCGGGTCCGTTACGGAACTGACGGCCGGCAAGTCGCATCAACTCGCTAACAAACTGCTAACAAGCTTGAACTCCAACGGCGACGCTGACATTCTTACCTACGTGCGATAATGACATCTTTGTGGTATTACAACCCGTGGAAGCGAAACGGGGCACTCGAGCGCATCTTTAAGTTTTGATGGGTCCTGCCGCGACCTCACGTACAGTCTAACATTTCCCTTCATATCAACAACGCAGAATTGTAGAAATAACTGTCTCAGTTATCGTGCTTTTTTAAGGGGAAACCTCGTTAAATTGAGTGGAATGCCCAAAAACTGGCTTTCATTTAAACAGCTGTCAGTTGGAAAGATAAAATAAAGGTCCTTACAACGTCCGTGCACTCGAAATGTAAACGAGTTGACTGAGATTGGCAGAAACCAACCACGTAGTGTGACGTGGCGAACAATTCATTTGCCACGCTCATCTATTTTAAAATTTTCGCACACAGTTCACTGATTGAATTCTGTACGTTGTACGGCTATGAGGTCTGGCATATTAACACTCCAGCGATAGGCCAAAGTAAGGCAATCAATCTTCTACATGACCTGTATCTACAGTGTCGTTTACCACACGAGGTCATTTACGACTATCCATTGACGGATGATTTGCAATTTCTTCGCCGTGTAGCTTTTGTGGAAACGTTACAGGCGAGCGTCGGTGACCTCCCCTAGCCGTAGCCCGAGGTAATTTAGGACTATCAGTTGGCCCCGCTTTCACCGTTGATGAATGACCTGGGCTCCCGCGTCCCTTCGCACCTCCTGACATGCCCCGCTTTTGAGCAACGAATCGTTTCCCTTTCATCGCTCTTGCTGTCTTGTTTACATAAAATTTCATTTTAAAACCTTCTCGTTATGGTGTCAACAATAATAGCGTCGACGGAGACGCTCCGATATGAATTTACTGTCCACGTTTCTCGGTACACTGTGCACTTTCGCAACCGGCAATTGCTTCGTCAGTTGATTTTGTGAATTATCAATTTACAATTACGGCTCTCGATCTGTTATTACCGTATCTTTTATTGGATGCCCGGAGGACATGAGAGAGATTAATCAATTATATAGCCACTTTCACCTGAGGTCGGGCATTGTGTTGGCAGCGGGGCGTCGTCTTCGCAACAAACGTGATCCTGAACTTCACTAACGATGTTTTCTAACGTCTAATCTGTTTTAAACTGTGTGTAATTAGCCATTAAATTGGCGTGTTCGAGTGTATCGGTTTATCGGAATGAAATTTCCTAAGTACTGCTTTATTTTGCACTGCCATTGAAGTATATACTTCAAGCGCATCTTGATTAGTTTTAACGTGACATTGTAAGATTCGTTTCTTCAATTTTAAAGTTAGTAAGTAAATTAAACGTGGTCTGAGTTTTATAATTACGTAATGTATATACACGTAGAGTGGACTAACTGTGCCGCAACTAGCGTTAGTATAGTAGAGTCAGCACTCAGCGCGTTGCCCACCCTGGTCCGCTGGAGGTAATTTAGCGTTATCGCGGGCAGATTTCTCGGCTGATGGATGGCCCGGTTCGTCTCGTTAGCGGAGTTTTGTGCGGCCCTGCTTTTTGTCTTGTTTGTTCATCGCACATTTAAACCGCGCTTCAGTGTTACTAATATACTCTGCCTGTTATCTTGCATAGTTTTATTATCTTGTATAAAAAAACGTTTCTAATTAGCAAAGTCACTTCGATGTAAGCTCTCTAAAAAACCTCCTCTACTCCAAAAGAGGAGAGAGCTGTATCTTTTATATTCATCCTGTAACCGGACAACCACGCTTCTTTTTGGAACATGAACATATTTATGGATGTTGCCTTAATTAAATTATGGGCCCAATTTTAAGTGTTCGATTTTGGGACGTGGCGTACACACAACTCTTTTTTATCATCTCAACATTGACTTTGAATCTTAATTCTTCAAGTGCAAAGATCATTTTCTTTTGAATACCTGGTACGTTAACAGTTCATGAAGTTCCTGGCGTCGATAGATCATGCGTGTCCGTATTAGATAGTAATATTTTAAAGTGGTGTCTTTTTAAATTACATTTAGAGACGTTAATGAAATTTTTGGTATTAAAGAATTTGAAACGGTTGTGTTAGATATTTCGAGTCATAAACGTTATTTAAACGGGCAGTCTTCTTAAGAAAATATTCCCATGATTTACAAACTCAAAAAATTAACCTAATATAGGAATAAACCCCTAAACTAGTCTGGTGGCATCAGATTAATCTTAAAACATGTGTAAGTGCAAAAAAGATGATTGCAATTATACTCAAATTGCCTCATATTAGTAGATCTGGCAGAGTAAAATAGTACCTCTCTCTGTACCAAGTGTAAAAAGTGACTTGTATCTATCCGTATTGTGGTATCTATCCGTAACAGCGCAGTTGATATACCACAGGGTAAGAATGGGCAGCCGCAACCTCTTATCTTGGGGAAGTCTTACAGTGGACTTTTTATGGCTGAAGTGATGATGATGATATCAGAACAACATTAAAAAATGGAATCTAAAATTCCTGTTTGTTAGTGTTCTATTCGAATTCCGGTTACCTTAGAGTTTTTACTGTTGCGAAAGTGCGGCATGCAAAAAATGATTACAATGGAAACATTCGTTTCACCGCGACTATACCAACGATCGATAGCATTTTAGGGTCAATAAAAGTATCGTAAAAATGCCATGCCATTCATACGTGGCCTGAAATTGCGTGACGAATTTGTGATCGACAGTGAAATTGGCATGCGGTATGTAATCATGACGCTTTATCTACCACGCTTCGTTTACAACAGCACAAAGGGAATATGTAAAAAACTGTCTAGTCGTACTTTTATGGCAGCCATCAAATGACTTTGTTATCTTTTTGTCGCGCGGTTATCTCTTTCGTCGGGTCGCAGGTATAATTGGGCTTAATATAGAAGAATTACAAAGCTTTATTGGACAGCTACTATCTAGAACAGATCCCGATTAGTTATTCCTTCTGTCTCACTCTCTTGCTCAGTAACAACTGGTTCTTAGTTGTTTTATAGAAATATTTGAAGCTGTTGTAAGAGATCTTGATGTACTTGGAAATAGTAGATCAACCAAAGTTGATGACCAAAATCGGACAACTAATGCGACTACAAGATTAACTCTATTCTATTAACTATAATATGTTATTATGCGTTCATATGAAAGACTAGTTAATCTATTAAAGTGGAAGTTCAATAGTGTTTCTCTAGAGTTCAAGGTCACACATACCGAATTTCATTAATGTTGGTTTACTGTGAAGGCGTATCAACCGGACAGGCATTTCGCTTTTTTAATATTACAAATGGAAACATGGTTATGGGTGCTGCATAAAAGTGATTATATTTTTTTACAATTCCTTTAAAAAATCTGGCAATTCTGAGTCGATTCTCCCATAAAGATTGCAAAAGCGCTACCGCAATCAGATTTCTTGAAATTAAATTAAATAAATAAACTTGCAAATAAAATACATGCAAAGTCCATTTAGTACAACCATCCCGAGCCGGCGTATACATTACGAACCTTAATTCAATTCAAGTAGGTTAACACAGAGTTCATTAAACACACGAAACTCATATCTGTCTCGGAGAGCTCGAATAAAGAAATTATCAGCAAAAAATATCAGAATGTACGTACACTCACAAGTGTTATTGGGCAACCGAGCTAAATACATATTCGAGATGATTTCGAAATCTTCATGATTTTTGCAAGAACCGCACGAAATTAATACGACAGCTCCGTAAGCTATACCACTGTTTTTTGTTCTCTCACCGTGATATTGTGAACGTACTTCTTGTCTTTTTTTTATTCTGGCTTAAGAACCCGTATCCGTATCAAAATTAGTTAAATATTTCCTCATTGGATCACAGAATTGATGACTATAATAAACACATTATATGAGGTAGAATTCATACAAATAATGTCTGCATTGGTACCTCACTCTCACCTATTTCTATTGCTAAACACACTGCTGTATTCGCATTGCTATGTTCCGGTTTTAAGGCTAAGTGAGGCTGTGAAATTACTGAGTAATGTGTCATAATATCTTCAAGTCATAAGGTTAGCAACGGGATAGTGATATCCTTGCAATAACACGAGCTTCTATAGGTTGTGGTGACGCTTACTGTTACGAGGACTGTATCATTGTTAGCCCAAACTGGTGTAATAAAAAAAAAGAATAACACATATACTGTGTACCAGGGGTCGTAACAGATTTAGTGGTATACCCAACCGATTCAACCTTACTCAAATGCAACATGGAAAGGATGGGCAGCTCGTCGATGGGTTTCTCGTTGCGAAATTACGCTCTGCTATTGCCACCACGCTTGGCTAGCTCAACAATTATGGGCAAAATTCCCCTTTTCTTGGAGAGGCCAATGTCTAGCAAGAAATGTCAAAATTACTATGTTACACTTTTATGGCTTAACATGTAAACTGTGATTTCATTGAAATTATGTATTGTATGTGGATAATGTTTTATATTTGTCTTGCCTTAAATCATTCATTTGAGGAATGCGTTACATTTTTACAAAATACAACAAGTACTTAGATATATACTTAGATAATACTTTACATTATACTTAGATCTACAACTAAACACATGCATATAGACTTACATTTTTCCATCAACATAGACTCCTACCTACCTTTATTTAGCGCGTACTATATTGTAATGTATTATATAACCGGCTTCACATACTTACGTTGACATTTGCTCGTCGTCGTGCCGATAACTGTGTCAAACTAATTAATTGGACAGGCTTGACATTAGTGCGTTTATACTTGTTTAATAGCGATAAACTGGTCATAGTATCCTTTGTACCTTTATAATTTATCGGCTAGGGTGTCGCTTTGAGGAAGCGCCGGTCAATGCCCAAGGTTAATGGCCAGTGACAATAACATCTTATTAATTCAACGTTGTACTTCATTTAAAAACGTCATTTAAAACGCAACAGACAAAAGTTAACCAACACAGGTTTATATCTCTAGTCTACGGTAACTTTCGAATTAGGAATAAACTTGCCTTTATATTTTTGAATAAAGTTCTTAATTCAATTCAACATGCCGGTTTATCTAATTCGAATTTACTTTAAAAACACAATAACCTTCTTTTGTCCTTACTTACTAGTATTTACGTTCGTTCGAATTTAGTTTAAAATATTTTGTATGATATACTTGTTATCTACTAGTGTAAATACAAATACAAGTATACTCCACGAGGTCAACACATTAAGGTACACAAATATATAATGTAACTTCAAAAATATCCTTGTGTTTATGCCAATGTAAACGCGGAACTCCCCTCTTGATTAACACGTAGTTTGACAGCGGAGCGATTTCAAACTTTAAATCGATAGCTATACGTATGAAACCGTTTAACTAAGTTGTGTCTTAATTAGCAAGTCGAATATGATCTGAGTCAGACGTCAGATCAATACCTCTTGTGGTTCCTTTGGGATTATAACTCTCTAGTTATTGATATACCCGTATAAAATAGCATAGTGGTGTAGCACCGGTGTTCAACATTACTTTGAACTTAGCATTTAGTTTGTTAGTGTATAATAGATGTCATTAGAAAAAAAGATATTATTTGCATATTTCGATGAAAAAATTTATATCTAAAGACATGTCATCATACCAGCAATTGAGAGTCCATTGCTGGACATAAGCCTCCCCAAGGATAGGGGAATTTGACAATAATTGCCGCGCTGAGCAAGCGTGTTGGGAATCACATCCTCGCCATGTGCATGGTTTCGTATGGATATACCGCCATCTATCGGTTCCGATACCTCAGTCGCCTCTTACAAAACCTGGTATACGGGGAGATACTATTCTACTCTGCGCGTACCTCACGACTGTTAAAGACATATAACCTTTACAATTCTAAATTCAATATAGTCCTTCGTTTTCATCCCGCAAAAAGCGTAGGGCCACTCACATTGTGGGGCCTGTCCTCCTCCTCTAATGGCGCCAGAACAAAGGTTAGAGTCAAACTAGCATTGGGCTTATTAGGAGGATAAACAAAAAAACATAAATACTCATGTCAGTGAATTGTTGTGATGACCTTTTTGGAATACTAAACACACATTGTTCTATGTATGTATGATAGTTTGATGGCATCTTTGAATCTTATAACGTAGTCCGACCAAATATATTATACCTAAGGGTTAGTTTGAATACATTAGCGGTTGACTTAGCTGTTTGCAGAGACTAGCACACATTTTCAGTTACCACACAAACCCAAATTATAATATAACTTAAATTATGATTTGTTTAATTTAGTTTTATGTTATTCTTGTGATAATAACACCTTTTTTCTTTCTTCTTTTTTATGGAGTGCATCATCATCATACCAGCCATTAAAAGTCCACTGTTGGACATGGGCCTCCCCAAGAAAGAGGGTATTTTGCTCTTAATTGCCGCGCTGGCCAAGCGTGTTGGCAATCGCAGAGCGCAGCTTTCGCGACAGTGAAGCTGTTGCCCATCCCCGCCCTGTACATTTGAGCTGACTTTTTTGCATGAATATACCGCCAACTGTCGGTTTTGGTACCTTAGTCGCCTCTTACGACACCTGGTACAGACGGACTCTGCCAGTACCTCACGGCTGGATTACAGAACGTATGTTTTCAGAATATCGTCTCTGATTGCTAAGTAACGTATATGTACAATATTGATACTTAATATTATGTCTTCTTATTTAAGTGTCGTTTGTGCGAGATATAGGTTTAAGCTTCTACATAATCTGACTGTAAGACAGTAAAATTTATGAGAAATCAATTCAGTCACTACCGCTACCTCTTTGTTAAAATTTACCATGCATATGGTATTCTCGCATATTTATAAAAACAGACATATTGCCGTGCACAGTTTCCAACCAAATTACTATTATTAAATTGGTGTTAATAAAAACTCGTGTAGTGCTTTTCAACAAAAATTTAAATGTCGTGACTCCGCCATTTTTGTCGTTTGTGTAATAATTCTGCAACAATGAATCCATCATTTGATCGGCAACAAGCCACAAATCAGTGTGAATAGAGAAATCGCCGGTTCCTTATAGAGCTGTAAATCGAATATGAATCTGTAACCATATTCGGGTCGTTGCCCAATACATATATCATAATACATTACGATCGTGTTCTCTTATGTTTTGAAACTTGTTTGTTTTCTGCTGTTCTTTTGTTTTCGTAATCACTTCTACAGTCTTTTGTCTTTCACGGTAGTATATACTTTAGGATGGGATTAGTTCTTTTATTATGAATTAGTAATCAATGCTTTTTTTCCTGGGAAAAGTCGCCCATATTATTTCATACCATGATCTACCTTTTTACCATATTGCATTCGGATCCGTACAGCCGTTATCGAGTGAATGCGATACAAACATCCAAAGGTTTTTTTATATCAGTCAGCAAACAAGCATACGTTTCGCTTAGTGGTAAACGTGATCGCAGCTTGTAGTCACTCGTTATCACAAAGACATGTACTAGCTGGTCGCTAACCTTGTGAACTGAAAATACTATGTCATATTTACCCAGTCATTTCACTGCCTCTCTCACCCTTAAAATTAGAACATAGTAATGAGAAAACTGCTATTTGGTGGTAGAAATAGGTAAGACTGAGGTACCAATGAAGACGACTTTAGTAAAAGATCTACTTAAAAGTAAAGATCCACTAATTTTCAGTCTAAGAATATTACAAATAACGTTGATCGTAATTCCTTTAATTTATTTGAGGCACTTACGAGGTAATAATTGAATAGATTTATAATGGGCGATGCATAAGTATGCGTCCTCCAGCAAAAGCCTAAAATAAGTTTTAGGGTATAAGCTTTAGGTTTAAGCTACACTAGATTTCATTACAAGTCCCAACGAATTACTCGTTCTTTTTATGAAGTAGGTTTCTTTCCTAGCTGGTACAATCTAAAAGTTTATCGTAATTATTACTGCAATTACAATCAAGATGGGGTATTAATAAGAATACTTCTAACAAAATAACAAGTTATCGTTACTACCTCACAGAGTATAGTAATGTGATTGTAATGGACATTTTAGTTTTCATTTTCTAATTTTACACTCATAAAATTATAATGGAATGCACGTTATGTGTTTGCGTAGAACAACATAAAACACATCATAACCCTTGTATTTACTTTCCAATGGCTTCCAAAAACAACAGCTATCAAAGAAAAGTGTTTATAAAAAACCATTAGTTATATCCTGTTTAAAAAGATTGTTTAAAAATTTGTAAACGTGCTTCATGTAGACGTTTGAATTCGAGTGGAGCTTTAGTTGGTCTATATTTAGGCAGGTTGGTTTCACTGTTATATTACGAGTGGTGTTTCAGTAATACCAATAAACTTAGTAAGGGGGGAGCAGCTTGTAAACGAATGCAACTACTCTTACCTTTAAAATCAATATTAGCAGCTGATACGTAATAAAATTTATGGTCGCAATGTAGTTATAGGTACTATTAACATTTGCTAATCAATAAATTCAACATGGCAAATTAAATTTACAGACCTTAAAATAGAAAACGAATAATCGAACGATAAAATATTTATATTGAAAATAACAAGAAGGACAAGTCAGTCAGTCAGTGATTTGTAATCAAAACACACCGAGTAAAAAACTTTAATAATATTAAATATTGCTAAATAACATTTTTATTATATATTTGCTAAACTTAATGTTAAAACTTCCTAATTTACAATAAACACTTATTTGTTTTATCGGATACAATTTATTTCATTCGAGATAAAGTTATCTTTTATTCGATAGATAAATTACAATTTTACCCATTACAAAGTGACTCGTTGTATTTTGGTTCACGTTTCACCAGTCGAAGCCATTGAACCACACAAGAGAGTAGCGTTGCGAAATTCTAAAGGCACAAAGCGCCAAAACTTTCATCACTTATGCGTTCATTTCAAATATCACCTAGTTAATTCTAGCCTATAGCGATATAAGAGCACAAGCAACTTTCACCTTATTGAATGTAATTGCAAGCAAGAAAAAGGATGGTCAGAAACGGGAAGCTATTCTTAATCCGATAATTGTGGAATTCCGCCTCTAATCGGATCTGTTTCGAGAGGTCTGCTCGAAGCTGCCGGTCGAGTGCAATTGACAGTAATTGCGCGTGGACAATTAGCCACTTGAAACGGAGGTCGAGTACCCCCGAATACAGGCGGTAGATTTGCAAATGCTGGATATTTTTGTGTAGTACTAGTAGTGTTAGTTGGAAGTGTTTGATTAATTAATTTTATTTGACTGAAGAGTTTTAATAAAATACGAGTTCTATATCATGCGCAGAAAACTGACGATTTCTGTACCACGCGTTAGTAACGAGAAGATAATTTCCTGTCTCTTCTTTTATTGTTGATCGGAAACCTTGGAACTCCGTAAATATTCCAAGCTTACGATTTTACAAATATAATCTGGCCTCGGTTGCAGTAATGTATTCATGAACACTAATAGCGAATGTTAAAACAAAATTTCTAGCAGGTTTTCGTGAACATACCAATAGATTTGCCTTATCGACGCTTTCGGGGATGGTAAACAAATTTTATTACGATGTAACAGCAGAAGTTCTGGAAGTCACGGAATTGTTCTGCCAAACTGTGGTCCCACACGCAACTATAACACCAGGCAAACTGTTGTTGCTTTTGATCACACATAAATTCAATACGGTGTACAGGGCAAAGGCTGAAGCCATTTAATATCACAAACATATTTTGGAGGTGTCAAGGCAGGAAGGGTCGTTTGCTTGACAAATTATTCCCGGACATTCTATGGTAGACGAATATGAAAATGTTAGTAGTGACTGAAATGTAAAATAGTACTAAAATGAACAAGGAACGTTCATAGCTATAGATTGGAGTGCAAGCCAGGATGACAGATCCCTAGGATCGGAACTTTCGCTTAACTGCATTATTTCTTCGTCAGGTTTCCATTAAATCTTGGACATCACGCTAAAATGACGATAGACCGTGCTGGGAGGCCGCCTGCTCCTCGCAGAGCATCTTCTACTTACCGTAGCTACGACGAACTAGGTATAATTGACCGCGCTAGACCTCTGAGATACCGTCACGGAGGTGTTGAAGATTTGACCGGCTTAGAACAACAGAGAACATACAGGTCTTATGAGCCCAAAGATTTGGACGACATCACTGTAATCAGCTCAGAGGAGATTCTGAAACCGAAAAGGAAAACAATGGAAGGTCTAGCTAACGGTTTTAGAAGAACGTTTTCTGTAAGAAGTAGACGGGAAGAGCCTGAAGGTATACCGTTGGATACGTTCAGCATAACGTGTGAGGAGAATTTTGCTACCGTCAGAGGTGCGCCCTTCGGAAGGCGCAGGTCATTGTCTAGAGATAGAGGATCGCTGCTGGCTAGGAGTTCTTCTGAAGGCGATGTAAGGGTTCCCCCACCTCGAGCCCCACCTACTGCACCCGCTCCACGGCTCCATCGTTGTCTCCGCGTCCTCGGTGGCAGCTGGAAAAACCTCCTACTATGTGAGTCATACGACTTAAAGCTTTTTGAACGCACTCCAACAGTAACGGTGGACTAGGCCTGAGACCTACAAATTTAAATCGTCAGTAACTATGTCTAAACACAAGCTATACGAAAAAAATAACTCTTAACCTTTGAACATCCAGTTGCGCTTCTCATTATTTTGTTATTTAAAGGCAGTTAACCGTTTACATTGCTCGCCTTGTCGGACTTAATTATTGGGCCGACGGATACAAATGACCACGAGGAGCTTAGTTAGTTTAAACCAGCGATTAACCGCAGAGCTTAACCGAATTAAAACGCTTTCTTTTATGTAAATTAACTGATTGTTTGTTCTGTGACTGAGTGAGACCATAAATTGGGGATCAGACCGTGAGACTGAATTTTATCGGTAAATGATACTACATAATTTAGTCTGACATAATATCTGTTTCAATGTTGTTTAATTAAAGATATCGTAAATTATATTGCAGCATAATGATAGTCATTAATTTTCAATATTAATCATAGATTTATGGCGGCTTTACAGACTACATAATTACCTATGAACCTATTTAAAATGTAATGGTTCATAAACACGACGTCCTGATCCTTCTTTGAAGTGTTAGTGTGTATATTCCTGTGCGTGTATTTGTCTCAAGTTTTGTTTGTATTGAAGGTATGTTAGTTCACAAGTCCCGACCTTCGTGGTCTGCGGGTTGTTAGGTTCAACCGATGACCCGCGAGTGCCGCGATGAAAGTACAACAGAGATGAATATAAACCACAGTGCTGGGAAAACGTGAACCCCCTCACATTTATTCGACATTTGGATACCACGACGTTTATAGATTTAACGGTGGGTAATAAACTCTAGATCAGGGAGATAGAACCAGATTGTACCATTGCCGGCATATAGTCTACTCCCAGGTTGGTTAGTAGGAATAGGTATACATTGGGCTCAATTCCCGGTAGAAAGTTCGTTTGAATTGCTGAAAGTATTCGAGTTATTGATGCTGGTGTTTTACTGTTCATGACACTCTATTATATTTTTTGAATTGAATTGAAATTACTTGTCACATACTGGTAATATATAAGGACGATCTCACACATATTTATTTATTGTTTTAGGCACACAAAACTTGCTTTAAAATACTAGGAATCTTGGCAAGTTGTGATTCCACAGCATATTAAGCTTAGCTAGCAAGAACTTAATTTAAAAACTCTACAATAGCAATAAGGACATAGTTCTAATTCAATTATTTTTACCAAAACGTCATAAGTTAACACAATATAAAAAAGCCGGTGATTCGCTCGTCAAAATCGTTTCATACCATAACTATTCTACTATTAACAACACAAATCACATCGCTAACAATTTTCTGCTGTCCATCATATATAAAATAGATACTATTCCATTTTGTTAATATATATGGTCAATGTAATGTTTTCTATTTATATATCTACTCACAAACCCAACCGCTTACAAAGTTTTTCTGCGTTTGTACCACAGCCTACCCTAGTTCTACAGCCAAACAGCAGTATATGTATTGCTGTGTTCCGATTTGAAAGGTGCGAGAGGTAGAGGAATTACCGGGTAATGTGACATAGCATTTTCAGGTCAGAATGTTGGCAACGCGCTAGGATTAATCCTGATGAAGATACTTGTTTGGCGAGTTAGAGATATAAAAAATAACGTTCTCTGTAAATTTACGTTAACTACTGACTATACTGACCCAGCATAGCTGTAACTTGTTTTGTATGCGAAAGATCTAAATACCTATACTACAGGTTTATTCAGTTTTGATCCTTACACAAAGACATTACCTGCCCAATATATTTTATATCCTATGATATCATGTCATCCGGTTTCTGATAATAAATACCTTGTAAATGACTCTACAATACCCATTTTAAAACACCTACCTATAGCGTAGGATGGTGATAAAGGTATACCTACACAGTTTCGCGAGGCCTCGTACCTCGTAGGTCAACGTGATTATGTAAATAGTTTTTGGCCGTAATGGTATTTTTGTTCAAATTTGTTATGTTCGTGTTGAATATATTCATTCGCCTTTACATATTATTATGTATAACACCATATGGTCACTTTAATTTACCATTTTGTGACCTACACATTTACAGATAGAGGAAAATTGTATATCTTGATAAAAATAATTCCTTCGCCGCACCAGTTGTCGTAAACAGTGAGGTGTCGAAACCAACAGATGGCGGTATATCCATCCGAAGCAGCGTAGGTTACATGCAAGGCGGAGATAAGCAGCAGCATTCCTGTTGTGAATCCATGCCCTGCACATACCTCCTGCCCATTGTAGCATATATGGGCAACACTCCCCCTTAAAAAGGGCGATGCCCATCAATGAACGTCCTACGATTGGTAAGATGATGACAACGGGGATATATTCAAATAAATATTTATAATTGTAGTATATGTAATATTAAAATAATAGTTTATTTCATATTTTTTTTATGATTATGTAATTGGGATAACCCGTATAATTATGTTAATAATAAATAAAAGTAAATAAATAATTATATAATTATAATAATAAAGAGTACAAAGTCGCGGGCAAGAACTAGTGTTACATAAAAGTCTAGTGAGAAAAATATTGTCCAGCAATACCAGCAAAACTATTATTAAGAACAATTCTATATGTCGATTAAAAGCTAGGGTGTATTAAAATAAATTATTTCTGGACAGCGCCCCGCTGTTTAACTTGCGTTGCGTTATAGAACTTTCATACTGCCTTTGCACCTCCCTCTTACCACTCCTGATAAATTTTACTCGAATATATATATATATATCATTTCATTCCAATAACTTCCAAAAAGGTAAAATTTTATCTTAACTTTACCCCTTCATTTTCCCTCTTAGGGGGTGAATTTTTAAAGAATCCAAGACTATAACCCTTTTAGTTTAGGCCCTGCGTTGATATATCAGTCAGTCAAATTCTTCTTTTATGTTATTTCTTGATTTAACAAAGATGTATATCTACACTATACATATGTCATTTGTTATAATTGTCCATAAAAACTTGATGTCTCATTTTATATTTCTCAAGTACGTTGGCATTACTAAGATACAAATTCAATTGAAATGCTCTCACCCATAGGAATCGAACTTAGCTAGTTATGGTGGAACTATCCTCAGGTCTAAAAAAATATAGAAGTCACGATAGAATGCCTAGGTATGAATCCAAATATTTAACAAAACATTCCATATTTACATCGTAATAGTTTTATCGTGCTTACATAATCGTTAAAAGGCGGTTAAACGTTAATTATAACGGCAAATAACGCGGCTGCAAACGAGAACTATCTCCGTTGCCATGTTAACCCTTAGTGCCGGTATCATTAAGGAAATTGCCTTTTTAATTTTCCACAACGCTGCCTTCAGTACTCCGCCACGTTAACTGAAGTGGACACAGTGTTCCATTTCCCATTATTTATGAAGCTTTTTGTCATTTGATGTATGAACCGTTTTGTAGTCTGGTTAAGTAAAATTCTTTATTATTTAATGTACAGTGAATTCAGGTCTGCCGTGTTTTTTGCTGCGCTGGGCAAGCGTGTTGGCAATCGCAGAGCGCAGCTTTCGTGACAAAGATACTGCTACCCAACCCCGCCCTGTGCATTTAAGTTGCACTGTTTCGGATGGATATACCACCATCTGTCGGTTCTGATACGTTAGTCGCCTCTTATGAAGCCTGGTGCTTTGAAGGGTGAGAGAGGCAGTGAAATTACTGGGTCATTACCCAGAATTTCAACCAAAACCAGAACAACAGAACATCAGAACACAACAATGCGAACACTGGTGTTTAGCGGTAGAAATAGGTGAGAGTGAGGCACCAATGCAGACGACCACCTTGGTATGACGTCGACCCGGCGTAATTGTCGTTTGCTAATTATCATAAAGGAAATAATTAATGCAAACAGTTAATGAATTAACTTAATCAACAACTATAAAAACAAATTGAATTAAATAAAGACATCAAAAGGTAATAAACTTGCAAGTAAATAAAATATTGCACTAATTATGTCTATCTATATAATTATGTTTAGCTAATGCAGTAAAACCAGGAAGCGAGTGTGCAGTCCTGGCGCCGCTTCGTGCGTCTGTAACAAACAACGACCAAATCACTTGTACCGATTTAATTTATTGTCAACAATTAGTTCGTAATAACTGAATAAACTACAATTTATATGCTATTGCTATTAATTCGCAGTCGCGAAGTTGCGGCTTTATTCATAAAGTAAGTGTTGTATTTAATATTGTGTAGTCAATTTAACTCCTAGCGATTGGTGCTTTGTTACGGCGATCGCCTAGGGCTTACTTCCCGTGGGAGATTTGCTAAATACATTCTATAAACGCGTTTATAGTGTACTAATACACTCCTTTCCCGCTCCCCGCACTCCAGGGTTCACGCGCGTCAAGTTGTAAGTTAAGGGATAATATTCGAAAAAAAAATACTAAATTTCAATCGAATAACTATGAAACATTATGAAACTTTGCCTTTTTTAAAAAAGGCAAAGTTTCATACTGACTTTACACCCTCGTTGTACCCGATTATTATAGGGTGAATTTTCAAAAATCCTTTCTTAGTGTTGGTCTTTACATAATAAACAGGGCACCTTGTTATATTAAATATGTATGAATAAATAGTTTTCTATGTATAGATAAGGAATTTTTAATTTTGAACAATAAGTTAATTAATATTAATTAACTTATTATTATTTAACTTATATTGCCTGCATGTCATGTAGTTTTCTTTTAGAGAAAGAATTTTTGTAATTGTTTCAGTATTTTTTGAGTTTATCGTTACAAACATATAATAATAATAATAACTTTATTCAACAACAAAAGGAAACTTAAACTAAAATACACTTTGATACTTAAGTACCTAAACTAGGTCTAGCCTGTTCTTATAGGCACCTATGCCCTGTAGTGTGAATGTGTGTGTATATGGTCTAATATAATGCAAGGTTTGTTAATACAACATATTGTTTATATGCTATACTGTTTAAATACAATATATATAAACAATAATAGTAACAGTTTAGCATAATATTGTTCGCAATTCCTCTATCTTGTTGTAGTCCAATGTCAAGAGCCATTTCCCGTACTGTTGTTTTGTATTTCATGGTTAATTTTATTATAAATAAATGGTGCTGCAAAATTTGGAAATCGCTGTGCGAACCGGGTACGACATGGCTGATGTATATTTTGGAAATCCACATACCTTCGTCTTTTATGAGTTAGTTTATTTTCAGGTTTACATAGTTTATGCTGTTTGAGAATAACTTATTGGTAGTACAATTGTCTCACTGTTAAAACTTTGCTATATATATACAAATATTGCCTCTTTTTCCACTATATCTCATTTTTTAATAACCTATGTTGCGTAGTGAAAATGTTTGTTATTATTGGTAAAAATGATTTTAAATTTAAACGCTTTCAGATTTCCAAAACATCTTACGTGTGGAACGGTATCGGAACGCCAATTTGGAGAATCTTATCTTCAAATTTATCACATCCTTATTGCAGCATATGTCCTTATTAAGATCGCGTTTGTGTTTTGTCATCGCTGCATTCCTTTTTTGTGGCCATCTGTCCTAGGTAGGCGATTGGAAGCGGAAAATATGATTCGATGCAGTTGCATGTAAAGTTTTATTCGTGACTATATCGTGAGTGTTATAAGTCGCATCCCTCTTTGAATTTCTCATTCTTATTTTTCATGGCCAGACGACCGGAGTTATTCTTAGGGAGCTCGTAAGTACGGCAGTCAATTGACATCTCTCTGATATCGCTGTTAGTACTGAAAATATTATGCACTTTATGATTTCACTAGATTTTTCATACTGAATTGTGAATAACAAAGCCTTATGATTATTGATGAAATATATAACAGTACTTGAGGTAAAACTCTTGCAAAGGTCGTCTGCATCAGTTTTTACTTTTACCTATTTCTACCATTAAATAGTAGTGTTCGCATAGCTGTGTTATTGTATCTTCGGTTCAAAAAGTTGGCGACACCCTAGTGATATCATTGCGATGACACAAGTCTCTATAGGCTGCGGTCACGTTTATCGTCAAGCGGTCCGCATGATTGTTTTCGGACTTCTTAAAAAAAATCTAAAGTAAGGTACTTTATGTAAGAGGCCTACGGCTAGAAACGTATGACTAACTTACTAATATTATAATTTTAATAGATCTGAATGAATTTACATATGTAAAATCTTTTATTGACTGTAAGTTTTGATAATGTTTTTATAAATAGAATATAAGAGCTGTGGATGTTGAATGATTAAATAATTTAAAATAAAATTAATGAAATTAGGCACATAGCTAATAATAATTGAAAGTCTGTAATAACATATAGGTTAATTTTTATCTTAAAATCATGATCCTGTAAGATAGCTTTGTGTCTTTTATTTTTATATGCACAGTTTATCCGTCAGAAAGAGACAGACTTCTTTCCGGAATAACAAAAGTTCTTCATCAATGTTATATAAGGTAAAGACTTCGGCGACAAAGCCTCGATTGAAAAGCTTGTGACATGAATGCTCTTGAAAATAGTAGACGCAAGATAGACTAAATCAGGTCAATCGCAGAGTATAGTTTTACATCGTGTTGTATAGCAGATGTCGATCACGTAGGACAATGCCCGAGGGGTGAGCCGGGTGACCGTTCGTCAAAGAATATTTAGTGCTCCACTGAGTTACTCTTAGCGAAATTGCTTTCGTCAAATATAACTATGACTTCTCGTATACGTCTGTCATTAGGATGGATTGGGGTGGTTTGATGTTCGGTCGCCTTTATTTTTGTTAATTTGCCAAGAGTATTATACGTTTGTCGGTAAAGTGTAATGAGTTTGTGGGTGTTATGTGTTCTTGATATTACTCTATTGTATTATATTTCTGAGTACATATTTCGTTTTGTTGTATTAAAACATTTTATAAGGTTGTATTATTGACAGACCCGATAGAGCATTCAGTAGCGACCTTAGCTTACGCGTCAAGGTGTTAGTTACTACCTAGGACAAACATATGATGACAATATTCGTGTTTGATCTGTGTCTGGGTGAAATAGTATTAATTTAAGTATTGTACTCGGATTTCATCCGTTGTCTCACTTTTTTACAACCACTAACATTGCCCATGTCACGCTGTAGGTGTAGGTCAGTAGGAGGTGGGGGGGAGGGGTTAAAATGCGCTATCTCTAACATTACCACGGGGTAACTGCTAATCTGCTTGTACCGGCTGCCGCATCACGTAACTGGGTAACTTCGCATGGCCCAAGATTTTGCAAGTCATGATCGGTGCAAGTCATGATCGTGTATATTATTGATACAATTTTATTGATATTAGTACTACATCTCAAACATTGACCTGACTCCGGTATAATTCGCTTAAAGCACTTGCGTTACGGACATCAGACTACAGAGGAATTACAAATATAATAATACTTAAATTTGTATCTAATAACACCCAAACCCAGGACAAACTATGATTATTTTGAGCTTGTTTGTGTTCTTGGAATCAAAGAACTTATGATTCTTACTAGTGGATTTGTTTGTAGAAAAGTTTTAATTTAATATAATACATTTTTTTAGACGTTAGACGTTCAGACAGAAACTATACTTTATCGTTATACATTATTTAGCGGATAAAATCGCTACTAGAGTGTGCACACGGCCATTATTCATTTTATTATGATATATACAGTTTTCGTGACATGAAAAAGTCACTTTGTTATTTTAGTATATAATGAAAAGAGATTCTTTCACTTGAACCAAGCCTTAGAGATATCTTGATTATTGGGATAGCTGATAATGACGTTGTCAGTTTTCGCTGCAACTTGAGTACCTCTAACAACCCAAAAGCACCCGCCAAATATATCATTACAGTGCCAATAAAATACGAATGCTAGGCTCTAGACGCGGTAATCACAGGTTTTAGTGCTAGTATAGAGACTAGATATGCAAGAATTTTAATCTACTGACTTATAGCAACGGACCTCTCTCTCGAGATGAACATATCATTTTGATATATTATGTTGGGGTTATTATTTTTCATTTGAAGCTTCTAAATGTTTCTCATAAATGCAACCTATAAACCTCTAGTCTCTTTGTAATTGTACATTAAGTACAAAATTGGTACCAGTAAAAATCAAGCTGATAATTATGTCTTTGATTCATGATTTCGGCTAATGATGTACTTCGAAACTGTCGTAATTGTTAGATCTCTACCCGTGTGGCACCGATTGCGTAAAATAGCACCTCCTCCTGCATCAGATGTCGTAAAAGTAGATTGAAGTACCGGAACCGACAGATAGCGGCACATCCACCCGAAGCAATGCAACAGGGCGGGGACGGGCAGCAGTCTTTCCATCGCTAAGCTACACTGTTCGATTGCCCAGTGCGGCAATTATGAGAAAACTCTCTTTTCTTAGCAAGGACTATGTTAACAGTAGAGTTTTTATGGCTGCTATGATGATGTTGATGTTCGATCTTAGATTCGGATCACTTAAATGCTGAGTTCCTATAAAATATTTATTTCACCATTGTTTACCAGTTATTTTCAAATCGTACCGTTTAAACTGGCTGGCCTTTCTGTAGATACTTTTGATTCTGGCCGTTTGAGGTTTATAAAATAAATGTCACCAATGAAATGCTAGATTAACTCTATTAATATAGCAATTGAGTGAGGAACAATGCTTTTTCTTTATAGTTTTTGTTATTATTTGATCCAGAACATTTAAAGCAATCATACAATTCAGTCTAGTGTAATGAAAATAGACCTTATATTAAATCAGAACATATGAATATTATTATCGTAAATAAGAAAGAATTACGTTTGTTTTGATGAGAGTTCAAGAGTTCCTCAGGGACGCGACATAGTCCACGGGGCTAACAATTTAGAATCCTCTAAGACCAACGGCGACTGCCACACAAGGTATCAATTAAAACTTGAGAAACTCTAGTAAACCTGATCTTACCTTCCTAAATTAATTCACCGCTATAACAATTTACTTGAATAATATAACATAATCTGTGTTCACCTCCTGTGGGACATTACTATAGGGCTGCCCTTTTTAGTATCAAGCATTTTCTCAGTTTCCATACCACTATGATATTACTAGGTATCTTACCTACATATGTTATATAATAAATAATAATAATAAGTACCCACTACATCACATACATTAACTCCGTAAAAAGTCGCTTAAAGCACTTGTGTTACGTATTCCAGACACCAGAGGAATCACCAATATCATCATATAAAAAATTGTTCTGGGTGGGAACCGAACCCATGACCCTCGGCGCACAAGATAGGGTCACTATCATCTGCGCCATGCGCAAAATTTGAGGATGTTTTGACCAAAATTGTCACTATGGGAATGCGTCATATTTGAGTTACGTGATGACAAATAAACAAAACATCTAGACTTCATTATCGTAATAGCAGATGTAGACCGTCCATTGTCGGGCGGCAATATGTCGATAGGTCTGCTGCTGCCTATACCTGCCCTGTTCAATGGAGCTACGCTGTTTCAGATGGATGAACTGCTATCTGTCAGTTCCAGCACCTTGGTCACCTCTCACATACATAGAAACATCACGCTTGTGTCCCATCGTGGTTGGGAGAGGCTTTGGATCTCCACTTGGATCTACTACTTTTCTTTGACTAACTCTCTGCTTCCTTCACTCGCTTGAGTCCTTTTATACAAGCTCGTTTATTCTTGGTACTTCTGATAGGGCCTTTCTACCTGGTTCATGTTCAACTAAGTCGTGGTATACCAACTCTTCTATTCACATTTGCTCTACACATTTGTCCAGTTTACTTTCGTCTATCCTTTCTACATGTCTAAACTATCTCAACATTTCTTTTCTATCCAAAACTTTACATCGATCTCTTACTACACTATTATTAATTCTATCTGTTGAACTATAATCGCCTTTTACAACAGTTAATACAAAGGGAGGTACTATTCTTCAGCCGGTACCTCACGGCAAAAGTGTATCTACGAGTTAATATAGTTTTGTCCTTAAAACTTTGCTTAACTTGGCCAGACGCTTACTAGATTTTAGAGGCAACCCTGCTTGCAATTATTAACGGAAACTTGGCTGGCGGCGAATGCAGACTCGAGAGCAGACTACGGCTTACCCGCCATGCCGATGCATAAATCATGATTTGTTGGTACACTCCATGTATGATCAATGGAATATTCAATGGCGTTTACTAATATTCTAGCATGTATGGCGGATAATATTAATTTATTACTGAAGTAATAAATAAATAAATCTTTTATCGAAAAATAGCCTGAGTGTAATCCACGATGTTGTTATTGGCTAGCTGCCTTGCTACCTTTATTGTGTACATACCTATATAAATTATATATACACCAGATAATTGTTGTCCCGTCCCATCTTAATCTATATATGTTTATCATAAAAAATATTGTGACTTTCTATATTATATTATTTATATATTTTTTGAAACGGATCACAAATTAAACTTTTAAAAATTCATGATCCCTGCTTTAGCTCCCAGTTAGTGCTAAGAATGATGAGCATTTGAAAAGCTTCCAGGTGTAAATATTATAAAGTTTATTGACTTTTATTGGTAATAAAGTACGGTCATATATTAAGTCATTTAATGAATTTTACATTGCCATTTATAAATGAATATATACTATGGTTATGGTTCTTATAACTAACTTTAGCGCTCCTGCTAAATATTCATTTATCATTATCATCATCATCATAACAGCCATTAAAAATGCACTGCTGAACCTCCCCAAGGCCTCCCCAAAGAAGGGGGAATTTCACTCATAATTGTCGTGCTAACAATCGCAGAGCGCTGCTTTCGCGACGAGGATGCTGCTACCCAAATCCGCCCTGTGCACTTGGGCTGCACTTGGGCTGCACTGTTTAGAATGGATATATCGCCATCTGTCGGTTCAGGTACCTTAGTCGCATCTTACGAAACCTGGTACACGAGGAGGTATTATTCTACTCTGCCGGTACCTCACGGCTAAATTTACTATTGTGATTAAATACATTTTTAATCATCGTTGTTCACCTTCTACCATTGACGATTGAATATGGCATCTGATGGTAATAACTACCTATAAACCTATACCCTCTCGCTCGCTCCTATTGGCTCTGGTTCGTATTTTTTTCTATACGCAAAACATCTTAGATTTGATTCCCTTTTTTATACCACTGAGGTGGCAATCAAGCATGCGGCCCGCATGATGGCAAGCCGTACCGCATATGGATGTTTACAATACCGAGGAATCATTCAAGCGTTGCCAACCCATTAAAAACCCCTTTACTCCTTTTTTTAAGAACCCTAGTTCTTTGGGTAAACCTCCGCAGGGAGCTCATTCCACAACTTTAACGCTCTTGCGAAGAATTGCCTCTGAAACCATTGGGTGCGTGACCATTTTGCTTCTAAAGTGTGTTAGTAATGTATTCACTACTAAGCTTAGACAGCCTGTTTCTAATATTGTTCTTGGTTTATACGTAATATTTCGAGTATCATCAAAGTAATACAAAAAGTAGGTAGCTAAGAGAATTTCTTCATATATAACGAACAGGTGTGATACAAAATTCAATGCAGAAAAAACGACAAATGAAAAAACCGTCTTAAATAGCACACTTCATCAATTTCTTAAGAATTGTCGTATTCACAAACCAATATAATCACATCAGCGGAGCCTTAATGAGACCATATCGTCGTGTTCTCTATACAATACCTCCTTACCTCTCTCCTTGATGTTGAATCATGCGGCTGCGTAGGCATTGTCCTCAGATCTTATCGATGTATTCCACTTTACCGATTCGTATATCATGAATATATTTTTATATTTGGAATGAGGATTTAAAGTCTATCTAGAATGATAATGTTATTATTTCTTGCCTGTTTTTCTTAACTGTACAACAAAATCGGGTATCGAGTCTAATCTTCAGCTACTTACAGGCATTTCCTACTTATTTTTAATTTTCATAAGATGCCTGCAATCTTTTTAGCTGATTTCTGAAAGAGACAAAGCAAGGCGCGCAATAAGTTTATCAAAAAAAGAAATAAAAGAAATAATTCTAAATTCGATATTTTAGTCGATTGTTAACATTAACTGACATTAAACTATTTTTAACGGCTTTAAACCTTTATTTATTATTATTCATGGTAGGAAACGCAGAGTAACCTAAAAGTCGAACAAAAAAAATAAACTGAGTTAAAAATGTAATTTTATTATGAATAGTGAACGCGTCAATTTTAGAAAATATTATATATTTAACTAAGGTTTTGGTGTCACGTCAACAAGATTTTTGGTATTAGGTAACTATTCTACTCGGTACCTCACGGTACCGGCAGAGTAGAATACCTCCCCCTGTACTAGATGTCATAAGAGGCGACTAAGGTACCAGAACCGACTGATGGCTGTATAAATCCATCCGAAACAGAGTAGCTCAAATGCACGTTGTGGGCGGTAGAATCCCCGTTGCGAAAGCTGCACGCTACGTTTTCTAACTCGCTTGCCTAGCGCGGCAACTGTAGGTAAAATTCCCCCTTTCTTGGGGAGGCCTATGTGCAGCAATGGACTTGCAATGGCTGTCACGATAAAAGGATTCGATATCCAGCAGTTCGCATCTTACAGCTGATATGATGATAGATGTGTATATAAAATATAATATAATAAGAAAAAAATTGATGTTCTTCTAATGGTTTCCTTTCATTTTTATCGCTTTATAATCGACGTGATTTTGTATTTAGCTTCGCATAGTGCTGTGATAACAGCGATACCACACGTGTGAGTTGATATAATTGACACCGGCGAAGTTGCCGTTACGGTGCCGATTATCGATATGATTTATTATCGATTATCTCCATTTCGAGTTCTCTCTGCCGGCTCTGGTAACTGTATCGATTATTCTAGATAGTAAATCATCGTTATGGGTAATATTGGTGTAACGAACGATATGAAAGTTCCGTGTCCGTTGCATACGTAACATAATATATAGGTATATATAAATAAAGTCGTGTCAGTTTGTAATGTCGATTTTTATTAAAGCTTGGTAGCAATTTTCGTTGAAGCGGGATTCTGATGAACTAAAATAGTACAGGCGTTATTTTGCTTAGTCTGGGCATCAGTCTCCCACAATAATGTATACTGTCATGTGATATTCTATAATATGTTTCCTTAAGTCCTTGTGAAGAAAATAAATAAATTATAATTATTATAGCGTAATTATTATTATTTTATTAAAGAATAGTGTAATAAGACATCGATGTGTAAAAGATGATGTTGTGACAACAAAAAAAGGAATGTTAAGATGGTTTGGACATGTAAAATAGATGGATGAAAATAGAATGACTACACAAATATATAGAGCAGAAGTGAATAGATGGTTTGGTAAAAGACGTCCGAGCCGAAAATTTTTTAACCAGTTGGAGGAGATATTAAAGAAGGGCTAGGTCAGAAGTACCAACAATAAATGAGCGTGTATGAATAGATTAATGCGAGTAAGGGAAGCGAGAGAGGTTTGCCAAGATCGTAGCAAGTGCCTACCCCGTCCAAGTCCATAGCCTCTGCCTATCCCGATGGGACACAGACGTGATGTATGTATATATAATAAATAATAATTATTATTTATTCATTAAAAGCATAAGAATGTATTTTTTCTAAATTAAATGTGTATATTTATTCCGACTAATCTTCGGAACGGAACAAATATTGAAATATAACTATCGTCTAAACTAATTAAAGTTACCTTCGTCCAAAATAAAGAAGTATGGTCACATCCCAAAACATCCATAAATGTGATTAAAATTTAATGCATTTAATGAAAAAGAAGTCTTAGTGAAACTGACATCAATAAAAATAATAAAATTTAATTAAAATATAGAAATTTAATTACATTGTCGTTGTCATAATTGAGTCAGCCATCTTTGTGTCTGAATCGGCGCAGCGTTTTTAATTATGATAAAAATACATTTAATTTCCGTTCATTCTAATTAACCTCTCTCAGCATAACTGTATCAACACTTAGTCGTGGATCTGCCTCTACAGTTTGTAAAACTAAGTGTTACATCGAATAAAAATAAATTTATTTTCTTTGTAATTGTTTATCATTAATTCACTTGAGGTAGACCTCATATTAAAGTCGTCTGCTAGCAGTATCCGTATTACTGTGTTCTGGTTTGAACGGTGAGAGAGGCAGTGAAGTTACGGTGTAATGTGACATAAATATCTATAGTCACCAAGTTGTCAACGCGCTAGTGATATCCTTGTGATATTACGAGCGACTACAGGCTGCGGTGGCGCTTACTATCACGCGGACTGTATGGTTATTTGTCGACCTGGTATAATAAAAAAAATCTTATTGGTTACACACACAGTTGCCAGACTACAGAGAGTTTCCTAATAAAATACAAAATCAAATATCGTCGCATAAGTTCTAACACCGCGTATGTCAAAGTTGGCAACTTAATAATTAAGCCCAATGATAACACGATATTACATTTCTGGCGCTGCAGTAAACGTTTTATACCGTGTATTGTTTAAACGAAATCTATTTTGCACCAACTAAATGCACAAGCAATTAGTTTTAAAATGATTTTATGAAACGTGAGCAATGTTTTCCCAATTGTACAAAGTGTCAACATTTTGACTTCCGCTGTGTTAGAACTTAAACGATATGTAATATCTCCAGCCGTTCTACTATCCCTGACATACAACACAAACTCACCCTCACCGCAATCCAACAAAAAAGTTGACAACATTTTAATAAATTCAAAACCGCCTTTGTATCTCTGAAAAATTCCCTCCTTTGTGATTTAGATATTGGGCACAAAGCGTTCGTGCAAACCTTTATAAAAAGTTAAAGAGCATTTCTGTCCTGGCACGGCCGACCTGTCGGTTGGTCGTGCCGTCGGTTGGTTTGCATTTACTGCGCCAACATTATGATATTCAAATAGGATTTATTGACATGGTAATGTTGGGGAGGTTACGTAAAAATCTTGATGAGTTTTCGTAGGAAGACAAAGGTCGCCCATAACGCAGAGCAAGAGCTAAGATTTTATTACCTACCGATAAAAGTTAGGACTACATATATTTCAGAAATTAATCTTGTTTTATATTTAATGTTTATGTAACGTTTTAGAGAGAGTAGAGGTATACTTTGTAAATGCGAGCGTGAATCTATATGTACGCTAGGTATACAAGCCTCATTTGAGTTCGGAAACGATCTTGACAGTTTAAAGTGAACTCTTCACAATGAAGTCGTGGATGTAAACTAGTGTATAGCTACAATATCTAGCATTTGAAAGTTTATTACTAGTATTACATAGTGAGTCAAATAAGTAATCACCGTTCTTAAACACAAATATTTGCTTTTTTTTCTAAAAAATACAGTATTTTTGGCTTAAATTGAAGCTAAAGTTTATTGCATATCCATTCCAATAACTAAAATACCAAACCCAATTCAAATCTTTCAACCCAAAACCCATGCTACATTAATACCAGAAATAAAACATAAAACATGGCTGCCCAAAAGCGATTCGGCTATTTGTTTTAGCAGGCAGTTTTTAACGATAAAGAGAGTAAAAAAGTGGCCTTTATAAATCCGAAGGCCGGCTCGGGTTCTCGGCCCTTTATTCGAAGGTACGCATGCCCTTTCCAGTCTTGAATGCCCTGTATTGTTTGGTCCTGTACGCCCTCTTATGCTTAGCGTCCGTATGAGAATGAAAATATAGCTATACCGGTTTTTGAACATGTTAACTTTAAAAGTATCAACTCTTTATTATCCAATATTATATACGTGAACGTTTTTGAGATGTATTTACGTTACTTTTATACTTAAAATATCATATTGACCGAGTCTAAACTAATATTAATAACAGGAAACATTTAATTTTTTCTTATCACTATATTATCCAAAACCTTTTTGGCCTATTCTTAAATTATTACACCACTAAGAAGCACTTTATTATTTAACAAAAAATAGAGATCTTTACTTAAATAAAAGAATCTAAAAATGGGGAACAATTTTTCGCTTCACGTTTTAAAAAACTACTAAACTAGTAACAGAAATGGAAAGAAAGCTGTCTGTGAGGGATTCCCGTAACTTTACGGGAACGAGAATAATGTGGGTGAATACGCGGAGAGCGGCTAGTTCACTTATGAAGGGTCTATAAGAAGGAGATATATTGCCTAAAGTCTTCCCCTGTAAATGGGATATCTAACGCTAGTATAACCTTTTAAATCGTAACAATGTAGCTCAAATGCACAGGGTGAGGTTGGGCAGCAGCATCCCTGTCGCGAAAGCTGCGCGCTGCGATGGCCAACAAGCTTGCCCAGCGCGGCAACTATGTGCAATTCCCTCTTTCCTTGGGAAGGCCTATGTCCAGCAGTGGATTTCTAATGGCTGTAATGATGATACCATACTTCTTTTTTCAAATGTATAAAGATTTATCTGTACCTGTCTATACTATCTTCAGTAGTTTCGGAAAACACAAAATAAATGTTCCCATTAATTTTGTAAGCAATAAAAAGCACGAACAACGGAACAATGGCGGTGACACTAATTGTAGCTGCCGAAAATTTTCTAAATATTTGATTTAGTGCTCTTTTGCACCGACAAACCTCATTGTTTGCTCTTAAACTTCAAACATATTTTATGGCCATTATCATAAAGTTGTATTTACAATGCCATTTAAGATGCCTCCATTAAGTGGAATTAGCCGAAGTTTCGCGACACACGTGTTTGTGAATACAATGGATTAAGGATTACTTTCTATAGAATTTCCGATGCTTTGAACATGGGGTGTATGAGGGTGACGCCGATGTATACTTCACTGTGATTAGAAAGGGACGAATGAACATATAAAATTTGTGATCGGGGGCTCCGGTATTGATTGTATTTGTTCAAAATTTGAAGACCAAGCGAGTTGTAATATTAGTTTTTTACTGCACTTTCTTTTCCAGTATGTCGTGTTTATTTTTATCTAATAATAACTTTTTTGTTTCAGGTATGTACTCATTACATCTACCGATTTATTATATCTATCGTGAATTAAACTGTTACCCTGTGTAAGTAAATGAAGTCTCTTAATTTATTTTCCACTATTCAAGTTCTCCGTTAAAGTTACGCTTGACTATATTCACAGAATTTCGTCCCCATTATAATCTCGAAATGGACATCCTAAGTGTGTTAGTATACTAATTATATATCAGACAGAGAATATCTAGTGCGTCAAAATAAATCACCATTACTTTAAATTGGGGCCAATTTGTTCTATAAATCGCAAGGCTGTTCAAATAAAGAAGCTCAGATTACGACGCGATAAGAGAAACACACGAATCAATCGACCATCTACTTCTATCTTAGACGATCTAGGGCCATGTGTCGAAATAGTGACAGGCCAAAACGTTTGCCGTGGAGGCACCTGAGACTCGGCTCGAGTTATCGACGTTGTTATTGTAAATGTGAAGGCATGAGACATCTTAGTGGCATTTCTACTCCCCGTGATGAGGTCATGTAGCCCGCGAGGGATTCTGGCGTACTTAAGGTATGAGGTTTTAGCGGATATATCTGCTTATATCAAGTGGAGCTATTCCGAATATTACAATATATTTAGTCTAATGGCCTACGCTAACCATTCCAATAAATAAAAAGTAATGGTATTATAGTTGTAAACTTATCATTTACTGAAGGAGTCGTGGGTTCGATTACTAGGACAGATGTTTACATAAAGAATACTATGCAATTATGAATATGAATTTAAATATTATATCCGTGATCTACATTATTCACGGGTTAGAAGTAACAATACAATTTTACATTGCACTGCATTTGAATGAATATTATTCGGAATCGAGCTATTCATGAAGTATGCTTTAATAGAGAAACTTAAAATGTATAGAACTTGCACAGAGGGAGGTAATGTTAATCTGCCGGTACCTCACGGCTACCTTTTTTTACTTGTATCCTACTTTCTATCTATTACGGACAACAGCAAAAGAATCCGATTACAATGCGATAACAAACACCACATGAATCAACCGGCAGCCAACCATCTTCACCCATTGTGGTGGATGTAGGCCAGTGTATCAAGATTGCGTCAGGCCGAGATGTCTGCCGTCGGCTGGCACCTGAGTCCTGACCCGATGTAATCGGTGTAATTATTGTAAATACAGTGTTGACTATCAGCATCATCTTGCGGCTCAAGACTTGAGCTTAGAAGCGAAGGACCGGGCATAAGTTGTAAGAGACTCGCGGTCATGCAATTTTTGGTGGATGGAAAATTCTTAAGATATTTTATGCAAGCCTTCAGATTCCGCTAGACTTAGATAACGGTTAATCTTTACAACTTAGCTAAATGATGATGATCAAATTGCCAGGCTCATTAGTCTAAGCCGTTTATTGTTAAAACATATTTTCATTGATAATACTTTTTTTAAATAATTTATTGGAAATGTTTGCTATATTTTATTAGTAGAACCAGTCGCTACGATCTATCATTTTTGTTACTTTGTTATGGGTATGAAACATAGGTCATAGCCGATGCGGCACCCAAATAATCCGTGTGGTCTTTACGTTGTAACGCGTCACTTTAATTCTTTACTGGGTGAAAAATAGCATAAGAGAATCTCTTCCAAAGGTTGTTTGCAGATCGTGTGTTCTGCTGATTTACTCTTAAAATAAAAACTTTTGCTAGAGATCAAGCTAGGTGCATGCTTAAGAAATAGATATACTTTTGCATTTATAATAATATTATGTTGTGAGAGCGAAGACGCTTGAATCGCCATCTTTTGTTAAGCTAATGCTTGCACCTTGGGCTGGTGACACAGTCGCCTGAGGCATAGGTTACAGCCCCGCCCGCGACGAGCCCGGAGATAATGCCCGATAAACCTGTCCCCGGTCCATCTCGGCACTGTTTGTTTGACATGCCATTCTAATGATTGTAATTTATACTGTCGTCTTCTTTTTGTTGCGCCCTTGGTTATTAAAAGATCTTCGATCATAAGTACTTACAGTACGTAATAGGGTATTTCTTTATAATGGATTTTTAATGAACTCAAACTCAATATAAACTTTGTTTTAGTAGAGTCATTACAAGCCCTCGAATCGTCAAAAATTATATGTATTTCTATAATCCTGAAGTACCAGTTTCCATTTCATTTATGTTACTGATAACACTAATGAGCCTATAAGGTCATAAGTCATGTTCTTGTAAGACGCATATTACATAGATTTCTTTGTGCCTAAACAATCACCAAATGTGCAATGTGCATTCTTAAATTTCATTTACTTTTTAATCAATAATCGTAAGAAGCTCCTGTGGTACCTGAACCGATAGATGCCGGTAAATGCACTCGGAATAGTGTAGCTTAAGTGCAACAATGTGAGTATGGGCAGTCGCATTTCATTTCATCTACCTTAGACTAACGGGCCACCACGCCTGCCCAATCCGGCAATTATAGGTTTCAAACCCAACTTTCAGTGTTGACATGAATTTTCAGATTATCGTCCCTAAGTCTCATAGCATTAACCAAAATTACTCAAGTATGTTTTCACACGACATCTTATAACGTTGACCTGACTTCCAAAAAAACTATCTTAAAGCACTCGTCTTACAGATATCAGACAACATAGAAATTACAAATATAAAATATTTAGATACACGTAAATAACACCCAGACACAGAACAAATACAAATATTAATTATATAAATGTTTGTCCTGATTGGGGATCGATCCTACGACCTTTGGCGCACAAGCTGGATTACTACCATCTGTGTCATCGGGCCCGTTTCTATCTTAAATCTTTTGCTATCTTATATATTCGTAATAGTTTCTCGCAAAGTTGTTTAAATTGGGGGAAACGTTTTTTAAGATGTTAGATTTTTCTAAGATTTACGCATCATAGGAGTAGTTTTATTATGTAAAATTACTCTTTACACAACCGTTAGAACCGTTCTTAACAACGGCTGTCGCAAGATAACTGCAAAAAAAACAATTTAAAACTTTAATAAACTGTGTTTTAAAGCCGTTAATAAGTCTAATTCATGTTGCTTCAACTATTTTATTTGTGTGTTGCTAAATATATTTCTTTGAGTTACTAGCTTAATTGACCTGTGATGCTAGCATTAACTGAACAGTACAGGTAATCACTGGGACATCATGACCCGAATGTTCCCGCAGAATTTCTGGGACCCTTTGTCTGGTCCCCTAATCCGAGCTAATCCGTACCAATCTGTTATAAAAGAAAGCGTTCCTCATTCTGGGAAACGTTTGTAATCTACTGCCATAATGTATGAAAAGATATGTTTTGCCGGATGTTCGTATTACGGGGGTATTAAGAAAGTAATAGCTTTTAGCGAGTTGATTGCGGTGTTTTCCTCTACATTTGTAAATGTATGTATTTTTTATTATATCTCATAGTACAAAAAAAAAATGAGTATTCCTGGCCCAATGTGTTAGTCCGGAATGAGCTTCTAATGTATTGAACAGATTTAATTATTGTTTTACTTACTGTGTATAGTTTAATTCTACTTGAGAGATCATACCAGCCATTAGATGTCCACTGCTGGATACAAGCCTCTCCAAGAAAGGAGGTTTTCGCCTATAATTGCCACACTGGGCAAGCGTGTTGGCAATCGCAGAGCGCAGCTATCGTGACGGGGATGCTGCTGCTCACCCAGTGCGTTTGAGCTGCAGTTCGGATGGATATACCGCCATCTATCGGTTCCTTCGGTACCTTAGTCGCCTTTTACGACACCTGGTGCTGTGGGGATACTATTCTATTTTGCCGGATAGATAAGATTTATAGGCGAGAACATAGACTAGTCATCCTTCTAAAGTTCCTGTGGGAATATAAAGTAAGGATAGTGTATATAAGTGTGTATAAGTTATAATCTGATATAAGACGTTTAGCTGAATAACCAACTTATATAATCCTACACACACGAGCGCGTGTGAGTGGCGTTGAACCGTCGGTAAGGGATAAGCAGATAATCCTGGGAAATATAAGATAAAAAATCTTATCTAAGTGAGTCAACTTGGAAAAAGAAAGATTTATTGCCCGTACAATGATAACGAAACGGATACCTGCTGGTCGGTTGCTTTTTATTCGGTAGTTCAAAATGTATTTGCCTGTATGGAAAAATTTACTATTTATTTTTATTTTATTCATCGTGTGTTATGAACGTTTCCTCTAAATATTTATGATAATAAAATTGTATTCGTATCGTAGCAACCGCAAAACTTAAACTGGTGGGTATAGGCCTAAAGAAAGAAGGAATTTTACCCGTAACTGCCACGCTGGGCAATGTGGCAACAAGGATGCTGCTGCCCAAGCAGGCACTCTGTTTTTTAGCAACGCTAGTTAGAACCGATATACCACCATCTCTGGCTTCCGGTACCCTTTTGTATCTGTCGTTCCGGTATTTTATTCTGCCGGTACTCTAGTATATAAAAAGGGTATAAATTAAATAAATAGTTCAATAGTCCACATGAAAGAACCCGCATGTGACGACTTGTTGATTAGATAGCGAAGTTGAAAGTGAGTGGTTCAAAAACTATTACATGAAAGTATAACATTTTAAAAGCATAAAACAATGTAACATAGTCAATGGCCGTCCCACAAGAACACTTAATTTCAGGTTTTATAACCAGATACTATAAAAGTGGATGGTAAATAACGTTCCTCTACGTTTTCTTTAATAATCGTAAAATGACGTCTCATTCGCTTTTATCGTTTAATATCTCGGATTTACCGCGTGGAATGGAACGCATTTAAACACCTGCTTTATATGTTCAAAACTTATGGGAGAAAATCATTTAACGTCATAGTTTTTTGTTATTATGAAAAAGAAATTTTCCTATTAACAATAACAAAAAAATTGTCCAACATAGTTCGTCCAACATCGTTAATAAAATAGCTTAGATAATAATATACGAATATTGGTACTTGAAATTGTTGAGTCCAATTTATTTGAATTTAGTTTCTAAATAAGCTTACAAGATTTCATAAGTAAATTTATTTGTAGTATTATATATATATGTATTTGTTAGAAGTTCACAAGGCTAAAGATTGACTTGGAAGTAACATAAGTTGATATATCGACTAGTCAGTAAGCTAGTAAAAAGAAAAATTGAAAGCAGTTTTTGATCAATGTTCTACGAAATAAGAGCTAAGGGCCAACATAACGTTTCGTTTATTTATCGCATTCCACTTGAAATTGTGCGAAGAATTGATATCTAAAAAAAGCCCAATAACAAATACCTAGACATTTCCAAAGAAAAATTTACATGTAAAGTTTGATCTTGCAATACAGACTATATTATTATTGTAATTATGTTTGCCAATGAGACATCAGTCACACATAAGTACGACCTCGTTTCTGTGACTTTCAACAGTTCATGTATATTCGGCACTTTAATTGCACAAAATGGACGCTTTACCTTTTAAGATGGCGGCTTCTGCCTGCAGTTATTCATAAATTGCTGCCCTCTGTACGTCAATCACGATCGGATACGGCTTTATTATAACTTAATTTGCCTGCTGCCAGTTTTTGGAGATCTTTGCCGAACTTTTTTATATAGTAACAGTACAATCTGCCTCGGCATTTCTCCGCGTATAGAATGTTTGTAAAGGCTGATAAGTTCTAAATACATAGTACAGTTCGATTATATTTTTAATTTTTATGTGGTTATAGATATTGTTTACAAAATCCGTACCAAGAAAGTTGTATGTTGCCAATAAACTGGCCCTTTCTAGTTTCCGATTGTTTTTATAAATAATACTTGCACAGTTCTGAAAATACAATTGATTGTAAAAACGTAACGAGAATTATAATATTATTTATAATCCGAGTGCAATGTTCGAGAAAGGACACATGACTAGGTGCCCTAACCCCTTGTAATCACAATGGAAAGTACTGTTCTACTCTGTCAGTGCCTCACGGCATATCTAACAATATTTTTTTGTTTATAAGAATATAAGAAATAATATGTATTAATTATAAAGTTCAATAATAATGTTATAAGATGTATGTAATATATTTATTTATATAGTAACAAAGAAAAGGGAATAATCCTAATGACGATAACAATAATTAAACTGGAAATATTTCTTTTTTTGTTTTGATTTCAATCAAGAGTGACTCATAAAAATATATTTACCATACATCTTCTATATTTTAAAATCTCTAGATTCTTGTACCAAATAAAATCAACTATCGAAACGATTTCAAAGTTTATTTCATTAATGGATAACAAAATAATGTCGGTTATGCAATAGTTAAGGATACTATTATTAATGATGATATAGAAATCAAGTATATACAATTTGGGTTTTTTTCTTACCAGAGGAACCCAAATCTTAATATATCTGTTTCCATTTCATACGCAATTACATTGCAATTATTAATTACAGAGAGGTTTATCTTAAACATAATGTTACGTTACAGAACATGCGCTGTAAGGTTTAAATTGTAATTTAAATACAGATTTGTTTACTTTACCGAAGATTAAAGAGTGCAGCAATATTGCCTTTACCTTTTTTCTTGTTGATTAACATAATTGGAAATAAATACTTTTTTGACCTTATCCATTGATATTTCGTTTTTATCATTAATATTTTCGCTAAACCAAGTCATCTATGAACGATTCAACTTCATGTGATTATATTTTTCTTAAATCGCTACGCACCTTTTTTTTCATTATTTAATCTAAGAGAAGTCCACTTACTTAAGAGCTTACTTAACAAATGTAACTCTTACTTCAATATATATCAATTTATTTATTAATTCAATTCAATATATATATATATATATATATGGTTCTTTATGTATACGAACTTGGTCTCTAACCACCTGTTACTCGCGTGCCACGAACTCGTGATTTGACAGTTAATTGCTCAATCAATCAATCATTTGTAGGCATCGAAAGCTTATTCGGTAATCAGTCAATCGAAAGCTTTGCCACACCAAAATCAACTCAAATAGTTCAATAATAAAGGTCCGGAACTTGTAGGGCAGTTTTAATACAGTTCCGAACTCTTCCAATGTTGACACGGTTAACTTTCATCCTAATGAATACATTAGAGGCCTGAAATGATTTTTCCCGCTGGACCACCGCATGTCAGATGCGATGATTAATGCATACTTTTGTTAACCGATACTCGTATATTTTAATCTGTTTTAAATTGGCTACTGATTTATCGAAAGCTTTCTAATAAGTGTATGAATTAGTATTTAATATGGCGCGCGCGGCTTTTTATATTCCTAATAAAAAAATATTCTTGTTGAAAAGACACTTTAATTTTTAGTAATATTAGACATTAAACTTATAAAAGTCAGTATTTTTATTAGATGCAATTTATTAGATTGTGTACCTTTATATTTTAATTAGCCAGGAATTCTACACGACCTGTATACGTACACGAATACGTGTACAGAATTCTTGACTAAACTTAATTGTATACATGGATTTATTTTTGTGACATTTCTTATATGAAATCTAGGAAGAACAAAATGTAGAATAAATGCTGTTGAAATGAGAGCACTTCGAAGTATGTGTGTTGTAAGTTTGTGAGATAGTTTAAAGAATAGTGTAATAAGAGATCAATGTGGTGTAAAAGATGATGTTGTAACAACATTAGAGAAAGGAATGTTAAGATGGTTTGAACATGTAAAAAAAAGGAAGAAAATAAAATAAACGTACAAATATATAGAGCGGAAGTGAACAGATAGTTGGAATAGGACGACCAAGGCGAACATATCTTAACCTGGTAGAAGAAGTATTAAAGAAGGGCCAGGTCAGAAGTACCAAAAACAAAGGAGAGTGTATGAAAGGACTAATGCGAGTAAGGGAAGCGAGAAAGGTTTGCTAAGATCATAGCAACACATTACTCGGTAATTTCACTGCCTCTTTCACCCTTCAAACCGGAACACAACGATGCGAACACTGCTATTTGGCGATAGAAATATATTGATGTACCAATGCAGACTTCCTTTGTAAGATTTCTACCTCTTCGACCATTACTATACCTCTGTCGTATCAACAGTTAAAGATTATACGACACATTAATATCAACATAATAAGATGAACATAATCCTCTCATTCACCTTTGTATTTATTAGAACGGGATTCATGCGACCTTGCTGATATGAAAGTCCAAGCGTGCACTCATGTTTTCGAAACAGCCTATGGTTATTATTATAATTATCTTATCTTTATGAAATCGGTATTTATGAGATTGCATTATTGCCCCGTATTTTATTTATATGGTAAAATTACTATATACCTGAACGTTGTCAATTTCCTGACACTGCGTATATGAACTTATGTATGTATATAGCGTTTGTGAACCTTGACTGGCTTCACAGAGTACGATCCTCACCCAGGACAAACTCACACTGATGGCGTATTTGATAGTGTTCCTATATTTTACGTCAAGAAGTCTGATTCTCATCTAGGACAAACTTACATACGAATATTTGCGTTTGTTCTGTGTCTGGGAAATATGTATAATGATAGCTGTGATGTTCCAGGTGTCATAAGAAGCGACTAAGGTACATCCATCTGGAACAGTCTAGCTTAAATACACGGAGCGGGGATGGATAGCAGGCTCCCCATTACAGCACTCTACAATTGCCAACACGCTTTCCCAGCCTAGCAATTATAGGCAAAATTCCCCCTTTTTAAGAAGGCTTATTTCCAGCAGAGGACTTCCATTGACTGTTATGATGATGATGATAATTATGTTTGTAATTGTCTGTCTGTAACACAAGTACTTTAAACGACTTATCTCAAAGTTAGATAAATTTATTTATTTATTTTTAGGAATTACTTATTTAATCTTTTTAAGACTTGTTTATTTTTTTACCGCCCGGACGTCAAATCCAAGCGCTTAGGTTAATATGTTTTTAAAATGTTAAGAAAACAACGAATGTTTAATATGAAGTTGTAAAGTCGACAGAATTACTCGTAAAAAGATTAATTGGGGAACTTGTAAACAAAAAAAAGATTTTATGATCTGTGAAACCGCCATTACTCCCATTTCGTTTCACTCGGATGTTTTAAAGGGTATATTTGTATATAAACTAACCACATCCTATGGATTTGTTCGGGTTGTATGTCATGTCATGATGTATTTCTAGACTTGATAGTCTTGTGTATATTGTAGTGTTCCCGAAATTATTGAAAGTTTTACATCCCAAATTATACTTAATGCCCGATAGCGCAGATAGTGATGATCCTGTCCTGTCAAAGATCGTGGGTTCGACCACCCATCGGTTGGCCCCACCCAGGGCAAATATTTATTTGATGATATTTATGTATGTTCTGTGTCTGAATGTTAAACATATGTATTTTAGTAGTATATTTCTTATTCCTCTGTTGTCTGATGTCCGTAACATAAGTGTTTTAAGCGACTTATCACGGAATCAGGTCAATGTATGAGATGTGTGACTTTTCTCTTAATAGTATTACGTTATAGTCTTTAGCCGAAAAAAATCATAGTGTTTTTCTTAACTCTTAAAATAAGACAAATACCATCGTCTTCCGACATTGTTGTCTGTACAACGCAAACGCCAGCGGACTCCTTTCACTGGCAAACAGAATTTTCAATTTGCATTCACATTAGTCTAAAATCAAGTAAGCAAATATTGATAAAAGGCGAAGCCGGTCGACTTGGCATATGTCCCTAAGAGTTGGAGGGTTGGGATATAATTTAATGCCGAAGGGGATCGGAATGTTTATCGATTCCTTTGTGCCCCGAGCAGTCGTATTGGTCCGCAGTGTTACCGCCGAAACAAATGTTTAACAATTATATTTTGTATCAATGCTTCAATTAATGCGAAGAATCGCATAAATCGAGAGGTTGTGCAACCTGTCCGATGGCCCAGATGTTAGTGATCCTGTCTTGTATACCAAAGATCGTGGGTTCGATCCCGAACCAGGACAAATATTCATATAATGAAAAGGTGAGTAAAGGAAGCAAGTGAGGTATGCCGAGATCGTAACAAGTGGAGATCCATAGCCTCTACCTACCTCGATGAGACACAGGCGTGATGTATGTATATATATATATATAAGTTTAATATTTGTGATACCTCTGTTGTCTGATATCCGTAACAAAAGTGCTTGAAGCTACTTATCTCGAAGTCAGGTCAATGCCGTGTGGATTTATTTATTAATTTATTTATTTCTCAGTAGAACGACAAAAATGCAAACATTTTCTTAAGGATTTTAATCACCAATTAACTCGTAATATATCGTACGTACGCTAGTAAATCTCCTACCAATATTTTCTTCAGCAACATCGACAGATATCATATATTAACAAATTTAAATAAAAAAAAATATAATATATGCATAAAACTTATTTACTACTGCATTTATTGAAGGTTACACTAGTGATACTTTTTTGTTGTATTCCTTTATAATTTCATGTTATTTATTTGTGAACAATAAAATGTGTATATACCTATATACTAAGTGAATGATGCAGAACAAAGATGATAGCGCCGATACCCAATATCGACAAGTGCTGATAATGATAAGGTATTGACCGTTATTACTGTTAATTGATTAGGTACAATTACATGTCAATAAATAACTTTAGTATGTCGTCATTTGAATTTTACTTGTTGCTGTTAGTTTTGATTATATTTTGTTAATAGAATATATCTACGTAGGTCATACAAGGTCAACATCACGGTCAAGGTCACATACATGGTCTGCATTGGTACCTCACTCTTACCTATTACTACCGCCAAATAGCGGTAATCATATTGCTGTGTTTCATACTAACTTTACACCCTTTCTTTGCTCTCTAAAGAGATGATTTTTTAAGAAATATTATTTACGTGTTTCATGATTTTTAATAAAGAAACTGAATTTCAATTTGAATTACTTCAAAATTTTCATGCTAACTTTGCACCCCCGTTAAAACTAGTAAAACCCCTTTTGGGCTGATTTTAAAAAATCCTTTATTTGTGCGTTTTCTATTCCCTACGTGATAAGGTTTCAGGTTTCTAGGTTGATATTTTAGATAGTCAGTCAGCGTTTTCTTTTATGTATATAGATTTTACCTGTCACTGTTATCTGGTAGTGTTTATTTAAATCCAACAGGACAAGCGCCATCCCTGTATTCAGGTGAGCACAGACTCGGGTGGAATAGATTTGTGTGATAAAAGCGGTTCGCGCATACAAAAAACTACATTTGCATACGTAGATAATCAAGGGTTTTCAATTTACGCTAACTTGTTTCATAGGACCGCGTAATTTGAGATATATTTTTTTATTTTTAAGTGCGCGCGGAGACTTTTATGCTATGTTATTGTGTTCTGTGCTCGGAATATTCGTGCTTAATCTCAGTGAAACCCACTTTTTGTTCCACGATTTATTTTTTTTGCATTTTAAAAGTTACTATCGTTCCTCAGTCGCAACACTGTTTCTTGTACTTGACTTGTAGTTATTCTGCACCGTATGTGACGTACAAGTATGTTTGTGTAGTACATATTTTTTCCACGTGATGGCGTCAGTGTCGACGTGGCTTAGGACATGCCGAATCATTGAATGCTTCTATTGAAAGTATGCACTTGGAAAGTGAGTTTTTTGTACCGGGTTACATGAATTGGGTTTAGTAGAATATTTAATTTATTGGTCAATTAAGAAAAATCTACAGGAAGATTCACTAATTACAATAGTCGTCTAATTCAATAGACATCATAATTAATTTATTGGTAGAGTACAAACAGACAAGTTTTTCTGTTTCGGAACTAACTCTAATAGATCAGTTAATAGGTTATTAGAGCAGCTATTGTAAGAACTTATAGAACGTCCATTGTCTGACAGCATCTTCTGTCAAACAGCTGATATTCAGCTGTTAGGGCGGTGACATACATTCGAAATTCCGTTTTAGAATTTCGATTCGTAAATTTCGAACGGAAAACAACTGTAGTATCTGGCTGATTCATAGATGTGTATGGAATAAATGCGTTCGATATTATAAATCGATATTTCGAATCAAAATTTCGAAACGGAATTCCGATTCGAAATATGACCGCCTTTGGACATAAGAGACCATAATTTAGGGGAATATCAACCCATTAGCGTATATATCCACGACGGGGAGGCTGCTGTCCATCGCCCAGTTGCATTAAAGTTTCGCTATTTCGGATAAATACATATTTACAAAAAAATAGCATTATTTGTTAGGTCCGGTACCTCGCATATGATTAGGAGAATGTTTCTGAATATGTGCATTTCAGTTGTAAAGAAGTCTATGAACTTCTTACCATAGACAAAACACAATAATTAAAATTAAATATAAAAATCGAGATGCACTTTTCAATTATTTATTAAAACCTATCATAAATATAGAGAGGGGTTAATCGTGAAACTCCGCATAAGTACAAAAGCGCCGTGTTAATTAAATCTGCCTGATGGAATTAATGAAATGGTAACACGATTCTGCCGAAAACCGCGCTGTTCGCGGGTTCAGTCATAATTTACGTTTGCTATCCGATATCGGTGAGTGTTCACACCGAGCGTGTGACTTGCCAACACTGGATAGTGACTCAATTTATTTGATCATTATTCATTTAATGTTTCTTAAATACTTAGGCTAGACTAAATAAGGTTTTCATAAACCTTTTTGGAGCATACACTTTATCTGACATAGAAAGTCCAATAGTAAATAATAATACTTTGCACAACATCTCACAACAGATACATTGACCTGACTTTGTGTTTAGTAGCTTTAAACACTTGTGTTGCGGATTTCAGACAACAGAGTATTTAAAAAATATATACTTAATTAGAAACTTACTAACTAGCGTATCAACGCTGAGATGAATTTATTATTTTTAAAAAAATAGTAGTAATATAACATCACGCTGGGATCAAGAACAGCATGCATACAATCTACAAAATCTAATAAATGCTACAAAGGTTTGTTTATAAATTCAATTTGGTGAAACCGCAGGTAATGCTAGTAATATCTCTTATTTTTGTTTTGTCTGTTACTTTTAAAGCATAACAGTAGTATGCGGGAGTAAATGATGTGTTAATGTGTAATTGATATCCTACACATACCTAATATACAAGGTAACTCAACTAAAACAACTATTATAATGAATACGATTAGACAACAGCTGTATCGATACTGTTGTTATTTGCTAAGATATGTGGGTAATTCCTTATACTATCTTAACTAAAGATAGCTAGTTATCGATTTCAATTTGTCATACTGAGCCGGCAGCTGGCCATGGCTGAGGTTAACTTCACAAAGGCGAAGCTATTGCTCTTCCCGACCTTTTGCAAGGAACACTGGTTCTAGTGTATATGTAACAGGTACAACTAGTTTTAAGACCAAACTAGTTCATATAGCGTTTGAATAAACTGGTTTATACTAGACGTAACTGGTTCGTTTTATGGGAGATAGGAGAAACTAGTTTAGAGTGAACCCAGACTGAACTATGCTACAAAACTGACATGACATTCAAGCCTTTGACAGGATCATGCTTGTAGTATGTTGTATGTTTGCATGTTAAGCTTAAAATACGGCATAAAATAGACAAACGGATGAATCAGTCTAGACTATAACAAACTAGTTTATCCTAAAATTTGGATTGGCTGGTAACATATACATTTCGCCTGTCAGTTCTGCTAGCTCAGCTGGTTACTCGCTCCGGTTTAAACAAGGCAAGTGACTCGTTCAGTGCAAACAGGGCACAGGCCTTTAGAATTGACATTGAATAATTAATGGAATGAACCCTGCTGACTGATTGTTGTTGAAATCTATTCGGCCTAGAAGTGAGCATCTTGTTACAGCTTGTTCTCTCTCCTGCCTTGAGATTTACTTTCTTATTCATCTCATTGTTTTAATAATAATGTCGATGATATTCGTTTTCTATTTTATTTTATCAAGAGAAATCATGTTCAGATACATACCCTTTTGGACTTTAAATAATTTGTTGATTGTTAAGAGACATCTAGGTATGTAAGGAATGACCATAGTATATTACGATGCATTTAAACGGAAATATTTATCTATAGAAGTAACTAAATCACGCCTCTTGTACCTACTATTCCATGTTTTTGCGATTTCGTTGTGATGTTTTTATTTGTGTACAATAAAGAGTATATTGAGTGTTAGTGTTTTATGTATTACATTATCGGTTGTATAAAAACAGATCTACAGTTAATTTATAAGAAAATACACAAATTTAGTGCACATAAATTAGTTTACTACAATATATCAGTAGAAAATAGAAAAATACATATATGTAATACGTATATATGTTCTGATACTTCTGTATATTTACTATAAGCCTCAATATACCAAACCACATAATGTGTACTAATTTCTCGTTATTATTCATCGATTTAGACTTGGAACCATCCAAAACTTTTCCGTAATAATCCATAAATACATCACTTGCAAATAATTTGTTCGGCGAAAATTGTGTAATTTTTACGAGTAAATAATCGGAATATTTTGCTTAACTTTCCATTCAGCTCAGTGGGGCACAAATCCCTCGGGTTTACTTTTACTTAACGAAACCTTATTTAAAATAAACAAACCGGTGTAAACGCGGTACGTGTCTAAAATTCTGAGCATTCGATACTGTGGGGTTATTTTCATAGCTATAAAGCGAGCCTTTGGTATGTCTCTATTTACGGCTCTCTAACTAAAGGAAAAATGTGTAACAAAAACAATTTGATCTGCCTTTTCTCCCCTTTGGGGATGATAAAATATTTATCACGTGTTTCTTGACTGTTAACGAATAACCTTGATTCGAGTTTTCGAAATGATTCAAATTTCATTTGAATAGCTTCAAAAGTAACTAAGTTTATAACTAACGTTGCAACCCCGTTTTTCCCCCGTAGGTTTTAAATTTTTATTATCCTTTCTTAATTATACCCCTGTGAAAAATTTCTAACGTTTCTAACACTTATAGTGTAGGCTCTGCGTTGATATGTCAGTCAGTCATATCAAATTTTTGACAATGTAGTCTACATTTACATCTAGGTAACCAAATATAAATTGACATGGATGTTTATTTAAAACAGATCTAAGTGTTCTATTACCTGGAGCTTGATATAGGAATACTTGATAAACTACATGAGTACTTTAAAAGTAATACTTTTATTGCTGTCATAGCTATTATGAATAACGAATTAAAGAGGGGTCGATAGAAGTACGGGCTACTTTGGAATCACTATCGTTTGTGCACGAGAAACAGTCACAGAAATAAGCTTTTATAAAAATATTTCATTCCGGACGACATGGCATTGCGTTTATCAATGGCGGTATGACATCAAGAAAGCCGAGTTAAATAATCTTATTCAGCAAGAGGAATCATGACTAAATATGGCGGTTAATTAGATAAGGAACGTGTTAAAACAAGTTATACTGTCCTGGATTTATCATTTTATATTAATTATTTAAAAAACCTAGATGTTTTACTTGTTTCATCATCACTTTAATGAACGAACACGCCACGTATATGCTAGCAAATATATCTAATGATATTTTATGTAATACGTGAGTATTTCGTTAGCCTTATCTGACAGCAAATAAGGGCTATGGTAAGAGAGGTTGGGGTTATTCACGCTTAGGTATAGTAAGTGAATACGGTTTTTATATTTAAGTTTTTATTAACTTCCGTCTCCCGGCCGGACGACGGAGCACTGCGACTGACGCGCCAAGTTGAATGATCGTTACTCGGTAAGAAGAATTGTAACAAAAACTTGCGGTTAATTAGGCAATACAACCGGTTGTGACACTCGAATTTGTTTTAAAATTAACATGTTCTTTTCGTTTATCGGCTCCCTTCACTCGTGGACTAATTTGTTGCGTTTCGGAAAATCGCACGTACACTTTTAGTGAATATTGTAATTATTTTATGCATAAATGATTGCGAAAGTTGAATTTAATCGGCATGCAATCGTCGTTGATCGCAATAACCTTAAGTCTACAGATGGATAGGCATCCTTTATTATATGGTTGACAGAAGATCTGACTAAAACCGCTGGATCATGCTGGATGCAGGCCGCATACATACAATGTCTAGTAGTAGACGTCTTGCGGTTGACATGAAGATGACGATTCTCTATTTAAAGGTCGGGCATTGTATGGCTTGCACTTAGCGCCATCTCGCGGTTCTGGTCAGAACATTAGTTCACCTCAAAACTTACCTAGTTCGCATATAATTTGCATATTCATCGAACATCACGTACCATGTGCCCCATCCATTTGTTAATCCGCCATGCTGTGAGGGTAACTTCGGTTCTCCTACGTCGTTCACGTTACGATCACATAAAGATCATCACTGTCGCTCAATGAGATGACTTATAAAGCCAACAGTATAAGACCACTTTGAGTGCAAGCAACACTATTTGCATTACTGTTTGAGCAATCTCCAAATTCGTCTCACATTATACGACCAGAGCGGTATCGACCTTATAAATTTGTGATTTTATAGATATTTAAACGGAATGGAGGATCTCAGTTTCGTTCACGATTTCGAATTTGAACAGAAATCTCGGCAGATATAATAATTGGCGACCATTTTGTGCTGATAACCGACGCCTGCCCACCTCAACCGGTGCCCAAATCCGAATTTATTGCAATTTTATCGACACGAATCTTTAATTTTACGAACCTCGAGGTAATAAAGACACCGGGCAACTGAATGAGAGCAGTTTCAATAACAAAATATTGAAGTTGCACATGCAAAAGCCGTTTCGTAGGCTAGTTGAGAGACTGCGAATGGTTACAAGTAGATGTGAATCTATTGGTTTTACTATTTTGCGAACACGGTATATAAACTTTGTAATATTGCCTATAAATTTTATAAATCTAAAATATGTATATATTTATAACCTTCAATACTTTGCCTATCAGTAGATATGTTGAAAACAACAACATAAAGAATCACGTATATTGCACGGGGTAGGGAAATTGTTAAAAATAATTGAGATCCGATGCACACGAAATCAGTATAGGATAATACCTAAATCTTTAAACTGAGGGCCTAAATATACCTTTAGAATTAAGTCTACGTTAGAAAATCTGAACACTTAAAATTGCCGTGACCATGTGAATGAACAGATCTAATGTACTAGTAGTGTAGGATAGTATCTGCCTTTGGACTAGGTGGATTAAGAGGCGACTAAAATAACGGAACCGTCAGATGGTGGTATAAACCAAAACAGTGTAGGTCAAAGGCAACACCGCGAAGCCACGCGTTGTGATTGCCACCACATGAGAGCGTGGCTATAATGTACACAAATCCTTTAATAATTTTAAATAAATAATAATAGTTTCTTGACTTCGTAAGATGTATTAATAGACAGACATCTTTAGATTTCTTCAAGACATCAATAATGGTAAGAGTGAAAAAAACTAAGAAGTATAAATATGGTAAAAAGAAAAAGATCTTAATGTATATATTTATAATATAAACGGGGTTTATATAAAGAAAACTAATACACTGGAAATATTTTGCAATCGCGCACAGAACACACAGAACTAGAATATCGGTGGATAAGTATTCTATTTTCTACAATTTCTTCCAATCTAATTAAGTTGGAACTGACTTATCGATTACGCCAAAACTGCGTTATACAGCCTATGAGAAGTAGTATGCAATAAGTGATAAGCAAAATATACCGTTAATACCGTGAGGTACCGGCAGAGTAGAATAGTACCTCCCACTGCACCATGTGTCGTAATAGGCGATTAAGATACCAGAACTGTCAGAAGGCCGTATATCCAACCGAAACAGTGCAGCTCCAATGCACAGGTCGTGTATGGGCAGCAGCATCCCAATCGCGAAAGCTGCGCTCTGCGATTGCCAACACGTTTGCCCAGCGCGGCTATTATGTGCAAAACAACTCTTTTCTCGCAAAAGCCTATTGTCCAGCCGTGGGCTTTCATATCCATTTTAAAACACGAAAGTAACAATTACTGAATTGTAACTGTCGAATCCTGACCCAACATCTTTTGTCATTCTTAAGAACCGAAACGTTAAACAAAAGGTTTTTGAAGTAAAATAAATTGCATTCTAAAGCTGTTAAAAGAATAGTTATAATTGTGTTAGTTAAATACTTAAAAGACCAACTCCGAGAATCACCGAGTCTCACAGTACATTACAATCTAAGTCGAGAAAGCTTAAGAAATATCAATTCCAAACGATTTGGCAACAACAAGAAACCGTTGTCCGGGCACTCCACGGCCATAAACATAGGCCAAACCCCCATCTAGATTTCTAGTTTTATCTAATTCCCGACGTTCGGAGCATGCATCCCACATAGCGACCCGCCGGCGCCGGCCGACTTGACGTCTTGCTGATCAGCGGGCCGCAACGCAACTAAACGATCGAATTAATATGGACGAAATTTACATTAGTGATTAAAGTATTGCGCCAGTGCTGGCTGTCTCACTCCGGTGTAAGGAATCGTAAATTGTATTTAAACGCGGCCTGTAAGGTTTGCGCCGCCGGCAACAAATGGTTTCGTTCCATAGGTAATTATATTGTTTGATGTTTAATTAATTTGTTGCCGAGTAATTCTATCGTTTAATATGATTGTCGATGCAATTAAACACGTTCCCCTTCGTGCTAATGATATTTTTAAAAAAGCAAGATTCAGCATATCGTATCAACGCATAACATTCGTCATTGATACTGATAATGCATAATTTTGCATAATTGTTACCTAGCATAATAATTTATGAATATAAAGAGCGTACGCTGTTTTGTCAGATGGCCGTTTGTTGGTTGGTATATATACATATACCTAATAATGTATATTATGTTTCTTAAGGAACTATAAACAAAATATTAATACCTGTATAGATATTTACATTATATGCTTAGTTACAATATATTATAAAATATTATCTAAGCTTGACCTCGACCCTGGGGTCTGTTATCTGTATGTATCATTTCAATCTTTATTATAGTATATTAATAGACATTTAAAAAAAAAATGTGTACAGTAAAATCTATCAGAGAAAGAATTTGACGCATTTAAAGAGTTTTAAATTATAATCATGCCTCCGCGTAGCGTTATCGCATTCCGTGACTATCATTGGAGACGAGAGAAACTGTAATACGGTTGGCGGCCTTGATGTAGCCTGTATATGCTACTTAGTTACTGTGCTGAATTCGAATAAAGCTAGTTTTGGTTCTCCTGGATCTCGTGCCCCCAAAAAAGAAGAAATTTTGCTCATACATGCAGCGCAGGACAGGCGAGGTAACTTTCGCTGTGAAAATCCTCGCGACGGGACTGCTACTGCCTATCCCCGCCTCGTTGCATTTGAGCTATCCTGTTTTAGGTGGATATAGCGCCATCTGCCGGTTCTAGTATCTCAGTCGGCCTTTTATGACGCGACGGGGATGCTGCTGTCCGTCCCCACTCAGTGCTATTCTACTCTGCCGGTACCTCACGGCCGTTTTTTATAACGTTCATTAAAGGAGTCGCGCGTTGATCACGGATTTACTTATCATTAGCAAGAGCTGCACAAATTGGGTATTTTCAATTTTACCATCTCCAGACCCTGCCATGTGTCGCGTATTAATCATGGCACGCTATAATATCATGTGTCTGCTTAATTAGAGTTGGTCCAGGATGCATTCTTAAAATTACCACAAAAATTTTTTGACTAAATAAAATAAGTCGCCTCTAACGAAACCTGGTACAGAGGGAGATACGACTTGGCTATAATTATTAGACTAGGTCATGACGATGACACTAATGTTGTCACAACAATTATAATCATTAATGAATCCATTATTCTACCTCTTTATTATTAATATACATATCAGTGGGTGTTTATGCCGGTGTTCATAATGTTTTATTTCAACATAGGGACGTAATGTCGCGTCGACCGGTGAGGTAGTCGCCGTAAAGCCGCGGCGTCACGTCTATGTATCAATCATTGCGTGTCGTGCGCTTACGCAGGGTTGCCAATTACCAAATATCATTAATGAACATTATGTTACTTTTGTTTAAATAAAATATATATCTTTTTTTATAAAATAAAAGTGGTAAGGCGCAGAACATACTTACATACCATGTAGAAACGGTGATAGCTTCTGGACTGTGAACCACGCACCGGCAAGCGATCGAACTAGAACCGCGGTATGACGCTAAATGCAGATCACATGCTGCCGATCTTATTGGCCATTCTTGATGAAGCTTATATACAGTAGTAAATGACCTGTACCTGATATCATGATGATGAAAGGCTGCTGGAGGGAAGCCATTGTTTAAAAAATTTGGGTTAGATTTTGGGTTGGTTTTGGGTGTTTCTTTCTTAATATTATTTTCTTCTTGTTATTATTATGTATTCGCTAGTTTTGCGTTGAAGCAACACACAAAATTAGGCCTTTCGATTTACAAAGGGAATTTTACCCATGCTGGAAGTAACAGCTATCGTAGAACTTGCCGAGAATACCGCATATTTTCTTTGAGTTACGGTGTTTCGAATTTGTTTACCGTTGTCTTTTGGTTCTTATACCTCTGTCTTCTCTTGCGACACCTGTAACCGAAAGAGGTACTATCTTACTCTTCCGGTACCACACGTCACTACCCACACCGTTAAGTTGAATACAAAGATGATCGTGATCAGCTCAAGTAATAGTGACATCTGTCGTTTCTTACACAATTGTAATTTAACCAAGTAATAAAATAACCGCATAATATAATAGCATATAATGAATATTTATTAAGCTCATTAATGTTGAGCATTGATATTGATCTAATCCTGTAGTTAACTGAAATTTATATCAATTTTAAAACTGTGAATCTAAATGATAACGGGCCCGTAGGCGCAGATGGTATCTCATGCGCTAAGAGTCATGTGTTCGCTCCCCACCCAGGACAAATATTTATATTAGTCTTGTTTCTATGCGCTGAAATATGTATTTAAGTATTATGTGATTTCTCTGTTGTCTGATGTCCGTAACACAAGTACTCTAAGAGACTAACATGGAGTCAGTTCGATGTACGAAACGTTGTGTGAATTTACATTTATGCCTTTATTTTTTAATGTAAGAAATATTTATGAATGAGCAAGTGGCAAAATAATTTCATCCGCTAATTAAATAAATAATTATGGTGTTTATGGCTGTAAAATAAAGCAAGTTTATTATTAAATGCAAAGTGCTGCAACTAGGTAATTCAATTAAAGGGCCTACCCGCCCCTGCGGGTTGTGGATAATCGTTAAACAGTTACGGCTGTCACCAGGTTAATTATTATCATTTATTATACTTAAATTACATATTTTAATGTGTAACAGGCACTTAAACATATACAGTCACTTTTAACGACGATTTAACAGCGCAATAGCCCAGGTTAATCTTCGTGTTGCTCTCTTTAATATTGAAATTATGATTATGTACAAATATTCATTAATTCCTTTACTGAAGTGTATTTTCTCCAATATTTAGTAGAACTGGAATCAAATTAACAATTCAGACATGAGGAAAATGCAGTAGACTTTCATCCAATTGAATATATAGTGAAATTCAGAAAGTATAATTTTACTTGAAGTATACCTCTATTACAAGCGTTCTACTTCTAGTAAAATCATACTTTCTGAATATTAATGTAAACGACCGTTAGGTCGTCTACATTGATACTTGACTCTTGCTATTTCTATCGCCAAATAGCAGTTTTCGCATTGCAGTTTTCCGATTTGAAGGGTGAGAGGCAGTTAAATTATTGAATAAATGTGACATTGTATCTTTTTGCAATGTTAGTGATAATTTGTGATGATGACACGAGTGTCATTAAGCTGATGCCATGTTTATCATCAAGCAAATCGTATGTTTGTTGTTAACTTCATAATATATAAAAAAAAAATAGTTCTTCTAGTCCTTTCTGCTACGATATACCAATTCCAACTGAATCATATGAAATATTTAGTGTATGTTTACATAAATAAATTTACATAATAGATTTATATTAGGCATCAAACCAATAGTAGATATAAATATATTCGACTCCGGAAATTGAAATTTACCCGTCTGTAAATAATCTGTGTTAATAAAAAAAAATGGTATACAAAGTTGGCAACCCTAAAATAGTTGTCTCAATAAACTGCCAATGGCTGTAACGGCCGCCGGAGCCTTTTAATTGGCATCTTTTTATTTAATAACGCACGGGTAATTGACGTAGCCAGACTACGTGGCAGGCGTTTATCTACCTCGCATAATAACATTACTGTAGCGCAGAATTAATGCGTTATCAATTCTAGGCTTGAGACCACATAATTAAATAATAAATCGTTTTTGCTTACATTTTTTCTTATTGAAAGTTAATTTTGCTGTATATATTCTAACTTGGCCCAAACTTATAAATACATGGCTTAAATATTAGCCGTGAGGTACCGGCAGTGTAGAATAGTACCTCCCCCCAAGGTGTCGTAAATAGAGACTAAGTCCCCCTTTCTTGGGGAAACCTATGTCCAGCATTGGACTTTCAATAGCTGGTATGATGATGATGATGAAATATTATATTTGTGATTCCTCTGTTGTCTGACATCTATAATATAAGTGATATACGCGACTTATCTCAGAGTCACATCAATGTATGAGATGCATATAATTTTTTGTTCACATTGTTCACTTATAAAAATTGGACATTCCTTGACTTGGCGTAATGTGTCTGTCTTATGCGCCAGAGGTCATGGGATCGATAGTATCGATACTCTACTTGATCGATACACCAGGCTAGTATTAGCATCAAAACAGTAAGATAGTTTTTTCACTTGTAAAATTAAACGTGTGAAACTTTTCCACGTATCTTAGAACCACCACCTATTAAGTCCACGTGAAATGTTCATACTTAAAGCATTTCGCGGTCCGATGGCTTTGGGTTCGATCATTAATATGAAAAATAGTTCTGTTTGTTCTTAGGCTAACTGTTAAAAAATTTGTAACAAAAGTGCTTTAAGCTACCTATCACGGAGTCAGGTCAATGTATGAGATGTTGTGTGAATTTATCACCTTGTCTATAATGCCAAAGAAACTGTGAAGTTTATCGATAATAAGTCCATAGCCAGGCTTCTCGTTTATATCAGCTTCAGAGTTATTGACATAATCAGCTCGATGTCCAAATGTGGGCTGGCAATTTCAAGTCAAGCTATCTTTGGAGAATTCCAATCTGTTCTCCCTGCCCGGGAACGCGAGCTCGGAACTCTCACTTTCAATTCTGTGGTGAGAGATGTAGCTTATTACGTGCCATTGCTACCAGCGAGTTTGGATAATGGCGAGAGGATTTATAATAGAAATTCACACAACATCTCTTATATTGACTTGATTCCGAGATAAGTCGTTTAAAGCACTTGAGTTTCGGACGTCAAACAATAGACGAGTCACAAATACTTTAATACATATTAAACACGACGCAGAATAAACAGAAATATATATGTTTGTCCTGGGTGGGGATCGCACTAATGACTATAGCGCTATTGGGACCGTCAGATGCCTCAAGAAGAACTTCATTTAGACTTAGAAAGTGATTCCAAGATACATGAAGAAGTTGGACAATTTCAATTTAACAAATAGCAAATCCAGCTCACTGTGTTCACGCTAAATAGTAACCTAGTAATTCTCCACTCTGTTCTACACCTTGACTCGCTTTTCTTGTGGTGCCGCAAAATCCCCGAGTTGAGGATTCTGAGTTATCTTACATGTTCCTTAGCAACCTCAGTATCACTTTTTGTTACTGCCAAACAAACGTGCATTGAGTTCCAGTTCGAACGATGAGTGAGGCAGTGAAATTACTGGGTAATGTTATCGTCACAAGGTGCATGATGGTATGACGCCGAAGATGTGATTTCATGTCATAATGAATAGAATATATTAGCATCATAGCAGCCATAGAACGTCCACTGCTGGACATAGGCCACCCTGACAAAGAAGGAATTATGCCCATAATTACTGCGCTGGGACAGCATGGTGGCAATGAAAGCGTAGTTTCGCGCAGGCAATGCTGCAGTTCATTCGCGCCTGGTACAGAGGGAGGTACTATCCTACACTGCCGGTACCCACGGCAAGTGCTTCTATTAACAATGAATTGATAATAATAACAAATTCACACAACATCTCATACATTGAACTGACTCCGAGATGTACATGACGATGTCCCTTAAAGCACTTGTGTTACGGACTTCAGACAACAGAGGAATCACAAATACAATACTTAAATATATGTAATATTCAACACCCAGACACAGAAAAAACACAAATATCATCATATAAATATTCGTGCTGGGTGGGGGTTAAACCCACGACTTTTAGTGCACAAAATAGGATCGCTACCACCTACGCCATCAGGTCCGACTAGCTGCAATGATGTGTTATCCTTTGTCAATCATTTGCAGTAAAAAAATTAAAAGCCTTGCGCACATCCATAGCAGTGTTACCCGTTAATTTGATCTGGACTGCAAGCAATTTGTCCATCCCGCAAATTATCCTGTCATTCTGACTTTATTGTTAATTTGACAAGCGTGATTGAGGATTCACCCAGTGAATAATAACTACGCAGCACATCACTTATTTTAAAACTTATTATAAACATGCGCTGACATTTTTCTTTCTTTTCTGATTGATTCGCGTTCGATTTATGAATAAATTCGTTTATTATATGGAAAGAATAACATTTTTATACTATATTGTCGTAGCATTACATACTTATAAGGAGAGCTGTGGATCTTTATCACTGACATTATTCTTAATTGAATTAAATAATAAACTTGGATAATAATCCTAAAAAGGATATATGACTGTTTATAGATTTTATTGTATAGATATACTTTGAATATATAATAAATTTGTCTAATTACGTATTCTGCTATAATCTAGGTTCTATTAACAAGCACATAACTATTTAAGATTTTTTTTTACTTATGTTTTAACAACGGACATTATAATGGAATTCAAAATAGAACCAATAGGACTTAACATAAGAACCTTCTATAGATATCTTCTTTTAACAATCTTAAGCAAGTTACTGCCTTTTTTCAATAATATTAAAATTATTATATAAACAAAGACCATTCACTTCTGAATGTCACTATCCTAAACACAATCGCGAGCATTCCTGACAGCCATAAAACATTATTGATGTGATCTGATAAATACGCATTGCCACCTGGGTGGTACATACCCTTTCTATTTCTATTTGAATCTAGTGCGAATTGCATCAAGGATCGATTTGCATCGTCGTGTCTCTATCTGTCTTTGAAAGAAACGATTCCTCATGCAGGCTACATGCATTGCAAGTTCTTTTCTAGTAGCTAACCTACTTCTGTAAAAACTCTTATTCATTCGAGTCATCAGGGTCATCGGTCACTGGAGTTGTAAACCTAATTTTATTTAGATTTTTTAAGTGCGTCGTCAACCTTGCAAACTAAGCATATTGTTTCACACTTTTTAATGTAGCTCTTTTCATAAAACACAGAAATGTGTTACTATTACTATGTTGTTAGAAGTGCTAGCTTCATCATATCAGACATTGATAGTCCACTGCTGGACATAGGCCTCCCCAAGAAAGGGGGAATTTTGCTGCGTTGGGCAAGCGTGTTGCCAATCGCAGAGCGCAGCTTTTGCGACGGGGATGCTGCTGCTAATCCCCGAACTGTGCATTTAAGCGGTGCTGTTTTGGATATACCGCCATCTGTTGGTTTTGGTACCTTAGTCGCCTCTTACGGTACCTGGTACAGGGGGAGGTACTATTCTACTCTGCCGGTACCTCGCGGCTCTAGTGCTAACTTAGTTCAGGTAAAAAAAACATTAGTGAAGGTACATATTAAATCAAAAGAATACCGACAAATGAAGTGTAGACGAATGAGACTGTGCTGATGGTACTCGGCATTTGAAATATCTAAACAGACGATTCCTGATGAGAGATCCCCAGTAAACATAACATCTAATACAGCGCGAGAACTTTACGCCGTTTTTATTTTACGGCACCCACTAAAACGTTTGGTCCCTACAGTAAAATTGTCTGGTGTTTTTTACGACACCTGGACGTAAATGTGCGTGTTTCCAAGTGATTTTGGACCAATACAGCATACCGTGGGACGATTATAGCAGTCGAAATGTCTCCGTCAATCGATATACTGGATATGCATTACAGGAACGCGTTATAGGTTAGGCCGGAATGAAGACATGATTCCAATCTTAATTTAACGCGTGTCGTCAACATGGCGTGAGAACTGAATTAGTATGCAAACTGTGTTTTGAGGGCTCATTATTCTAAAGTTAGATAATCCTTAAGCTTCTAGAAGGTTAAATAGGTGAAAGAGGCAGTGAAGTTACAGGGTAACATGACATATTCCAAGACACAAGGTTGGAAACGCGTTGGTGATATCCTAGTGATATGACGAGCATCTTTAGGTTGCTGTGACGCCTACTATCACATAATGATAAGCATTTTTTTTTACAAACCTGGTGCTTATTGGCCCAGAGGCCAAACCGCTCACTCAAAAGATAATATTTTTTTTTACAAAAAGTTACATAATTTGACATAATATCTTTTGAGTCACAAGGTTGGCAACGCGTTAGTCATATACTTTTGATATTAGATGCGTCTATAGACTGCAGTCTCACTTGCGCGGATTGTATTCTTGTTTTTCGACCTTGTGAACATAAAAAAATTATTACAGATATAATACTTAAACATCTAAACGTAAATAACACTTGGCGTACGCACGTAAATAACACGGCTAAAATCACTTGGCCAATTTTAGACAAGATCTTGCTATTTTAGACAACAATTAAATGTAAATCACACACGTAACCTTCAGCCATCAAGAGTATATACTTTAAAAATTCCTACTCCCACTCAATTCGAACAGATCACAATCAACACTTGTACCATCAGAAAATACTCCAAAACCAAAAACAGAGCGCACCTTCATGTCCAACTAGCTATAATACAATGCGAGATTGATGTCAACGCGGACAGCGCCGGGGGCGTAGGCAGTGCATTCCGAGTGTGGGCCCAATGACATCCGACTGGCATTCCGAGCAGTGTCGAAACCGATTTATTGGTGGACGGAGTACTTCCTTGTACATCTGGGTCATTTGTTTGTTCGAATCTGATGTATCTAAAAGCAATGTGACAATCGTTAACATTATAGTTATTTTACGGTACTTATACTTCAAATTTCAAATTTAAATACACTTTATTCAAGCATTTTTTAACCGTCAATATAAAAATACATGTTTCCGATAAGAAAATAAATAAATTCATAATTATAGGTAATACAGGTGACTCTGACCGAAGCAAGTCACTGCGAACAGCCTTGCTCAAACAAATCAGCCAGACTAGTATTAAACTAAGTTTACTATTTACCACCACAAAGGACCACCACCACCTCCCAGTGGTTGTCCCTAATAAAATCTCTACAGGCGCTCAACTACTTTCAACAATCACTTTCAACCATTCTTCAAAGGTAGTTATCAAAACGGATGCCGGCAGCTAAAACTTTGGACATAATTATGGACATAAAATAAGACTTGTTAACAAATAAGCTATCAAAGCAATAGACTTCGTGATATTATTTCAAATCACCGAGTAACTCTTCTGTCTCTCGTACCCTTCAAATGGGAACACACAATGTACATACTTTGGCGGTAGACATATATACTGAAGTACCAATGATAACGGCCCCTGCATTTATTTTTTTTACTTTGATATATGACGTATATTTAAGTTGTAAAACGTTCGCTGTTAGACATGGGCTTCCTAATTAGATTATTTTGGGCTATTACTTGCCCCTTATCGCCACACTGGGCAGTCCGAATAATCGCAGAGCCTAGCTTCGCATCAAGTAGTTAAATGTAACAGTTTTGGATGTTCAAACATCTGGCGGTTGCGGTACTTTGATCGCCTGCACCTGATGCCGAGGGTGGGCTTATACATTTAATTACGAATTCCGACTGTCTGGTCTGAAATTTTCCTAGAAACACTAACGTATAACGAGGTGAGGATATAGGGTATATAATCTTCTTTTATGGCCCTACGCAAATTGCTTTTCCAAGAACACTCATGGGAAGACTGATTTGACATTATAGAGGGAATGTCCCGGGCAAGCTGAAGTTCCTGTCGCCGATCATTTCATGTCCTTTTCAAGGGTCGTATAATTGTGACTTGGTATTATATCTTTTGTTGGTTTATTGGGAATTTAAAAACAGGGGAAGGGAAGTATGATAATATTATTCAGCACGCATAATAATTATATTAATATCATAATCAAGTCAATAATTTTATTGTTGTGTTTGTCCTATTCTACGATATATTTTGACTGTAAACACTAAATGTTATTTCTTTGTTTCAAAGTTGCGAAATTATCTACTCTTCAACCTTATATTCGAAATTGTTTATAAAAAATGGCCTTACATCAAGAACTTTGACTTTAATATTGTATTTCCTTTAGAGCGTCAGTTACTATTTATATCTACTTATACTTGTATAATACCTAAGGTTATATTATACGATTTGCCAACATTGTATAAGAAGAACAAGTATAAGTAGCCGTTTATTGTTTCAAGGTTAGAATTCTATAGGAATCTAACCTCGTTGATAAAGTTCATGTTAGTAATACTAATAGATCATGACTGTACTATATACCTGCATGTATATAATGTACTACTCCGAGGAGTATATACTAGAACACTTCGGGTATATATGTATTTTCTGATCTTGCATTTATGTTGTAAGTTTCATTCCGGATTTTAGGGTCCAAAAGGACAAAAAACCAGCCCCTTACTTTGTCTCGAGCACAATGGCGGTAGCGCCGACGCCGAGATGTCGCCCGATAGCCGCGGGTTCGAGTCCCGACCACGCAAATATTTCCGACTAATTACCTGCTTAGGAGCCACTTTTACTACAATTAAGAGTTAACTTGCTCGGGCTTTGAACACAAAGCTGGTTGGTTGCGACAGTTTCGCACGATTCTTGAGCTGCAAATTGGATACGATACTTCATTTGATTGTAATTAGATTTCCAAATGATTTACAACATAATAGAGCTACAGACATAACTGTTACGAAAACAGAAACAGCGCAATGAAATTTAAAAAAGCGGTTGCAATTTAAAATTCCATTTTTATATCGTACATACGCAAGACAAATTCTAATAAAAAGATCGAATCAAAATCATAGCCGCACAATTATAACCATATAAAAGCCAAGGTTAAACCCTCACGTATTTCAAATATGAAGTAATAAACGCCTATCGAATTAACAGATACCATGGTGCCGACACGCATTTATTTCGAATTATCTCGAATCGATGCGCACACAATGAAATCAGTCACAATATTAACCGACCTCGGGCTTTTATATTGTTACATCTGATAGCAGAACGTCAGTCGTGTTTAACCTATCCATTCAACGCTCACGATAAACCTTCAAAGGCATTTTAATACGAGCAGTATATTAATTATTATTTATTTTGTTTCCAGGTAAGTTCGCCGGACAGTTTTGCATATTTCTGCGGAGTGAGTATTTAGCAATGATCCCTTTCGGATGAAGTGGCGGGAACCGGTTGGCGTTTTTCTTTTGTTTTTAATCCATTCGCAATTTAATTACAGTTACTCGCAGAGAACGGAGGGAGACGGTTTACTTTGGAATGCGGAAAAAAAATACAAGCGTTTTAAATAATCTTTCCTCGAATATTCGCATTCGCATTCGAAAGCACTTTACATTTGCATTTGCTAAAGAATTTAAGAGAACTCGTTGTTTCGTTACTTTGCTGCCATTAACTAATTGAGATAGGCAATTACTGGTCACTTCAAGGTTAGGACTGTGGAACAAAATGAAACATCCGAACCAAAAAAGTCCGGAATGAATGAGTTTTTTATCGTCAAATTTATTATGAATGGAATATAAAACAGCGTGTGTACGTTCTGATCTCAGAATTCTCGTTTGTTTTTTTTCTTAAATAATATATAATAATAATTTATTATTACATATATAGAACTAGCTTTTGCTTGCGGTTTTGCTCGCGTTAAATTCTGGGTAACACTGTTCCTCCGTTCTTGGTTTAGAACACAAAAGAGCAAACTATCTTATATCTTTCCATTCGGGGATTTTCCTACATTAGAAGCTGCAAAAAGTCCCATTTAAAATCTCCACCTCATTTAAGGGGTTGAAGGCAGATTTCCAAAATAAAATGATGTTGGTCACAAACAATCTGCATACCTACCAATTTTAAGCTTTCTACCTTGAAAATTATGGAATGCTCCTTACAAATTTCCGCCCCCCATTTGAAGAAAGTAGGGGTCTAGAAAGTGGCAAAAACTAACCTACGTCACTCGCCATCCCTTTAACTATTTTAAAAAAATCATGTTAATCATCGCTCCGTTTTGCCGTAAAAGACCAACAAACAGACACACACATGAACTTTCCCAATCATAATATTAGTATGGATATTCTTTGAGGAATGTTGTTGACTGTATGACGCCTACTTAAGCACTAAGGATTCGCTTCTAACATTTTGACTGAGGTATAGAACCTATCACGCGGTTTTTTGCACACGAATAGTTTTGTTAGCCTTATATAGCAAAGTACTTAACAGACAACTATCAATATTGTTTGTAACAAGGTTAATGTACAAAGTACTAAAGTCGTAACTCATAAGGTCATATTTAACTAAAAAAAGTGTACTCCCTTAAATCTAGAACGACTACACCAAATCTGAACATTATTTTTTGTAGTGTTATTATTATCTGCAGATGGGTCTCTCTTATCTCATTTAATGCCCATAACTGACAGTTCTTTGACAGTTGGCGCGTTCCAAATCACGCGCTGCAAATATCGTTATAGTTCTAGTCTTAAATTGTTTTTTTTCATGAATCTAACTTTGACTCTATCGTCAGTCTCAGCGAGACCGGATTTTTTTTAAATGCTATCGGTCGAATTGTTATTCCTTTTTTTTTGGAGGACGTAGTATGTAAGTCAAAAATAGTTTCTTAATACATTTCTGAATCTGTATAGTTTCCTCAATATTTCAAACGTATACTCGTACGTCTATTGCCTTGAACCGAGTAATATATAACATTTGACTAACGTCATACCTAATTGCAGCAGATTGTCCGGACACATTATCGGTCTGGCCATATGCCCTGTGAAGTCATGCATGACCAGCGTAAGTTGACCCCAGCTGGTAGTGATGGGGTTCCGGAGGAGAATTCAATTAAATGGTTTATTAGTTCATTGTTTCTTTTACAACACATTGTTAAAATAGAAGTAGGTTTATAGTTTGGGGCCGTGTGCAAAATATTCGACTACTACTCTTGTGATCAAGAATCTCTAGTCTAAATATTGTGAACTGACAGTACCACAAGGTTTCACATGCGTAGTTCTTTTTCCTAAGCTACAAAAAAAATGATGAATGTAGCATAAGTTACAACTTAGAACAGCAGCTATATGCCCTGTTTAAATAGCCCTGTTAAATTAATCTTGCCGTTTCAGAAATTAACCGAAATAAACAGGCTGACAAAAATTAAAAATATTTTTTTTGAGTACCGTATGTATGTTAATATGATAGTACAAGCAATTAATGTAAAAATACAAACAGACTTTCTTTTTTATTCATATGTATAGACTTAATCTTTCCACAATATCGTGCGCCCTATATAATCTTTCCATTCGCGACTGCTAGCATCGTACTTTTCTTTATATTGGCAAATATTCTAGAACCAAAAGTAGCCTTGGAGTTCAAGCTATCTACAACCCAAATTTACTTAACATACTTTCATTAGTTTGAAATATGTGACGAACAGATCGACAAAATCTGAAGAACGGAAACCTCGTTTTAAACCCTTTAAAGATTAGTTTCGTTATTTCAATTGTTACATATTGAAATGATAGTCCCAACACTATGGTCGGTACCTCGCACAATGGGTGCAGATGTAATTAATTTGTCGTTTACTACTACAGCGTCGCCTGAAGGTCGAACACCGCAATGTGTTCACAGACTTCTAAACATTAGTAATGTTTGCTCTAACGGTTGTCAATGACACCATACTCTATATTTGATATGGCGCGCTACCAACTACTATGGTATAATAATTAAAAAATATAATAAATAAGTTATTTTCTTTTTTTTATTAAGATTGAACTAATGGTTATTTTTTACATTCACAGTAATTTTCTGAATAAATTTTGTTAATTATTGCTTGTTTTATAAATTGGACAGAATTCTGTTAAACTTTGTTTTATTTTCTCTGAACACAACAACATTGACGCAAAGGCAAATAGCGAGCGACCACTTTCGTCACATTAAAAAAATATAAAGAATATGTTCTAAAATATTGAAATTTTTGATCACATTCTATAAGTTATAAATTTACTATCCAATACTTGTTATTAATAGCCGGAATTACTAACATGTGACTAAAATGCACACATATATATATGGGTTTTATAACCCAGACACACAAATATTAATGACATAAATATTTATTTATGAACACTCTTATATCTCTTTATTTTCGGTAAGTATTAACGCATCCAAATGAAACTTCATAGTGATATAGCAAAAATATATTGTATGCGAATAATTAGACATATCTCGATTAAAGGTATTGCAAAATCCATGTTAACTGAGTCTCAAACAAATATCTAAATCTATGCGAAAGTATGTCTGTCTGTTTGTTACTTTTTCATGGCTACAACTTGTACCTCTTAGAAGGGTTTAGGGTGAAATTGATTTAGGGAAAACTACCACGTGGGAGTCAGAGAAGTCTACGCGAACAAAATCGCGGGCTAGTCTCTATGTACGTCGGGATAAGGCATCGTCATATTCTTTTACTTTTATCTTCTTATCGGTACTTTCCTACGACAAGGTTACATCTCTCAAATATGTAGTAATGGAAATGTCACTTTGTCGTCGCAAGGCGATGCTATTTTGTAATTGAAATATATGTCTAAATATGTCTTCATTAAGTGAAATATATCACCATAATTTGAATGCTATGACTATTTTAGATTAAAATCTCGACTTGTGTGCGTTCCTAAACGTGCACGTTTGGAATATTCTAGATATTTTCTCAGCTATTACGATTTAAAATGGAACTTAGGACATGGCGCATTGGCGACATGTTTTACGAAGACTGGCCGATACGTGAGGCGCCTTGCCCGGTCGGGTATTAGACCAGATAATGATATAGACGTAACGCATACTGATGTAGTTTAGATTCTATAGGACATAGTGTACACTAGAAATAACATCAATGTTTGATTTCCGATACGGTTTGGGGTAGCGGTAGATGGCGGTATATCCAACCGAAACATCTTAGCTGATATACAACAGCGCGCGGATAGGCCTTACTTACCTTCGCGATGCTACGTTCTGTATTGCCAACATTTTATGCAGTCTCCCTTTATATGCTAATAAAAAGAAGTAAATTATCATCATATTAGCTGTAGGACGTCCGCTGCTAGAAATATGCCTCTCCAAGAGATTTGCAATCAGTGTGCGATCTGCGCAGTTCTCATCAGGCCGTAAACCTTTCAGGGACGTATTATAAATATTCATTATTTACATTGACTTTTAGCGTATACAAATAATAAATTTTTAGCATATTTTCTCTTTTGCCATGACGTATCGGCAGAGTAGAATAGTACCTCCCACTGAACCAGGTGTCGTAGGTAACTACTAAGGTACCAAAACCGACAGATGGCGGACTATCTATCTGAAACAGTGCAGCTCAAATGCACAGGGTGATAATAGGCAGCAGCGCTTTGCGATTTCCAACACGCTTGCCCAGCGTGGAAATTATAGGCAAAAAACCACCTCACTTGGAGAGGCCTATGTCCAGCAGTGGACTTCTAATGGCTGGTATGATGATGATAATGATATTTTCTCTTATATAGCATTCATTTATTTCTTGAGTATAATAAAAACAACGTTTACTTATCTGGAAATTCACTCTTCCCTCTTCATCTCGTAACTTGCGCACAAAAAATGACTCTATTTTTTCTTGGTCCGCCATTATTTCTAGGTCTAGACCGGCTAGGCCGTTGTTTTTGTGCCTCCAGTAAGGACGGATGTGATTGATTAGATAAATCTATATCAGGTTTTTATATTGATTACAGAGATTTATAGATCCGCTAGTAAAAACTCGGCTTCAATACGCGGCGGTAGCTTTCATTGCCATTGGTCTCTTTTATAGTAAATATAACTCAGGATTGCTTAATCTAGTTGTGTAAAAAATGAAGGCTAATTTTTACCTGAATAATACTTACCTAAGTAGTACATAACGAAAACCGTTCATACTTCTGGATTTGGACATTAACATAGACCTCATTCAAAGCTCGTCTGCATTGGTATTTCAACCTCCCCTATTTCTACCGCCAAATAGCAGTGTTCGTATAGCTGTGTTCCGGTTTGAATGGTGAGAGAGGCAGTGAAATATGGTAATTTAACATCTTTAAGTGATAAGGTTGGCAACGCGCTAGTGATATCCTTGTGCTATTTTGAACTGGCTTCAATAACGTTCACTATCATGAGTTTCTAAAAAATAATGGCCGGATATTCCAGACTAGAATATATCCCTGCTATCATTTCATATGAAGTGGTAGACCTTAATCCTTCTAAATTTATAATGTTAGTATCTAAATTAAGTTTAGTGTGTCTGTGTGCTACTAAATATATTTTAACTAGCAGTGCCCGCGACTTTTCGTCCGCGTAGAATAGTGACTTTGGGGGGTATAGCCTTTTCCCCGTTTTTGCAACATTTCTTACTGACGCTTCGCTCCTATTGGTCTTAGCGTAATGATATATAGCCTATAAAGCCTTCCTCTATAAATGGACTATCCATCAAAAAAATAATTATTCAAATCGGACCAGTAGATCCTGAGATTAGCGCGTTAATACAAACAAACAAACTCTTCCGCTTTATAATATTAGTATAGATAACACTTTACGATACACTTTCTCGCTCATCTAAGGCAATATGATTGGTCCTTGATATCTCAAGTTAGGTTATTTACAGCATATAACCTAACTTACAGAAAACTTAAAAGCTACTATCACAAATAGTTGTTTATGTAGGAATCTAAATTATAACTCTTGCATTGAAACCTCATCACCACCGTATAGGCACAATCACAAATACTTTTTATAATTAATTGCACTTATATTGAGTATTTTCATCATCATTATTACAGCCATTGGAAGTCCACTACTGAACATAGGCCTCCCCAAGAAAGGGGGAATTTTACCAATAATGGCCGCGCTAGGTAAGCGTTGGTAATCGCAGAGAGCAGCCTTTACGACAGGGGTTGGGGGGCTGCTGTCTATAGCTTAAATGCTGGGGACCATTTGAGCTACACAGTCTCGGATGGATATACCGCCATCTGTCAGCTCTGGTACCTTAGTCGCCTTTTACGACACCTCGTAAAGAGGGAGGTACTATTCTACTCTGCCGGTACTTCACGGCAAACTGCTAGTAAATCATGGCAATTGCGTTGCACATTTTAGGTATTTAAATTAATTAAATAAAAAAATTATAACACTTCACAATTCGCTAAACAATATTTTACTTAACAGCAATGTTTTTGCATCATACATCTTGTATACCGCATAATTTTTATTGTACCATAACAAATGTTGCCCGGACTAAATGCAATTAACGCGTCAACGTCAAACTTTTAGCAATTTAACAATGCCTTTACAAGCGTATGCAAGGCTAATTTGTCGTCCGGGTGAAACAAAACACAACGCCAGCTGTAACAACGTCCCGTGATCTCTATCACGTTGGAATAAGACGGAGTGTTGTGTGATTCTGTGTCGTGTAACAACACTGGTACTTGTGGAAGTGTAACGGTGTTATGCAGATTGTGAACCAAGTATGGGGTTCTCATGACATGCGATTTGTTGCAGTTTTATCGGGCCGATATCCGCATGTTTGCGGCGATGACGTCACGGAGGATACTTCATCTTATTTAATATTGTTTATCTCAATGCGACAGTCATATTGAAATATCTTGTCGGCGTTATCACGTGGCTTGTTTTACAACAAAATATTGTTGTATCGAGTGTCAACACTGATTTATTATGTAATTCATTTTATGTGTATGTTTTCTTATTAATCTAGATCGCTTGTTGACATCTTTAATGAAATAAATGAAATCTATCACTGCGTTCCAGTATCCGGATTTTACTAAATAAATAAATTCATATAGCATCCCATACATTGATCTTACTTCGAGATGAATTTGCTTAAAGCACTTGTGTGGCAGACATCGGACAACAGAGGAGACAAATACATATTCATAACACCCAGACACAGGAAAAACACAAATAACATAATCAAATTTGGAATCGAATTCACGATCCTCGGCGCAAAAGATAGGCTTACTACTATCTGCACCATCGGGTCCGTTATGTAAAATAATAGTGCCGAGGTTGAATAGATGAGAGGTTGTGCAAGCACTAGGTGATTCCTATCCTCACCAAGGTTTGCGACGTGCTTGACAACCTTGCGTTGTTGCGAGCGTCTATGGTATGGTGCGGTAAGCGCCTGCTATTATGAACTAATAGCTTGCTAACTAGAAAAAAAAAATGAACATTTATGAAATAATAGTTTTTCCACGCTCATTAATATACTTGTTATTTTTGATTACCTTAAGTAAATTTCCTAGATAACTATTGTGCTGATCCCAATGTATCAATGATCCCAAAAATACTACTAAAATTCAGTAACTAAAAAACTCAAACAACCTCTTCTCATAATTAACAATGTTTTTCAATTGTTGCGGGAATCGAACCCACGCAACCATCTCGCTACGCCATACAAGCGTACAAAAACATCGACATACAATTATTAATATATACTACTCATTTCGCTCAGATTCTATCTACATATGAAGTAACTCATTTAGCTTATCTAACTTTAATACAATTGACTGACTCTTTACAATACTGTTATATAATCTCCTTGTCAAAATGTATTAAAATCGAACAGTTGATCTGCCAATCGACACGAATCTATTTAACGTCGATATAAATCTCCGCTAATCCGTCTCACGGACCACTAGGCCGCGAAAGAAGGCTATTTATTTAACTTAATACACCTTCAGATTAGAAGTGGTTAATAGTTTTACCGGCACATTAGTTTGGCTGCGTATGCGGTGATTATTCCACCAGGAATAGATAAATTATGATCGTATCAGTAATTCACACATCTCACACTTTGGTCTTGAGGTATCGGTAGAGTAGAATAGTACCTCTTCCTGTACCAGGTGTCGTAAAAGGCGAGTGAGGTTGCATAACCGACAGATGGCGGTATATCCATACAATACAATGCAGCTCAAAGGCAGCAGGCGCGGATGGGCAGCAGCATTCCCGTAGTGAAGGCTGCGTTCTGCGATTATCAACACGCTTTCCTAGGGCAATTATGGGCAAATTAAATCCCCCTTTCTTGGGGAGGCCTATGTCCAGCAGTAGACATTCAATGGCTGGTGTGATGATGATGATGACACTTTGACCTGACTCCGAAGTAGATTATAGCACTTGTGTTACGGATATCAGACTACAGGGGAATTATAGATGTACTTAAACTAGCACTCTGCGGTTTCAACGGCGTCAAGCTGTAGTTAACTTTCTTACTATATACTCTCCGAATAATCCCCTTGAGGGATGATTTATGAAAAAATCTTTTGCACGTACGAGTACTACATGACTTTCAATAAACAACCATTATATTGAATTTCAGTCATTCGGATTCTCCTTTGATGTATATAAAATAAAAATACATATTAATAATAAATACATAAACGCCTATACACAGAGAAAACACACGCCTTCGAGTCCTTCAAAAAATTGGTTACTAAGAGATTGACTACAACATAATTATCGTACACCCGAGTGTATAGGAAAATATTCACAATATCTAAATCAGACATGTATAATCGTTTAAACATAGCTTTATTAGAATGACGGCTGTCAAACCCTATTATAATTTTAATGGCATTTTGTCTCAATATTATGTTATATTATATAATATGCTTTATTATTATCATTAACACTATATGCTAACACCTAACAATAGTTTTTGCATTGATATGTTCCAGCTTAACAACAAACAAGCACACGGACACACAAAAAATTACAAACACTATAATGTTAATAAAAAAAACTTGAACGACTCTACTACATTAACATTTGTCATTCTAATCAAGCACATAACTTAAAGGAGTAAACAGTTATATCTGTTCTTAATTACGTATAGACGAAACCAGTAACAGATATGCCTCTACGTATTTGTAGAAACTCTTACATGAACAATTAATAGATCCAATCTGTGAGGTTATCTACAGATTAATATAATTGTAATTTACCACCATAGTTGGTTGCCGTCTGTGTTTATCTAAAACGTGTGCGGGGGATTACTACAATTTTCTCTTATCAACTGTTATTTTTGACTTTGACTTTTAATTTGCAATACGCTTTTTCCTGATTGCCAACATGTAGGTATATTCCAACATTTTTTTTTTATTTTAAATGCGAAAATAAGTTCATTTCTATGTTTGTAACCTCTTTGCGCTTTATTTACTTAATCAATGAAATTTTGCATAGATATAGTTGGGTGTACGGAAAAGCGCAAATGCTACGTTTTCTCCCAGAAATACATTACATACAGTATTTCCGTTAGGTTTAATATAAACGTCAATTTTAGTGCGACAAAAGTCAATAGATTGCGCTTTCTTAAAAACGTGCTTTCAGGTAAAATTTAAAATAATCTTAACGCTTTGTATACACGACCGACCTTTGTGAAATTTTATAAGGAAGGATATATACTAATTTTGATCCCTAAAAGAGTATAGCTTCCATAGGAATCGCATGTCGCCGAAGTTAGAATAAAAACTAATGTTTTATAAAGTAAGTAATAATATAAACACTGAAATTTGTGACTCGTATTGTGTTTGACTCGTCCAGGCTATTACTGCTGAATCTTTTGAACTGAAACTTAACAATCATACGGCTTTGATTAAGTATTTATAAATATTAACATAGAATTATAATTCAATTAGAGCACTTCGAAGTATGTATGGTGTTAGTTTGAGAGATAGATTAAATTATAGTGTTGTAAGAGATCAATGTTGTGTAATAGATGATGTTGAGACAACGATAGAGGAAGGAATGTTGAGATGGTTTGGACATGTAGATAGGATGGATAAAAGTACAATGACTGCACAAATATATAGAGCGGAAGTGAATGGAAGAGTTGGTATGGGACAACCTAGGCGAACATATCTTAACCAGGTAGAAGAAGTATTAAAGATGGGCCAGGTCAGAAGTACCAAGAATAAACGAGCGTAAGTAAGGAGTAAGGGAAGCTAGGGAGGTATGTCAAGATCGTAACGATTGGAAATCCATAGTCTCTGTCTACCTTGATAGGACATTGGTGTGATATATGTATGAATTATAACTAAACAAATGAATACAGAGGTGATGTAATTCTTATCAGCAAATAAGAATTGAATGTATTCCCAGCAAAACTATCAGACGATCGATTAAGAAATACCTACCGTTCTAAGTGATATTAAAAATATCTGGCACTATAAGACTCCATTGCATATTACAGATCATTATAGTTCAGATACACTCGTACAAAAACGCATAGTCCAATAGATACTTGCCTTTGTGTTATTAGAAAAAAATAGCTTCGTATAAATGAAGATATTTCTTTAATTATTTGCGCAAGCTTTGCTATTTCTTAGCAATTCAAAATGTGTAGGCATTAACCCACCCTCACCCTTTATAGCGAAATGCGGGAATTCTCGATTGGTTTTTGCCCAGCACGATATTCCCTTTCGCGGCGTACTCCCCGCCAACAACCCGAGTAATTGCTGGGCTAGCCGACGTCAAGCAGTGGAAACGCAGGCCAAACCAGCTTCCAGATCACGTCTCGGTTTCTTGCGGCTAACTCGATCTCATCGGAGTTCTGAGAATACTCTTATGTCACTCCGTGTTTTAAACGTTTTTGCCGAGCGGCCAGATGAATACGCATTTCTGCGCATGTACGTCATAAAACTTGGCTGCTGTTTTTGTAAGACCGCAGGGCCGATAATTTGATACTTTTACGGAGGAAAATGATGAGTGAATGAACTTGACAATTCAAGAGTAACAATGACAGCATTTAACAATTAATTGACTACCAAGTCGATTTCAAATCAATTGTAAATAGGGCTTCATGCAATATAAAATTAAATGTAATCTTACAGCTCATTTAAAACAATCAACAATAATAAATTAAGGTATAATGAAATTTCTCTTTTGACGGCTTTAGAACGCGGTTTATTTAAGTTTTATTATATTGTAAATGTAATTGTCAAAAAGCCGTTGGGTACCGGCAGAGTAGAATAGTACCTCCCCGTGTGCCAGGTGTTGTAAGAGGTGCCTGAGGTAACGAAACCGGCAGATGGCGGTATATCTATACAAAACAGTGCATAGGGCGAAGATGGGCAGCAGCATTCCCGTCGCGCAAACCGCACTCTGCGATTGCCAACACGCTTGTCCAGCGGGAAAATTATGCGAAATTCCCCTTTTCTTTGGGAGGCCCAGCAGTGGACTTTCAACGGCTGGTATGATAATATGTCAAAAATATTATATTAGAAGATAGTAACTATAGCTGCTCCTGTCCCTTCAATAGAAGTACATTTAAATATAAAATGTAAGCGGACTGTAAACCCATACTGCACAACCATACGGGTCCTATTTTGATAAGTGGGTTTACACACATGCTCCTTCGAACCAGTGCATAAGTCCCGCCCTTTTTAATTACTCTACTAGGGGGATTCGGTAGGGTGATCAAAAAAGCTGATATAATGCATTGGTGAAAAAATAATAATAATTTCTTTTAAAAGCTGATATAATGCATTGGTGAAAAAATAATAATAATTTCTTTTAAAAAATATCAGTAAAAGTAAATTTAACATAAAAGCCGGATCTTGTTTCATCAAAAGATGAATAAAAACTAAAGTGTCTCTTGCTCTACAAAGTACATTTGATCTTTCGCAACTTTATTTATAACACTATGGCCATAATTGTTAACTTTATGTAGGTTGTTTAGTAATTCAATTTATCGCAGACTCATAAAAGACTTCATCTACTCCCCAACTCTTAATTGATTTGTTCGGAGATGCAAATCCATCAGTAGACTTTTTATATCATCTATCCTCTTGCTGTCAGCTAATTGATTTTTCATGTATCTAAACCTAAATTACTAGTAAGTGGTCCGATAATGCCGAATCAGCGTAGATAGTCTGTATCGTCTAAATAACAGTATATTGCCGATACAGTCTAATTCCACATAATTTATTACTTCCTTGCAATTCTCGTTTGCTTTGATGTTGTCATCAACGTTTCGGATTAACTCAGAATAAGTGCTCATGTGTGCTCCCGATAAACATTGCAATACTAACGAGGTTTTAGCATCGGCGTCGGATTCTGTTAGCGCTCCGCCTTCATTAGACGGGAATTCCGGGAAAGGTGGTATTCATTGCACTTGTTAAGTTTTGAAATCAACTACCGCATTCGTGTGAGTGTTATGTTTGTAATGATATCGATTTTGAAGGCACGTTCATTTGAACAACAATGTTACTTGTGTTTACAAGTAGAACGAATGAGTTTCCTTTGCCTTCTAAATTTAGGTTTCAGCTTATTTCCCTTCCACTCTGTTGTAATTTATCAGTGTTCTAAGCGAGTAGACGATATTTCACACGAGGTGGCGCCTTAGATTCGACATCGATTGCAACTAAGAATCCAACTTGATTACAGCTTAGTACCAGCTTTATTGCCCCGTTTCATTTCCATACACTTTATCGCAACATTTGATGTTAGAAATAATTTAAATTGTCTCGAGTTTAGAAATAATAGCTACGATTAACTTGGAGTTAAAGTAAGTTGTTGACGATGATGTCAGGCGAGGTTGTGTGAAGGGTTTATACGTTTTGCGATCGCCTCGGACATGGGGTATCATGGCCAATTACTCACACATCAATATGGGCATAAATCTTGGCTCAATGAACGGCCTGTATTCAGTACTGACGTGGCAATTCCACGCGGAGCCGTTGTAAGAGTTATGGCTCGCTGTGCTTTGAAGACGGCCGCAATAAGTTCACTTAAATCATCAATGTATTCTTAAATGTGGTTTACCGTTTGATTGCGTTTGAATTATGGTAGCGGTAGCAATACTTTATGCATGTCTTTACTTCTCTATAGCAGGTAATAAATTTGTCTTACTATAGTTTAGTTTAATACTGAGATTTTTCAACATGTATTGTAATTTATTCAAATAATATTATTTTCATCTGCAGTTTTTTATGTTTTGAAGTCAGCTAACAAGCATACGGTCCGCTTGATGATAAACGTGACCGCAGCATATAGACACTCGTGTCATGACAAAGATATCACTAGCGTGACGCCAACCCTTTGGACTGATGGTACAATGTCACATTTACCCAGTAATTTTGCTTCTCTCACATTTCAAACCGGAACACAGCGATGCGAACGCTGCTATTTGGCGGTAGAAATAGGTGGGAGTAAGGTACCAATGACCGACGATCAGACGACCTTTGTAAGAGGTCTTCCTCATGTAAAATATATAATACCTCATGTATATTATAGTTTACTTTAAAATAACTTTTATCGATGCTCAGCACCAAGATGGCTGATTACTTAATTCTCAACCTCATCTTGTACCCCATCTAACTTCGATATAACGTCGTAATGACAATATCTTGATATTAAACCACAATAAACAGAAAATTGTGGACACCTACGTAATATCACTTGTTAGGTACAGATGGTGCCCTCTACTAAATTACAGCTTAACCTCCTAGCCATGCTTCACTCATTTTAGTGTTAATTAATAACATTTTAGTACTGGTAATTTATGATTTTCATAAATCTTGTAGTTTTTGCGGAATATTTTAATGCGAAACTGGGCATGCGTCTTGATGACATAAATAGGCTCCATATTTATGTATACTTACTTACCTACTTCTAGATATATATACGAATACTTTTCATTTATTTATAACTCTTAATATACCGCTTAAAGAAACCTTTAAGTTTAATATGCTTCATTAAATTCTCATTTCTAAGGTATGGTAGGTTTTATAAAAGCGCACCATCTGTACCCATTTAATTTGCGTCCATATCGCCTGCAGGCACCACCCGTGGCTGTCCCACGCCCAAATCAAGGAATACTCAATTATTTACCTTTTGACACTTACCAAATGTGATACCATATATGGTGGGGTAGGTAATACAACTTTTCCCTTATCACTTAATATGGACACCGAGATTGCTGATAGAACGGAACCTACTCGATGATGGTTATCTTGCGATCTTTATCGGGGAGACGGAATTCGTGATGCATTTGAATAAAGATTTAGACATGGTGAAAATTATGGAGATGCTGTCGGTTGCCTAAGTACTTAATTACATAATTATTAACGACTTTAAAGTAAAAGTACAACTTGAGCCACGAAATAGGTGCAAAAAAAGAATTCAAGTTAGATATTTAAAATAATTAGTCCAATTTAGAACCTATGCCTTTTTTGAAATCGGTTAAAAGTATTTTACACCATCAGTTTCTCTTAATTTGTCTATCTTATTGTCTGCTGCTTCAATAAATCGTATTATACCATTTAAGGGTTTAATTAATGGTTTTTTCCTTTAATTAATGTGAAACATCTCCTATGAGTGTCTCTTCTTCACTTATAAACAGCGATCTTATGAAAAGATGAT